>OY856412.1:1187895943-1188600943 GCA_963693085.1 Alisma plantago-aquatica | reverse complement strand
AGCAACTTTCAATGTAAAGCCAAGAGTATATTTATGAAACTCATTGATTGAGTTTGTCATAAATATTAAGTTATATTTTTATATATCTCTCCCCCTTTGTCATCTCAAAAAGATAACCGTTTTATTAAAAACTCCCCCTTAATGAGATATCCCATAAAAAACGAACGAAAAAGATGTCCATTGAATAGCCAAAATGTGAAGCAATGAAGTTTACGAAAATGATGTCCAAAGAGGCATATTTGGCAAAGCTTGTTTTAGGTCGCCCTTGACTACGACCGTCGCGCCCCTTGGCTAAGTTTTGTTTTAGCCAAGAGGCAACAATTTGCAGATTTCCAATTTAAACGTGCATATCAATGTTGATACTAAACATAAAAGCATAAGTATTCGTTTTAAGAACCGCAGATATCAAAGAAAACATCCTCCAATGGAGTAATAAGTAGTTGCTTCCTAATGTTGTTAAATTGATCTAATGGAAGCGGTTTTGTAAAAATATCAGCCAATTGATTTTCCGTATCAACATGATGAAGGGAAACATGATTCTTTGAGATGTGATCCCTTAAGAAGTGATGACGGATTTCAATATGTTTGGCCCGGCTGTGTAGAATAGGATTGTGTGCTAAGTTTATGGCGCTTGTGTTGTCACACAAAATAGGTGTAGATGAAAGATGAAAACCATAATCGCTTAAAACCTGTTGCATATAAAGCACTTGAGCACAACAAGACCCAGCTGCCATATATTCAGCTTCGGTTGTAGATAGGGCAACTGTGTTTTGTTTCTTGCTAAACCAAGATACTAAGGCTCTACCTAATAAGAAACATCCACCACTAGTACTTTTGCGATCAAGTCGACAACCGGCATAATCCGCATCAGTATATGCTTTAAAATCCAAGGATTGTCCTTTTGGATACCATAAACCAAAACAAGTAGTGCCGGCTAGATATCGAAGAATTCGTTTAACCGCAAGAAAATGAGATTGCATAGGCTGGGATTGAAATCGAGCACAAAGATCAACGGAAAACATAATGTCCGGTCGAGAAGCGGTTAAATATAACAAACTACCAATCATGGCTCTATATAAGGAATCATCAATAGGTTCCCCATTTTCATCCTTATCAATTTTAATAGAAGTAGCCATAGGAGTAGTAGCATGTTTGCACTGATCCATCCCAAAGCGTTTTAACAGTTCTTTAGTGTATTTTTCTTGGCTTATAAAAATTCCGGCAGGTGTTTGCTTAATTTGAAAACCAAGAAAGAATGTTAGTTCTCCCATAAGGCTCATTTCAAATTCTTTTTGCATAATGTCACTGAATTGTGTGCATAATGATTCATTTGAGGCACCAAAAATAATGTCATCAACATATATTTGCACAACTAAGAAATCAGATGCATATGTTTTGAAAAATAAAGTAGAATCTGAATTTCCAATAGAGAAACCATTATCAAAAAGATATGTCTTGAGCCGTTCATACCAAGTCCTAGGTGCTTGTTTTAGACCATAAAGTGCCTTTTTAAGTTTATAAACATGATCGTCCTTTTCTGGTATTTCGAAGCCAGGTGGTTGAGCAACATAAACTTCTTCTTGTATAATGCCATTTAGAAATGCACTTTTGACATCCATTTGATATAGCTGAATGTTTTTATGGGCAGCAATAGCTAGTAACATCCTAATAGCTTCAAGTCTAGCTACGGGTGCATATGTTTCATCAAAATCTATTCCTTCTTGTTGATTATATCCTTGTGCAACTAACCGTGCTTTATTCCTTATGACTTCTCCTGCCTCATTAAGCTTGTTCCTAAAAACCCATTTAGTTCCTATGATAGTTTTATCTTGTGGTTTAGGAACTAAATCCCATACATCGTTTTTAGTGAATTGATTTAATTCTTCTTGCATGGCTATTATCCAGTAATCATCCTTAATAGCTTCGGATATTTTCTTTGGTTCAATGATAGAGACAAAAGCCATGTTTGCAACATCTTGGAAAGAGGACCTAGTTTTGACTTTATCATTTGGATCTCCAATAATTAGCTTTTGGGGATGATCCTTGATCAGCCTAGGTGTAGGTTGTGTTTCAACTGGAGGATCGGATGTGGGAGTTTTCTCATTATCATTGGGAATGGTTATAGTTTCAAACTGATTAGTGAGATCAATGATATCTAAATTTGTAGATTTGGATTCCTCATGAAAAGAAACATGAATGGATTCCTCAACTTTTCTAGAGATAGTGTTATATACCCTAAACGCTTTGCTAGAAGTAGAGTATCCCAAGAAGAATGCTTTGTGTGATTTAGAATCAAACTTGTCTCTATCATCCTTGGTGTTTAAAATGTAACATGTAGAGCCAAAAGTATGGAAGTAGTCAACTCTAGGTTTCTTAGAGTGTATTATTTCATATGGAGTTTTCTTCAAATGAGAGTGAACCGTGACTCTATTTAGCACATAACAAGCAGTGTTTACAGCTTCAGCCCAAAAGGTTTTAGGTGTGTTGTGTTCAAGCATCATGGTCCTAGCCATTTCTTGTAGAGATCGATTTTTCCGTTCTACAATACCATTTTGTTGTGGGGTACGTGGAGCAGAGAAATTGTGAGTATATCCCTGAGATGTACAAAAAGTTTCAAATGTATGCTTTTCAAATTCGCCACCGTGATCACTTCTAATGGTACATATTTTATGTTGTAAAAGATTTTCAATCTTAGAACAAAATTGTATAAAGACATGAATAGTATCATCTTTAGTTGCAATAAAATGTACCCATGTAAATCTACTATAATCATCAACAATAACAAAACAGTATCGTTTACCACCAATAGATTGTGTTCGCATTGGTCCAAATAAATCCATATGAATTAATTCTAAGGATCTACTGGTGCTAAGTACATGTTTTGATTTAAAAGATGTTTTGGTTTGCTTTCCCATTGTACAAGGTTCACAATTTGCAACTTGATCAAAAGACAAAGCAGGTAATCCACGAACAAGATCATATTTTACTAACTTTTTAATAGCATGTGAACTAGCATGACCAAGCTTTTTATGCCATAGTTGTAATGTGTTTTCATTTGCAAGTAAGCATTTACCTACTACTGATTTCATAGAATTTGGTTTAAGGATATAAAGATTTCCAACTCTATTTCCTTCATAAACAACAGTTGTAGTATTTTTTATCAATAACTTGCAGCAGGTTTTGTTAAATAACACATCATAACCACTATCACATAGTTGACTGACACTTATTAAGTTATGGTGCAATCCATCAACTAGTAGAACATTTTTGATTTCAAGATTTGTTCCAACATTACCTATTCCAACGATTTTGCCCTTACCATTGTCTCCAAAAGTGACCGTTCCACTTTTCTTTTCTTCAAAAGTTGAAAATGCATCCTTATTTCTGGTCATATGTTTGGAGCAGCCACTGTCAACGACCCATTCCTGCATTAGAATGTAAATTTTGGTACCCATGTGATGGTCCGATAAGGTTAGAAACTTTTTAATTTGCTTATGTGTATAAAGTTCTGATACAGAAAACCAGTCGGTCGACAATTGTTCGACCGATATCATTCTCGGTCGACAATTTGTCGATCGAGCAGGTTACTGTATTATAAACAAAAGACACAGAGAATTTCTCGGTTGACCAATTTTCGACCGAAATAAGTACTGGAAGATTTTCGATTTGTTAAAGACATCCAGTCGGTCGACAATACTTCGACCGACCCAGAGCTCGGTCGACAGTACTTCGACCGACGAAGTTTCTATTTTAGTACAGCAATGCAGAAAAAATAATACTAATAAGCATAGCATTGTTTGTTGAGATAGGACAATATAAATTGCAAAAATTAAGTATTTTGTCATATCTCAACTACATTCCATTCTTCTAAGTTTGGGGTCTTGGGGTCCAAACTAAGTTGGACTTCTTAGTCTTGTAGGGGCATGAAAAACAGTAATGTCCAAGACGTAAACAGAAATGACAAGTAATAGAATCAACTTCATTTCTCTTTCTAGCCATTGTGTTTTTGGGTACAAACATAGTTTGGATCTTTTTGGTTTAGTTTTTCTTTGGAACATATCCCAAACCTTTTCTTCCATTGAAGGTAGTACCACTTCTCAATATGTTATCAAGAATATCTTTTCTTCTTAACTCATAAAGTTCTCTTTGCAATTGAGTAATGTCATTCATCTTCTTATGTATATCTTTTCTTGCCTGGTCTAAATCAGAAAACAATGAATCCTTTTCTTTTACAATATTGTCATAGTCCGAATGATTGCACAAGATAGGTTGAGTTTGAAAAGCTTGTAGTTTGGCTAACAAATCAGTCTTTTCTTTTGATAGAAGATTAAGATTGGTTTCCAAAGTAAGTAGCTTTCTAGTGCAATCATCTAAAGATGTTTTTAAAGATACATTTTCAAGATCAATGTTATTCTTTTCAGAAGAGAGTTCATCTATTTTGGCAATGAGCTCATTATTTGATTTCATAGTCTTCTTTAGTTTCTTCTTGGCATCAACATACTTATCATGAGTTTCTTGTAAGCTAGCAACTAATTCTTCTTTAGGAAGATCAATAAGGCTTACCTCTTGAGAGTCTTCATTGTCTTCTCTTGCCATTAGACATTCCACATTTTCATCTCCACTTTCACTTTCACTGGTTTCATCCCATGCCGCTTTATAAGCTTTTTCTTTCTTCTTATGTGAGCTTTTCTTTCCCTTCTTTGCTTTGGGACATTCATTTTTGAAATGTCCTTTCTTTCCACATTCGAAGCACCTGGGAGTGGAAGAAGAACTAGAAATTTTATTAGATTTAAACCTTCTGTATTTCTTACCGTTGACTATCAATGCTTCTTCTCCTTCTTCTTCACTGGATTCCTCACTCTCATGTGAGGGAGCTTTTGATGCTTTGAGAGCCACGTCTTTCTTTGGCCCCCGTTGATGCTCATGTTCTCTTCTCTCTTCCTCTTCTAGGTCTGCCTCATGAGCTTCTAAGTTTCCGATGAGCTGCTCCATTTTGAGGCGAGTGAGGTCGTTTGCTTCTGCAATAGCTGTCACCTTTGGTTTGTACTTTGGAGGAAGAGATCGAAGTATTTTTGATACCTGATCCTCCTCAAGAACAGGTTTCCCTAAAGCACTTAAACCATTAACAATAGTAGAAAACTTTGAATACATTTCACTAATAGTTTCGTTTGGATCCATACGAAAATGTTCAAACTTGGTTTTAAGCAAACAAACTTTAGAGTTTTTAACTTGAACGGTACCCTCATATGTTATAGATAATCTATGCCAAATCTCATATGCGGTATCACAGTTTGATACTCTATTAAATTCACTTACTGAAATGGAACAATATAAAATGCTTACTGCCTTTGCATTTATTTGGGCCATTTTTACCGTATTAGCATCCCATAATGCGAAATCGTCTTGTGGGAGTGTGTATGGTGTAGATACCATTCTCCAAAGATCCCAGTTGATTCCTTGGAAGTAGAATTGCATCCTTCTCTTCCAGTATTGATAGTTTGTCCCGTCGAACGCCGGAGGTCTAGCAACGAGCGTTCCTTCAATGTTGAGGTTGTTGAGCACTCCATCCCCCATCTTTTCTTCAAGACTTTGTTAGGGCTCCTTGAAGCCTGCTCTGATACCAATTGAAAACCTCTAGAGGGGGGGTGAATAGAGTTTTATAGAGATTTTAAAATAATTTAAACTCAAACAACCAAACTAAAGATTAAGAAGAGGAACACAGGTGTTTAGAGTGGTTCCACCTTAGCAAATACTAAGGAGTCAGTCCACTACCCGGTTGCTTACCCAACCGGGATTTTGAAAGTACTAAATTTTATTACCTCTCAGGGATGTTACATAAAATTTACAATACTTTCTAAACACCCTTTGGACAGCCTTCACCTTGAAGTAGTCTTGCCAACCTCGAAGCAGCCTTCCTTGAAGTAACTTCAAGCTCCCCCTTGAAGTAGCCTTCCTCTCGAAGTAGCTTCCCATCAAGACAGCCTTCTGAAGTAGTCCAAAGTCTTCCTCTTCACCACGAAGAGCTTCACCCTCTCCAATCCGCAGCCTCCTACCTGGAGTAGCAAGGAGAGTACAAGTAATACAAGGAACAAGAAAGGAATAAAAGAAAATACAACTTATCCTTGTAGCTCAAGGCTTGATTTCCCTAGATCAAGCGTTTGGATTTTCCTAGCTAATATGATGGACTTGTGATTGCTAGGGTTAGGAAAATCTAGCCTATAGGATGAGCTTGAGCTAAAGGGAAAATGGCCAAATGATCACAAAGCTCAGTTCACACAGATTGCACAAGAGGGCTCAAGTATTTTCTCAAGTATATCAAGTGTAAGAAGTGTATTCTAGTGTCCTATGGCTTGTCCTATTTATAGGAATGACCTAAGTATGCTTAAGGACGTTCTAGACAACTTCTAGGGGGTTCCTAGTGCTTAACTAGCCGTTAGGAATAAGTTAGGCGCATTAGCAACGGCTAGTTAATTAATTCTGCAGTTGCTGTCAGAGACCATCTCGGTCGAGGACTTGTCGACCGAGTTGCCCAGTCGGTCGAGGATTTGTCGACCGACAGGCTCTCTGAATTAACGTTGATTTGCAACTGTCAACTGCTGTGTCTAACGGCTACTTTTGGTCAATCTCGGTCGAGAAGTTTGTCGACCGAGAGTGTCTCGGTCGAGGAGTGTGGTCGACCGAGTTTGACTCTGTTTTCAATCTTTTAATTAAGATACTAAGTATGTGCATGAGTGTGCATTATGTGATCTATTAGAAGGAGATGACCTAACTAAGTGTGGTGTTTAGCTAGGGAAAATCCAATGCTTGATTTACATGCGATTCTAAGTACTTGTACATTATAATTCTGTACAAGTTTTTACAATGATTACATTTGCATGAAAATATAAATACTTCATGTTGGATTTCCCTTATAGTTGTGTCATCCTGCACACTCAAGTAGCTCGTCAGATAAATAAGAATGAAATGTTTGTCAAAATCAAAACAAAGGGATTTTACAGATGTCCATTTAGCCAACAAGAGAGAGTCAAGCTAGAATACACTCGAGTGTATTCAGAGCATAATACACTCAAGCTGTTTTTCATAATTCAATAATTTTTTTTCAAAAATCTATTCTGTTGATCTTCTTAAACATGTTGTGAATAGATCATACGCAAAATTTGAGCACATTTGGACATTTATAGGTCATGTTATAAAGACTGCAAACATTATGTATTTCAAATTAGTTTCGTGTGTCGATTTTGTTGTCCTTGGATGAGTGACTTACACTCATCCAAATGGGCTCAAAATTTGTATGTAGCCTAGTTATAGTATGATGGTGAAGATCAATGGTTTACATTTTGCGAAAATATAGTCTTGATATGAAAAGACACTTGAGTGTATTCATGTGATCTGTACACTCGAGTGTATTCTAGCCTGACTCTCTCTCTTATATATATATATATATATATATATACATATATATACATATATACATATATACATATATATACATACATATATATACATATATATATATGTATATAGGTTCGGAAGTGTGTAACATCCGGTACATGTAACTTACGTGTATCGACCATTAAAATAGCACATTCAAAGTATGCTAATAAAATCCAACCATATCGATTGATTCAATGCTATATAGATTAGACGTGTTTAAAAAAGCAAAAGCATAATCCACATAGATCATGAGATATAGTGGTATATCATCCAACAGTTTTTGAAATTTCTACAACTTACCGTCGATAAGAAAACATACATTTTTTTCATTTGATGATGTACAAATATCATATTGTGGTAAATTTTGATACACATCTTATCTAAAGGGTATACATCATATCCATAAGGTTAGATTGTTCAGATCACTTGTAGAATCATCACAAATGAAGATGGGTACATGTAGTGGCGGAGCCACATGCAGGCAAGGGTAGGCATGTGCCCTACCTTAGTTTCTGAATTAGCATTAATTTACGTTAACTAGATCGTCTATTTACATAATAAACTCGTTTCGTGTCCTACTTAATTGCGATATGTTTCTTTCCTTTGGACTGGTATATCAAGTAGTGCCCACCCTTCTTACATTTCCTGGATACGCCACTGGGTACATGTAAGCTACATGTACTCGGGTACACAATTCTTTTAGCCATATATATATATATATATATATATATATATATATATATATATATATATATATATCTGTGTGTGTGTGTGTGTGTGTGCGCGCGCGTACGTGCACGAGTGTATATATATGGGACTTGGTAGAGGATGGGTTTCCAAAAGACTACTTGGCCCATATTGGTAATACCATGGAGAACATGGAGTTTTTTTACTAGAGGAATAACGTGTTATCCTCTCATAATCGGACGCAAACAATTTCTTTCATTGTGACACGTCGAGGCGGCTGAAATTTGCCAATCTACCTCAAAATTGACAACTTAGTATTAGGTCTAGAAATTTACTATTAGATTAATACTTCAATATTTTATATAACAATTATAATCAAGTTTTCTTCATACTTCATTGGCCTATCTCTTTACATGTGACCTTGTAGACACCATATGCCGACAGTGGATTTAGCAATCAATAGTGAAATACATAAGGAATGAGCTATGACAACCTATCATATATACCCAAGTAGTACTAAACAAATAATTTCTGATGTTATTGCATTATTATAGCATATATCTAGATTGAACTACATTCATGGATACATCATCCTCATAGAATTTGATACGAGCTACCAAATATGTAAACAAACTAGAAAAATATGTATAAGCTCGGTATAACATACTAAATCACATTATCATTTCCATACATTTCTTTAGTCTCACTTATCGGGAGTCCTATGATATCAATATTGTTATAAAGGAGGGAAACATTAATTCTACATCATTGATATTGCTTAAGATGACACCTAATCGTACCCAACTATTAAAGTTTAGTGATATTCTTCAAGATAACATCATGAGTTCCAATGAACAATGATCATCATATGACCAATATAATAATAGTAATATTCTTCAAGATCACATCATGAGTTCTAATGAACAATGATCATCATATGACCAATACAATGACTTCAATTCAAAGAATCTCAAATTCATTATTTCATTGATATGGGATCATGACAATCATGTGGTAGTTAATGAATCACTCTGAAGACAAGTATACCTAGTACACTTGTTATCTAACAAAAGCCTTTGAGTCTGACTTGGTATATATTACTTGTTCCCCATGGGACATGGTCTTAAATCATCACACCATACTAGTCTCACATGTGTTGTTGATGCCAAATTCACAACTATAATAGGTATATTTTAAAATATCAGTCTTAATAAATATTAGGATCTCATGTTCAGGTAACACTTAAGTCTCATAGATTTAAACCAATAATTATAAGTACATTTATTACGTTCATTAATATTTCATAATCATATGAGCAAAAATAACTATTTTCATCTTCATTAATAAAATTAAATCTCAAGATATCCACATAACCATCATCAATTGATTAGCTTCTATGAAATATACACTGACAAAAATGTATTGCATATGAATCTTGGTTTATCACACATAGATACCCATATTTATAGGACAAGGAAGGGTTTCTACACCTTGGATGGGTTTTGAGAAAAATATGTGTCATGCTTTAAGACATTGATTTGAATAAATACATGTATTATAACTAAACTATGTGTGCTAGGACACCAAGAGCACACCCACCAAGATTTCTGGTTCAATGGGGTACATCAGTGATATGTTTTGATCCAATATCTATTTGTCCATCTCATTGATGATTTGCAAAGCATTTCTAGTATGGTATCCCTTGGTGTATGTTATTGGTTAATGATATTATTTGATTGATGGTCGTAAAGAGTAGTTCAATTATAAAAGATTAACATTGAATACGTTGTTTGAAGTTTGGGAAATAAAATTATACAGAAGTAAAGTTAGTATGTGCATTGCAATTTCAGTTACTCTACTATTTTGAGTGGTAGTGCTAAGTTGGATGAGGCACATGTACCAAAATGTGATAAGGTTACACTATTTTTTTCCTCTGAATTACACTATGCTTGTTATATCATTGATAGGAATTGTGTCAAAATATTATGGCATGATTGATGATCTAGAGAAGTACAAGTATAATGTTGTTTGACTAGAATAACCCTCTCAAATTGAATCATACAACTTAGTTATATAGACAATCAAGTTGTATGTTATTGAATATTGTAAGATCAAGAAAAGTTATCAACAAGATAAAATTGACATCAATGGGAATATTAAGATGGATGTGTGGAGAGATGAGGATATGTTTTACAGAAATAATCATATAAGGAGTATATTAGTGGTGGTGAGTATTGAGGAAAATTTACATGAGGGTCGCCTCCTATGGCATTAAAATACCACATAAACCAATAATGCACCAATCAAACGTCATCTTATATATTTACACATAGTTAAAATGGGAAGGGGAATCCCTAAACCAATTTAGGAAATCATAAAAGAAGATATATATATATATATAGTATATGAAAAAATATAAAAACACATCTAAATGGAAAATAAAGATCCATGTATCCAACCTCAATAAGTTTATAACGAGGCATATCTGATTGTGGTTGTGATGTTGATGGTGGTGGTGGTTAATAAACACTAATGAGGTTTTGTATCACTTGTGGTTGTAACAAATTGAAAGATTAGACACTTTCTTTATATATTAGTTATTTGGAAATGATATCTTAAATATAGGAAATTATTTTTGTATTTTTAATGATTTAGTTATTTTTAAATATGAAATATGAGAAATTTAATTAACAATAGTTAAATATCACAAGATCTCCCTATGTTGTAGTTTTCTTAAATTGTATGTCATGATGGGTAATGTAATGGTTATCATAAATTGTATGTTGTATAAACAAGACACTAGTAATGATATTACTACTCTACTTGGGTATTCTTTATAATTACTGGTGAGACTAGGGGGCTACAATGAGTACTAGTATGGGAGAAAACTTTTGGAATCATATTCAACAATAAGGGCTTTGTGCAAACACTTATCATAATGGTTATATTCTCTAAACTTGGCACTATAATTCAATTTTATGTGCTTTACCATATAACATTAATGTTAGGAGTGCCTATAAGCTTCATTATATACCTCCACACCTATATTACCTTTACTTTTCATGATGATATATCAATATGAATACATGTTGGAATAGTCAAGGGATGTATACAATGTTGGTACATTTGTATTCTCTTTTGTAGAGCTTTTTATATATGTGGCAATTCCCCCTTTAGTCTTCCATAATGAATGTGATTGTTTTTATTTATTTTTTGAGGAGGTCCCCCCACCCTACGACACATTGACTAAGTGTTACTACTATAGCTATCATGCACCTTAACAAAACATTTTAGTACATGAAGGGTTTAGTCATTGTATAGTACCTCAACATGTGGTCATAAATATGATTTGTTTGTATGTGGTATTGTGTAGAACCATATTAACCTTTTAATATATGTCAGAATGGATCATAAATGAAATCATATGTATGCATATGTACATGCATGCAGTTTTAGTAAATGAACTTCTTGTCAATAACATGGAAACAAGATTGTGTGCATAGTATTAATAATCGCATCAAGAATTGGTGTATTTGTCTTTTGCTCTTACTTTGTCATCAACATGGTCTAGAAAAGCTAGTTGGAATCTTATCCAAATTGGCTAGAACAAGGATGATCTTGTATCTCGCCAAATGCATCATGATTTTTTTCATAAGGTATGAATTGAATACATAAATGTTTTAAGACATGGTGCCTAACCACGTCACCTTCATGTGAAGAGTACATGTATTTATCAATGGTTATTATATTATTTATATGGATTCATAAATACAAAATCTAATGTCTTCCACATGGAGGTAATTATTATATTTTCTGCAATATGTATTTCATAGATGAAGTTGAACTAGATAGATATATACATTGGCATTGTTTGTACTATAGCTAAACCATTTATAAGCCCAAAATTACTAGCAATATTAGTTGAAAAAATTGCTAATAATCAATAATTCAAATATGTACATTATTTTGGGATTCATGTGGAATCAAATACAAACTATGCAAATATGAATGGTAGGGTATATCTCTTTAAAACACAATTTTTTTTATAATTATTGGATAAACTAGGTTTTTATAACCCAATCATCTTATTAGCTTTTAATATCATTTGATATTGGGTCTATTAGAAATGTTAACTAGACCGATGAGACTATATAAAGGTGATCTCATGTACTAACTTTTCAAATATTTGAAACAAACAAGCTCCCTTTATATTTGGAATCTCATATCCCACTCTTTCTATTTATCCTTTATCTCCCCTGCTCACTCTTTTTCACCTTTCTCTCCTAACTATATCTTGGGTTTCCATCTCCTTACCCTTCCCTATTTGGTATCAAAGCTTTATTTCAATCATGACTTCTGAAGCATCATAGCCTGATGAGTAGGAAGTAACACCACCTCATCAACGTTCTCCTACTTAAGTACCCATACCCAGTTGGAGTGAATTTCTTGAATTTGTCTCCTTATAGCTGGACAACTAGTGGAAATTTCAATTTCAAGCACTCACTACTATATAATGGGGATACAACATCGGTTATATTTGTAAGAGATACTAATTGTGTTATTTTTTCTATCAGCTCAAGGTTCACAATGCCACGGTTTGCACACCTAAGAAAATGTGGGCTGCACTTTCTTTTTGTTGTTGGTCTCTTCTTAAAGAAGCCAATGCTATATGTCTCACACAAAATGTTTGGGAGCATTTCATTTGCCTCCAAAAAACCTATATTGTCAGTTCTTTTCTGCAAAACCAACGGGGTAAAGATGTGTGTGTGCCATCTGACCTGTGGAAATGAATTGACTTTTATCTTGGTTCATTCCTGAGTGATCGATGAGAAAGATGTTTGCGCCATGTATCCAATTAATTTTTCTCACCCCCATTTGAGCTTTATCGTCAGTTACACTAATCATAACAACTGAGAAAAGTTGTGAAGAATCGTTGGGTTCCGAGATTCACAATCGGTCTTTGACTGGAAACCGACAACGAATGTACTTCATTTGTAGGGGGTTTTAGTTATTAATGGATGAGAAATATCCTTCATAATCAGTTTCACTTATAAATGATGATATATGTCTTACTTAGCCCCCCGACAAACTCTTTCTCCCCTCTTTCCTTCCCGTGTTTCCTGTGATATTGCTGCTCCGATGATTTCTGATTGCGATTTCTCCTCACTGCCGCCATTACTACTTCTCGCCATTGCTGCTACTGCTTGCCGCCTCCAAAGCTTGGTGATGATCGGCTCTACTACTCGCCGTTGATTGCCAAAGCTCTCCGCTACTCTGATGTTGATCACCATCACCGCCTTCCTCCTCTGCTCTGATGTTGATCACCACCGTCGATCACCCCCCTTCCTCCTATGTTGTTGCTTGCTCTCCTCCTCATGTTTGTTCTTCTCCTCTTCCTCCTCTGCCATTCATTCTTGTTCATATTGTAAATGATCATTTTTTATCCCTAAATCAGTAAACTACACTATAATTGATGCCTTGGACCACTTATATGCATCTTTGACCTATCATGACTTGAAGATGGTTTTCTTATATGCAATCATGATTATAAGTGTTTCAACTCAATCATATGTTAGTTTTGGACCTAATTTATCATCCTGAAATGATTGAACTTTGAAATCAGTAACTCAACCTGTGTCGCATACCCATTTAAACTAAGATCTTATATCAAGTTTCCTTACAAGATCTCATGTACGTAGTTTGTGCATTTAAAATAATCAAGTTGACCTAGTTTGAGTTGGTCTTTCTCTAGATATCTTAGATGGTAATGATCATGCACAACCTAGTTTAGAATTCATGTTGTATGATGTAAAATGGTAATATGTGAGTAAACCCTAATTTGTGAATTCTTAATTTATAAAGTCTAGTGTATAAACCCTAGACTATGTCGTTGGCCTAGAAACATGTTTGAGATTTACTCATTAGGAGTAAACCTTGGATAGTCCCTGGTTTGAGACTGTTCTTGAGCACTTCATCTTACTTAGGATGTAAGTGTATAATGTGTGTTTGATTTCAATAAATTTCGACAACATTTCCCTTTGTTCTCTGGCTACATATGTAGGTGGGCATTTTCCCATCTACATCAGTGTACTTGGAGAATTGTAGGAAAATGTTGCCGAAATATATTCAATTCTAACATACAGTTTACACTTACTAGTAAGATGAAGTTATCAAGAATGGGATAGGTGGTACACATTCATGAATCTGAATGCTACTAGATGATTAGGGCTCAATTATTCAGACTTTTTATTTCCTAAATTAATTTACCAGCTAGAACTTGATGAGCTACTCCTCTCCCATCTGATCATATAGAATTGGATCGATCATGGATGTCAATACCAAATCTCTGCACTCTGGAGTTTATTAATGGTCTCGATGAGTTTGTAAGATTTGCAGAAGAACATAGAAAACAACCTGGAAATAGGTTCTATTGCCCGTGTAGGAATTGTAGCAACAACCTGAAAGGTGACATTGTCGACTTGATCAAAGATCATGTCATGTGTAATGGGATTGTATAGGGCTATACAAAATGGTATTAGCATGGAGAGATTCCTAGTATGAGATCAATAGATGTGGATAGTGGTAGTTGTGTCCAAAAAAAATGGATGATGATGTTGATGAGAACGAACCAATTCTGACAGACATGGCTTATGCGATGCTAGACACTTGTATGGTAAATGTTACAGACCCACCTCCCTTATTTAGAAACATTATGCACGATGCTGAAAAATTGTTATACTTAGGTTGTACTAAGTTTATGAAGTTTAGTGTTGTGTTGAGATTGTATATTGTGAAGTCTAACAATAGATGGAGCGACAAAAGCTTCATTTCTATGTTGTCTTTGTTGAAAGATATTCTCCCTAAAGGCAAAGAGCTTCCGATCTTAACATACGCAGTGAAAAAGATGTTGTGCCCAATGGGAATGGAGGCTAAGAAGAGTGCATGCATGTTCAGATGACTGTGTGATGTTTTAAATGAATATATTGATATGAAAGAATGTCTGAAATGTGGGGCATCTAGGTACAAAATGATGACATCGATTAAGACCAAAATAGAGTCTCCTGCCAAGGTGATGTGGTATCTGCCTATAATAACCCAGTTTCAATACTTGTTGGCTAACTCCATAGATGCACAAATTTATCTTGACATGCAGAGGTAAAGAATCACTAGGCTTTACTTCTTCTTTTTCAACACTCTATGCAGAAAAGTAATTGATTCTCAGATTCTAGATAAGTTTCAAAGAGAAGTGGTCATTATCCTATGTCAACTTGAGCAATATTTTCCCCCTTCATTCATTGATATTATGGTACATCTAGTTGTCCATTTGACTAGGGAATTGAAAATGTTGGGTTCAGTTTCCTTGCATGGGATGTATCCTTTTGAGCAGTACATGAGTTTTTTTAAAGGTGATGTTTAGAACCATTGTCGCCCCTAAGGGAGTATCATTGAGGGCTATATTGCTAGGGAGGTTATGGACTTTTGCAATGACTTTTTGAGTTACAATGAAACTAATGTGAATGTTGTGAACCCTGATGTTTATTTTGGCAAAGGTATTCTGGGAGAACAATAGATAAATATATGTCATGAGAAGTGGGAACAAGCACACTTGTACATTTTACACAATATTGACGATGTGGGTATTCACATCACAGAACACAACAATGAGCTCAAGAAAAGTTATCCCTAAGCCAGTTCAATGTGGCTTGCTAGAGAGCATAATCAAATATTTATTAGGTGGTTCGAAAAGGAAATATTCAATCAACTATCTCAAACACCAAATAATGTTACAGAAACTATCAAATGGCTTGAGTATAAGCCAAAGATCCATGTTACATCTTATGAAGGGTTTGACATAAATGGATTTTTGTACTACACAAAAGGTCAAGATGATAAAAGTGTCATCCAAAATAGTGGGGTCACCCTTAGGCATCTTCTTTATTTTTTTCTAGTGCCAAGGATAAGAGTCCACATGAAGGAAAGATGTCTTGTTATGGTGTCATTGAAGACATATGGGAAATTGACTACATAGAGTTCAGAGTTTCATTATTTAGGTGTAAATTGATTGATAAGAATAAAGGAGTTGTAGTTGACAAACTCGGTTTCACAATAGTAAATTTTGTGTGGATAGACAAGAAAGGTGAACCCTTCATCATGGCATAACAGGAAAAACATGTATTCTATATCAACGGTCCCGTAAAAGAAAATTTCTCTGTCATTCTTCATGGGAAATGACAGTTCATTTCATATCCTATTGCTGAAGAAGAGTACTATGATAAGTATGATGATTCTAGTCCATTTTCTACTATCTTACCAAGTGTTAATGTTGAATCTAATATTGATGAGTATACACTTGAAGATCACATAGAAGGGATATTAGTTTAAGGAATATTGCTCATATGTGATCTAACTTTTTTTTGCATTATGTAACATGTTTATTTGTTCATATGTGATCTGACTTTTTTAGTGTTGATTTGTTCATATGTGATCTGACTTTTCTATGTGATCTGTCTTTTTTCATTTGTTTACTTTTTATTTTATTGATGACATCTGACCAGGAGCACAATGATTATGAGCATGACAATGATGAGCATCCTGACCAGGGTGATGATGGTGCTCTCCCTCTAAAATGTAAGGGAGTTAGTGGGAAAACTGCGATGAAAGATGTTGTAGATAGGCAAGGGATTAAGGGTGTTGTTGGATCCAATGAAGCAGGCACGCCACTTACTAAAGTGTTTGTAAGCTATTGTGGGGTCCTTGATCAAATCAAAGTCAATATCCTTGTTGAGGATTGCATACAAGCGAGTATGGTCCAAAAAGACCTCAATTGGAGGGAGTGAGAAGTGATATAAATGAAGTTATGTTTTTATAGACTTTGTCCTATTCATTTATTTTATTATTTATAAATAGTATTGAAAGTTGAACCTTTTTAGGGATGGTATGAACTTGATAAAAAATTGCATCGCAAGTCTATTATGCATCTTGTCGGGAGAAGATATAGAGACTACCAGACAATCCTCACAAAAGACTATATCTTTGGAGACAAGAAGGAAGCCTAGCTTAAATGGAACTATATTAATCAAGATGATTGGAAGGAGTTTGTTTGACAGAGAGAAACATGTGTGTTCCAGGTATTGAATTAGTTACATTTTTATAGTTTTGTATGGTTACTTAACAATATCACTTGTATGAATTAATCAGGTCCTTCACACCACTCAAAAAGAGAGGCATGACAAGAATGTACACAACCACCAGTTGGGTTTAGGTGGTTATTGGAAATGTTGCATGTTGAGAGAGCTTCTACAATGAGAGAAAGAGCTACACCAACAACAAGATCAAGGGGAAGATGGAGAGTAAGAGAAAGAGCAAGGGAAACAAAAGGTCCTTATACTTCTACTCATTCTACTACCAAATCTTCTAGTGCTTCTGGACGGGTGCCTCGCTATATTGAGTGGATAGATGCAAGGAGAAACAAAGCTGGAGAAATTTCCGTCCAAGCAA
This sequence comes from Alisma plantago-aquatica, assembly GCA_963693085.1. Lineage (NCBI taxonomy): Eukaryota > Viridiplantae > Streptophyta > Magnoliopsida > Alismatales > Alismataceae > Alisma > Alisma plantago-aquatica. The sequence continues at coordinate 1,188,583,324 of OY856412.1, read as the reverse complement.
CATAGGAGGTGGAAAATAAAATGGAAAATTTCTTGATTTCACAATAATTGACCATGTTTTGTTTCACTAGATTGTTTAATGATTAGTCCATGTTTGATGATGATTAGTTGGAGTTGGATAACTAAGCAAAGGAGGGAAAGTTCACCCCTCAGGACACAAACAATGAATTGATGGTTGCTCTAGGGATATAAGAGCATCCTCGATGTGTTAGGGGCGTTGGAGATGGGTATGGGATAAAATCTTTTTTGGACGGATCCCAACATAAGTGTAAACAAGTTAAGAAAGGAGAAATGCAAGTAGAGTATGTGTAGAGCATTGTAGATGCAACCTTGGAGAAATATATAACTTCTCAGGTGATGCAGAAACCAACTTCTCCAGCAGTCACTGCACTGGTTCATCACTCGCCCACATAGTGTATTGAGAGTAGTTGTCACCAGTTAACAACCTAACTCCACTCTACACCTCAGGTGCCAACATAAGGTGTACAATAGAGTTAAAGTTGCCTGTCCCTGAGTGGATCAAACACATGAATATATAAATGCACCAAATAAAGAGCTTCCATACATAAACCAAGTTGTTCATTACATAGGGGCCCAAAGGTATAGGAGTTCTACAGAAGAAAACTTAATACATGAGAAACTAATTACAGAAGAAAAGAACATAATCTAAGAGTCCCATTTAGCTTTATCATCCCCATGCTAGATCTGATATTTGTGAGCCAGCATATAGAGTAGTGACATCATCTTCCTTTCATCATGAGCATCATAAGCAAAAGGTACCTATAAAACCGTTACAAATGGTACACGTCAGCACAATATATAAATATATTGTACTGAGTATGCCTATGTGTCATTCAATTTACCTCTTTTATACTTGGCAATAAGGATAAAGTAAACTTGGCAGTAATAAGCAAACTACAACGATATATCCATATTAATCAAGAGTTTATCAACAAACATGAACATGTATCTTTTAAGCATATTTTCCATCATACATCTCGTGCGTCTGCCACCAAGTGGCTTTGACATCTTCATGCCTTATGATCTACTCCCAAGGAGTTTATGATCATTATACAAACATCATATGATCTACCACCAAGTGGTTTGTGATCATTATGCATGCGCTCTACCACCTAGTGGTTTATGAGCTATCTTATGATGGAACATCTATATTATGTTTGTAGGTGTTCAAGGTATACATATAGCAATTCAGACAAAACATCAAAACCATACATTTAGCAATTCATTCAAGCATCATACTAGTTATATTAATTTCATTCAATATCTTATGCCAAGTGTTCTACTACTCATAGTTCTCAAGCATTAAATATAGTAAGCCAACAAGAGGTAATGGCATGCCTTATACTAAGAAGTGGGGAATCCTGAGATGCTCCTCACTGGTACCTTTGATTTCCTGAAATTATTAGAGATTTTGTATTTATTAGTTATATTGTTCAAATCACCATTATTCTAAAGAGTATATAAAAAGGCCCTTTTATTAGTTTTGGAGTCATGAGAGTTGAGTATGAATCTTAGAGTATGTATTTGAGTCCAAGATTAGTAATGTCACATCAGAGTAGGACTATAAGGTCAAAGCCATGGTCTTTAGATCATATTGACTAATTATGCACATTTTGGTAGATCAAAATAGGGAAAGGAGTGATAATTAGGTTTGATTGATAATTGAGTCATAATATTTGGATCTGATAATTCCATAATTATACAGATGCAAAAAGATGATGATCACATGTTTTTGGTGATTTAATCAGGTTTGAGTATTTTCTAAATAATTAAACAAGACATGAACATATTTGGGCAAGATCCTTTATTCGAGTCAGATTTAGGGTCAACAGATGTCAAAATCATGATCCTCATATTTTCTGATCAAAATAGAGTACTTGTTTGTATTTTTCTGACACTCCTACGATTTATAAGAAATTTCCTAAAATTAGGTTATTTACTGAATTTCGAGTTAATAAAATGAAATCTAGATACAGGAAGGACCGTTGGATGCTCAGATCCAACGGTCGAGATCTTGCTCATGTAAATTAGAAAAGATCTGTGTTGCTGAGGTGGATTTACCTCACTGGTCCAACTGGACTCGGTGGGTCCCGCTCTCCCTTGTCTTCAGCTAGACCGAGTTTACTTTGCCATCAGCTCCGGCGAGCTCGGGCGATGGCTGTGATTCTCCTCATGTGCGGGTGGTGATAGGGTTAGCTTCGTGAGGTCTTTCTGAAGCTGGACGACCAAGCCTTGGGTCGTGGCTCCCCTGGGATCGTTGTGTTGACTAGGTGACCAGAAAGTAGTACAGCTTGCGGCAGAGGGAGGAGATAGTGGGAGCAGCATGCGATGGAGCTTGGCCTTGAGGTACTGTCGAGGTGACTTGAGGTCCCTCGAGGCTCGGTGGAGGATCAATTGGGGACGAGCAGGCTGGTAGAAGCCTAGTCAAGTAGCTCGGCAGCGGTGGACAGGCTGAGAGGAAGTACTCAGGCTCGGGGGTGAGTAGCGTCTCTTCCAGGTAAAAGGATATCGAGGAATGTCAAAGGGAGGTCGAGGAAGGTATTGGTGTGCTTAAATAGAGGAGGAAACGAGAGAGGAGAGAACGCCCAAATGGTCTTGGTTGCAGTTGGAGAACATGTCTCTCCGGTGTGGTTGTGGAGAGGAGTGTGGGCGGTTTTGGAGGTCATGTGAGGGGTCAGTAGGTTCGTGGAGACAAGGTGGAGGCATTGCCTCGATTAGTTTCTCACGAAGTGGGTCAGAGCAAGGAGTAGGGGTCGGGGTTGTGGACTCGTGGCTGTGGCCATGACATCCTGAGTTGAGTGGAGGTTAGAGATGACTCTCTGGCCGTCTGGTCTGTCTCGGATGCCATCAGATGGTCGGGATGACTCCATGAGACCAGTCTACGGATTGCTGACTTAGGCTCCACGTGACAGGGTAAAAATACCCTTGAATTGATCAAAATCATTGAGTTGTATAATAATGTGATTTAAAAGGAATGAAACATTACAAAAACATTGAAAATTCGTAGAGAGGTTTAGGAATGTTCAATTGACATGAAATTTGGACCATAGCTTCACCATAGCATATCCCACATGTTGGTAACGTTTGGGCTCTATATTCCAAATTTTGAGTGGTCAATTAATCTTTAGGAGAATTAGGGTTTTTGAAATAGATTAAAGATTAAAGGAACAAAGTATAAAAGAAATTAGAAAACCCACTTTATCACATCCTACTCACCTTAAAAGAAATTTTGTCCTCAAAATTAAACTAGATGAAAGAGGTGAGGAAAACATTGCTCCAAATCTGCTCGTAGTTCCCAGGTTGCATCTTCTGCACCATGATGGTTCCACTGCACCTTCACCATCGGGATCTGCTTGTTCCTGAGCTCTTTGACTTTGGAATCAAGAATCTTGGTAGGTTGTTCCAGATAAGAGAGATTTTCTCACAACTCAAGAGGTTCGTGATTCAACACATGACTATCATCCTTCACATGCTGCTTCAAGTTGAATACATGAAGGACATTGTGCATCATGTTGTACTGTGGAGGAAGGGCGAGTCGATAAGCACATTCGCCAATGCTCTCTAAATCTCAAAGGGACCCACATATCTCAAACTAAGCTTCCCTTTGTTCTTTGCTATGGCACGGATGGGTCTGATCTTTAAGAAAGTATAGTCACCAGCCTTAAACTGTTTGTCGGACTTGTGTGCATCGACATATGATTTCTGACAATCCTGGGCCCGTTTCAACCTTTGCTTGATCAAGGACACCTTATCAGCATAGAGTTGCAACTCCTCAAACTTTATCATCTTCCTTTCTCCGACTTCATCCCAATGGAGAGGGGATCTACATGGCCTACCATAGAGAGCTTCATAGGGTGGCATATCAATGCTTGATTGGTAGATATTATTGTATGCAAACTCTGCTAATGAAAGGTAGTAATCCCAAGATCCTCCCCAATCTAAAACACATGCTCTGAGAAGATCCTCCAAGATTTGTATAGTGCGTTCTGACTGGCCATCAGTTTGGGGATGATATGATGTGCTGAAATTCAACTGTGTGCCTAGCTCATACTGTACTTGCTTCCACAGATGTGATCTGAACTTTGGATCCCGATCTGAAACAATAGAAATTGGTACTCCATGCAGCTGTACAATCTACTTTATATACAACTCAACAAGCTCAGGAACCTTAGTCATAGTCTGCATAGGTAAGAAATGTGCAGACTTGGTCAACCGGTCTACTATGACCCAAACCGCACCATAACCCTTCCTGGTCCTGGGTAGTCCCACCACGAAATCCATGACGATATTTCCCACTTCCATTTGGGAATTGGTAAGGGTTGCAATAGACCACTGGGACGTTGGTGCTCGGCCTTAATCTGCTGACAAGTGAGACACTTAGAGATAAACTCAGCTATATCATTCTTCATACCTCCCCACCAAAAGTGTCTCTGCAGATCCTTATACATCTTAGTAGATCCAGGATGTATGGAATATTTATACCCATGTGCCTCTTACAAAATACGCTTCTTAATCTCTGACTCTTCAGGTACCCACATCCTATGCTTGTACCTTAGTCCACCGTCCATACCAACAGATAGATGTGTCTGGGGCTTAGCCACGAGAGCTGTCATCTCCTCCAAGCTAGGGTTATTCTTTTGGGATATCAGGAGTTCAAAAAGAAGACCAGGGATAATATTGATATTTGCCAGAATACTAGAGCTAGATTCTGCTTGAGATGACCCAGAAGATGAAGGTTCCAGATGCATTGATGCACAAATCGACTTCTTATGACTAAGAGCATCAGCTACAACCTTGGCCTTGCCTGGACGATATGCAATTGTGAAATCATAATCTTTGAGATACTCCAACCATCTCCTCTATCGAAGATTGAGGTACTTCTGAGTCAAGAGGTGTTTGAGACTTTTATGGTATGTGAATATGTCAAAACTAGCACCATACAGATAATGTCTCCATATTTTGAGAGCATAGACAATGGCAGCTAATTCCAAATCGTGAGTTGGATAATTGACCTCATTAGGTTTCAATTGTCTAGAGGCATAGGAAACAACTTTACCATCTTGCATGAGGACACAACCCAGACCCATTTTAGAAGCATCAGAATATATTACAAAGCCATCATTCCCAGAAGGTAGGGTTAAAATAGGAGTATAAGTTAAGAGGGATTTCAACTCAGGAGTCCAAACGAATTTGGCATCTTTTCTTGTAAGTTTAGTCATGGGTAGGGCTATTTTGCTAAAATTCAGGATGAAACGATGGTAATAGCCTGCTAGGCCAAGGAAACTACGAATTTCAGAAGCATTGGTAGGGGCTTTCCAATCAAGGACAGCTACAACTTTGGCAGGGTCAATAAAAAATTTCCCACCCAAAATGACATGGCCAAGAAACATAACTTGGTCAATCCAAAACTCAAATTTAGATAATTTAGCATACAATTTTTGGGCTCTCAAAACATCAAGGACTTTCTGGAGATATTCACAATGTTGATCAACAAAATTTGAATATATAAGAATATCATCAATGAAGACCACAACAAAGCTGTCAAGGAATGGCTGGAAGACAATACTCATCAGATTCATAAACACTCTAGGAGCATTAGTCAAGCCAAACGACATCACCATGAATTCATAATGTCCATATCTAGTTCTAAAAGTTGTTTGTGGAATATCACAATCTTTTACTCATAATTGATGATAACCTGATCTAAGGTCAATCTTGGAGAACACAGTGGTAGAACGAAGTTGGTCAAACAAGTCATCAATTCTTGGGAGGGGATATTTATTTTTAATTATGGCTTGGTTGATCATGTGATAATCAATACACATTCGCAATGACCCATCTTTCTTTTTAACAAAAAGGATAGGAGCACCCCAAGGAGAAGTACTAGAATGGATGAAGCCTTTATCAAGAAGTTCCTTTAGTTGTTTCTTGAGCTCTACAAGCTCGGCAGGTGCCATTCTATAAGGTGCCTTAGAGACTGGTGCGGTGCCCGGTGCTAACTCAATTGAGAACTCAATCTCATGATCTGGAGGCAGCCCTGGAAGCTCCTTAGGAAAAATGTCTAGGTAATCCCTCACCACATCCAAACTCTCTAAAGGTCTCACCTTAGAATCAGGCATGGATACAACAGAAAGATAGGCTCTACATCCCGTGGCTATCAAAGTTTCAGCTTTAAGAGAAGAAATAATCATATTTCAGTTTCTTTCTTTTCTCCCAGAAATAGTCAAAGGTTTAGAATGGGGTGCACAAAAGACTACTTTTTTGCCTCGGCAATCAAACATAGCAAAGTTGGAAAAGAGCCAATCCATCCCCAAAATTAAGTCAAAATCCTCCATATCAAGAAGAATGAAAGCATATTGAAATTTATGACCACCAAAAGAAAAAGGCAAGGTTTTGGTTTTCTGAAGAGAAGTATAAATTTTGCCACTGGGAGTTGTTACATCCAAGATATAACCTAGATCTTTTATCTCTAACTTGAGCATGGAAACAAGAGATCTAGATATGAAGGTATGTGTTGATCCTGAATCGAATAGGGACACAATAGGATGATCTTGGAGACATATCATACCTACATTATGATTTTACACGAGATCGTGGTTTTCAACGATTCATTATATTAAAGAATTATTAACATTATTACCTTCAATCAAACGGTTGTCATTGGCCTTAGCTTCTTCTGCATCAATTGCAAAGACTCGGCCCTGACGACGTTCTGGCTGAGCCTGAGCTATAGGGATAGTTGGATGAATAGGTGGAGCTCCAGGCTGAGGTAATGGGGCGGGATGGTTCTGAGGTGCCCCCTGGACCAGATTTGGACAATTGTACCTCATACGCCCTTCATTCTTGCAGCAGTAACATACAAGTTTCTCAAACTTGCACCCCCCTGGATGTTTGCTTCCACAGTTTTTGCACATGTTAGGACTTGATGACTGCCCTCGGTGTGGTCCACCTCGGTCTCGGCCTCCCCGATTTGGTCCTCCTCAGTATGATTGACCTCTATGGTGATTTCCTCCTCCTCTACCCATGCCATGGCTATTATGCTTCTTCTTATCATTCTCCTTCTCCTTGCCCTTGGTGACGGATGCATCAGTTAGACCTAGGTATCCCAAGCTTGGTGTTTTGTTCTTCCCTAAGGTTCTTTCTTGGGTAAGGGCATTGTTGATGGCAGCTTCAAAGGTAGAATGAGTGGAGGTGCAAAGGTAAGCTTTGATGTCTTGGTTAAGGCCATCTATGAAGTGTTAAATCTTTTCATCTTCATCAAGGTTGCGAGCATGATGCTCTAGGAGTCTAAATGCCCTAACATAGTCAGCAACAAATAGGTTTCCTTGGGTTAGGTTATTGAACTGTTTCTTCTTCTCCTTCCTAGTAGATATGGGCATAAAACGGTTGGTAAAGATCCCCTTAAACTCCTCCCAACCTATGGGGGCATCTGCAAGTTTGTATAAAAGATAGTTTAGAGATTTATTTAAGATAGATCATAATGCAACCAATAAAGATTTAGCAATCATGGCATATATTTTTCCAAAAAATTTTTGTCTTTTAGTTATTCACGTTTCTCCTAGTCTACCCTCATAATAGAGAGAGTACATCATTGATCATGGTCATGAGAGAGAAAGTAGATGAGAAGCCTAGTGTGTATCATTCACTAAATAGGTTGGCTGGGGGTAGTCCTTAATTGGGAAAATATGACAGGAAAGATTTTTCTAAGGTAAGGGTGCCCACTTTAACAATAATTGCGTTAGCCAGGCAGATAACTTGCGGTGGGAATCCTCACACTGTGGAAACTGATGGGGAGAGTGATTATGTCAGAACCTTCCGCAAGGTACCCTTCTAGACACTTTGGCAATTTACTTCTAAATGTGGGTTACTACGAGTCTAGGTAAGGTTACTAATTATTTGGTACACCTATATTGATTCATGTTCCTGCTCTGATACCATCTGTCATGGGTTAACAACCTAACTCCACTCTACACCTCAGGCGCCAACATAAGGTGTACAATAGAGTTAAAGTTGCCCATCCCTGAGTGGATCAAACACATGAATATATAAATGCACTGAATAAAGAGCTTCCATACATAAACCAAGTTGTTCATTACATAGGGGCCCAAAGGCATAGGAGTTCTACAGAAGAAAACTTAATACATGAGAAACTAATTACAGAAGAAAAGAACATAATCTAAGAGTCCCATTTAGCTTTAGCATCTTCATGATAGATCTGATATTTGTGAGCCAGCATATAGAGCAGTGACATCATTTTCCTTTCATCATGAGCATCATAAGCAGAAGGTACCTATAAAACCGTTGCAAATGGTACACGTCAGCACAATATATAAATATATTGTACTGAGTATGCCTACGTGTCATTCAATTTACCTCTTTTATACTTGGAAATATGGATAAAGTAAACTTGGTAGTAATAACCAAACTACAACAATATATCCATATTAAGCAAGAGTTTATTAACAAACGTGAACATGTATCTTTTAAGCATATTTTCCATCATACATCTGGTGCGTCTACCACCAAGTGGATTTGACGTCTTCAAGCCTTATGATCTACTCCCAAGAGGTTTGTGATCATTATACAAACATCATATGATCTACCACCAAGTGGTTTGTGATCATTATGCATGCACTCTACCACCTAGTGGTTTATGAGCTATCTTATGATGGAACATCTATATTATGTTTGTAGGTGTTCAAGGTATACATATAGCAATTCAGACAAAACATCAAAACCATACATTTATCAATTCATTCAAGCAGCATACTAGTTACATTCAATATCTTATGCCAAGTGTTCTACTACTCATAGTTCTCAAGAATTAAATATAGTAAGCCAACAAGAGGTAATGGTGTACCTTCTACTGAGAAGTGGGGAGTCCTGAGATGCTCCTCACTGGTACCTTTGATTTCCTGAAATTATTGGAGATTTGGTATTTATTAGTTATATTGCTCAAATCACCATTATTCTAAAGAGTATATAAAAAGGCCCTTTTATTAGTTTTAGAGTCATGAGAGTTGATTATGAATCTTAGAGTATGTATTTGAGTCCAAGATTAGTAATATCACATCAGAGTAGGTCTATAAGGTCAAAGTCATGGTCTTTAGATCATATTGACTAGTTATGCACATTTTGGTAGATCAATAGGGAAAGGAGTGATAATTAGGTTTGATTGATAATTGAGTCACAATATTTGGATTTGATCATTCCATAATTATATAGATGCAAAAAGATGATGATCACATGTTTTTGGTGATTTAATCAAGTTCGAGTATTTTCTAAATAATTAACAAGATATGAATATATTTGGGCAAGATCCTTTATTCGAGTAAGATTTAGGGTCAACAAATGTCAAAATCACGATCCTCGTATTTTTCTGATCAAAATAGAGTACTTGTTTGTATTTTTCTGACACTCCTACGATTTATAACAAATTTCCTAAAATTAGGTTATTTACTGAATTTCGAGTTAATAAAATGAAATCTAGATACATGAAGGACCATTGGATGCTCAGGTCCAACGGTCAAGATCTCGCTCGCATAAATTAGAAAAGATCTGCATTGCTGAGGTGGATTTACCTCACTGGTCCAACTGGACTCGGTGGGTCCCGCTCTCCCTTGTCTTCAGCTAGACCGAGTTTACTCTGCCTTTAGCTCTGGCGAGCTCAGGCGATGGATATGCTCCTCCTCGTGTGCAGGTGGTGATAGGGTTAGCTTCGCGAGGTCCTTCCGTAGTTGGATGGCCAAGCCTTGGGTCGTGGCTCCCCTGGGATCGTCGTGTTGACTAGGTGACCAGAGAGTAGCATGGATTGTGGCAGAGGGAGGAGATAGTGGGAGCAACAGGCGATGGAGCTTGGCCTTGAGGTGCTGTCGAGGTGACTTGAGGTCCCTCGAGGCTCGGTGGAGGATCAATTGGGGACAAGCAGGCCGGTAGGAGCCTAGTCAAGCAGCTCGGCGGAGGCAGACAGGCTGAGAGGAAGTGCTCAGGATCGGGGGTGAGTAGCGTCTCTTCTAGGTAAAAGGATATCGAGGAACATCAAAGGGAGGTTGAGGAAGGTATTGGTGTGCTTAAATAGAGGAGGAAACAAGAGAGGAGAGAACGCCCAAATGGGCTCAGTTGTAGTTGGAGAACATGTCTCACCGACATTGTCGTGGAGAGGAGTGTGGGCAGTTTTGGAGGTTGTGCGAGGGGTCAGCAGGTTTGTGGAGACGAGGTGGAGGTGTTGCCTCAATTAGTTTCTCGTGAAGTGGGTGAGAGCAAGGAGTAGGGGTCGGGGTTGTGGACTCGTGGTTGTGGCCATGACATCCCGAGTTGAGCAGAGGTTAGAGACGTCTCTCTGGCCGTCTGATCTATCTCGGATGCCATCAGATGGTTGGGATGACTCCATGAGATCAGTCCACAGATCACTGTCTTAGGCTCCGTGTGACAGGGTAAAAATACCCTTGAATTGATCAAAATCATTGGGTTGCATAATGATGTGATTTGAAAGGAATGAAGCATTACAAAAACTTTGAAAATTTGTAGAGAGGGCTTGGAATGTCCAATTGATATGAAATTTGGATCATAGATTCATAGCATACCCCACATGTTGGTAAAGTTTGGGCTTGAGATTCCAATCTTTGAGTGGTCAATTAATGTTTAGGAGAATTAGGGTTTTGAAATAGATTAAAGATTAAAGGAACAAAGTATAAAAGAAATTAGAAAACCCACTTTATCACAGTAGTCCTTCAGACTCGTAGGGCACAATCAGGGTACGATTCAATTCAAGTGAATTATATTACTTTGTCATAATATAATTCTTTGAGTCAATATTTATGTTTGTCAAATTAAATTTTTTGTTTCATAAAAATTTAGAAGGCCAGAAGATGATGTCTTACCGTCAGTCTTCTAGTAGAAAATTTCATGGCAGATGTCGAGGCTGATAACACTGTTGTTGTTCATGGTATTCCTCTTCCCGCTGATCACTATCGTGTGAGAGTCATATGTGTCTTTTCAAGAATGAGCAAGATACCTCTCCCATACGATTACCCAGATGTCACCACAATAGGAGAGGTAGGAGGTGGCTTTACTGAATGGTCCAAATGACTCATTATATTTCTTTAGGTATGATAAATGTATATTTAAACTTATATAAAATAATTGATGGCTAATATTAGAATAAATGCATGCAACCTACAACAGCTAAGAAGCCCCCTAAAGTTTCAAAACCTCTGCCCCCTCATTATATTCCACAAGAGTTGTTCGACTCCGTAGTCCCTCACTACCAGATCTTGACATGATGGTTAGATACTAAAGACCAAACATATACCATTGTGATCAACCTTGGAGAGGATATGGTAGGTTTACAACGGGACACTGTTATAGTGTTGGTAGATTTTTTGAGGTATTTAAGTATAATTGTAAGAACACCTCAGTGATAGAACATTAGATACAGTGAGTGTGAATACGTGTCATATGTGAAAATTGTTTAATTGTTTCCTACATGTAAACTGAGTATTTCTTATATAATGTATTAGGCATTTGCATTACATAGCTCGTGACTTCGGAATAGAAAATGTAGGACTTCTAATGCTATCATTGATTAGTGATGTAGTTAGAGATCTGAGTGACATTAAAGAATATGTGACTATTGTGATGTAGTATTTTGGTTCTTCTAAGAACATGATCTTATCTCCCTTCAACGTTAAGTTTTTGGCTTTGTTGTTTATATTTCTAACCTATGAATATAATTTTGTCAAGAGATTTAATTTTTTATTTTATTTGCCTTCTATTCACACAGAGGTATGCACTGGCAATTGTTAGTGATTGTTCCCGAAATTTGGAGGGTGTATGTCTTTGATCCTCCAGGTGAAAAACTATCACCAAATATGGGACACCCAATGAAATTGGTGATTCATGCATAAGTATAGTTTCTCAGTGCCCATACTCTTTGTTAATGTTTGTATTGCTAATGATAGTTTAATAATGCAACATATATGTTAATTTAACTTATAGGGGTGTGAAAGCATTCCGTGATGGTGGAGGTAAGGTAGATAAGAAAAAGAAATGAGTAACTTGGACGAGTGTTGATGTATAGTCTTCTCATTCTAATTGCATAATATATGACCAACTCTACTTGACTATATTTATTAATATAATTGTAAATGTAGACCCCTATACAAGACAATGGTTGGACATGCACATATTACGTGATGATGTATATGCAGATGGTTGTCAATCACACGGAACAAATCAAATGTATAGAGAATTTAAGTTAGTAGTCTTGGATCATATTTTAATAAAGGAGTCTCATTACAAATAATCAAATATAATTTCAAGTCTCGTTCTCTTTGCAATTTTTTGAGAAGACTGAACCCTATACATTGAAGCAATTGAATAACCTTCGTGAATAGTGGACAACCTGCTTAATTGAAAATGTGTATTTGAATGAAAATTTTGAGGGTTGATTGATATTTTTTGGTAGTTCAAACTTTGATGTCAGATTTTTTATATGTATTTTGTGACTGTGAATTGAATGTTGATATGTAACATTGTGACATAAAATCTAAGATGACAACTGATTTTGATATGTATTTTGTGAGTGTGAATTGAATGTTAAGTGCATATGTGTGTGTGAATTTGAATGTGATATATGAGCAAAACAATGATGTTTGTTCATGCATATATGTATGAAATTGAAGTGTGGTTGAGATGGAAACAATTGAGCTGTAAGTTCACATATTTGTGTGCAATTTGAATTGAAAAAAAATGATACAACGTATCTTGTATAATTTTATTTTTTCTTACACGTGTATTGGCCTTTTGTTAAGTCGTGATGCTTGCAGAGAGCATGTTGTTTTTCAGAATTTTCAATTTTGAAGAACAAGGCTCCAGACAGGCTAGCAGGTTGGACAACATGTCTGAATGCTTGTTATATAAAAAAATATACACAATTATCGTTAATTATTTGGGAATAACCAACTATATGTATATTCTCTGTCGCCTATTTACAAAAAATGATGATATACACCAAAAATTTCATTGGTCATTCAGTGATAAAACCGACATCAGGTAATTTGGCGACGGTTATTTGTCATCATACCGTCGAAGAGGAAATGTTAACGTCATCAGTTACTTGCCAAAAAACTGATGAGAAATGTCATATATTGTTGTTCACTATGAGTTACATCATCGGTTCTTCCTTGGCAAAGAACCACCGATATAAACCTTATTTCATCAGTTCACTGAACTGATGAAAAATGTTTGACTTTTACCATCACCCACTTGGTCTTTGGTTTGATACTGACACAAAATGCCAAAAATAACTGACGTTATATCCCCTTTTTGCAGTAGTGACTAATAGAAAACAATTCATTAAAAATCATAAATAGATGGGACCAAGAAGATTCATGACAAGTTACTCATCAATGGCAATGCAATGTCACTCTAAACCCTAGGTATATCTCGTGGATGACTACTCATAGGTTAGTTAAAGGATGGATATTGGGATCCCTAATTGAGGTCAATCTAGGAATTTCTATTCTTTCTTATTCTCATCAGACATGGTTTACTCTCTTTATGAATATTTGTGAGTTTACATAGTCACAAAATTTTGACCTCATTACCAAACTCTATCGCAAATAGAGATGTAGAAAATATGTAATCAAATACCTTAGGGCATTTAAGATGATCAATTACCAGATCCATGGTATTGAGAACCCTCTCTATAGAAATGATGAAGTGTATTTCCTTCTTAGAAGACTAAGTAAAAATATGAGAATTCCACAATGTCAATGATGAGGCCACCACTTTCTACTTATGATGATTTTGTCTCCCTTCTAAAGGATCATGACATGTGCAGGTCCACTTCTGAATCATACCCATCTTCCATTATCATCTTTATTGAACAAAGAAAAAACTACAACAATATATACATAGGAAGAAGAAATTGTATGAAGAACTCTTATCCATCACAACAACAATTAATATAGGGAACTGCAATGCAACAATAGTATAGTGTATAAACAAGGACCAAGTGTAAAGAGTGAGACTCAATAGGGGACCACTCCTTAATTCAAGAAAATAATTTTCATATAACCCCATGAATTCAAATATAACCAAATAAAAGGGGTGCAATTTTTTTTCCAAACATATGGGTACAAAAACATAGTTTGTTGTAGCGGAAAAACAAAAATCCACCTATTACATAAATTCATTGTTCAACTTAACATTGGGCCTTAAGGAAAAGTATAAATTATGAATCTAATTATCAGGATCATATTGTGGTGAACAACCTTCCAATCTCAGAATTCATCCTAGAAAGGTTGCACTAACTCTGGGTGGGTTGAAAACAACACCTAGGATAAGGAAAATAAAAGGAAAGAACGTCAGTGAACACTAAGTATGGACAAAGTAAAGTAATTGGGAATTGATTAAGGTGAGAGAAGATTTGAAATAGAGAGATGTCCATAATGAGATGCTCAAAAGATAATATTTTGTGAAAAAGATTTAACACGCTCAAAAGATGAGGCAATTATCACTAAGGATATGGTAAATAAAATGTTTCTTGCCATACTCACTTCAACATAATCACAAAGATAAATAATTGCATGGTGATAAATAATCGACTAGCATATACTAAAAAGTAGGATGAGAATCCATAAATATCATACCAAGGCAGGAGGACTAGAACCTCAGTGCCAAATAAAATATAATAATACAGGATGACTAAAACTTCAGTGCATTGGCAGGAGGATTATAACCTCAATGCCTAAAATAGTAAATTGCAGGAGGACTAAAACCTCAATGCATCAATAGGAGGACTAAAACCTCAGTGCTTCTAACATGATATCATTACTTATAGTTATGACTAGTCAATCACTCATGCTAATAGGGTAGGCAAGAACAAGATAAAATTTCTTTCATGTACATGATAGGAAATAAAAGTTGTCAACATGTGGGGTCAGAGAACCCAAATAATTTGGTCAGAAGACCACCAATGTGGCATTCACATATCAATGGCAACAAACCAAGGAGATATTTGTAAGGAAGATAACCATCATAAGATGACATGAATGTTTACAATTTAATCAATGCCTCGTATGGGAAAAAGGTTATTTAGTCATAATATTATGCCCAATTTGAATAGAGTATATGTACATACCTAAAAGAGGTTTGTTAACTTGACCAAGTTCAAATATTCAATTTAAGTCAAGGTTCCAAAGTTTGATGCATCGATGGTTGAGGAAGGATCACCATGAGATTACAAGTCTTTGACGGCTCATATAAGGGAGTTGAATGGAAAGATAAGATACAAGGTTAGGGTGTCCTATTGGTCAAGTGATTGCTATGCGTGTGAAGGCCATGAGGAGGGTTCTATATATAGGACTATTTGTCTTGGATAGAAAAAAAACTTACCTATTTTTGTTTCCTAAGGTAAATATACAACATATATTGTAAATGGAGAAAAGTCAAGAATTTGTTAACAAATGATAGGTAAGAAAATAAAAAACCATATCAAAATGAATTGTATTAAATTAAACAATAAAAAACTAATGTTCCAATTGTATATGCTCTTTCAAAATTTATTTGAGGGTCCAAACAAAGTTAAAATGATGTAAATTTTGACACATATGTTAATTAATACGTGTAGAATTCAAATTGTACATTAGTTTTCATTTTTAGAATATTCAATACATCATTTACTTTATTTGATCCTTTTAGCATTGTCTTTTTAATTTATTTTATAATTTATTTATGGGTACTAGTATTATCCAACTAAAATGGAATTTGGCAATTGGATCCATTAATACATGAGAAATAAATTTGACATTACTTTCTTATTTAAAGAATATACAGTGGATTATTTCATATGCATGAACATTTTACTAAGTATATCAGGTATTTATGATCCTTACAAATTTTCCATTCATGAGAGAAGTAAGGAACATCTTATATTTACTTTAAATTTCATAACCACTCTTCAATTATCCTCAACCATGTTTATTTTTAATTTCTTTTTTATAATAATAACTTAATTTCCCAATACATGTTAATTGTTTCTGTAATATTAATAACATACTCTAAGGATAATTAAAGAGGGGAAATTTGTATTTTTTACTAGTTTTTACTACTGACATTTTACATCTAATTATTTAGTACATATGAGTGCGATGCTATTATTTACATATGTATTTATTAATATCTTACTAAAATAAATTTCGGATTTTATTTCTTTTATGTTACATGTACAACATTGTTTCCCATTATGTTACACCACAATTTTATTTGTTACAATCCATAGAAGTTAGTTTACATTATTCATCTAATATATTATATATTTTCTTCTTAATAATAAATTCAATATTTTTGGCCTTATCTTTCATTTTCTTTCCTTAAGGAATTTGAGGAATCTATAAACTCCTAAAAGATGTGAAACTAGGCCCATAAACAAACTAAAACATGTAAAATACAATCCTACATATAATTTCCTCTTTTGGGGTTATTTAACATGTTATTTAATATTTTGTGCTCAAGTATACAATCACTCCTAAACTACACTAGGATAGATTAGTTTGTCCAAATATGATGAAAATTCACACATAGGCTAATTTTAGTATGTCAATTTTGAATTTGAGGTTAAACTCCACTTTTGGAAACTTTTAGTAATTTATTTAATTGATTTGTCTCTTATCCTATTTTCTTTTCCAAATAGAACTAAAATAGTTATCATTACGCAAATAATATGAAACTTGGCATCCAAGGCAATTGAGACCCAACAAACACATTTTTACCATTATATTTTGCTTCTAAAATTCCCTTTTATGAGTTACGACACCATTAGAATGTTTGGCTTATTACCATTATGTTTATCAAAACAAACATCCACTCAATTGAGTCTTATTATCTTCAATACATTTTAAAAGAGCTATATATTATTATTTTGTAAAAAAATTCTACATTTTACCTTTTATATCCATTATTTCCATATTTATTTAAATTATGAAACATTATAAATATTTATGAACACGAATTTACCTATTGTTACTCCAAAGCATATTAACCATTTTTTATTTAGTCATTTTTTAGTAAAGAAAATACGTACAACATATTTCATGATTATACTACATGTTGGCACATAATTAAGTCATTATATAAATGTGTTTTAATTTTTATCCTTATTTGGACAAATCTAAGAAACCAAATCTTACCAAATTTATGATCATGGAATTGGGTAAGATTCTAAGTTTTAGTTCATTACACCTAGAGTTCTTGGTGGACAACCTAATCAATCCTTCATTTCACCTAGAAGAGGTTTCAATCCTAGTTTGAGATAAGTTGGAATTCCTATTCAATGGAGAGCTCATGTGTTTTGTCCAAACTATGGGAAACATGGACATGAGGAAATATGATGCTCCAAAGATTCAACAAATATTATCAACCTACACAAACTTCAAATCGACTCGATAATGACATTGTCACTGACTAGGATAAGGAATTTGATGTTATGCTCATCGGTAAATAGGGTAGATTCAGTATGATGACTAAGGGATGTGATTTTATAATGGTAGTGTAAGGGTCCTATTTTCCTATATAATACACTAGATATGCACACACACACACACAATATATATATATATATATATATATATATATATATATATATATATATATCATTGATAACACTCCTATTCCTTTAGATAGAGTCTTGATTGCCCTTGATACAAATGGAATCTTCTTCATACTGCTAAACTAAAAAGACTCCATTTCTACTTTATTTCATTCAAAGAAACATTTGTTATTAGTTATTTATCATAAAACCCTAGCCCAGGAAATGCTGAAGAAATGGATGTATGTCATCGATTCTACCACTCATAATGCTTTTCTTCCAATGGTAAGGAAACATGTGATATAAGATATGGAGCAAATGGACTGGATATTAAAGCCATGACTTAAATAAATTCAAGGAGCATAGCAGTCTAATGTTAAGGTACCATAGGGACACTCTTTAAATATATGTGGATTGGTATCAATGGAGGATATAAAGTTGATATGTCTTGAATCTCATGATTGTCACACCGTAATGAAAAAAATGTTTCCCATGGCTATTCGATCTATAATGTTGAAGCATGCAAGGTTTGCAATCATCGAGATTTGTTTCTTCTTCAACACTCTATGCAACAAAATTATTGATCTTGAGAATCTCAATAAGTTGTAAAGAGAAGTGGTCATTACCTTGTGCCAGCTTGAGACGTATTTTGCTCCTTAACTCTTTTATATCATGCTACATCTTGTTGTCCATTTGACTACGGAAGTTAAAATGTTGGGTCTGATTTTCTTGCATTGGATGTATCCTTTTAAATGGTACATCAGCATTCTTGAAGGTGATGTTCGAAATCATTATTAGTCTGAAGGGATTATTATGGAGTTATGTGGCTAGGGAGGCTTAGGACTTTTGCAATGACTTTCTGAGTTGTAATGAAGTTCTTTATCATGCAAAGAATATTGATGCTTATTTCAACAAATGAACTTTAGGAGCAAGAGTGAAAGTAATTATTCATATATTGTGGGAATAAGAACACTTGTTTGTTTTACACAACATCGATGAAGTGGGTATTTGTATCACCAAACATACCAATTTTATCAAGACAAAATATCCTTGAGCCTATTAAATGTGGCTTGTTAGAGAGCATAAAAGGACATTTATTAGGTGGTTTGAAGATAAAGCCTTCCTTCAACTATCTCAAACACCAAATAATGTTGTTAAAAATATCACATAGCTCACCTAAAAATCAAGAATGAATATTATATCTTACAAAGGGTTTGACATAAATGGATTTTCATATTACACAAAATGTCAAGATCATAAGAGTGTTGTCCAAAACAATGGGGTCACCCTTTAAGCGTCTTCATTTTATTTTTCTAGTGCAAAGGATAATACTCCTCGTGAAGCTAAAATGTCTTATTACAGTGTCATTAAAGATATATGGGAGTTTGACTACATAGATTTTAGAGTTCCCATCCTAAGGTGTAAATTGGTTGATAATAAGAAAGGAGTTCTAGTGGATGAATAGGGTTTCACATTAGTGAATTTTAAAACTATTGGTGAGAATGGTGAACCATTCATAATGGCATCATAGGCGAAGCAAGTGTTCTATATTAATGATCTTGCAAATGAAAAATGGTATGTTGTTCTTCATGGGAAAAGGCAGTTCGTTGTAGATCTTCTATATGAAGAAGAGTACTATGACAAGTATGATGACTCCAGTCCATTCTCAATGGCTTGCCAAGTGTAAATGTTGAACCTAGCATTGCTGAATATACATGTGGAGATCACATATAAGGAATATTAATTGATAAAAAAAATCCAACCTATGCTAGAGGCAAGCATTTACTTTTTATATGCTAGATGTGCATTTTACATTCTTTAATATAGTTATATATATTTCATTTGCTACATGTGCACTTTACATTCTTTATCACTTATATTTTTCATTCTTTGACTATTTTTAATATGACATTTTTTGGATGGAATCTGGCCATGAGGATGAGCATTGTTAGATTAGCATCGACAATGTGCATCGTGAGGATGACTCTGGTGTAAGTTGTATTAATTTTATTACATAGATGTGCATTTTACATTTTCTATCATGGTTATGTAATTTACATTTTGTATCACTTACATGTGTTTTGAGCAACATGAGGATGTGCACCCTGAGGATCTTGTTGGATTTGTCAAGGAGCAATGTAATCATGTACATAAAAGAGGTATCACTTTGATGAAAAAATTAGTAGCGCAAAGGGGTAAAGGTCTAAAGTTGGCCATTGACTTTGATGAAATAGGAAATCCTATTGGGAAAAACCACAATTGTTTTAGGAAACACATAGGGTTTATTATTCGAATCAAAGTGGATATAAAAATAGAATCTTGGTGTATATTTGACTCCATTGTTAAAGACCTCATATGGAAAGACATGTCTATGGGATATTCTACCTTTTAAAGATATTCACAATTCTATTTTAAAAATGCCATTAAGTATATGAATTTTTGCAAAGCATCTTTGACCATGATGATATAATGTGTTGTAACAATGTGTGAGTATATTAAATAATCATAGGAAAAATCTGAAAAGAGAATACACAATGAACGATAAGATGAATAAGCCCACCACTGAGCAAAGGACCTATCTTGATCAAAATGAGGGAGCATTTTTGCTTCAAGATAACTTGATGAAATTCAAGGTATTAAGCCTCCTCTAAAGTACATTCTTATGATTAATTAGATGAATTCAATGTATTATGTAATTAACATATGTTTTGGATTTACCAATATTTAATAAATGCTCAAACGAAAGGCGTAAAGAATGTGCATGCCTATAAGTTGGGTCCAGGTGGTTAAGCCTAGTGTCACCAATAGAGATGGTAAGTGTCTACTACTGAGAAGCCTACTACTGGGTATTTTAAGTCTTCTTCTACTACTGCACCTCTATATCTTCACAGGGCATGGATAGATGTGAGGACCAACGTTATAGAGAAATACCCCACCCCGAATTGGTGAGGTGGTTGCAAAAATAGTAAAATTCAATTCTTAGAGTGCAACTTCAGTTTTGACCTTGATTGTTATGTTTGACTGACCAATTATTATTGGTGATGATTAGTGGGAGCTCTATGAACAAAGAGAAGAAGGCAAGATTATCCCTAATGGACAAAGAGATGAATTGACGGTTGCAATAGGTAATCTAGAGCATCATGTCCGTGTTAGGGTTGCTAGGGCTGGTGTAGGTATAAGACCCCTTTTTGGAACATCAGAGCAAAAGTGAAGACAAAAAGATGAATTTTCATAAGAGGATGTAGATAACATGATTTCAAAGATAATATAAGAAGCAATGAGACATATTTTGGTTTCTCGATCTCAACCTCCTCTTACAGTACCTCATCTGCACTGCTCCTCTTATGAGGTGGACCCTCCTCACGTAGAGGTGGTTGGGAGTATTCCCATGGACCCTAAAGGTATGCCTGATGTAATTTTTTTGTGATATAATAGTCTTTTAGGTGAATTTATAATATCTTATGTTCAAGTATATCTAACATTATATACAAAATTTTAGGCATTGAAGTCATGGTGTCTTGCATTATTAGAACCTAGCTTCTACGTCGTCACACTGGGAGACACTTTCTCACCCCTTATAGGTGTCATGATTCATGGTGCTCCAATTCTTGACAGTACAATTCATGTGACTATCAGGCTTGTATACCCACATTTGAGACAAACATCAGTGCTATATAGCCACCCCAACCACAACACGATAGGAGATGTAGAAGGTGGCATGGTTGTGTATTTCAAAGTCAAAGTTACCTATGAGAATCTATAAAAAAATTACATTGCATTTGTATTTGTGATTCTTTCTATTTGTGTATATAACTGGAAAATGACATGAGAATACATGCATATCATAGTACATAAGAATCCCCCTACAATTCCTCCTCAAGTACCTAATTGGATCGCAAATGACATATTTTAATATATAGGTCCTAAGTGTAGGGTGTCGATGCTATGGTTACACAATTTAGAAGAAGGGTTGACTATGATGGTCCATATCTAGGAGGATGATATAGGTTAAGATCATGATACTAGTGTATTCTTGATAGATATTATAGAGCTGTTTACTTATGATTAGTTAAATAGAATCATGATAGAATTTGGATAAGGTGAGATCTTATAGCTAAATACCTCATTCTATGTATGTGAAAATATATGTTAAAACTATTTTCTTATATATTGATCCATACATATATAATTTGTAGCTACTTATATATGGTGTGTGGATAGTTAACATTAAAAAATGTGGCATTTATAGTTTGATCATTGAGTACCTATGTAGATAGAGACCCAATATCTGTTAGTGATTACTGCTCAACCACATTTAAATTACCTTAACATTCTGCTAGTGCTCTATACAAGATTAATAATTGGGAATACAGATACTATGTGATGCAGTATATGGACCTAATATTCAAGCAAATATCACAATACATCCATTGTATTCAAAAGATAATCTACATAGCCTTGATCATTATAAGTAAATAGTCTCATTTGATAATATAAAAAATAAGTCAAATCTTGAATTATGCCATTCTGTTTGCAACTATTCGACACAACAAAGCCCTACAGAAAAGAAGAGATGTATGAGAAATTAGAAAAGTGGGCACATTCCTTTGTTATGGAAGTCAACTTTGCATTTGATTGGGATAAAATTGAGTTATCTTAACTTTGATGGCATTATATCTATATACATGTGATGATTATGACTTCTTACAACTTTAAATTTGCTATAAGTAAATTGTTCATGGCTATATGAATGATGTGTGTATATATTCATATGCATGTTAATGTATGCGAAAAGAATGAATAAAATGAGAATTGCATTTGTACATGTGTTGAGAATGGAATTGAAGAACAAAAATTGCATGTGCATTTTCTAAATTGTGTATGTGCATGAGAGTGAAACTAAGTGTTGATGATAATGAAAATACAAGCGTATGAATGAACTATGTGAATGTGGACTCTTATATGTGTTTATCAGTGTAGGTTTTGTAGGTATGCAGGCCTATTGTTTAGATGATCACAAGAAAACTTGTAGTTCTAAAGAACTACAAGTTTTGCATCCCCCTAAATAGCCAGGCGACATGTCTACAAACCTGCTATATATAAAAAATAATACATGCGACCTCAGTTGCCATAAAAAATTAAAGTTGTAAATCTGTCTACAAACCAATCTGATAACGTCTTTCTTTTGATAAAAATTGAAAATTCCATTTGTACATGTGATGAGAATGGAATTGAACAACAAAAATTGCATGTGTGTTTTCTGAATTGTGTATGTGCATGAGAGTGAAACTAAGTGTTGATGATAATGAAAATACAAGCCTATGAATGAACTATGTGGATGTGAACTCTTGTATGTGTTTATCAGTGTAGGTTTTGTAGGTATGCTGGCCTATTGTCAACCTGATCACATGAAAACTTGTAGTTATAAAGAACTATAAGTTTTGCATCCCATTGAATATCCAGACGACATGTCTACAAGCCTTCTATATATAAAAAATCATAGATGCAACCTCATTTGCCATAAAAAATTAAGGTTGTAGATTTGCATCATCAGTTTCCATCAAGATCGATGATACAACTGTCTTAATTAGTTAACATTTTAGTTGATAAGGAATTACAATGTTAGTTATTTTAGATGAATTGAAGACAATGATTCAATATGTATGGTAGGCTTTTGTGCATTGAAATGACAAAACAAATATGTGATGTAGGTTCCTTTTTGTTGAACTCATCACTATAATCCCAGAACAATCTTGCAATTGTTGTTGATATCACTCTGTGTCACCGATTTCTATTTTCACAGCAACTAA
This sequence comes from Alisma plantago-aquatica, assembly GCA_963693085.1. Classification (NCBI taxonomy): domain Eukaryota; kingdom Viridiplantae; phylum Streptophyta; class Magnoliopsida; order Alismatales; family Alismataceae; genus Alisma; species Alisma plantago-aquatica. The sequence goes on along the minus strand of OY856412.1, from coordinate 1,188,559,904 downwards.
CACTGGCTTTGTGTCATCAATTTTATCTTACCCCCAAAACTGATGTAGAATATCCTTAGTTGTAGTGTCACCCACATAGGTTTCAATACTAAACTAAAATTGTAGGTCTAATTAACCAACGCTATAGTTGGTATCTGCACTACTGGTCATAGACTGCCTTATTCTAATAAGCTTGTGAAGTGAAATGCACCTTTTTCACATATATTGTGACTGGTAGGAAAGTCACATATAATGTCAAAATACAAGTTATATTATGATTGGTTTTCCTATGAGTTTATTAGTTCGTTTTGTATTATCCCTTTTAAAAAGAAGTATGAGATTTATGAGTATTTTGTTTTCTTTATAAATGATCGCAAATCAATTCAATGCTAAAGTTCAAGTGCTTGTGATAGATGGTGGTGGTGAGTTTGTGCATTACACAATTATGAAAATCGTGTTGTCTTAAGGGATTGTCCATCAACTTGCTTTCCCAAACACCCATGAACATGTTGTATTGGTTGACAGAAAGCTCAAGAACATTGCTAAAATAGGTCTACAATGTTGTTTGATTAAAAGTTACTCAATTCATCATAGACATAAAATGTCAGTTGAATGTAGACATAGAGGTCATTTGATTATACCTTAGCATGCTATTTTTGTCCAACAATAAGACACAATTATCTTTATGTCAATATTTGTGGATCTAAATCCAAAGGAAGTGAAGTACAACAACAATGATGTACTCATAGAAACAACTAGAAAGAAACCATCCTTCTTTGATAATCAAGCTCATCTTCAAGATTCCACACATGTAACTTATTTACCCCATCCATTCAAAGGAAGGGAGTACACGTTGTGCCACCTTTGTATCCAAGTAGAAGAGGAATAAGATATTGAACATGTTAGCTTTGAATTCTATTTTACTCCTCCTGTCATGGTATGTCATCCTCGAGATTTTGTTTTCTCTCTTAAAGGGATAAATTTGTGGGTAACTTATTTGTCTCATACTATGGCGGGCATAGGTTAGGGTTTCCTAACAAGGAAATCCTTCTTCTACTTGTATTATTCAATTTATTACAAAATTGGCAAATTTTGGATAGTGTCCAGTTGATTGATAGAGATTTTATTAACAAGGAAGTACTTTAGTGTTAAATAGACTTTAGTCAATTGTACGACACCTCCAATTTATTGTTTGGAGAGTTATATAGATAGATTGACAACACAATCAATTATTTGAAGCTTTAGTACATTTTCCCAATCCAAATTCACAAATAAACCGATTGACCTTAGGTCAAGAATCACATACATATCTAGGGTGATGATAAATGGATTGACTGACACTCAACTAAATCATTTATGACAACTATTAGTCAATCTCCTAATAATTAAGACAATCATTTGGATTACATATAGACCAGTATATAATTTAGACTCATTCTAATTATGTGCCAATTGCAAACATCTTTTCCCTAAGTCATCCTTAAATGTTTGACCTTGTAGGTTTCATAATATTTTTCTGGCGATGTAATCATGACTCCTCAATAAATGAGTGATATCGAGCAACACATCATTTCTAACCAAGTAGTCAGAATAAGTTGGAGAACAATTTAATTTTGTACACGACCACAATGGGCATATAGTCTTTTTGTCACATATATCCATATTGAACAAATGGAATGAAAATTTCATCTTTTTAATATTCAATTTATCTTTCTTGATCTACAAGAATGGGCTAATGTAAACTTTTATATAATTGAGTTAATCACTCTGTTACCCTCAAACAACTTATATTACTCATTGTAGATAATTTTCCATGTCAAGGATCATATAAGAATATCTAGATTGAAAATCATGACTTTGATCAATTATATGCACCTAATTTCATGAAACACTAGATTGAATTAACTCATGGGTCCAACTATTAATTTCATGGCCTATCTTTCTCATTGTGACTTGAAACTTTTTGTGTATGTTTTGCACTTTTATATGAACCCCTGATCCAAATTGTAGTTGAAGTGGACATTCCTAAGATTTATTGTGAATTTCTAATGTTTTTTTCAATAAACCCTCTTTTTTCGATTTTCCTCCTTTTTTATTCACTTCCCCTACCCAATTATTCATGACCATTTGATCTATGTGATCTAATTGTCCCAGAGTCTCTAGTCTATGATGGACTCAGCCCAAAGCCGGGACCCTACCAATGACCTTAAGAGCATTGGATCCTAATCCAATGACCCTAAGGTTGTCTCTTCATTGATCCCATTTGAGAAAGTTGGGACCATTAGTTTTGCAAATTCCTATCCTTTTCCTACCCTTATGGCTACATCTTCAAATTTGTTTCCCTTCATTTTTTCCTCTCTCCAATATGACCCCATTAATGGGTGGATTGGTTGAATAAGAGGCTAGATCATTTGATATCATATCTTTAGCCTTCCCTCTTTCTCATAGTAGAGAGGGGTTCACACTTGAATGCTAAACATAGATTTGCACACTATAAAACACCCTCTTTGTCCCTTCAACTCCACTCCTATCCCAATCACACCTTATTTAGTCATTTGTTAAACCCAAAGAACCCCTAGCCACTTCAACCTTCTCCCCTTTGGGCATTGAACCCTTCTGTCTCTTCTCTCTTTTCTTAATCCTTCTTGGCATGATCAGAGACCATGATCGAGTCCAAAGTGGCTAAACCACCTCAACTAACATTTTTTAAGGTCTCCCCCTCCTCTTCTTAATCCTCATTGCTCTATTGAAATTCTTCACGAAGTCTACTGCACTTTCTCTTACATTCAGGTTGATTTGGGAGACATTCAACCACCATTGACCCTCAAGTGTCCACCTGACCCAAAATCCAATGGCCCCCCTTTCTCTTAAAATATTCTAATAGAAACTCGCGAAAATGATCAAGCCTTTTTAAAATCATAATTAATGATCCATAACTCCAAGATTATAAAAAGGTTCTCTAGATTGATACAAAAACGAGACTAACTCATTAAAAGTACTTGTAAGGGCTAATTTCAATTCGTTTTTTCAATAATATCTTTAATACTATACTTGATGATTATCCAAAAATTGATTATGCCATGATAGATATGACTCCAAACACTTGATACAACCTTTATTAGTAATTAAACGACTCTTAACAATGATGAGGATGATTTGGACTAATCTGTAGATTAAATCTCAATCTTGATGATTAATGTAGAATCTCGATTATTTCTTGATCACTATTTGATGAAAACAATTTGACACCCATTTTTTTATTTTCTAGAACTAATCTTGTGGTTATTATTCCTATAAATTTTAAAATCTTATGATTTACCCATTTAGATCTTGAAAAGAATATTGTATAATCTTGTGGAATACATTATTGAATCTCAACTTAAAACTCTTAACAATGACAATATTGACCCTTGACGATGATTTATTTTAGTTTTAATTAGATCTATGTTTGGGATCATCATTTGATGTTGATGAATGATACTGATAACATTTTGATCCTTGATACTTTAAAATTGGTAGTGTTGATAAAGGATGTGTTACCACACCTAGAGATCATATAGGGACTCAAAACCCTAATCTTGTTCTTTGAGACCCTTAATGATCAATATATTGCATATTAGTGCATGTGTACACATTTATGTGTCAGGATCTTGACCTTGATCTTAATTTGATATTCTAATATCTATACTATGAATCTCAAACAATCTTATTATTTTCTTAACTATGGTATTGTTTGGTTGTATAGTATATTATGTCTTCAACCTTGGCATATAGTAAGTTGTTCGAACTAAGTGACCTTTATGATATATTGTTCTAATTTTCACGGTATAGTTATGTTTTCAAAAGAAACTTGAACATATAATGGTGATTCCATTATACCTTGATAATAAACATTGACATGCAACCAATCATCACACTTAGGGTATATAATGAAATTTAAAGCATGAGTACAAAATGGTCTTGTCTGTAGGTGCAAAGAGGATCTCATGTGTAACACAAAAAGACCCTCACATGCGAGTGTAGAGAGGATGAGATGCTTGAAATATTCTCATATCTAGGTGGTAGAGGAATTAACAACCATAATTTGTACAAAGTAAATATGTGATAAAATACATTATGGTTTCATAAAGAATAAAGTGGTTAAAATGTTGTTCCTTTTATATTAAAGACAAGTTTTTATATTATTGTGCAATTTCACATGTGTTAACCACTAGCATACCAATGTGATTGCATTGATAGTTTCTTGTTGCCCCTATTAGGTTAAAGAAAGATAACTCTTGAAGCACTACCAAGATTTTTCTTCCTTACTGGTTATGATGCTCTGATGATATGATAAACAAGTTCCATAAATCAATCTTCATGAAGTATCTTTTTAATGTAAAAGGGGTTGCATGATTTGTAACTTTAGTTTTTCATATGTGTCCTACTCAAGTTTTCCTTTGTGACATGAACCCTGAAAGGTTCATTCCATTAATGAAAGTGAGGTTTTATTTAACTATAATGCATGTTGTGCATTATGATATATTCTATCATGGATTGGGTTTAACTCACCCTGGGATGGGACACATAAATAAACCATCTAGACTAGTCATATTGGGACCAACAGAGGATGTGTTGGCCAATCCGGAGCAAGGAGAGATACTTTGTAATGATAATAATGGAAACAAGGATAGAAACAACAACAACCACATGCATCATCCCACCCATAACTATCATAATGCACCTAATTAGAAGAATAACCTAGGAGCAAAACTAGACACGTGTTTAAGTGTGGAAAGAGGCACCTCTGGCCGTGTTGGCATCAAAATCCACTTTGATTCTGTTGCAAGGAGGAAGGACATTTCAAGAATAAATGACCCTAGCCACAAATGCCAAGTCTGTCAATTCACAAGATACCAACCAATGAAACCATAATTAGAATTTTGCAACTCCTTTATTTTTGCACCAAACCTTTTGTGATCCTAAAACTATCATATGGTTGAATGTCAGATCTATTTATTGCTCTAGGTTCTAGGTTCAATGCTCATATATGTGACTTGGAACCCTTCAAAAAATTGATCTAACCTTACTAAAATCTTAACTTGTGATTCCTACTCCAAAAAGTACAAACAACTACTCTAGATTGATCATAAAAACGAGAGGAACTTAATAAAATACTTGAGAGGGATAAATTTGATTCCTTTTTCACTAATTTCCCTAATATCGTCTTTGATGATTATCTAAATAAATTATTAATATATCCACCATCATTCTTACAATTCTAAAACCCTAGATTCCACTATAATTAATACATTTATAGATCTTAACCATGATGAGGATAACTTAGACTAATGTTGAGATCAAATACAATCTTGATGGTTGATGAAGGATGTGGATAACTATTGATCGATAATTGATGAATATGTTGATAAAAATGATATGAAACTCATTTATGATTATCTAGCCCTAATCTTGTGTTCATTCAATCAAAACTGTTCAATCTTATGATTTCCTCTTTCATATTTTCAAGACTATATTGGATAATCTTATGAACTCCATTTTTGAATCTTAATTTGTATCTCTTGATCATTATAGTATTGACCCTTGATGATAGTTTAGTGTTAGTTCTAATATGACCATCATTTTCACCATGAATATACAAAAATTGATATTGTCAATAATGGACGTTTTAACACACCTAGTATAAGGCCCCTGAACTTGCTTAAAGTGTTGAACAAGCTTAATTACCATCATTTGAATGCTTAAATCTCAATCTAACCTTGTGCTATGCTTTGTAATCATAAGACTGTTGGTTGTTTTTGGAGAAAAACATGTGTGTCGGTAGCAACAAAATCCACGCAACCCGACATAGGATCTCGTCGACAACAACATATTTTGAAGGAGTGTTTGTGGGATATACCTTATCACGGAGCAAGTCCGGCGATGTTCCGCTGCACGATAGTGTGCAACACTGTTGACCTACATGGACATAACTTCTCTCCCATTTTTTAAGTGTGTCATAGGAAGATCTAGCGACGTTTCTTTATGTGGTGATGTACGTCGCTCGTAGTGCATACAGATGGTCATAGACGTCCTCTGAATGCAGGCGTCTCAGTGTCTGCATCTCTAATTCATCCACGCAGTTGGATTGGAACTCCACGTCACACTTCCCAAGCCGGCGGGGAGGAGTCGTCTCTGTCCAGTGGCGTGCTAGTGTCGTGATGCTCTCCTTTCTCTCCTGAGGATGGTGACGGCTAGGGTTTACGTACATGAGCGTAAACTGAAAAGCCTCTCCCAATATCTTATATAGATATCGACCGTCAAGCTCCTTTAAATAGGAAATGAAGGGAAGTAGGGTTTCCTAAACCCATCGGTAAATAGAAATACTATGCTAATTAAAATGATCGTGGATTAATTAGAACATTCTGTAATGTATTAATTAACCAAATAATCACATTAATTGATTAATTAATATCATACTCCATGCAATTGTTTGGGATGGCTTTATGGGCATATATACCAACAGACTCCCACTTGCACTTAGAGCCAGGCACTCCAATATTATTCTAATCAATTACATAAACATTATAGTAATCAATGTGATTCGGAGCAATTCCAATCAAATCCACAATTATACTCCTATTCCAACACATCCTATGTGTGTGACCCGGTAGGCTCTAAATTATGTTGGTAGTGATATCCATAATCATATTATGATTTCACAGGGAATGATTGGTATCTAGCAAGACTTCATTGCCACCCAAGTAATTGGAGAAGTTGGAGAACAACTTAACCTATCATTCATGACTGGTGTTACAATGATTGTATAGTTCCTTTGTCACTGATATCCAGATTGAACTCGAGTCATGGAATTGTTATCCTTTTCAACGTTCAATCCATGTTCTTTGAACTAGAGCAGGATGTCTGAGATATATGTAAGCTCAATATCACATATTGACTCACATCAGCATGGCCATGCATTTCTCAGTCTCACTTATCAAGTAGCCGGAATATCAAACTCCCGTAGGAAGGACAAATTCCATCTACATCACTCACAATCATCCCCATGTGTCACAGTGCACCCAAGAACCATCTTTATGGCAATCCTTATTCAGGACTACGGTGGATGATATCAAAGTACACCGAACGACATGTGATAAGTGTAGTGACTTCAGGTCTAAGAACCACAATCACTACCATCATTATGAGATGTGACTCTAACTACCAATCATGGTATCCATGTGGCACTCTCAAGGTGGGTCTATCCGATACATTGTTCTCTAACAAGTAGCTATGTATTTGGTTTGATATCTCCATATCATGGATAGTGAGATTCTTCCATCAACCAACATAAATTCTAATCTTATGTGTTATTGATGTCTATGGATATTTCCACAATAACAACTAATTAGGGACAAAACAAGAATACATACTCTTAGCATACATATGATCTCACTGTTCAGGTCATCAACCCGAAGACATATGTCATTGAGTATATTATTCTATAGACATCTATAAGTTTTATGGTCATCTCACAATATAAAACACAAACATATAGATTGGAAACTTGCCTTTATTGATATGATCAATGTAGTATTACAAATCATTTACATAGTATCCCATTACAATCATCAAATGATTGTCTATATAGGCATACATACCAATAGATTCCCACTTTCACTTATACCCAATCACTCATGAATCTCAATCTAAGTGATCGAACATGTCTGTCATGTTTTTGCTGTGAAAGTGCTTTTGTGAGCGGGTCAGCCACATTACTTTCTGTAGGTACTCTAAAAATCTTCACATCTCCTCATTGTATGATCTCTCGTATGAGATGGAACCGCCGTAGAATATGTTTGGAACATTGGTACGATCTTGGTTCTTTAGCCTATGCAATTGCTATGTTGTTTTCACAAAACAACTCAATTGCATCACCAGTGCTTGGAACCACTCCAAGTTCAGAAATGAACTTCTTGATCCACACATCTTCCTTTGCAGCATTAGATGCGGCAATATATTCAGCCTCTATTGTAGAATCCGCAACCGTCTCTTGCTTGGAACTCTTCCAGCTCACACCTCCGTTGTTCAGGAAAATCACAAATCCAGATTGCGATCTGTAGTCATCTTTGTTAGTTTAAAATCTAGCATCGGTGTAACTCTTTACCATGAGCTCTTCCTCACCAATGTATACCAAGAATTGATCCTTAGTCTTTCTCAAGTACTTTAGGATGTTCTTTATGGCTGTTCAGTGACATTCACCTAGATCTGACTGATACCGGCTTGTCATTCTCAAAGCATACAACACATCAGGATGAGTACATAACATCACGTACATGATACATCCAATTGTTGATGCATATGGAATCTTACTCATGTGTGCCCGTTCATCACATAAACTAGGACATTGGGCTTTAGAGATCGTAACCCCATGGGACATGGGCAAGTTACCTCTCTTAGAACCCTCCATGCTAAACCTCTTTAGCAGCTTGTCAATGTATGTGCTCTGGCTTAGGCCTAGAAGCCTTCTAGATCTATCTCTATAGATCTTGATCCCTAGTATATAGGATGCTTTGCCTAAATCCTTCATAGAGAAGGTCTTCCCTAGCCAATCTTTTACTATCTGAAGAGTAGGTATGTCATTTCCCATCAATAGTATGTCATCCACATACAATATGAGAAATACGATTGTGCTCCCACTAACCCTTTTGTAAACACAAGGTTCATCTTCATTTTGACTAAAGCCAAACTTTTTGACTACTTCATTAAAATGTAGATTCTAGCTCCGAGATGCTTGCTTTAATCCATAGGTTGACCTTTGTAGCCTACATACTTTGTTGGCTTCATTTAGATTGATAAAACCCTCAGGTTGTGTCATGTACACATCCTCGAGTAAATTCCCATTAAGGAATGTTGTTTTAACATCCATCTGCCAAATCTCATAGTCATAATAAGTTGCAATGGCCAGCATGATCCTGATGGATTTAACCATGACAACTGGTGAGAAGGTCTCGTCATAATCAACACCTTGAATTCGACAGAATCCTTTCACAACCAATCTACCTTTATAGGTTTGAACATTTCCATCCATGTCAGTCTTCTTCTTGAAGACCCACTTGCACCCTATGGGTTTTACCCCTTTGGATGGATCCACCAAGGTCCATACCTTGTTGGTGTACATAGATTCCATCTCAGATCTCAGGGATTCAAGCCATTTCTCTGATTCTATTCCCTTAGTAGCTTCTAGATAGGAAGTTGGCTCATCTGCTATGCCCAATTCGTCACTGTCTTGAGTCACGAGAAATCCAAATCTCTCAGGCTCAAGTCATGTCCTACTAGACCTACGAGGTTCCTATGTTACATTTGGAACTTGAAATTCCACAAAAATTTATGAGTCTTCATGTTACTTATGTACCTCCTCAGGTTCTCTTCTTTCTTGTTGGTCTCAAACTTCTTCGATCTCTACATTCCTCCCACTAATTCCTTTGGAAATAAATTCCTTTGGAAATAAATTCCTTTTTATGAAATACAACAGTCCTAGCAACAAACACTTTGTTGTCAGTTGGTGTGTAGTAGTATCCCCAAGTTTCCTTGGGGCATCCAACAAAATAGCATTTTTCCGATTTGGGTCCAAGCTTTTCAGGAAATTGTTTCCTAACATAAGCGTCACATCCCGAAATTTTTGACATAGACAAATTGGGACGATTCCCATTCCATATCTCATATGGTGTCTTTTGGACCAATTTGGAAGGTACACAGTTAAGTGTAAATGTTGTAGTTTCAAGAGCATATCCCCATAACGATATTGGAAGTTCAGATGAACTCATCATTGATTGTACCATGTCTAATAATGTACAATTTCTTCTTTTTGACACACCATTATGTTGTGGTGTACCAGGTGGAGTCCATTGTGATACAATACCACAGTCTCTCAGAAGGTGCTCAAACTCTTGGCTTAAGTATTCACCACCTCGATTTGAATGGAGTGCTTTAATACTCTTATCAAGTTGCTTCTCTACTTCATTCATGAAAGTCTTGAACATTTCAATAGTTTCTGATTTGTGTTTCATAAGATATACATAGCCATACCTACTGAGGTCATCAATGAAGGTAATGAAGTATTGATAGCCTCCTCTAGCATTTGATCTAAAAGGTCCACATACATCAGTATGTATGAGCCCTAGCAGATCACTGGCTCTCTCACTGGGTCCAGTGAAAGGAGTCTTGGTCATCTTCCCTAATAAACATGCCTCACATGTCTCCAATGATTCAAAAATCAAAAGAGTCTAGATAACCATCCTTATGGAGTCTAGATATGCGCTTCTCATTTATGTGCCCAAGACGAAAATGTCATAAGTATGTTTTGTTTAAGTTGTCAAGTTTTAACCTTTTATTATTTACATTGTATATGCTAGTCCCAAGTTCTAACAAGTAGATACCATAAGACATGGGAATTTCCTTAAAAGATCTCATCTTTAGAAATAGAAATGATTCCATTCTTAATGTGAAATTCAAATCCACTCTTATCCATACAAGATTTATAAATAATATTTCTATTAATGGAAGGTACATAATAGCAATTCTCTAATTCTATTACAAGGCCCGTAGGCAAAGATAAACTAATAACTTCAACTGCAGTGGCAACAACTCTTGCTCCATTAGCGACCCGTAGATTGACTTGGCCCTTTCATAAAGGCTTACTTCTTATCAGATCTTGCATATTAGAACATATGTGAGATCCACATCCGATATCCAGTACCCATGATGAAGAAGTATTTAAGTTTATCTCAATAAAGTATATACCTGAAGTGGAGATCTCTATCCCCTGCTTCTTCTTCCTCAGTTCCTCCAGGTAGAGAGGACAGTTTCTTTTCCAATGTCCAGCCTGGTGACAATGGTGACAACTGCCTTCTTTGGAGATCCCACCTTTAGCTTTGAGCGCGGATGACTTTGGCTTCTGCTCGGCTTTAGAACCTTTCTTAGCCTTGCCTTTGCCTTTTGACTTTCCCTTTGTCTTGCTAATCATCATCACAGACTTGGGCATGTCTTTCTTCATCTGTGCTTCGACTGTCCTCAACATGCCCAACAATTTTGACAATGGCTTGTCAAGATTGTTCATGTTGTAGTTCATGACAAAATGACTATATGATTCAGGCAACGATTGTAGAATCACATCAGTGGCCAACTCTTGACCTAGGGGAAATCCCAGATTGGATAGGCTTTCCACGTACCCAATCAAAGTGAGTATATGGGTGCCAACTGAGTCTCCCTCTTTCATCTTGCTCTTGAATAAAGCCTTGGAGACATCATATCTCTCATGTCTTGCTTGATGTTGATACATGTTCTTGAGATGTGTTACCATCTCCATGACATTCATGTTCTCATGTTGCTCTTGCAACTCATAGTTCATTGAGCACAACATTAGGCACTTGACATCCACAACATCATCAAGGTGCTTCTTGTAAGAATCCTTTTCAGCCATGGGCGCATTTACGGCGGGTTCCACTGGCTCTGGTGTTTCAAGTACATAGAGCTTACGCTCATGTGTGAGACCAATTCTCAGCATCCAAAACCATTTTTGAAAGTTGGTTCTGGTAAGTTTGTCCTTCTCAAGGACCGATCACAATGAGAAAGTGTGAGTGTTGTTTTCCATTTGATTGCTACAAAAGAAAATTTTGTATTTAGCCCAAAACATTTTGACTTGTAAAGATTTGATAAATGAGATTAATTAGGCATTTAATTAATTGTGCTCCCACTATTTTATTCAAATTGATAGCCCTCACTATCAACTCGAAAGATTGCAATGCAAAACCTTCTAGTGAGCCAAGATCCAAAATAATTGGAGCAATGCCTAGCCAACGCCGGCGTCAAAGACAAAATACTAAGGTAGGCAACTTTTGCCAATTGTATCATATGCAACTCTTGGATAGATGATCATGCACAACTCCTTGCCATGATGCATCTGTGTGCCTCTAGGTACTTGATCCTATCAAAGTTCCCTAGTTAAGTCCAACCCATAAGCCAACACGATGAGTGTGCACCCTACGGAGGTAGACCCACACACCCATCATCACACTTCCACGAGATAGACAGTGTACCACACGGAGGCGTGCCCACACATAGTCGATCAAGGTTTTCATGTGTGTTGCTTTATGGAAGGCAACTAAAACTTAATATTATTAATTGAGGGGTTTTATTAATACATATACATATCCAAACACTACATACTTATTGTACATATCATAGACTACTATATTCACAACCACAAACGATAGACATGCAATCACAAACACAAATACATCAGTTATGGCCATACTATTGTAATCCTTTGGAGCAACAAAGGATTACGATCCACCTATGGTCTTATGCATCTCACGCAACACATGTGAATCAACATGTAAGCCTGTAATGATCGACATTACAATTAACAACTTCATGGATGCTTCGTGAGGTTGGAACTTCAAGTTGCTTCTTAGAATTGGATCTTCTTGGAGGAGGAAGGCATGATGGACCTCTTCTTATAAGGAACGTCAGGTTTCTTCAAGTAATGATGCATATCATGTAAGGCTAATTCATTTTTCTTGTAGAAACCTTCTGGGTCCAGAAGATCAAAATACTCTCCGTAATCCTTTTGCCAAGTTTCATTTTCCTTATCTCTGAAAAGAAAGACATTTACGGTGTCCTTGAAGATTTGGAAACGGCGACCCGCGATCAACGATGTGAGGATCACTTGAGTATTCAGTGGGGGGATAAGCGAGTCGTAGTTCCAATGCAAATTCACGTAGAACTCGTGAACTACCTTAGTACTCGACATAGAGTTGTTAAAGCAATCACATTCGATGGATAGGGTAGATAGATGGTGGATGGCTAGCAACCTAGCTACTTGGTCAATAATTGCTTGACGTCTAGGAGAGGGCTCGATTAAGGCGCAAAAAGGAAAAGGGCTTCGAGGAAGAAGTTCCTTATACCGATTTACAACCTCTATCGATATAAACGATGTATCGTCAAAGGGAATCAAGTGATTAGAGGATGAAGAAGCAGGTGCATTTCTTGGAGCAGGTCGTTTCCTTCTTTGGGAGGCCATGGAGGCGAAATAGATGAAGAAAACGTGCAAACAAGCAAAACAAACTGTAAAAGCTGAACAGGAACCACCAAGGATCGCCCGAGAAGGTCTAGGTTGAGCTACCTAGGTTGGGAAACGACTGGGAACAAGAGGTTTAGGGCTAGGGTTGAGAGCTCAGGGCTTGAGGATGATGGATCGGTCGACTATTTTCTAGTTGAGAGGGAAAATAGTCGGCCGATCGTAACTTAAAGTTGGCTCATCCCGCTGATCGGTTGAGTTCTGTGAGTGTGAAACTCGACCAAATGGTTCTCTAAAGAACAACTCTCAGCTCCTGATCGGTCATGTTTGTCCTGGGGGAAACTCGACCGAAGGTCAACCTGACCTAAAACAATCATTCTTAATTTCTAGCCATATTCATGCCAATTAAATTCATTTTTCAATTCTATTATGTATAATTAACATACTTAGACACATGTAGCTCATCATTGGGTATTATTTTGTGATAAAACATGAAATTCGATAAAAAAACCCAAAAATAAGAAAAACTAAGCATGTTAACAAGAAAGTTAGGCACATTTTAAGCATATATAGGTAGACAAGGTGAATAATGACATGAGCAAACATATAGGATATATATAACTAGCTAGATCACATAGCAACATCATCCAAAGCAATAATGAGCAGTTTAGATTGAATAAAATTAAATGGATCTCTAGCTAGAGGTTTAGTGAAACTGTCTGCCAACTAATTTTCCGTGTCCACATGCGTGATATAGATATCCTTTTTGGCAATGTGATCATGAAAAAAGTGATGATGAACCTCTATACGTTTATCTCTACTATGCAATATAGGATTATAAGAGAGATTGATTGCACTAGTATTATCACAATAGATAGGAGAAGCATCAAAATGTATGTTAAAGTCTTGGAGCATTTGCTTCATCCATAGGACCTGGGCATAACAACTCCTGGTTGCAATGTATTCAACTTCGGTAGTTGATAATGCCACGATGCTCTATTTCTTGGAAAACCAAGACATCAAGCATGGTCCTAGAAGGAATCAAGTGCCACTTGTGCACTTTCTATCAATCAAACAACCCGTGTAATATGCATCACTATATGCCACAAGAGTAAAGTCCCTTGAATTAGGATACCATAGTCCAAAATTTTGAGTTTTGGCTAAGTACCTCAAAATCTTCTTGACGGAAATAAGATGTGATTTCCTAGGGCTAGATTGAAAGCGAGCACACAAGCCAACACTAAACATAATGTTAGGTCTAGAGGCAGTTAAATAAAGTAAACTTCCAATCATACCTCTATAGAGATTCTCATCTACCTTCTCACCTTCTTCATCTCTATCAAGTTTGGTGGTGTTGGACATGGGAGTATCCATCGCCTTTATGTTCTCCATCCCAAAGCATTTGAGTAGTTCATGTGTGTACTTGCCTTAGTTGATGAAGTTTCCTTCTTTTGTTTGCTTGATTTGAAAGCCGAGGAAGAAGGTCAACTCACCCATCATACTCATCTCGAACTCACTCTGTATAAGAGAACTAAACTCCTTGCAAACATCAAGACCAGTCCCGCCAAAAATGATATCATCAACATAAATTTGAATAATGAGAAAATTGTTAGAAGTGTGCTTTAGAAACAAGGTAGAATCAACTTTGCCCATGACATACCCATTATCTAACAAAAAGTTCTTTAATTTCTCATACCATACTTGAGGTGCTTGTTTAAGTCCATAGAGAGCTTTTTGCAACAAATAAACATGATTGGGTAGCTTGTCACTTTCAAAGCCCGGAGGTTGAGCAACAAATACTTCCTCCTCAATTTTACCATTCAAAAACGCACTTTTAACATCCATTTGATATAACAAGAAATTTTTGTAACTAGCAAAGGCAAGTAGCATTCTAATAGATTCAAGTCTAGCAACATGAGCATAAATTTCATCAAAGTCAATACCTTCCTATTGGTTGTAACCTTGTGCTACTAACCTTGCTTTGTTCCTTACCACTTTTCCTTGCTCATCTAGCTTGTTGCGGTAGACCCACTTGGTGCCAATGATCTTTCTATCATTTGGTCTTGGCACTAGAGTCCACACATGATTCTTCTCAAATTGCTCCAGCTCTTCTTGCATGGCAAGGATCCACTCATCATCACCAAGGGCTTCTTTGATGTTCTTTGGCTCTAGTTGTAAAATGAAGGCACTATCTGATTGTTGTTTGTTGTATGTAGCTCGTATCTTCATTCTCTCGAATGGGTTGCCAATGATTAGCTCCTTGGGATGGTTCTTCACAAAGCGGGGAGTAGGATCCTTCTTTTCTTCTTCATCTGCTTCTATCACCTACTTACTTTTGTTGTCGATGTTGAGGTCTTTCATGATAGGAATTAAGTCATCTGCAACATCATTATCAACAACATACTTGCCAACAACAAGGTTAGTTTCAATAAACTTAACATTAATAGATTCTTCAATTTTAGACAATTCAATGTTGAAGACTCTATAAGCCCTTCTTGTAGTGCTATAGCCTAGGAAGAAAGCCTTATAAGATTTCGGATCAAACTTGTTAAAAGAATCCTTCGTGTTCAAAACAAAACAAGGACATCCGAAAACATGAAAGAAATCAATGGATGGCTTTCTACCACGCCATAGCTCATAGGGGGTTTTCTTCAAAGAAGGATGTGTGAAAACTCAGTTCTACACAAAACAGGCGGTACTAATGGCTTCGGCCCAAAACTTCTTAGGAATGTCATATTCAAGAAGCATTGTCCTCTCCATCTCTTGAAGCGACATGTTCTTCCTCTCTACTGCCCCATTTTGTTGAGGCGTATGGGGAGAGGAGAAATTGTACGAGTAACTAGATTTTTCACAAAAATGTTTAAAAAGATCATTTTCAAATTCTCCCCCATGGTCACTGCGGATAGAAACAATGGCAAGAAGCTTCATTTTCAAATCATTTGCAAAAGCTTGAGAAAACATCAAGATTATCCGTTTTTGACACGAGAAAGAAGGTCCAAGTATATCGAGAGAAATCATCAACAATAATAAGAAAATACTTGGAACCACGAAGCGTTTGCGTTCTCATTGGTCCGAATAGATCAATATGAAGAAGTTCAAGAACACTTTTGGTACCAATGACTCCTTTGGATTTGAAGGAGGATTTGGTTTGTTTCCCTTGTGTACAAGGTTGACATTCCTCATCCTTTTCAAAATCCAATTTGGGAAGTCCTCGAACCATATCCTTTTTGCTCAACTTCTTTATTTGATGCATATTCACATGACCCAAACAGTGATGCCAAAGAGAAATATCATTTTTATCCACTACCAAGCATCTATTAAGAACAGGCTTCAGAGCATCAAGAAAAATAACATAAAGATTACCATTTCTAGTTCCCTTATATATGACATTGTAAGAGAGGGAATCTAGAAGCAAACATTCTAAGGATGTAAACAACACAAGATATCCATTATCACATAGTTGACTTACACTAATCAAATTGTGATGTAGGCCATCAACAAGCAAAACATTCTTAATACATAGCTCATTTCCTACATCACCCTCACCTATGACCTTACCCTTCTTATTTTCCTAAAGGTTACCGATCCTCCTTTCTTTTTTATAAACTTGTTGAAATGGATGATTTCTCCAGTCATGTGCTTAGAGCAACAACTATAAACAATCCATCTCTTTTTAACCTGCAAGAAAGAAGGATGTCAGAACCCAACTCAAACTTTGGGATCCGGGGTTAGATTAGGGACCTATTTCATCTTTGGGTTGGTCCCCTTGGGCTTATAAGGACAATAAGTAGAGTAATGGTCATCGCATTAACAATGAACACATACCATAGGGTTCTTAGAGCCGGAAGTATCTCCATGGAAAATAGGAGGTTCCACACTCTTCTTCTTACCCTTGTTCTTTCTCTTCTTCTTACCTTTAGGAGAAGTACCATCATATCCCAAACCACTAGTACCAAATTGTTTGGTAGAGTGTTCTAGGATATCATTGAGGGATTTTTTCCCGAGAGAAACTTTTGCAAAGAAGATCTTAACTTGGCATTATCATCACTAAGGTTAATGACAGTAGTAGAAAGATTAGCAAGATCATTTCTAGCATGCAATAGGTCGACCTCTAAACAGAGGGCTTTAGTATGAAAAGAATCTCGTTCTAAAGCTATGCTAGCAACTTCATTACTTTGCAAAATAGGTCTAGAAGAAAAATCATTAACTTGAGCAAGTAACTTGGCATTTTTAGAATTAAGCAACAAAATTTCCTTTTGATAAACATGAATCTCTTGCTTCCTAACATCATCAATGTGAGTTAGTTATACATTTTTAGTTTTAAGAGCATCTAAATCATCTTGGCACTTTTGGTTTTCTTCCTTAAGATCTACAATAGTCTTAAGATAAACCCCATTCTCAACCTCTACTCCATTATGTTGAAGCTCAAGGTTAATAAATTGCCCTTGCAAAGAATCTATGCTATCAAGGAGCAGTTTTTCATTGTTATCATGAATTTCAATTTTAGCATAAAGATCATCTACTATCTTGCCTAATCTTTTCCTTTTAGATTTGCATTTAGCAAATGATGACCAGAAATCATTAAGCATATCAATAAGAGTTTCCTTAGATAACTCATGCAAATTGACTTCACTTACCTCACTTACCTCACATACATCTTCACTTGTAGAGGCCATGAGTGCAAGGTGGCATTCTCCATCTTCGAAGCTTGAAGAGCTTGAGGAGGACTCCTCCCAAGTTGCATTAGCTGCATCTTTGGATCTTCTTTCTTTTTTTTCTTTCCTCTTGTACTTGCCTTCTTTCTTGTACTCCTTGTCTTTCTTATGGCTGCTCTTGTTATGACTCTTCTTGGCCTTTGAGCAGTCACTCTTGAAATGGCCTTTTTGGCCACACTCATAACATCTCAGAGTTTATGAAGAAGGATTCCCCTTGTAGTGCTTTCCCTTAGAGTAATTTACTTCATGCTCATTTGGGCCTTCGTCTTCACTTGAGGAGGGGGTAGGAGACTTTAGAGCTAGTTGTTGCTGCCTCATCATCTCTTCTATTTGTGCTTTGAAGCATGTGTCCTTTATCTTCTTGGACTCCTTCTCTTCTCTTTTCTCTTCCTCTTCTTGCTTATCAATCCTAGGTTCATGGGCTTGAAGGTTACCAACCAGCTCCTCGGTTGACAACTCACTTAGCTTGTACACCTCTTCAATGGATGTAACCTTGGGCTCCCATCTCATAGGAAGAGATCTCAAGATATTGGAGTTGATAGTGCCTTTCTCTAACATACTCCCAAGGGCTGCCAATCCATTGATGATCACATTGAGCCTAGTGTACATATCAACCACGCTCTCATTCTTACCCATCTTGAAGTTCTCAAGTAGCCCACCAAGCATGTAGATCTTGGCTTCCTTTATTTGCTCTGTACCTTCATAGGTGACACATAGTTTGTTCCAAATTTCATGTGCAGTGTCCCAAGAAGATATCCAGTTGAACTCGGATGGAGTGAGGGATGCGTAGATGATGCTCACTACTCTTGCATTGAGATGGGCTTGCTTCATTTGAAATTCAGTCCAAGTGGAGATCTCCCCCTTTGGGTCTTCATACTTGAGGTGCACCACCTTCCACACCTCTTAGCTCACACCTTGAAGGTAGAACTGCATTCTTCTCTTCCAATATAGGAAGTTGGTGTCGTCAAAGACTGGAGGTCGCATGGAGAAGTTCCTTCTAGGTTGAGGGATCCAAGTGTCAAATCACCCATCTTTTCCTACTTGTTGAAGTTGCATGGAGAAGACATGCTCTGATACCATTTGTTGGATCAATGGGCTCTGGGGGGTGAATAGAGCTTCACAATTCTCACAAGAAAAATATGACCACCAAATTTTATAAAGTATAAAAGCTTAAACAAGCAGCAATTTGATGTCTTAATCTAACATGCATAGAAAGGATGAGAGACAAGGAAAAGCAAGCACTTGGACAGGTGGTTTAGAGTGGTTCTATGTCCTAAACTTAGGAGCAATGCCAGTCCACTACCTAGAGTGGGTTAGTCTCTAGGATTTGCAATCTTGGTACTCTTATATTCCACAATAAGATTACAAGACACAACAACCACACATCCAAGGGCTTAGTACCTCAAGCAAAGATCATCAACCTATAGAAGGAGCTTACCCACTTGAACCATGGAGTCTTTAGCCATCAACATGGACTTACCCACTCCTTCCTTCAAGTCTTCTGCCTTCAAGGGATTACCTATCTTCCTTGAACGTCACCTTGACTATATCCTTCACTTAGAGATCTTGAGAACCTATCTCCTTCACTTGGAGATCTGGAACCCCTTGCTTTCTTCAACCTTGAAGAACAACACCTCCTTCTCCTTTACTTGGAGAAGATCTTAAAACTTTATCTTCAATGGGAATTGAGGTAGGAAGATGGAGGAGGAGAGATTTACATCAATACAAGGAGTAGCTCTCTTACACAGGAACCTATCTCACTCATACTCACGAATTTGACTTGAAGGTAGAGAGAGAAAGGGGCTCAAAGGGTTAGAACACTCTCAACTATGTTAGAACCAAGTTTTCAATGAATGAGCAGCCTTGGAATGAACTCCAAGAGGTCCTATTTATAGTTGAGGGTGCCCCTTTAAGTTGTGGGACACTTAGATATCAAAATAGCCATTTTTTCTCAAAGCAACGACTCTATTTTCACTTAAAACACACACCAATAGTCACATCACTTTTTCTGTAAAATTCCGTATAGTGTAATCGGTCGAGTTTCAATAAAGTTGACTTGACCGATCAAGTAAAAGACAAAACTGATATTCAAACGGTCGGTCGAGTTTGTCCTGGGGAAACTCGACCGATCACTGAAGATCATTTTGGTCAGGCACTCGATTGGTCGAGTTCTGTGAAAACACAACTCGACCGATGCTATCTCCAGAAAACTGACCAAGATGGATCGGCCGAGTTTGTCCTTTGGGAAAACTCGACCGATCGAAAACCTATTGTCAATCTTTGGAAAATGCATCTAAAGTGATTTAACTTTGGCGTTTTATGTCCCAATCATTTTCCTCATCTAAGTTACAAGTCAATTCATCATTACAAGTGATTACAAAAATGTTCTAAGGTCATTTACATAGATTTCCACAAATACAAACTTGTAGCTCTTTGACTTGAACATGAGCCATTCTAGGGCTTTTGATTTTAGATCCTTTTCATGTACCTGATACCTAAAATCAATCTTTAATACACATATTAGATACATATGAGTGTAATGGTTAAGTCATTATCCAAACATGGACAATGTATAACCTCAAGGTCAACAAAGGGTATATCATGTGTAACATAAAAAGACCCTCACCTGTGAGTGTAGAGAGGCTCAGATACTTAGAATATTCTTGAACCTAGGTAGAATAGGAATTTGTGGCCATAATTTTTATAATGGAAATATGTGGTAAAATGTGTTGTGATTTCGTAGAGAATAATTTTATTTAAAAGTTTTACCTCTTGTTAATTATATTCCCACCAAGTATATATATCATTATGCAATTTCATATGTTCTACTACCATCATACCAATGCAATTGCACTTGTAGTCTCTTGTTTCTCCCCTATTGGGTTGAAGAAGGTTAACTTTGGAGGGATTTCCAAGATTTTGCTTCCATACTAGTTTTGATACTATGATGATACAATACAAAAGTTCCATCAAATGATATTGATGTGGGAAGTTCTTAATGTAAAAGTGGTTATATAATTTGTAAGTTTAGTTTTTATCATGTATCTTTGCCAAGTTTGTCTTAAAGACATAATGTAAACCCTAAAAGGTTCATTACATTATTGTAAAGGAAGTTTTATTTAATTATTATGTACATTATGTGGTTGATGTAGAATTTTTAGGATTATTATTTACTCAGTGTTTTATAATAGACTATTGAGATATAGTGAGCTCAATATCATATATTAACTCATATGAACTTGGCCATACATTTCATAGTATCACTTATCAAGCCTCTAGGATATCCTCCGATATGACGGGCACATTACATCTATGTCACTGACATTAATCCATATGTGCCATAGTGCACCTAGATCAATACATGTATGTCAACTCTTATTCAATGTTATGATGAGTAGTGTTAAAATCCACCGAACAATATATGATCAATGCAATGACTATAAGTATAGGGATCACATTCACGAAAATCTACTTGATATAAAATTATTAGTCGCATGGAATGGCTTCCCTATATCATTCCCAAGTGGGTATGTCATGTACACTTGCTTTCTAAAATGTACGGGTGTATCAGACTTGATATCCAATATCATGACTTATGAGATACAATCATCAGTCAATATACAAACTAGAATTATGTATTATTTTTGTCTAATAATACTTCCACAATAATATTTGACCAAGAACACTACAAAATGGATACTCTATAGTATACATATGATGTCATGTTTAGGTTCTCAACCAAAATCCATATGTCATTGAGTCAAACATCTTAGTACATTATTGCATTCAATACTTTTATCTCATATTATAACAAACATCATAATTGGAATTTCCTCATAGTCATTATAAAATTACGTGCAATATATCCTATTAGAATCATTATATGACTATCCCTAAAGGCATATATACCAATTGTGTTATAATTGCACTAGAGACAATCACTCATGGTTTTTTTCCAAGTGATCTTACATAACCATCATGCTCTTGTTGTGACAGTTCATTTGTCAAGTGATTAGTAATGTTCCTTTCACTCAATAGTTAGAATTATATGCTTGGAACAATGATGTGATGTAGGTTCTTTAGACCATGTAATCTCTCTATTGTTATAGAGCAATATACTCATGCTTAGTTGTAGAATCATCCATCATATCTTTCATAGTACTCTTTCATATTATAGCTCCTCCATTTAGGAAAAACACAAATCCTAATTGCAAACAATAGTCATACTTTTTCATTTCAAAGCTCGTATCAATGTAAACCTTTACGGTTAACTCTTTCTCTTGATTATATATTAAGAATTCATTCCTTTTCTTCTCAAGTACTTAAGGATACCCTTTATAATAATCCAACAACATACACCGAGATCTAATTGGTATAGTCTAATGATGCTCAAAGCATACATGACATTGGAATGTGTACATAACATTGCAAATATGATATAAAATTACAAATGCATATTATATCTTATCATATGTGTCCTCTCTTATAAGGATATGGGATATTGATATGTACATAGATTTAATCTGTGTAACATTGGTGAGTTTTCTCTCTTAGAGGTATGCATGTTGAACCTCTTTAGCACATTGTTGATCCATGTACTCTGTCTTAGGAAAAGAAGACTTCTAGATTTTTCCTAATATATAGATATTGATTGCTAAAATATGTCTGACTCTTTGCATGTCTTTCATGGATAAAGTATACACCAATAAAATCTTAACCAAATGCATAGTAGAGATGTCATTCCCTATTAATAGTATGGCATCCACATACTATATGAGGAATACAACTATGCTCTTACTAACCTTCTTGTAAACACAAAATTCATCTTCATTTTGTATAAAAATAAACTATTTGACTGTCTCATCAAAATATAGATTCCATCTTCTAGATTCTTACTTTCATCCATAGATTAACCATTGTAGCTTCCAACATTTAATTACTTCATTTGGAGTGATAATCCTCCATTTTGTGTTAGCACACACATGACAAGAAGATTACCATTAAGTAAAGAAGTTTAAACATCCATTTGCCAAATATCATAGTCATGATAAGCTTCACTGGCAAGCAGATGCTAACAAATTTAACTATGGAAACATGTGAAAAGTTTCATTATAGTGAACAATTTGAACTTGTTTGAAACCTTTTTGCAAAAAATTACCCTTTATAGGTTTGTTATCGTGATCCGTTTTCACCCTATCAATTTTACTCCTTTAGGTGCATCCACCAAAGTTCATAATTTATTGGTTTGCATTAGATCTATCTTAGAGCTTCAAGACATTTCTTAGGACCCAATCTCTCAATGGCTTCATTGTAAGTGTTGACTTATCATCATTCTTAACCAACAAGTTACTTGATTGAGTTATGATAAATACAAATCTCTACGACTCTAGAAGTGTCCCACTAGACCTTGTTCTTGTACAACATGAGGAACTTGAGATTCCACAACATATTTTGATTCTCCTTGTTCCTCATTTACATCTACAACTTCAATGTTATCTTATTGGTTTTGAACTTCTTTCAGATTTATTTTCCTCCCACTAGTTTGTTTGAAAATAAATTCTTTTTCATGCAATACAAAAATTCTAGAAATAAGCACATTTTTGTTAGATGAAATATAGAAATGGTACGCCTAATTTTTCTTAAGGCATCCAATAAAGTAATATTTATCTTATTTGGGTCTAGATATTCATAAAACTATTTCTTGATATAAACTTCACTTTGTCAAACATTCATAAAATACATGTTGGTACGCTTCCCATTCTATATCTCATATGATGTCTTTTGAACTGATTTGGAAGGTATGTGATTAAATATAAATGCTTCACTATCTAAATCAAAACCCTGAAAGAATAGCAGATGATTATCTAAATTCCTCATTGATCATACCATGTCCAACATGGTGAGATTCATTCTATCTGACACACTATTATGTTGTGACATTACAAGTAGAGTCAACTATGATACAATGCCATAATCGCTTAGAAGGACCTCAAACTTTTGGCAAAGACATTTTCCATCTCATTGTAATTTAATAATTTTAGTCAATTAAATATGTACTTCATTCATGAATTCCTTGAGGTTTTTAATGTATTTTGACTTTTGTTTCATTAGATACACATACAAAGATCACTAATAAATTTGTTGAAGTACTAAAATAGATCTCCTGATCTTGTACTAAAAGGACCACGTACATCTGTATGTATAAGTCTTAATATGTCACTCACTATTTTTTTGTTAATAACGGAAGGTGTTTTGTCATCTTTCTTAATAAACAAGATTCACATTGTGTTGATTCAAAATCAAATTAGCCTAGATAATCGTATTTATGAAGTCTACAAATGAGCTTCTCATTTATGTATCCTAGAGTCTAATGCCATATATATGTTATTAGTCATAATGATTTTCCTTCTTGGTATTAATGTTATATACACTTGTCCTAAGATAAAAAAAATATATAGACCAAAATACGTTGGGGAACTACCACAAAATATCACATATTTTGAGATACAAATACGACCGATATTTATAAAAAATTCCAAACCCTTCTTGTCCTAATAAGATAGAGATATAATTTTTCTATTTATGGCAAGCACATTGTAGCAGTTATCTAATTTTATTATAATCTCAGTGGGTAGAGATAAACAATAGGAGTTTAATGTTGTGGCAACAACTATTTTTTCCTTAGCAACACATAGTTCTACCTCTCTTGTTTAAGGGTTTACTTCCTTTTAGATCTTTCATATTAGAACACATATTAGATCCACATCTGGTTTCCAATAGAAGTAGATAACTCTATCTTAATAACACATATACCTGAAGTGAAAATCTCTATCTCCTACTCCTACTTATTTGATTCCTCCAGGTATGAGGGCATTTGTTTTTTAACATCTAGGTTGGTGACAATGGTAACAATTGCCTTCCTTTCATTATCTTCCTTGTACTTTAAGTTTATAAGGTTTAAAATTTTGGATAGCTTTAGAACCTTTGTAGATTTTACTTTTCCCTTGCACGATCACTTTTCCTTGTTGACCATCAATATGATTATGGACATGTATTTCTTTATTTGAGTCACAGTTGCTCTGAATGTTCCAAGCATATCTAACAACAACTAAAAATAAATTGTCCATGTTGTAGTTAATGCCAAACTAGTTGTTAGATTCTGGAAGCAATTTCAAGATCACATTTATGACCAACTCTTGGACTAAGGTAATCCCATTCTCTAGGATTTCCACAGACCTAATCAACTTGAGCACACAGGACTCATCTAGATTCCCCTTAATCATGTTGCATTAAAATAAATCCTTTAAGTCATTTCACCCTCTTGCCTAGCTTGTTCTTGGAACATATTTATGATATGTGTTTCCATCTCTATGAACTCCTACATTCTCATGTTTCTTATTAAGATCATGATCTATGGATCATAGCATGAGGCACTTGATGTCAATAACATCATGATTATGCTTAAGATAATCTTCCCTTTATGATCTAGGCACATTTGAAGTTGTTTCTTCATGTAATTGAGTTTCCAGGTCATCGATCTTACTATCATAAGTGAGAAAAATTCTCAATGTCCTATACCAATCAAGAAAGTTATCACCATTCAACTTCCATTTCTCAAGTATTGATCACAATAAAAATGATTATTTTTCTTTTCCATTTGATTACAAGTGCATGAGTCAAAAAATGAAATTGATAAGTTCAATGATATTCATCAAGTCTTTAATCAAAATTTCCTCTACTATATTATTTTAAATCTATAGCCCTCACTATGAATTTGGAAGATTTTAGTGAGCAATCTTCTAGAGGTCCGAGATCCATATTTCATTAGGTCATGAGTCAACTTTGGATGCTTGCTAAAGCCTAACTATTTAGGTAGATACCCTTTGAAAATTGCATCCAATGTAACTCTATAGTAGATGGTTGAAAAACTCCTTATCATATTTTATCGTATGAAGTATATGCCATTTTTATGCCTATATGTGATTATTCTCATAGAGATCACCTGGTTAATTCAACCCAATGTCAACACAATTAGATATGCATCCTTCTTTGGCAGACCCACATACTTATTATCACACTTCCCCAAGATAGATGATACACCCACTTTAGAGTGCTACTGCATACTCGATCAAGGTTTTCAGTGTGTTTCATAGTGCAAGGAATGTTAAACTTACTATTTTATTTATGGATTTGATATAATATTCACATGTATCCAATCACCATTACACATATTATCATAACTTTCATATAGTGTTCACCACATCTAATAAAATAGGATATACCAACTAGCACAACAAGTTGATCCAACAAGTAATCTAGACAACTAACCCAATGGAGTACATCATATGTAAACCCTAATATTTCTTCCACAAGTTGTCCAATCGATCAATAGGCAAGTCAGTGGATCATTTGGATTTCCTATTTGAGTAATTATTCAGTTTTTGGTGATGTCATCACTTTATCTTCATAAAAAACCCTCTAAGGAACCTTCTTCTTAATATTTGGTTTTCATATTGTCCTCCTATCCTTGATTATATTTTAGCAATCTCATTAAATCATTATATTCTAGGTGAATATATCTAATTACATTAGCAATGTGGAGAGGGAAGCATACCAAAAAGTTTGTATGCATGTTACTAGTTTTAGATTGATATAAAAAGCGCAAAAGATGTATAACACCAGACAAGCATTCATCACACAAAATTATCTTCATATCCACATGCACCAAACAAAACAATTTTAGAAGCATTAGATTGGTTTATATATATATATATATATATATATTCGTGTGTATCATATTACATTATATATAATATTATATATGTGGCAGTTGATGATCAATATGGATACAAATAACAAGTCCATGCAAAGAAAAAGACGATACAATAAAAGCCCAAATAACAAAAAGGCATATGATGCGGATCTGATACCACTATTGTGTTTTCCAGGATGGATGCAGAACAAAATACAACTCTTTTGCAGATGAATCCTAAGCCATGTATCCAACATAGACATAAAACATTAGTATAATATATACAAAGTAGGATATTAATTGTACCAAGCACACTCTTGTTGTCCAACAACAAGACATGTTTATATTAATATTGATCTTGAACTTTTAGATCTGAGTTTGAAGGTAGTGAAGTGCAATAATAGTTTTATACTCACAACAACAACTAACAAGAACATGCCCTCCTTTGATTATGAGATTTTCTCTAAGCCCCCCAATTATTCCTTGGCCTATACATCTTCTGTGTATAAGAAGGGAACACCTTGTGTGCCACCTTGGCCTCAAGTAGAAGTAGATCATTTTTTATCCTTTCCTCCTCCTATAGTAGGGTGTCATCTTTGGGATGCTTTCTCTCTTTCAAAGGGAGAAAGTTTGTGGGTAACTTTTGTGTCTTATCCCCTAGACATCAACATCTTCATATAAGGGAGGCATAAGCCAATATTTTCTTGAAACCTAAATCTTTTTCTAGTAACTCTCTTCAATTTATAAAAAAAGTAGGCAAAACTCAAACAACATTCTAGTCGATCTATTGGGAAGTGACTCATCAAATGGAAAATACTATTAGGTATAATTTTCCACTTCAATCGATCATATGACATGTAACTTGAATGTTTGAAGAATTCAACTTATCGATTAACAATTCAACCAATCATTTGAAGTTTTTTCACACTTTCCTAATCCATGCTTTAAGATTCAGTCGATCGTTTGATACATCTTCATGCTGACAAAGAATTGATCGACTAACACTTAGTAGACTTGTTGATATCTCAAATATTAGTCAATTTATTGTCAAATGAGTCAGTTGGTTGGATCGTTGATTGATCTATACATGGATTGGAACCATCAAAGTTATGATTGTGATTGTAAACATCTTTTCCCTTAAGCATCCTTATGTGTGTGATCATGTAGGTTTCACATTATGTTGGCATTGATGTCATCATGACTCCTCAAGAAATGAGAGATATCTAGCAACACATCATTGCTACCCATGTAATTAGAATAAGTTGAGGAGCAACTTCAACCTTTAAGTGTCAAATGTTACCATGATCATATAATCTTTGTTACATATATGCATATTTAAACCCAAAGCATTGAATCATCATCCTCTTAATATTCAATCTATGCATTTTTATCTAGATTAGAATATTGAGATACAATGAGACTAGGATCCTATATTGACTCACATGAGCACAACCATGTGTTTTATAGTCTCATTTATCAAGTTGCCATGATATACTCCAATACAAAACACAACTTCCTTCAATGTAACTCATGTTATATATAAGTGTCACAATGCATCCATTCACTACTTATATGTCAAACCTTATTCACAATATATTTAGTGTTAAAATCCACATAACAACACATATGCTTAATGTAGTGACTTCATGTCTAAAGATCATAGTCACAGTTGTCAATTTGAAATATGATTTTGACTACCATGGAATAGATCCCATGTATCATTCTTAAGGCATGTTAGTCTAGCACAATTATTTTCTAACAAGTACCAATGTGTATAACTTTATACATAATATCATGACTAATGAAATAAGGTAATCAACAAGCATACATACTACTCTTATGTATTGTTGTTGTCATTTAATACTTCAATGATGATATCTGCTATAGACAATGCAAGAACGAATAATCTATAGTGTACATAGATTCTCATTTTTAGGTCCTCAATCCAAATTCATATGCCATCGAGTCAAG
Organism: Alisma plantago-aquatica; assembly: GCA_963693085.1. Taxonomy (NCBI): domain Eukaryota; kingdom Viridiplantae; phylum Streptophyta; class Magnoliopsida; order Alismatales; family Alismataceae; genus Alisma; species Alisma plantago-aquatica. Next base: position 1,188,531,427 of record OY856412.1, on the reverse strand, counting down.
CATTCTGAGAACATTATTACATTCAATCATTATCTCATACTGAAACAAAAATAATAAGTGGATTTTCCTTTATTCATCATCAAATCAAGTAGAAAATACCCCATAACAATCATCACATGATTGGATCTAAGGGAATATACACCAACATTGACATCTATAATGTGCTCCTTAATGGTGATCTAACTGAACTAGTATATATGAATCAACCACAAGGTTCCTTACATAATTTTTCTCCAAATGAGTGTGAAAACTAAACAAATCCTTACATGACCTTAAGCAAGTTCCATGGGCAAGGTTTAATAAGCTAATTGAACTTTTCTTTTGCCTGTCATTTTACTTACAGACGAGTTCTCCCTTTCTTGTTCATCCTCAATCAAGATAAAAATATGATATATCTCTACTAATATGCTTTTTTTTATTTGGAAGGAGAACCACTCTCGAGGAAGGGCCTCTTTGTGACTTCTATGATAGTGTAAAATTCTTGCTCCCCTCAGCTCTCCGCACACTGGAGGTGGGTTAACCTCACTTAGTAGGATAACCTATATGACATGACCATTACTTATTTTTGAGGTGCACAACTGGCAATTTGATCTTGAGTACCTTCATTGATGAGTTCATACTTTCACCACATAGGCTAATCCTTCCATATATCTCCATTTATTTATGGATGGCACCACATTCAAATAAAATAATTTGAAGTTCCTCACAAAGTTACAAGAAAGATGAACATTTCTATAGTCTATGTAATTTGGGGTCTTTAAGCTACTCTGTAGACATCCAAATATCATCATGTTTTACTAGAGTGATTATGAGTCAAGAGAAATATATTTGTGCCATTATGAAAAAATCCCACATTCTTTATTGCAAACCAACGTTGACCCTGATTGATGTAACGTTCAATAAAATTATTGAACATTTTCCTATGATGGATCCTCACGTATAAAGATATGTAATATGTTACAAGTAATATGCAACAATAAGTCGATCTAACATTGCATACATGTTTAATATTTCTTATCAATTCTTGAATATCCTATTAAAGCTTATTCCTTACATGTAAAACAAATTCTTCATTACTTGAAAGGAACTTTGTCTTTATCATATATTTCACGGTCATAGTCCTTTTTCCTACGACCTTTTGGTGGCGCTGATTGGGTTGAATTTCCTTCCACCAGAAGATCAACTATTGGTTTTTATATGCGTAGTCAAGACCTACATCAAATCAAATGCTAACAAATGAAGCATTGTTGCAAGATCTAAGTGAGAAGCAACGTATTGAGCTCTAGATACTACTATAGTAGAGTTAACATGGCTTTCCTTTCTTTTAAGAAACTTCAGTATACCCTTCTTCAAGCCAACTCTCTTGTATTATGACAACACTATTGCTTAACATCTTACTATCAATATGATTTTCCATGATAGAACAAAACATATATAGCTAGACTACCAATTCATTAGAAATAAGGTTGCCCATGGACACACTATCACTGCCCATTTATCATTGATAAAAAACCAACTAACATTTTCACAAAAAACTTTTGCAAAGCAAAGATTCATGCGTACAAGTAACATATTAGGGCTAACAATATGCACAATTTGTAGGGGGTATTGGATAATTTGGGTATTAAGATAACCCAATTATCTCAGTAGGATGTATTGTACTTGTGATGTTATTTGTTATTAAGTCTACCATATGTGTTTGCAGGACCCAACAACATATATTAAGAGGACTCATGTACAAAACTATCTAACGTTAAAGAAGAGCTCACTTCCTATTTCAAAACTTACATCTCACACTTTATGTTTCTCATTCGTTTCCACATGTGTCCCATCTTCACCTTTCTCTCCTCACTAAAATTCTAGGGTTTCTAGATATTCACCCTTTCTGATTGATAATAGATTGTTGAAGTATATATATAATAATATCACTATAGATATTTTAGAATTTTTACCATAAAACCCCTCACTTTTCATAATTCCCAAAAGACCCCCCTTTGCCTAATTCCAACCAAACCCATTTCTTTCCCTTAATTGTAAATGACCACCTATCTTGATCTTTCTATCACATGTTATAAAAAAAAGGATGATTGATTTCTTCTTTTTTATGAAATGCATTCTTTTGTCTTCCAATAGCCATAATGTTATTTATTTTATCAATATATCATAATACTAACTCGTACATTGCATTAGAATTGTTGGAAGTATATGATACTATAAAATATGAGCTTGATTCTAGTTTATTAATTGTGTACATGTGTTTGTACTAGGATAAAAAAACATCCGATCCGATCTCACCAATATGACCAAGCCCAACCCAACCCAAAACTTCATGGGTTTTAGGGGTTTGATTGGGTTTTGGGCCGGGTCTCGGGTCGATGGATGTTAGGTCATGTTCAGTTGGGTTCAGATAGGTTGTGTCTAGTTTGGGTTGGGTCAATTTGGGGTTCATATAATTATTATTTTTTCTTTTCTGATATTTATGAGTTTGGGTTGGAATGGGTTGGGTGGTTTCTAGTTAGGATTGACCTAGATGTGTACTTATTCAAGAATAAATCTACGAGTCATTATGATTTTAGAGTTGGGTGTCACCGTAGGGAGGTCAACTAAACGTCTGGGTTTAGATTTTCCAATCAAAATATATTTTAAGTTTAAAAGTTAATGTCTAAACTAAAAACATCAATTTGAATTTGTTATATTTTGAGAAAGAAAGCTTAAGTCAATATTTATTTCGAGTTGGTTATCTGTTGTCATTAATTATAGATTTATTTGAGTGTGAACCACTTATGAAAATATATTTACTTTTTGATATTATTCTAATTATTATTTGACAAACTATGTTGAATTTATCATGGGTTAAAAATTATAGTATTTTTGTAGTGGTTTTCAAATAAAAAGATTCAACCGGGCCCGAGCTGGACACAACACAACTTAACCTTGGTCTAACCTGAATGAATCGACCCAAACTAGATTTGAACAATTTGAAATCAAAATAAACCCATAGAAACCCACATTTACCATGTTGGTTTGGGTCATATTCGATCGGGTCTACTCAATTTGATATTTTTTCATCCCTAGTACTAACATACATATCCCAGTACTGACCTGGACAAAGATGTAAACATTAGAAAAAGATGTGTGAATCTGAAACCTAACCTTACCCAATTATAACTAGGCACGACCGATAGGAATGAGACTAGAGCTTACCCTACCTATATATATCCGGTCTAACCTAACTTGAAACCTAAAAACACCCCTAAACTCAAGAATTCTTATATTTGGTTGGGTCTAGTTGGGTGGCTTTTTTTTTCATCCATATAACCAACATTATATACAATTGATAACTTAGAGTCCAATTTTTGTTTTTCAATATCTTACACCTCTAAATAATTTTAGTATACTTATATATTATAAGTTGTTAATATTTCGTTATTGATAAAATATAACATTGCACTACTTGAAAGAAAAAAAATGCATTGCTAAGAAGAAGAATAAACCTACTCTTCTTTTCCGTCATAACAAGTGACCGAGAGGGGGTTAGTTAGTATTAGACACATGGGAGATGAGTTGGTTCGAGTTACACAAAGGAGAAGGGGTTTTCTAGGATTTTGAGTAAAGTGAAAGGATTTATGAAATAAACACTTATAATTTTACCATTAGAATACGTGAATTAGAGCTCAGATTAAATTGTCAAGGAATGGATAAGATAATGTACAGGGTTAACAAAGAACATGCATTAGCTTTCTTTAAGGCTCCGATTGGTTTGTCGTAACTAGTCTGGAAAACATATGAATTGGAATTCCTTGAACAATTTTTCATGATTAGTTTAAAGTAAGTGTTGGAACTTGAGTTCCATGACCTCCGGGGAGTTACAGACTTACATGTAAAATACAGTTCCTGAGTTCCCTCTTAAAAAGAGCGAAAAATGAGTTCCGGGACAACTAACAAATTTTTTTATACAATTATATTCTTCATTCATTATAAGTGACACATTTAAAATATTTATGACTAGAAATATTAACGATGAGGATATAGTTTGTTGCTAAAACTACGACATCATATGACAAAATATCATACACTATAATCGCACTATGTAAAATATTTAACACTATAACAACCATTATCAGCAAAATCTACAAAATAAAAAATACAAACATCATGAAAAAAAGCACCACACCATATGAAAACAATGTGATTTACGTAATGTATTTTTATTCTTTATGTTTAAATAATGTGATGAGAAAAATGATAATTAACTGTAACCATGCACGAATAATATAGTTAAAATTTCTTGCAGAAATAATGTAAAAATTTATATTCTGCATTGCGTTAAACAATGATGAACTAAAATTTATATTTACAAGCACATGAAATGCGGATATTGTAAAAATACTTTGTATACACAAAGTGAAATAAAAATATTGTGATGTGATTTTAATAATAATATTTTTATTAAAATTATGATTGTACTATAATAAAATATTTTTAAAGGAACTACATCTGCATCATAACCACTTGTTGTGATTATTATGATTTAAAAATATTATGATTTTTTTACGGATATGATTCCATTTTTTATGCCTTTTCCCTCCTCACTATTTGTATTATATAATAAAAATTAACAATATTTTTAATAATTTCCACATTTATACTTACAACAAACTAATCACATGGAAGTGATTGGAACTTAAGTTCCAGAAACTGAACTACAGTTCCCAGAAAATGAGTTCTACGGAACTCATGACTTACACCAAACCAATATGAGCCTAAGCAAAGATGGCTTACGTAAATCAACCTCATAGTTACATTTTGATGGATGATGGAAGCTACTAATGAAGGAGCAGGATGCATCTGAAATGCTAAGTTAAATCTCAATAAGATTACAAATGCTAGTCTGCCACAAGTTGTTGATGTGTGCCAAGGAGAATGATGCATTTTAGCATATGTGATATGCTATCTATACCCACTTTGGAACCCAAAATAAAACTTCACTCATTCTCCACCACAAATTTGAAGGTATAATGTATTTTATTTGTTATATCCTCAAACATGTGGTGGAGAATGAGTGAGGTTCCATTTTAGGTTCCAAAATGGTGTCCACTTAGCATATTCCTTTTAGCATTACGGTGGTAGTGTACAATTAACTGTCATGTTCATCACCTATAGCCCCTGTTTGGGAATGGACCGGATCCGGATTTAGCGTTGTCTTCTTGTGCCATGTCTGCTTAATCCAGTCCGGGTTGGACTGGTTTGGTGTTTGGTTGGTAATGAGATAACAATCACCGTTTTGGATTCCGTAATCCCCAAAACCGGACCAAGTCAGTCCTGCTTTGAGCGGGATTTGGATTCTCAGTCTGGTTTACGGCCGATTTCTTCTCCCGTGACCCCGACTCCACTCTCGAAAAATCTCCTCTCTGACTCCCCTCTTCACCTCTCTCCTCCCGACTTCCCTCTTCACCTCTTTCCTCCCGACTACCCTCTTCACCTCTCTTCTCCCAAGTCCCCTCTCTGACTCCCCTCTTCACCGGTGAGCGGCTCCACATCTTCACGTCTTAAGGCACGACCATGAGTCCACCCTTGACTAAACTATCCGCCATACTTCTCCATGCACGGTTTGGTGCCTTGTTTCGTATTGTCCATGGGACGGGGCAGCTCGACACCAACCGAGGAGACGAGGCCACACCACACAAGGCCCGGCGCCACCCACAGAGAGGGGCGAACCCCCGGAGAAGGAGGGGCCCGACACCGCGCGGAGCAGAAGCCGCCGGTGAACCACCAAGGGGTCGACGGAGAGACCACCACGCAGGCGGCGGCAGAGAAGCCGAGGGGGCCAAGGCAGGTAGAGCCCGAAGCCGCCCAGGCCATGGAGCAAGGACCACAGAGGAGTACGATCTGCCACCACGCAGGATCAGAGAAGCACGGGCCGCCAGGACGAAGAAGCCCCCGCACGCAGTGAAGCAGGGAGGGCCAGCGTCGGGGCCATCAACACCAGAACCCCACCGGAGGGGGTAGGCCAGGGGCGCGGAGTCGCCACGACCACGCGCTAATGGGTTGGAGGGGAGCAACGAGACGAATGATCTTAACCAGAGGACCTTGGTGGAGATGACTCGTTCGTCTGCTTCTCCGCCCCAAACTATCCCTCTCCCAAATTGGGGCTGCAATACTGATGTCTAGCACAACAAAACAATATTGTCACCAGTGTGGATGAATATGCATGTCTTCGGATGCCCCTCACCAATTGGTTGGAGGAGTATCATAGCATCTCGCTAGCGGGTCATCTTCCTCAGGGAGGGCGACGACGGTGAGGTATCCAACTACCAAGCTCTTTATTCATTCCATGTCTAGTATAAACATATGAAATTATTTGGCATATATCTATTATTAATCAAATTTCTTTGACGCATGTTAAACTTTTGACTAATTTCGGTAAGTATTTCCATTTCCGATAGGTTTCATGTACTTTGCTATTTGGCAAGACAGTGATAATGGGTTAAAAAATAATAGCTTTGACCAATATCCGAGATATCACCTCCGTTATTTTATTTTGAATCATATATACAAAAAAATGGAGTGCCATCATAGTTTTGTATTTTTGAAATTGTCATGTATTTTAAATCAATACATACAAACACAATCATTCTCAAGTCATCATCATAGTTTTGTATTTTTAAAATTGTCATGCATTGACAAAATCACTAAGACCATGACAAGGTTGTCAAACAAAATAACACTGAGTCTAGACTGGTAGCCAACAAAATCAGACTGAAACCAGACTCAAACCAGACCAGCTGACCAGAATCAGACTGGGTTTCCAAACATAATCAGACTGGGTTGCCAAATAGAATCAGACTCGATCCTGACTAACCCCGTCTAATCCAGTCCAGACTATGAAATCCCAATCCATTCTCAAACAGGGGCATAAGCTCCGGGTGCCACTGGCTACCTAGCTGCGGGTAAGTTTCTGCTTGATCAACATCAACGAACGTGAATCCCTTTCCCCTCCCTGCTTTTTATTCACACCCCTTGTTATGTCTGTCCTTTCCACTGGGTATAGTGTACAAGAGTTTGCTACAAGAATAAGAAATGGGTCCAGAAATGAGACTTTTTTGTCTCCACATATACTTCCCCCACTATTTTGTTATTGTGCATTCGTGGGACAAAAAGGGTCTCATTATGATCCTATTAGCATTAGGGCTAAATTTTGGTCACGCGCACTCGCAAAAACGCGAGTCTTGACGCGCCTGCCAGCCTCCTGCGCGCCTGCCAACCACCTGCCAGTTCTGCCACGCTGCCACCCACCACCTGTCAACTCCTACCAGCTCCTGCCACCTACTCCCACCAACCAATGTGCCAGATTTTTTTTTATTTTTTACGTTTTTGTTTGTTTTGCTTGTAACTTTTAAACCAGAAGGAATTTTTTAATGAAATCAAATGCATTACAATCCTTATAAGAAGTACATTTCAAGAAGACCAATATTGATGTATTTAAAAAAAAAAAACAAATACGCAGTTTTGCTTAAATGTGCCCACTGTACTGTTTAAATGCGCATATTTTTACTTGACTGCGCCCACTACTTCCCTCCTCAATGACCCTCATTGAATGCGCAATTGCGCCACTACATCTCAGCTCAATGCGCCCACTATTGTTTGAATGTGCCCACTATTATTTGAATGTGCCACTATTATTTAAATGCGCCGACTATTATTTGAATGTGTCCATTATTGGCTTGAATAGACCTACTTTTGTTTGAATGCGCCTAATAATACGACTTCAACGTGCCCAGTTTTGTGTGATTGCACCCATTATTGTGATGAATGCGCCTAGCACAGCTTCAATGCGCCCAGTTTTGATGATTGCGCCCATTATTATGATGAATGCGCCTACTTTTGCTTAATGTCCCACTGCAACTCTCAATGCGCTCATTTTTAATTGAATGCGCCCACTTCTGCTTGAATGCGCCCATTTTTACGTGAAAGCACTCATTATTGACCTGAATGCACCTACTTTTACCTTAATGCGCCCATTATTATGATGAATGCGCCTAGCACAGCTTCAATGCGCCCAATTTTGCATGATTGCGCCCATTATTGTGATGAATGTGCCTACTTTTGCTTGAATATCTCTCTGCAGCTCTCAATGCGCCCATTTTTTATTGAATGCGCCCACTTCTACTTGAATGCGCCCACTACTAGCTCAATGCGCCCACTTTTACGTGAATACACTCATTATTGACTTGAATGCGCCTACTTTTGCCTCAATGCACCCATTATTATGATGAATGTGCCTAGTACAGCTTCAATGCGCCCAGTTTTGTATGATTGCGCCTATTATTGTGATGAATGCGCCTACTTTTTCTTGAATGTCCCACTGCAGTTCTCAATGCGCCCATTTTTAATTGAATGCACCCACTTCTGCTTGAATGCGCCCACTACCAGCTCAATGCGCCTACTTTTACGTGAATGCACTCATTATTGACTTCAATGCGCCTACTTTTGCCTCAATGCGCCCATTATTATGATGAATGCGCCTAGTACAGCTTCAATACGCCTAGTTTTGCATGATTGCGCCCATTATTGTGATGAATGCGCCTATTTTTGCTTGAATGTCCCACTGCAGCTCTGAATGCGCCCATTTTTAATTGAACGCGCCCACTTCTGCTTGAATGCTCCCATTACCAGCTCAATGCGCCCACTTTTACGTGAACGCACTCATTATTGACTTGAATGCGCCTACTTTTACGTCAATGCACCCATTATTGTGATGATTGCGCCTAGCTAAGCTTCAATGCGCCCAGTTTTGCATGATTGCGCCCATTATTGTGATGAATGCGCCTATTTTTACTTGAATGTGTCCATTGCAACTCTCAATGCGCTCATTTTTAATTGAATGCGCTCATTTCTACTTGAATGCACCCACTTTTGCGTGAATGCACTCATTATTGACCTGAATGCGCCTACTTTTGCCTCAACACGGCCATTTTTGCGTGAATGTACCCATTTTCTTTTGAATGCTCCTCTTACTTCCCTCCTCATACCGATGTGTATTATTTTTTAAAAGATATGATAATATTGATTTTGTTTAAATGCAATTTTTATAAAAAATCCAATAGTTTTTATTTCTCTCCTCTTACTTCCCTCCTCATACCGATGTGTATTATTTTCTAAAAGATATGATAATATTGATTTTGTTTAAATGCAATTTTTATAACAAATCCAACAGTTTTTATTTCATCAAAAAATTCATTACAGATCAAAAGTTATACACAAAGTAAATTTTACTTTCTATTTCCTCATAATATACATATATATTATTTTATTTTTTTCAAAAATATGTCAATATTAGTCTTGTTGGAATGTACTTTTTATTACAAATCCAACGGTTTTTATTTCGTCCCAAAATTCATTATAGATCAAAAATTATACACATAATAAAATTCCATTTGTATTTTTCTCTTACAGGCCTATCAAATCACTCTATTTGTCCTCTTTACCAATCACATGTCAACTCACCTTTAAAATCACTCCTCAGCTTAAAACTAACCGTCCCGGGTCCCGTGCTATGGGATACCAGCCACAGCCACAGGAGGCGCGTCAAAACTAACGTCCTCCTGCAGCGCGTCACGGACGCATTTCCGTTAGCATTATTCTTATGTTACGTTGTTGTAGCAGCACGTTGGTTGCTACTGTGAATTACCTTTTTGTTACGTTCCAGGTTTGCCGTAGATGCCGTCAACTTCTCTACATCAACGACTTTCTATCCCTTACTCCCTTTCCCTGCATGCCTCTTCTTCGTACACCCTCTGTTACAGCAGTATGGTTACTACAGTACTACTGTGTATCCCTTACCCCCTTTTCCCTTTCTATGTTACGTTTCAGTATCCAAGGATCGACGTCATCATCACGATCGTAGTTGACGTCGGCACCGTAGACGCCATGTTCATCTTCCCATACACGATTCATGTGCGGTGCAGGTGATAGGAAGGCCTATCTCTGTCCAGCTCTAAGCTGCGAATGCAGAGCCGCTGTCGTCTATCATCATCATTTGAATGTGATGTATATGGACGCGACGGCTCGATTAGCGGAGAAAGAATACAGCTACGTAGAGCAAGTTTGCAGCAGAACGGGCGGTTGCTAGTTGTCAACATGCTTCTAGCTTATGAGATACATGGATGTAAGTTTTGTAACCGAAACCCGTAGGGGAGACAGGATGATTACCATCGCCCACCGGTTAGTAGAAAAAGAAAACTTGCAGCAGAGCAGTCCACTGAAATCTTACTTTCCAATGCAACATTTTCACGTAGCCCGACGCGGACGTTGTTAGACGGGATGTGATTATCTCGTACCTACTACCTAGCGGTAAGGATCCATCAGTCAGTCCACCTGCGTCGAAAGATTCGAATATCTATATTTTTTGGGAAAATGTTGCTCAGCATCAACTGTGTACCTGTTCTTTATGCTAAAAAAAATACAAGAATTAGAAGTACGCAAGGTATAAGGAAAAGTATACCGAGTTATAACAACAAAATACGACCGGCACACAAGCTAAAAAGAATAAGTAGTACGTGAACAATTCCTCCAACATAATGAAAGTTTGGTTGGTTTAGTGCTATGCTGTGTCACGTGATGAGAATTCTCTGTACAATTGATAATGCAACTACACAATAAAGAGGTATTTTTTTCCCGTTAAACTAGAGTGTCCAAGGAAATTGACCATTAAAAAGTTTTTCCTGCCTTGATTCATGACAACTGACGTCACCCCCTGGCCCCATTCCAAATGTAAATAAATTCCAACAATTTCTTGGTCCTAAGATAAATTTTGATCATCCCAACAATTCTAATAAATTTTAGAAAAATCCTCTATTTATTATTTATATAAAAATCTCCTACAATTGTTAATGTAACGAGGGGTATTTGGAATGAGTTTAAACTAGTGTCGAAGGAATTATAAAACGCAGAAGAATATTTTATCATAGAAAAGAGTGTCGTTATTTTTTAATGTGTATAGATAATCTTGTAAGTCATATGTCTAAGATGTCATTTATATTATCTGTTATTATTGAACACTTCACAATGATCTTAACTTTAACTATAAACTCTTACAACAATTTTGAAAGATTTAACGTCTACCATATAGTTTTGATTTTTGTTAGGTGAAATTCAACCATGCAAGACCATTTTTAAGCACGCCCAAGGTGTGATCAATAGTGAGAAATTTCATTCTAGATATACGCTTCACATGATTCATCCAGGGTTATTTTTTTGACACAACACATCTAAATCTACTTAACCATCTCTCTGCAGATTAGTTTCTTTTCCTTTTTTTCAATACAAAATTACAATCCCTAGTTTTCCTTATTATATTGCAATCCACATCCTCATTTCAATCCAATGTCTAGAGGTTGCAATTCTTGAATCCTAACTAAATTTACAAATACTTCAACATTTCCTAACTAGAAAACCATACATGTACCATAAATTTAAAAGGACTCGTTGTAATTGATGATGCAATGATATACTTTAGGGTATTTAGAATTACCTGTTCTATAGAGTCCAAAGGAACTATGAAAAGTAGGAAGGTTACGTTTTAATGTTTTTACTTTTTATTACATATAGTTGCTCTTGTAATGTTTGGCTTGTAAGCGTCATGTGTCATTTTTTGTCTACTAAGAAACTAAACACTTTCAATACCTTATTTTTTCACCAACAAAGTGATCAAATTCTGAATTTGTCTCTTTATTGGGACATGCTAAAAGACTCTCAAAATTATAAACCACGGGTGAGAATTCTTGTAAAAGTTTCTCACACTTACACAAAATAGATGTCCATATCACAACAAGTGTAGATTGTACCTTACTAATCCAATTATCATTGCTAATTGTTACATGATTTTATATACAACACACACACAGATAAATAAATAAATAAATAAAATATATATATATATATATATATATATATATATAGAGAGAGAGAGAGAGAGAGAGAAGAATGATCATGCGAGAGCCCTAAAATGGAGAGAGCATGAGAGCCCCTTGAATAAATCCCAATGATGATCCATTTTTCTGATCCAACCATACAAATTGAAAATATATCATTGTAATTACCTACCCAAGAAGTTTCATATACATCAGACTTAAGGATTTCCTACGGTAATAGAAATTTTTTTAACATTCCATATTGAATTCTGGGCTGACTGTTAGATGCAATATATGTAAATTATATATATGGATGAACAAACAATGTTCAATCATGATATGTTTTTGTGTGAAGCTAATGTCAATGTTTCTTTTTACATCCTTGAAGTTGGATTTGCAAAAAACTTCTAAATTTGTAGTTATTAAAAAGGCTCTCATGCTCTCATGGTAGGAGGGCTCTCATAGGATCAACCCTCTCTCTCTCTCTCTCTATATATATATATATATATATATATATAACCAATTTACATAACTTTCTTGCTTAATGACATTTTAAGATGGCAACACATTATACTTGTTTTGATCTTTAATGAAATTTCTTTGTAGAATTTCTTCATTATATATTCTTTTATATATCACTTTTTAAATCCTTAATGAAAGGTCATATATTGTTTTGACAACAAATTCATATGTAAAGACCTACTCTACAATATGTTATTTTGAAACATGATTTCTGCACTAGTTGTAGAGAATCTCTTAGTGTAGACTCACCCCCACCACAAGTCTTGAACTCTGACTTATCCCCTGATGACCATCCTTTTCCTCTCACATCCCACCAATCCTTGCTAACATGTTCAAACAAAAAGGAATTGTTCCCAAGTCTTGTATCCTCTGGCCCATCCACTATTCAAAAACATCAACCGACTACTCCTCTAGTCCTTACATGTGGAATCTAATCCTATATCCCCTAATCTCCACTTTTAACTCTTACATGTTGTTCCTTACTCAACCTACTCCACCACAATCATCATTATCTCACACTTCTTTCACATCTCGTCACCTCCCACTGGAACTACACTTCTGACTATCACCCAACTATTGCCTCTATTGCATTGGAAGCACACTTCGTTCCATTTCCCGTCGAACACCCAACTATTGCCTCTTTTGCATTGGAAGCACACTTCCTTCCATTTCCCGTTGACAATCACTTTTGTGTGCCCGTCAATCACCTTTGTGTACCTATAATCAAACAATAAATTAGACTTATATTCCCCTTCCAACACATTCCCCTGTCTCCCTCTCCTACTTTATCCTTGGTAGACCTTCACCCATGTCACTCTGATCACTCTTTTCAACATCTACCACGAACCTCACCTCCCTATCCCTTTCCTTATATACTACTACCCTCATATCCATCCCTTTCCCTGATACCATCTCATGTAGTTATATTTCAATCCACTATCATTTCTTACATCTTTCCATATCCCACAAGATCATATCATGCATACCCTCCCTTTCTGTATAAGTAAAAAAATATCTACAAGGTACATTGATTTATGATGCGTAAATGATTGAAACAAAAGATATGCTTCACAAATAAGCCAATTCAAGCATTTATTTCTGAAAAGGGGCTTCCTCTGGAAAAAGAAGTGAATCATAGATAAATTTCTTATGTAACCACTAAATTCATTGGGTATGATTTCAATGATAAGTGTGAGCAAACTTTTGGTTAAATGTCCTGAGAGCAATCATATGATGATTTCAAAGGTATGTTTTGTACATAATTTGATTATCAATAAGAGGGAATTCCACTTATTATATTTGTTTCAACATTGAGATATAATATAGAACTAATAACATCCAAAGAATGTTTTGACTAGATGATATATGGTTTGGGTTGAGCACCTGATCACGAGACCATATGTATAATAAGAGTTATCATTATTGTTATGTCCCTAGCCAGATAATATTGTGGATATAAAAAATAATACACATCACTAGCATGTATGATGAGTGATGACTATGTCCATTTACTCATGATATTGGATATCAACTCAAATGCATGGGTACTTGTTAGAGAACAAGTTGTATTGGAGAAGCCCACTTTGAGATTGATGCATGGAAGTCATATAATGACATGTCAGGGTCATATTCAATGTGACAGTGGTGATTGTGATCCTTAGACCTGAAGTCACTACAGTAACACAAACCGTTCTTTGTACTTTGACACTAGCCCAATGTGCTTTGAAATACGAGTTACCAAAAAGGTGGTGATTTGGTACACGATGACACATGTGGAATACTATGAGTGATGTTGATGGAATTTGTCCCTCCTTTGGAGTGATATCCAACCACTTATTAAGCAATACTTCAAATGCATGACCATGATCATGTGAGTCAATATATGATATTAAGCTCACAATATCTCATATGGTCTGCTCTTGTTCAAGGAACATTGGTTAAATGTTTAGAGGATGAAATTCCATGCCCAAGTTTTAATATGAAGGTATATGCGACAAAGGGATTATAATATCATGGTAACATTGGTCACTTTATAAGTTTTAGTTGTTCTCCAACTCATTCATATTACTTGGGTGGCAATGATGTGTGACTAGACACCAATCTTTGTTTGTGTTGTTTTCAACATCAATACCAACTAATTAGGAATCTAACGAGTCACATGTTTAAGGATGCATAAGGGAGTTTAAGTTCGCAATCAAGCATATAATTATAATGGTTCCAAATCATAAATATGATAATTAAGCTTCCGATCAGGTGACCAAAATGTTTTATTGGATGATTGGATTGATTGAGTTAATGGATCAATTAATTGTCGATTGCTAGATTGAGTTTTTCACTGGACTGGCTTGATTAGCCGAGCATGTATCTTGGTTGGTGATCAACATACAAAATGGAAAGTATCAAATTAGAAATTAATTTTGCTACTGGATTGCAAATTTCTTGATTGTTCAATTAGTTAACCTGGTCAGGCTATTAGTATGCCCAATAGGACCATGATCAGTCAATCAGGTTACATGATCAAGCAGTTAGAATCCAATCTACATTTTCAACATTACACTATTTTGGGATTGTGATTAGGAAAGGGATAGGAATTAGGGTTTTCCAAGCCTGTTACTCTCCTATATAAAGAGGGAACAATCTAAAGTTTTTTATACAACACATGAGACAACTTGTGAGACAAGTTGGCGGTCAAAATTCTCTCATGGAGAGAGGAAGAAACCCAAAGGACTTTTGTTTGAGATAGGAGAAGAAGGGGAATTGGGGGATGACTAGCACATCAACAACTCATGTGCCTCTTTGATTCAGTGGTCAATGTGGTACACAACATCCCCCCTCATCCGTGTGGATGAAGTACAGGCCGATGCACAATTGCAAAGAGATGGAAAAGTTGTTCCTCAAGACAATCATGCAATAGCTTGGTGGCTAATTTAGATCTCTTATTGATTCATGCCGATTTCTTGGTATCTATTATGTATCTGGACCTAAAGATCATGTTCTTTATCAACAAAAGACGTGTCTAATTGTTGGACAACTAGTGTGTGGAAATGTATAATCTTTATCCCTTCTTATGTATTTTATTCATCGACATTTTATAGCTATGACATATCCTATGACTGGGGTATAAAGGGAAGGTTTCTTAGAGTTTTTACCATAAACCTCCTCACATGAACAATTCCTCAAACATAATAAAAGTTTGGTTGGTTTAGTGCTATGTTGTGTCATGTGAACAAAATACTTTGTACAATTGATGATGTAACTAAACAATAAGGAGGTAGTTTGATTTTCTTAAACTACAACGACGAATAAAATTTATCACAAAAAGTTTTTCCTACCTTGATTCATGACAACTGCCATCAACCATAGCCCATTTCCAAATGTAATTAAATTCCAAATACTTCTGGGTCCTAAGATAAATTTTTTATCATCCCAACAATTACTAATGATGTTTAGGAAAATTGTCTATTTATCATTTATATAAACAATCCTCATATAGACGTTAACACAACAAGGGGTATATGAAATGGGTTAAACTAGATTGTCAAAGGAATTATAAAATGCAGAAAAATATTTATCTAAAAAAAGAGTGCTGTTATTTTTTTACCATGTATAGATAATCTTGTAAGTCATACACGTAAGATGTCATTTATATTATCTGTTATGAATAAAACTTCATAATGATCTTTCTATTAACTATAAACTCTTACAACAACTTTGGAAGATTTAATGTCTACGTACTTTTGTGATTTTCTATTAAGTTAAATTCTACCATGCAAGACCAATTTTAAGCATGCCCCAAGGTGTGACAAATAGCTAGAAATTTTATTCTAGAGATATGCTTCACATCAATCCTGTGGGGTTGTTTCTTTGACATAACTCATCTTAATCTAGTTAACATATATCTTTGGACTAATTTATTTTCTTTTTATTCTATAAAAAAATTACAAATGGTTACTTTTTCTTGCTGCATTAGAATCATAATCTCATAGCATAACATTATTCAAACTGTCCCTGAATATTGATCTTAACAAACATCATGATTATGTTGTTACATAAGTTCCCCCTGGGAAGAAAGATTCCAAAGGTATCAATACTTCCTTAATTTCCCATCATATATATTAGGAAGAAGATCCCATTTTCATGCAATCATTCAACCAAAAATGCCAAGAAAATTAAATTAAATTTACAAATCAAATTCCATGGATATTAAATATCATACTGCCAAAAATTTAATATCACATTTGATAATAAGTCCTTAGGAGAATCATAATTGATTATTATATTCCCATATCTTCCTTAAGTTATAAATAATCCATTTGATTTTTTACTAATATTACAATTTACTTCCTAACATTGAACATTCCATTTCCAGATATAGATCATGTGTTTTTAGACAGACATGTACAACTATCGAGTCTTGATATTGCACTATATGGGTATCCCCATGCAAGTCATTACCCTAAGCCCACCATGATATTCCTCATTGAAAAAGAATCTAACATCAACATGGTTTGTTGACCACTGTGTACTGCCAGGTTCAAGTGATCATATGTATAGGCCCCTAACATTAACTCTTTAGATACATACTCATTATTATATGTATCTAGGGGTGATAGATCTTATTACACTTGGACCCAACATCCACTGGTACCAATGTCCCATACCAAAAGAACCAACAAAAAGGAGAATAGAATAATAATATCATGTACCTCATAACATATCTTCTAAGGTTTCCAATTCATCTTCATCATGTACCACAAACTATTGAAAAAAAAACAGGACATGCTATTATGGAGTCAACACCCATAAACTATTACAAAATAGACACTTAAATCTAAAGTCGCTTATCCCTCCCTGATTCTTGCATTTTATATGTTACAACTCTAACTTTAAAACATGAAATCTAGAGAAAACATTTCTTATGTTCCTTCTTTAAAATTCTTAAGAATTGAAATTATGAGAAAACTTGAATACATTTATAATATAGTACTTGTAAGATAGTATATAATGTTTTCTCTTTCATTTGATCATGAATCACAACAAATATGATATAATCATAATAAATTTCTCCAAAGCCATTTCTCTTTCCTTTGATCATGAATCATAATGATATGAATGAATCATTAAAAATAGTACAAAATCATCATTTGAGAAAAACAAAACCAGTTAGTTGTACAAAGTAAATGTGATCCACGTATGAAAGGTGAGGGATTATCCTTAAAAAATTGTATTTGAAGTTCTCACTTGTTCATCATCCCATTATACTCAACTTCAACCAACTAGAGGTTTCATCACATCTTCTTTATTCTTAACTATCTTCCTTGAAAGTTAGATATTTAATTAAGGGTACATGATATTTATTACTATGATATCCTATATCCTAAAACACTCATAATGTCTCAAACTTAGAAATAAGGATACCTACTTTTGAATGTTGACAAGCAACTTACGTCTAGTTCTCAGTTCAACTTCTCTTAGTCTTAAAATACAACTTCTAGGTGAAACTTGTGAGAATCTTTCCTATGGCCATCTATATTATTTCTCTGATACCATATTGTAACAACCCCAAGTGCAATCCATATGTGAAGCATGGACCTTCCAAATCACACTTGTAGATTGTCACAAAAAGCATATAATTGCAATAATAACAATAACTTCATGTATGATATGATTTCATATGACACCCATTCACACTCTTCATAAATTAAACGTTTTTTGGTGAACTCAGCTCTTCTATTACCTTTTTTGAATTTTTATGTATACACAAGTGTCTATGTACAGTATTGGGGGAACAACACTCCCTCCCAGAGTACTTCCATAGGGCAATAAAAAGCAAGAAAAACTATACACCCCAAAAAGCAACAAGATTAACAAAAGAACATGAAGAAGCAACCAGCCCAAAGCCTACATCAGAGACAAAGAGACAACTAAAAAAAACTCCCAATCAAAGACAGAGGTTAACAACTAAAGACTACTTGAAGAACAACTTAAGATCATTCTGAATAACACCCCACAACTGTCATACATCTCTTTCATATTCTCTATGAACTCTATCATTCCATTCTTTCCAAATCCAGTGCATAATACAAACACTGACCATGAGTTGTTTCTTACTTCAAAATTTGCAAAGATCCTTAGTAGATTTAGGCATTTGATTATCAAAGTAATCACAAACCAAATTCCATATAGTTGAAGCATACCACATCTAAAGAAGACATGCTCCACATCCTCCTCATTTCTCTTACAGAGAAAACAAATGGACGCCATGTGAATACCATGCCTCAATATAACTGGAAGTAAGGAGCCTATGATGACCAATCATCCATCCAAGAACATGAAATCTGCTGGGGCATTTAAACCTCCAAATCCATTCAAAATAGGGTAAATCTTCATGCTTAAATCTAACACAACACCAAACATATCTCAGTTTCACATAAAATCTGCCCATGAGGAGGATATTGTCACAACAAGCTTTAGGCTTAGGTAAATCTTTCGAAAGGTCGAAAAGACCACTATGCAGCCTAAAATTTCAAAAAACCACCTGTGATATTTACTCAACATGTTCACTCTCGAGTTATGGTCCAACCTCAACTTGATAATACTCTTCCTTCCTAAAACATCAATAAGGAAGTTAGCATCTAGAAGCCAAGGATCATTCCAAATGGAATGGTTAGAACCATCTCTAAACACGCAAACAATAAAATTTCTTAAACAACTTATTTCATTAAGGATTCTATTAAATAAGAAAGAATGAGAACTGTTAACAAGCAGAGACCATAAAGTATGTATATGCAAGTACTCTTCATGTATCCATTTGATCCAAATATTATCTTTATTTTTGGCTATATTTCACCCATTCAAAAGAATATATCTTTGATAACCTCTCTTATATTCTTGATACCTATCCCACCTTCGACCTTATGCTTTAAAACATCACTCCATTTGATAAGGTGGATTTTTGTTTTTGTTTTTAGTCTTTCCCCAAGTAAATCTCGACACATCTTCTCAATGTCATCGAAGACAGATCAAGGAAGAGGAAACATAGATGATCAATATTGGTGAATGGTCAAGAGAGTAGATTGTACAAGCTCAACCCTCCCTACCATGGACAACTATCTACCTTTCCATCCATCTACCCTCCTTTTCATTTGATCCAATAGAGTACTATAATGGGCCTTAGAGATTTTACCAATGAATAGTAGAATACTAAGATATTTTTGAGGTAGAGAACCTACATTAATGCCCAGAATACCACTAACTCTCTCCTTATTAGCTCCTTGGATAAAGATGACAATGCTTTTCTCTGTGTTGATTTTTAGACCAGTTACAAAAAACAACCTATCAAGCACCCGTTTAATGGAAAAAGCACTATGATTATCATCTACAAAAAAGATCATAACATCATAAAATAATATCAAGTGTTATATAGAAAAATTGGAGGTTGCTCTTATAGGGGTAATATTGCCTTCTTCAACCTCTTTGTCAAACAGAAGAGAAATAACCTACATAACAATGACAACAATGTATGGTGGGATCACCTTGACGAATACCATTTCTAGGTTTAAGGGCTTCAAAAATTTCACCTTTGATCAAAATCTCGTAATACATAGTGTTGAATATTTATTTAAGACATATGATCTAACAATGAGGAAAATTCATAAAATTAGGAACATGAAAGATTGCTTCCCATCAAACATAGTCATAAGCCTTAGAGATGTCGATCTTAAGGAATATTTTAGGCTTTCCTCTCTTCTTATTAAAGTCAGGAATCAACTCATTTGATAGAAGGACGTCATCTTTAATACACCTCCCCTTCACAAAAGCACATTGGTTGCTGCTAATAATATAATAAAGAACATCTTGAAGTATTTTAGTCAACATCTTGGAAATGACCTTATAAAAGATGTTATCTCAAATTCTTCACATCATTAGAGTCCTTAGCCTTAGTAATAAGAATGATGAAAGTACAATTGGAATCCTTTAATAGTCTACAAGAATTGAATAAATTGAAGATAGCTTCAACCACATCAGAACGAATAACACCCAAATAACACCTAAAGAACTTGCCATAAAATCTTTTAGGACCATGACACTTGTCAATATATAAATAATTAACAACCTCAAGAATATCCTTCACTGAGAAGTGTCTATCCAAAGACATATTATCGACATAATTGTGTTTGGGGAAGCAAACATTATTCAAGATACCTAGTTCAACAATATGACCATTATTGAAAATACTAGAATAATAAGTCACAATATGATTCTCGATAATACCAAGATCCATGCAAATAGACTCATCAATAGAGAGATCCTTAATTTTATTTAAGGTACTTCTTACTTTAATAAAGAGTAAAAAATCGAATTAGAGTCACCCTCTCCTAACCAGATAACTCTAGACTTCTGCTATATAAGGACTCTTCATGTAGCCTTGCCAGGAAAGCATATTCCCTCTTCTTACTAGCTTCAGATTGAAAAACAAGATTATAAGGATACAAATCAAATTTTATTTGATCTTCCACATATGTAAACTCCTTCCTTATAGATTCATCAAAGAAATTACCAATAGAATCTTTGTTCCAAATTGAAAGAGCCAATCTCAATATTTTAAATTTGGAGTAGACTTTAAAGATAGGAAAACCATTAATATCGGTAGACCAAATTCTTCCAATAGTATCAAGAAAGTCAACCCTGTCAGGCTAGGCATTGATGAACCTGAATGAAGATTTCACCTTAGCTCTCTCAACAATGTCAAGAGTCAAAATTTTATGGTCTCTAATGATATTAGAATGAAGAATACCTTTAAAATTTGAAAAAATCATTCATAAATTTATCATTATAAAGGATACTGTCTAAATAAGAAGTGATGAAATTATATTCACACTGATGATTGTCCCAATAAAATATAGAACCATTAAGACTAAGCTAAAAAAGGCCACAATTAAGCATGCGATTATTGAACTCCTCCGTGGATCTTTTTGCTGGAGGTTCCTTACCCATCTTCTCGTCTTATTTACTGACAACATTGAGATTCCCCAAAATAACACATGTAAAATTCATATTAGAATTGATAGACTCAATTTCATTCCAAAGATGAGATTTATCACTATTTAGATTATGTCAATACACAAAATTGGAAAAAAAGTTTTTGTTATCATGTAGAACTTCAACATGCATAGAGTGATCAATTTCTTGTACATTTCTCACACAATATTTATTTTCCTTCCAGAGAACAACCACACTACCCAAGTAATGCGAATCATGATTAGAAATCCAATGAAACACTAGAAAGATCCTACTAAAAAGTTTGCCAAACATCCTTTTTCTAACTTTAGTTTCTTTCAATAGAACAATATGAGGTTTAAACTCATTTATTTAACCCTGAACTGAAGAAGCCTTAAGATTAACTCCTCTTACATTCCAGAAAAAGAATATTAATGTTTGTAGTATCCATTAAACCCATTCTTACCCAATACTTCATGAGTTTGAGACTTGCCGACTTCCATTCCACTATATTCTTCACAAACGACCTTCAAATTGTCAAACTAATTAGACAAAGAAGTAAGAACTAAATGCTCCAACTCCTTGTTAGCATTAGAGACCTTTCCACCCTTCCCCTTAGCTTTCTTCTTCCTATTACCTTTTTATACTTCAAAACCAGTTTGTTCAACTACAAGTTCAATAGAAGTTGGTGGAATGGACAAAACCACAACCACCCCATGAATAGCAACCCTATCTCCTCTAAAGTTTTAGAACTAGTAGTGATATTATCATCAAAAAAGTCTTTAGGAACATGAAACTCCTCATCCTCATTAGTGGTAATTGGGGAAATGACAATTACTGCAATTGGCTCTAAATCTCTGTAAGCACAAGTGAAACAATTGGTGAGACTGAACTCTTACCTATTTCCTCAGTAACCTTTGGTTTGTCTACAAGGACAACCTTATTCACCTAGATTTTCTTCATAGAAGGACCGATGGAACTTAACTTGCAATCATAGTGACCAAAAAGATTACAAACAGAACAAGCCTTCAGTTTCCACTCATATTAAAAAATTATTAAGTGACTAACACCTTTTTCACTAGAAACCTCTAACTCCATATGGAAGACTGTTGATGCAGGTATAAGAACTTGAAGCCTGGAAAACACCAGATTCCTCAATTCAAATGTAGTCCTATCTTTACAAAGAGGACTGCCTAAGAAATAACCAATCCTAGCAAACATCTTCACGTCCCACAATTCTAATGACAAATTGTGGATCCGAACCCAAACATGCATGTTAGTTAATCTAAATGATTTCATAACATCTCCGTACTTCCATTGCATCAAAATCAGAGGTTTACCTCTTACAAAGTATATTTCGTTACCAATTGCATTCTCCATATCCATGTCATCTGAGGATTTGACGAGAAAAAAACCCATGACCATGACTCATAACATCAATAGATCCTTTCAGAATCCAAACATGCAAGAGGTATCTCTTTCAAGTTGGAAGGTGAGGTTGAACCCAATGATGTAACCTGCTAGGCAATGTTTCCATCGATCTGCATTATTCTTTGCTTCCTCTCCCAAATAGATAACTTTTGGCCTTGCATCTTGATCTCAAATTTTTCCATGATGTATCATAGAGCTTAGGTTTCATTAGATCCACCCAAGACTTAGTTACCTCATTTATTATAGGAACATTTAGAGCATGTGTAGAATCATATCTAGGTTCCAACCTTGAAGAATGATGCTCAAATCCATCACTAGGAAGCCAAGTACCATCTCCACTAATGGTTCCTTGTTCATCGCACTTCCAGTTTCCAATCATCACCAACAGGGGGCTTTTGTTCTTCACCTTTTACAATTAAACTTATTACACAATGGTCCACAAGAAATTTATTACATGATAACATGAAATTCAAAATATACATCCTTGGATGGTATAAACAATGCCCTACTAAAAGATCCTCCTTAAACCTACAGTATCCACTCTTTCTAAAGCTTGATACATGTAGACACTGCATCATCAATGATGTATAATGGAAAGAATATAGGATTAGTATTGGTGCCATTGGATTTTAATCGAATAAGAATAAAGTGAATAAGGACTAAATTAAAATCTTAAAAGAGGGAAAACACCATTTACTTACTTATTTTAACTATTGTGGCCACCAATATACATTCCTATGTGACACCAAAATATCATCTATGGTGCAACACACTCTCTGTTGGCACAAAGTGTCCTCTATTTACATTGAAGTATCCTCTATGGTGCAACACACCCTAAGTGGGCATAACACACTATTTATAACACGCACAATGCCCTTTATATCATCCCAAAACTCTATAATGAGGACTTATCCTATAATGTATATAGTTAATGATCTGATGTCATCTTACTATCTAACTCTTAATTTTTTATTTTTGAATCTTAAACTATTATTTCTTAATATGTATCTCTGTTCATCAATTTTGAACTAAATCCAAATCTAAATTATGAGTCCAACCTACATTTACTCTAGCATTAGAATGAATATTCCAACATCTCATTATTACAAGTATCACAATCTGATGTAGAGACAAGTAACATAAAATTTAATATGTTTGAACAAGTATAACATATTAATATCTTTGGATATTTGATTATAATTCTCCATTTCATGAAAGAAGATATTCTAAACTTCAAAAATTTGACATCATCTCTAAGTATGAAATATAGATTAGTTTTCTTGTGCATGTCCCACTTATCTCCATTGCAACACCCTAAATTGGTTATTGAGTCTCTAAGTCAATAGACTAATTCTCGAAAAGATCATGAATATTTCGTGAATACCTATAGAACCCAAACTTAGTTATTTGTAGGTCAAGTTAGGGTTCTTATCTTATTTTAGGTATGCATGGGTCATTTATATGATATCATTCAAGTCAGGCATCAATACTATTTTAGGAGTTAAAATCATAGATATTGAGAAATAATACCCAACCCGTATCATTTCTAAAAAATATATCATAATACCCACAAAAAACATCATATATATATTATTTCACAATGTTAATCAATAAAGTACAACAATTGCTTAAAATTAAATTGGGGGTCTCTTATAAGCACATAAACCATACAATTACTTCCACGACATAATCTTATCAAAGTTCATCAAATGTATATTTAAAGATTTTGTCATGTAGATTATATGTTTATGAACAAATCAAAATATTATGCAAATTTTTCTAACACCCATACTAATTTATAGGATATTTTCAGTAAGGAGGTAACTTATGAAATAAATCAATGAATTACCTTTCTTCCAATCATGTGAATCCAACCAGGATATGTTTAGGATGGAATTAAAAAAACCAAATAAGGATATTGTTCATCATCCTCCGGAGAGGGACTGCCTCTGTTTTCTCTATAAAACAGAGCATCACCTCAAGTAGTTAGTTTGATATGGTATACATGGTGATCCATGCACCTTTACCTCATAGAAAAAATGCCAAAAAGTCTAAAACATATCCATGTACTTGGATGGCCATACCATGAACTCCCTCCATGGGTCCTCCTTCTGTCATTCATTATATATCAACCGAGTGTTGGTATGTAAGCCCAGAGAGAAAATCATATGATCATTGTGATGGAATATTACATAACATATTTGATTAATAATAATAAAGGCAAGCTTTTAATTCATTTTGTTTCACTCAGTTATGAGATAATGAGAAAACATGATGAATGTCTAAAGAATGATATTGCTCAATGACGTATGTCTTCAAGTACGTGACTTGAACAATGAGATCATATAGATGTTAAGAGTATGTATATCCTTGATATGTCCCTAGTCAGATGTTACTGTGGAAGGCAAATAGACATAAGTAACACATAAAACTAGAGTCTGTATTGGTTGTTGATAAAATGTCATCATTCAAGATATGGTATATCAAACCAAGCACATAGATACATGAAAAGGGAATAATGAATCAGACAAACCCACCTTGAGAGTGACACATGAAAACCCAAAATGGTGTTCATATTCATCTCTCATAGTGAATGTGGTGATTATAATTCTTAGACTTGAAGTCACTACACTCATCACATGCCATTCATTATACTTTGACATCGTCCAACATAAACTTGAATAAGGATTGCCATAACAATGATGAATCGGTAGTTGTGACACATGGGGATTGACTATGAGTGAAGTAGATGGGATTTGTCACACCAACTAGAGTTTAATAACCTATCAACTTGATAAGTGAGATTGAGAAACACACACTCATGCACATGTGAATCAATATATGATATTGATCCCACATATATATCAAACAATCTTCTCTTGGATCAAGGAACATGGACTGAATATTGAGAGGAGGATGATTCCATGCCTCAAGTTCATTCCAGATATCAGAAACAAAAGAATTAGATAATTACTACATAACCTTACACAGATGGTAGGTTGAAGTTGTTCTCCAACTTTTGATTCACTTGGGTAGCACTGATGTGCTACTAGGCACCACTCTTTGCTTGTGATGTCATAAACTAGTTATGGACATTCACTGTGAATGTGATCTGGAACCTATATGTTCACACACATAAGAATTCACATAGAAGAGGAGTTTAATCATGAATGATAATTGGATTGGATACCAATGTGTTTGGGTATTTAATTCAAGCAACAATTTAGCTGACTAAACTCCCAACTGATCGGCTCATGTGATGAAATGACCGGTTGGGGTATCAAGTTGATTAGAAATTGAATTGGCTGAGTTCTACTGGAACTGGGGTGCAAACCGACCATTTTACTTAGTGAACCGATCGACTCTGATCTCCAACCGACCGATTCGGGTTGTAAGATGACCGATTCATGGAGTATGCGATTGCACCAAGGATTAGTTCTGACATCATGTTGTGCATTAATTGGATTCGAATTGCCAATTCATATGTGATTCGAAAACATGTCAAAATGACTGACCCGCATGTGAACCGGTCGTATCTCTTAAGTACTGACTAGTTCTCCTCTCACATGTTGTGAAAATTCATGATCTTCCATTCCCTTCCACACCCACATAGATTGGGAACCCAGACCCTAACCCCTTCTATAAATAGAGGGGTAGTGGGGGATTCCTAGAGACACAACTCAATTGCCTCTAATGATTGTTGTATTCTCTATTTGTGGTATCCAATTGAGAGCCCGAGAAAGTTCTACCTATTAAAGGGAGGGATAGCAAGGGAGAACAATTGTGGGATAGAAAGTTAGTGACTAGTAATCCAATGAGAGGGACAACTCCATCCTGTCTGTTATAGCAGGACAACAAGAGCTCTAGGTGGTCCTTATGGACTTCCATAGAGGCGAGGTGGCCTTTTCCCATCACTAAGAGGGCAACGCCGACCTACATTCCATGATGAATTCTATAGGAGCTGATGTAAGATGTTGTTTGAGTCTGCTATATGTGGTGGAGTTGTAGGCGTTGTCCCAATGCAACTAGGAGTACATGACTACTACAACATGTTATAATCGTTGGACTTGTTCTAGGACCAGGTATGAATTCGTTAAAGCATCCTTTTCATTACATAGTTGTTGACACGATCTTTCTATTCGAGGAATATGGATAGTTAAACAAATTCCTTTATCTACTTTGTGCCCATATTTCCCTATAGTGGTCTTAAAGCCACATCAATTTACTATGTTTTGGGATAATCGATATGATCGTATTTTTAATTTTTTAGTTTATTTATTGCATATGATGCAAATAATTAAAATACTTAATGTATATATATCTGATTAAAGACCACATATAATCCCAAACTTATATTTATATATATATATATATATATATATATATATGATATATATGCAATTTACACGTGTCACCATAAAATTGAGTTTTGATGGTGGATTTGTAGAATGGTTATGGCCAATAACCCAAAAATCTGTGTCTGGTTGGATGGTTTGGTGTATTCCTATTTGATCTTGATTTGCATACCGAGCCTCCACCATCTTCTTCCCAATGTAAAAGTATTATTCTTTTATAACTTTTCTCCCCTTGAATGTAACTCAAGGTTCTTGTTACAATGTAATAAGTTCAATAGAAATAGGATAGTTTCTTTTATGCATAAAAAAGATGACGAGCAACCTCACACGAGCCGACCGTTTCATGTGATGAGCTGATCGACTAGAGGATTGCAGAGGGCAGACTGTAGGATGAGTGAACCGACCGATTGGTGGTCCCAACCGACCATTTGGAGGTGTCCGGAGATCGGTAAGACATGAGACCAACTGATCATTTCATGCTACCAACCGACCGTCCAAGAGGCGATGACTGGTTCAAGGGTTGAATCAATCAACACAGATTTACAAGCACAAATCTACACCAACAAAAGATTCATGCATGTGATGAAGACCTAGGTGGTAGTAATCCCTTGTGGCTCCAAGGAATTACTATAGATATGGCCATAACCATTGCTAATGTTTTATATTATATGTTTGCGTTGTGGGATATAGCATGTATATAATGTGTACTGGCATGTGGTGATTGGATATGCATATGTATATGTATATATATGATATATATAAAATACGTCAATCAAACATATCAAGTCTAAGAAACTTTCTATTAGCGATATACATGAAAAGATGGACTAAGCATGGGCATCCTAATCTATCTTGTGGAAGTGTGATGGTAATAATGTGGGCCTGCCAAGCGGGGTGCATTATTATCATGTAGGTTTTTGGGTCGGACTTTACTGAGTGTCCTTAATGAGATTAAGAACCAAAAACATACAAATAATTTTGGCAAAGAGTTTTATGTTATCTATCCAAGAATTTCATAAGATGCAATTAGCAAACGTTGTCTAGCTTAATGATTGATTATGGACGCTGGTGTTGGTTGGGTAATAATTGAATTATTTTATACTTGGCTCATTAGGAGTTTGTTTGCTACAATCTCCCGAATTGATAACCGAGGGTTATCAATCTGATCAAAATAATGAGAGCCATAGTTAGTTAAAGATCTAATTAATATCTCCAGTTTTAATCAAATCAAATCAAATAAAAAATGAGTTTTTGATAGAATTGCAAATTCTTTTGCAGAATCACATGATAACAAACAACAACCACTTTTCACTGTGATCAGTCCTTGAGAAGGACAAGCTAAATGGGAATAACTTCCACTACTGGTTTAGGACGTTGAGAGTTATTCTCACACAGGAGTGCAAGCTCTATGCCTTGGAGACACTAGAGCGAGATAAACCCTTTCCCAATGCACCTAAGGCTTACAAGGATGCTTACAAGAAGCATACTAAAGATGCCATTGATGTCAAGTGTCTGATGCTATGCTTCGTGAACTATGAGTTGCAGAGCCAGCATGATAATTGATGTTATTGAGATTTTCACACATATTATGAGCATGTTCCAAGATCAGGAAAGACAAGAGAGATTCAATGTCGCCAAGACATTGTTCAAATGTAACATGGGAAAAGGAGATCCGGTAGGTCCTCATGTACTCAAGCTATTTGGTATATGGAGAACCTAGATAGACTAGAATTCCCCTAGGGCAAGAGTTGGCCAATGATGTGATTATGTAGTCTCTGCCAGAATCATACAGTCAGGTTGTCATGAACTACAACATGAATGACTTTGACAAGCCATTGATAAAGTTATTGGTCATGTTAAGAATAACTGAGGCATGCATGAAGAAAGACAATCCCAAGTATGTGATGATGATCAACAAGAGAAAGTGAAAGTTTAAAGGCAAATGCAAAGCTAAGAATAGTTATAACACTAGCCAGAGGCCCATGTCTTCAGATCTTAAAGCAAAGGGAGGAATAAAGAAGGGAGACATGTGTCACCACTGTCACCATGTTGAGCACTGGAGAAGGAGTTGCCCCCTTTGGTTAGAGGAACTAAATAAGAAGAAGGGGGATATAGAGATCTCCACTTTAGGTACATACATTATAAGATAGTTCTAATTTACTTCTTCATCATGGTATGTGATACTGGATGTAGACCTGGCATACGTTGATGCGTAGGATCTAACAAGAAGTAAAGCCTTTATAAAAGGATAAGGATGGACTGTAGAATAAAGATTTGTTGAAGCTACATGCTACATTTAGAATTTTATGTTAGTCCATTGGGCATGTAATATAGTTAGTTGAACAATTATTTCATTATGAAAATAAATAAAAATGTTTTACTTTATGCATATTGTAAGACAAGGATGATAGATTAAGATTTGTTAATGATTCTATTTCAAACATGTGATCTTGTATGGGAATGCCCCAAATATCGAGTGATCTTTATATGAAAGTATCTAGAGATGAATGTTTTTAACAAAATACCAAAGAATTATAATTGATAACTCAAGCAATCTATATAATTATCATATAGAGCACATATATGAGAAATGCATCTCTAGAATCCATATTGATGTTTATCTCTACTGTTTTGGTTATTGAACCAATAAGAGACATGCAATTCTTATTTATGATCAATATGATAAAACACCCTTCACTAGATGTAGTGCGAGGATAAACATTCTATTAGAGCTTATACATGTTGATGTACGAAAATCTTATAGAATAAATGCTAAAGATAATACTTCATTATATTAACTAATGATCTTAGTTGATATGGGGTTTGTATATGGTGAAATACAAACACGAATCTCTTGAAGTGTTCAAGGAGATAATAAATGAAGTATAACTTTGATATGGTCAAATGTTAAAATACTTTACATCAATGATTTGAGGACCTTCTGTAAAGGAATGTGATAGTGTATCACAAGTTAAATCCACCTAAAGCATGATGATGTGTCAGAAAGAAGGAATCACATCCTGACGGATCAAGTTGTGATTACCATTTAATCTAATATTCTAATCTCCTCAAGGATACATGCTTTACACGAAACAATGTACCATGTAAAATGGTTAAAAGACATGATATGTGATATGATATTTGGAAGTCCTGATATGTTTTAAGGAATCAAACTTATATAAAGAAAGTAGTTTCATGAAAAGTTTATCTACAAACCATAATTGTTGAACACTACTATTGATCCCATGCCAAAAAAAAGTTTTTTGTTGCTATGATAACTAAGTTCTAAAATAATCAGTGGGAGTAAAAGTAGAACTCAAAGTGTTCGAGGTTAACAAGGAGGTATAATAAGAACAAGTGAGAATCACAAATTGTTGTGGAATCTCAAGTTCATTTTGTAACAAAAAAACTCATAAGTTCTAGTAGAATACATCTGAGATTGAAAGATTATCAATCAAACAACTCAGATAGGTTGGTCATTAGATGATGAGACAACAAATCAACTGGAAGTTATTGAGAACTAGAATTTGAGCAACGACTTGATAACCATTATGGAGTCCATATAACTAACAAGGTATGACATTGACAGTAGCACCTAAAGGGGTAAAACCTAAAGGGTGAAGTTGGATTTTCATTTGGAAGACCAACATGGATAACCTAAAGGACAAATTGGTTACAAAGGTTTTCAAACTAGTTCAAATTGTTGAACCCCTTAACCAATTTTCATGCTTGCTATTACAGCTTGCATAGACTATGAGATTTATCATATACAACTTAAACCCACATTACTTAAAAGGAATATATGAGAGGATGTGTACGTGACACAACCTAAAGGTTTTGTAACTTCATGAATGCAAATAAACTTTATAAGCTACAATGTTTAATTTAGAGATTGAAACAATCATCACAAAATGGAGATATTTTGACTTGACAAAATAGTCAAAGAGTTTGACTTTCAAGATAAAAGATGAAATTTGTGATTGTAAAAGATTTTGTGGGAGCATATATAAATATTCCACATATTGATGGGGAATAACATCTCAACACGTTTAGTATTGAGACCTGGAAAGGTAAACACCTTCAATAATGAAGTGTTAGGTGAAACATTCTATGTGATGCAAATCGAGATTTATAGAGAGAGTTCTTGAAAGTTTCTTGAACTAAGTATGAGAACATACAATAGCAAAATGTTGAAAGGAGTTCAACATAAAGGATTCAATGAGAGGGAATCTGTCCATATAGATGGGATCAGTTTCTCAAGAATCCAATGTTCCAATTCTTGGGAAGAATGAAAAGACATGAGTGAGAGGCTATACACACTAGAAAATGGATCTATTATGTATGCTAATGTACTCATCCCATAGTCTTGTATGTACTAGACATGACACGATGATATTAGATTCCAATGAGGGTCATTGGAATGCCACTAAAAGAAATCCATTAGTACTTGAGATGCACTAAGGATTTGTTACTAGACTATAGAAACTAGGAAGAGTTGAGTGTATAAGGTTACACTAATGCAAGCTTCTGAAATGACAAAAGTGATCGCAAAACAATATTTGAAAAGAGTCATAAGTTGGAAGAGTTCAGAAATAATGATCATTAATTAAATTATACAATAGAAGTCGAGTATCCTGGTTTTGTGAACACCAGAGTGAATATTATATGGATCTAGAAGTTTATATGGATGAACTTAAAGATCTCCAAACATTGATGACATAGTAGAGATACTATAACAACAATGGAGCTACGAATTAAGCAAGGAACATCATATAGCATATTACGGCAATTTCATCTCACAACAAAAGATGAGGAACATGAAATATAATAACTAAAGGAAAAGTGTTGCTAACCCTCTGGATTAGCACTTGTGCATAAGAAACATGATGGGCATATTTAGATCACTGAGAATATGATTTGATGGTGATTGGCTCTAAGTGCAAGTGGGAGTTTGTTGTTATGTATGCCCAACGAGACAATCATGTGATGATTGTGATGGAATATTACATAAATGATTTGGTTAATAATAAAGGCAAGATTCCAATTCATTATGTTTCACTAAGTTATGATATAATGAGGAAACATGATGAATGTCTAAAGAATGATATTGCTCAATGACATATGTCTTCAAGTATGTGACTTGAACAATGAGATCATATGGATGTTAAGTATATGTACATTCTTGATATGTCCCTAGTCAGATGTTATTGTAGAAGGAAGATAAAAATCAGTAACACATAAGACTAGAGTGTGTGTTGTTTGATGACAAAATGTCATCAATCATGATATGGTATATCAAACCAAGAACATAGATACATGTTAAGGGAACATTGTATTGGACAGACCGACCTTGAGAGTGACACATGGAACCCTGATATGGTGGTCATAGTCATAGTGAAGGTGGTGATTGTAATTCTTAGACTTGAAGTCACTATACTCATCACATGTCATTCGGTATACTTTGACATCATCCAAGGTAACGCCGAATAAGGATTGACATAATGGTGATGGCTAGGTAGCTGTGACACATGGGGATTGACTGTGAGTGATGTAGATGGGGTTTGTCCCTCCTACTAGAGTTTGATATCTTATCCACTTGATAAGTGATACTGAGAAATGCATGTGCATGCATGTGTGAATCAATATACAATATTGAGGTCACATATATCTCAAATAGTGTGCTCTTGGATCAAGGAACATGGATTGAACATTGAGAGGAAGACAATTCCATGCCTCAAGTTCATTCCAGATATTAGAGACAAAGGAATTAGACAATTACTGTAACACCTTACACATATTTTAGGTTAAAGTTGTTATCTAACTTTCAATTCACATTGGTAGCACAGATGTGTGGCTAGGCACCACTCTTTGCTTGTGACATCATAAAATAGTTATAGACATTCACTGCCAAAGTGATATGGGACCTATAGGGCCACTGTCACGGAACCGTTCTTACCCCAATCCCAATCCTACTGCCTAGATAGTAGAAAAAGGATTGAAGCACCCGTCCCTAAGTGGCCCAATAAGATCAATCACACTGGCATATAAAATAAGAAATAAATAACTCAAAAACTGGATAATTGAAAAACAAACTAACCCAATATGGAGATATACCCGATTTATCTTTGTCATCAGAGTGTATGATTGCGGAAGTGATCTTATTCAATATTCCATTTGTAATGCCTTAAATCAAGAAAATCGAGACACAATCATGCAATTACATGGTACGCTATCAAAATCAAGTAAAACAGTTTATAAGAAATTAAGTATACTTGGCAGGACTTATATTCAAAAGAGTAACAAGCAATTTGCAAAACCAACATTTATTTGACAAGTTTTTCAAGCAATTCAACTTTTATTTTGAGTTCCCATTATGCTGTAATTCGAGAAGCATGCTTATATATTTTGTGACTCTATTACCCCAACGCGATGGGGAAGGTCACTAGGCTCCTTCTCACCATAGGAACATAGGAAGCCAATGTACAAGTCCCACCTCCAAATGAGGGGGTTGTTGTACTCAATATCCACATTATCAACATTATCAATATCATCATCATTATCAATATACGGGCAGTCATAATGGGCATGCAATTTATGTTTTCATGTTTCTCAAAATATAGTATAGAAAAACAGAAGACTAATCATAGGGAACAATAGCTCATCCAAGTAAATAGCCAAGTATACAGTCAAGAGATACATAAAAGTATCTTCATACAATCAAGGAGGAGTTATATAATAGCGTACCTTTCACCGAGATTTCAAGTATAGATCATGAGTAATAGGTCGATCCTTCGAGTTAGATCCTAAAACACAATATTTGGATCAAGGGTCAAGATCAAGATATTTGGATATCATGTTGTAATATTCAAGATTAGGGTTACACTTTCCTAGGTCAACCTTAGGGTTAGGTCATCCACTTATGTTCAACCAATATTTCAATTTGTCCATCATTATTTCAAATATCAAGTATCTTCGAGTGTGAATGACTTTCCTAGGTTTCTAGGATTATATGTGTTAACCCTAATTTATGATCATTATCCAAGTCATCATCGAATTTCTAAATCATCATCATGATACTTAGTATAGTTGGAATTTAGGATCATATTGATGGTTCAAGAATATCAGTGTTTAGCAAGATTAAGATCAATATCAAGATTACTCATATTCATAATAATCAAAATTGAATCCAGATAGATCAAGATCACTAATGATTCTTTTTCAATAGTCAACTAGATTAGATCTAGATTTGTATTTCAGGATAATCATTAGAGTCAGATATAGGGTTTCAAAAGATTAGACATCATTATTGTTCCATTTGATAAACTAAAAAAGCAAGATATCAAATATAGGGATATCAATGAACAACATTTGGAATCTAGTCTCAAAAGTATTTTTAAACAATCCATTGGATTTTTCTGATCAAGATGGACTACTTATTTGTAAATTTTTGGAGCTAGGATGTATTAGATACGATTTTTGCAAGATCTGTCATTTGTTGCAATTTCGAGTAGAGAGGAGGCAAAATACCTTTCATCGAAAAAAAGAGGACCATTTGATGTGTAAAGGACGACCGAGATTTGTCCACATATGTGAGGTAGCCTCCTTG
The DNA here is from genome assembly GCA_963693085.1 of Alisma plantago-aquatica. Taxonomy (NCBI): domain Eukaryota; kingdom Viridiplantae; phylum Streptophyta; class Magnoliopsida; order Alismatales; family Alismataceae; genus Alisma; species Alisma plantago-aquatica. The sequence goes on along the minus strand of OY856412.1, from coordinate 1,188,496,601 downwards.
CTTGGCGGTCCGGTTCAGAGGCTATAAGGGCCGGTTCACACTCTTGAGTGGACGATTCACTGGCGTTTTGGCCGAGCCTTGGACCTGCTTGGGTCCTTCTTGGACCAAGCGGTCTGGGGACCTTCTCCTCTTTGGGCAGTACTCACATGAGCCTACAATAGAGGTGGAGGACCTCGCCAGAAAGGGGGGATTTAGGAGTAGCAGGGACCGAGCAAAGCTACGAGAGAGCCGTCCCAGCTCACCTTGACTTCGCGGAGGTGGTGGTGATTGTAGATCTGGGAGAGGATGTGTGGATGAGGCACGCCCAGAGTGGGCAGTGCGGCAGTGCTGAACAAGAAGTAAATGAACGGAAAGGGAAAACGGGTTCTTGGGGCCAAGGGAGAGAATGGAAAGGCTCCGTTCGGGTTTGTAAGTGAGAAACGAAGCTAGGGTGGTACTTTTATAGGCGATCGAGGCTAGGTTTAGGGTTTGAGGACTAGAGCAGCAGCCATGGCCGCCGGGATGAGAACAAGAGACGAGGAGCTCATTTTGGCGAATGTATAGAGCATGAAAGGTGGTCAAATTAGGATTCAAACCATTCAAATTCGTGAAACGAGCATTCCCTCTCGGTTGGAATTTTGAATCGGGGTCTTAGGCGCGAGTTTGCAAGTCTTGGCCATAAAGACACCTCCCCGCTGATTGCGGGAGGTTGATGATGACCTCGCAGCCACTGGATCAGGAATGGATCCGCGAGAGGCAGATCCAAGGGCGATCAGTCACCCCAGATCACTTGTATGGATCACTGACTTGGATAAGGCCCAAAAAGTAGCAAATAAAATGCAAATAAAAGGGTTTTCAACATTATAACTTCAAGAAATCATAGTAATTCGTAGGAAAGTCCAAATGACCTCAAATTTGTCTCAAAGCTTCAAAATAATGTGGAGAATATCTATAAAATGTTTGAGAATCAAAAGACAAAGTTTGATTGACCAATTTGATTCTTTGGACAAAGTGATGAATGAATCCAATTTGAAGTGTTATAATGTGTATAAAAACTACATTGGTCACCATATCTTGGATTTGAGTCTCAAAAATGATTATGAAGACAAGAAAAATAATTTGAGATCATGAGTGAACATAAATTGGGCAAAATTGTAATTTCATCATATTTATGCAAAATTCCACTTTGTCACAGCCACACACATAGGTATTCACTTAGAAGAGGAGTTTAATCATTAATGATGATTGGGTTGATTACTAAAGTGTTTAGGTACTCAATTCAAGCAAAAAAACATCTGACTGGACTCCCAACCAATCAGTTCATGTGATGAAATGGCTGGTTGGAGTGTCAGGTTGATTAGAAATTAAATTATCTGAGTTCATCCAGAACTGAGGTTCGGACTGGCCAGTTCACTTAGTGAACCAACCAGCTCAGGTCTCCAACTGGCTGCTTCAAGTTGTGAGATGCCTAGTTCATGGGAAAACATCAAGGATTAGTGATGTCGTCATGTTGTGCATTATTGAATTCAAATTACCAATTTATATGTGATTGTGAAACATGGTGAAGTGACCGGTTTGCTGAGCGAACTGATTGAATCACATGTGAACTGACTGGTTTGCTGCTTGTAGGTTGTGAAACTTGATGATCTTCTGGCACCTTCCACTAACACATCGAATGGGAACCCAGCCCCTAACCCCTCCTATAAATACAAGGATAGCAGGGGATTCCTAGAGACACAACTCAATTACTTCTGACAATTATTTTCCTCTTTGGTTGTGGTAACCAATAGAGAGCCCGAGCAAGTCCTACCCACAAAAGGGAGAGATAGCAAGGGAGAACAATTACGGGCGAGCAAGTTTGTGACCTAACAATTATGGGAGAGCAAGTTTGTGACCAGTACACCAACGGGAGGGACAACTCCTTCCAGTCTATTCTAGTAGGACGACATGAGTTCTAGGTGGACCATGTAGACTTCCATAGACGCAAGGTGGCCTTTGTCCATCGCAAGGAGGGTCATCCTGTAGTTTATGGTGAAGACCACATGAGCTACTGCAGACGTTGTCCCAATGAAACTAGGAGTGCATGAATACTACAATGAGTTATAGTTGTTGGACTTGATCCAAGACCAAGTATGAACTCATTAAACCATCCTTCCCATTACATAGTTTTTGACATGATCTTGCTCTTCTAGGAATATGGACGGTTAACTTTTGTTTCAGTTGACTACTCTGTGCCCATATTTCCCTACATTGAGCACAACTATAAGAGGGAGGGACAACGATGATATCCTAGGCAAGTTCCAGTACATGAAGGCTATATCCAATCCACAAATGCATCAACTTCAGGGACTTAGGAAAACATCTTGGATCCTCATGGCATGTGGTGACAACCATGGAAGCCATTAATTTGGTTGAAGGTCAGTGTAGGGCTTTCTCTGCCTGACTCCTTGGGGTCACACTAACTGCCGACTTGGGTTCAGATGGATTTGGAACTGTTCTTTGGATCTACCCCAACCCCACATTGTATCCTAAGGGAACCAAGACCCTTATCTTGTGTTCTGGTTGTCCAATCATCTCCATGGCTATGAATATGCATTGGTGATGGCATACAATGTAAGATCATAGGGTCATGTTTGTGTATTCCTAGTGAGTGTAAACTACAACATATTTACCTAGAGATCAAATCTAGTTAGCTCTTCCACAAACCTTGGTACCTAGTATCCCATCAGGTTCCCTATTAGTATTGATATATACATGCATATGATAACACATAGTGACAGTTCTAAAGTCTAAATTTGGTCCATGTCACATACCAACATCCTATACATAAACATAGAAGCATACATTTCCTGTGGATTCTCCATCGACAATTTCTTAGATAATTACTACTACATCAAGTTAATGCAATCAAAACACCTATCTAAAGTATCACTTATGTATATTTGTTGATCCTCATCACTTCGAAGGTATAACTATTATGCTTCGGTGATTATTTGCCTTGGAAAAATATCTCCACATACACAAATAAATCATTTTACCCTAAATATCAGTGACGATTATCAAGGTAATGCCAAGTGGTGTAAACATGTACTAAGAAATTCAAGTGACTACACAATTATGTAAACATGCACCTAGTCTTATAAATTCATTAATACAATTGATTCATTTATCATCACTCACCACTTATCAAATTCTTGAGATTTGATCTAAAGCATCATCTATGGTCCCAAGTTTTGAGCTAAATCATACTTTCACTCTTTACATGAAATTGAGACATGAAAAAATGATTAATCATATGTCGTATAGGTTTTCATGTTCATGAGGTCTACTGATCCATGTAAACTCCTTTGGGTTATGAAACACTAAAATTCAGGGTGTCACAATTCTACCTACCTTATAGAAATGTTGTCCTCAAAGTCTGATTGAACTAATCTACCCAACTTAGGATTTTTTCAGTATTTTTTTATTTACACTCAATCTCTTAACTTTGACCATATCCCTAACAATATTTCTTATAAGAAAAAGGTAGATCAAATTTATGGTATTATAAAACTAGACATTAATCTCTCTTCATGAAAAATAATGATCTTTGAGCATCTTAACTAATACATGACTAGGATTCTCTCACATACTAAGGCTTTGTGAACATATCTAGTTTCTATCATGTGTCTCATCATACTTATTCTATTTTAAATTTCTCTAAAATATAAAATTTGATTGTTATTATGGTCATAAATTATCATTTTTTTAAGAATATCATGAGTCATGAATTTAAATATCATTTCAAAAAATAGTGTTTGTACATATTGGGCGAAACACCATCCTACTATTGTAATTGAAAACCCACTTTGATTGATGAATTACCATACTCAAGTCATTTCCATTCCCTTCTATATTAATTATAACACAATGACTTGGGTGAAAAATGATCTTTCAATGGAGTTAGAATCTCTAAATCCTGATCATCTTCTTTGGTGGTAGAACCTTTTGCCATCTTTCCATGGTAGTTATGTTTCTGACACATGCTAAAAGACGTTAGTTTATCCTTCCTCATAAGGAAATTAGTTAGGAATTTTCACCAAATAGAAGTGTTTGGGTTTGAATATTATTGTCCATGAGTCTGCTTTCTAAATTAGGAATACAAATTAAGTATTGTTTCATAGTTCTTTATCATTAGTAAAATATTGTTAATTATAGTTAATGAGTCAAGTAATGTGATTTATCCATATATAATTGCACATAAATGATTATTTATACCAAGTTATCATTGCATTCAAGTGATCATTTAACTTTGAGAAATAATACATTAATATCAATTTCTTTACATTGGTCTCACTAACTTTCTCCTCTTTCATAATGTTCTAGGCTAGGAAGTCCAAACTACTTGTAGGACCATCCTATATAGAACCATTCTTTTTCTATGATTTATCTCATATCAATCATCATGTATAACCTCATATATTGTGATCCTAGACCATTGCTTCATATTCCCACATATTTTTTTTTCTATTACCACATGTAATAACATCAATCATGCATAATACTTGTTTTAGATATATATAATCGTCATCATATATTGCGCTACAATTGTAAACTCAGAGCATAACATGATTTATATTGTCCTCAAGTATTCATCTTGACAAACATCATGATTTAATTGCTACATTAGTTCCTCTTGGGAACCAACATTCCAAACTTGCCAAGACTTTCCTAGTTTTGCATCATATATATTAGGAATAAGATCTCATGTACATGTAATCATTAAACCAAAAACAAAAATAGTTATTTAAGTTAAATTTACAAAACTAAATTACATGAGTCTCAAATATTATAATGCCAACAATTAATATCCCATTTGATAAGAAGCCCTTAGGAGATTCATAATTTATTATTATATTCCCACATATTCCTTTATTATCTAAAAGAATGGATTTGATCCTGACTAATATCATGATTTAGTTACTTTCTAACATTCCTCATTCCATTTCTATATGCTATAGAGCATGCGTTTCTAGACAAACATGTACAATTTCTCCCTCCTTGGATCTTGCATTTTATATGTAACAACTTTTCTTATGCTCCTTCAAAATTCTTGAAAACTCAAAATAATGAGAAAACTTGAATATATTTATAATATAATACTTGAATGTTTTTTTTCTCTTACATGATTTTTACCAATATCATGATTTAGCCGCTTTCTAACATTCCTCATTCCTTTTCTAAATGATATAGAGCATGCATTTCTAGACAAACATGTACAACTTATCCCTCCCTGGATCTTGCATTTTATATGTAACAATGCTAACTTTTTAACTTAAACATAGAGAAAACTTTTCTTCTGTTCCTTCTTCAAAATTCTTGAAAACTCAAAATAATGAGAAAACTTGAATATATTTGTAATATAGTACTTTAAATAAAATATTTTGTTTTTTCTTTCATTCGATCATGATCATAATGGATATGAAAGGATCATCACAAAATTGGCCAAATCATATCTTTTTCCTTTGATCATGAATCACAACGAATGTGAACAGATAATAAAAAATTTGGTCAAAACCATCATTCAAGAAAAATGAAATTAGTGGTTGTACAAAGTAAATAAGATCTGTGTATGAAAGGTGAGGGATTATCCCTAAAAAATTGTATATACAATTCTCACTCATTCATCACCCCGTTATACTCAACTTTGTTTTGGATACACAAGAACCACCCTGAGGGCAGGTTGTGATTAAGTGAGACCCCTGCCCTCTCTCACTACATGCACATTGGGGAGAGTATTTCAACCCACACATAGGTTGGGCTGTGTGACGGGACCAAGGAGCATTGAGGCTCACAACTAGGAATTTGAACCTGGGTCCTTACTCAACTTGACGGGACCAAGGAGCACTGAGGTGCACAACCAGATTTTCGAACCTGGAGTCCTACTCTGGGGAACTGGGGTCCCTACTCAACTTCAACTAATTGGATCTTTCATCCTATCTTCTTTATTCTTAATTAACTTCCCTGAAAGTTCCATCTTTAGAGAAGAGTACATCAAATCTATCAATAGGATATCCTATATCCTAAAACACATGTAATGCCTCAAAATAGTGAGACCTACTTTTGAATGTTGAGAAGAAACTTACTTCTACTTCTCAATTCAACTTTTGTTAGTCTTAAAATACAACTTATAGGTGAAACTTGTGAGAATCTTTCCTAGTGTCCATATACGTCATTTCTCAGATACCAGATTGTAACACACCTAAATGAAATCCATATATAAACCACATGGAAGCATGGATCTTCCAAATCACACTTGGATATTGTCAGATAAAGCATATAATTCATTCTAATAATAACAATAACTTCACACATGACATGTTTCTAAATCATTCTCATTCACACTCTTCATACATTAAACTTATTACATCAACGTCCATACAAAATTTAATACATGATAACATGAAATTCGAAATAAATCTCCTTAGATCATATAGATGGTGCCCCACCAAGAAATCATCCTTAAACATGTATGTGAAAACTTTATCTACTCTATCTGAAGCTTGATACATGCAGATGTCACATCCCCAACAATGCACAAAGTAAAGAAACCAAAATTAGAGTAAGTGGCATTAGATTACAATAGAATATGTGACGTCCCCAGATTTTCTAAAACTTAATCTGATGTGTGATTTCCAAATTAAAACCTTCACGTAAGTGAGAATCCCAATTCAAACTCACACACTAGGCTAAGAAGAAGAAAAACAAGGAAGTCAGAAGGAAACAACAGAAGCACACACACATGAACAATAATAAAACCATACAACACATATTCACCATTCAACATATAATTACATAATGAATTGTTACAACATTTGATATTACACATTGAACAAAAAAGTTATACATATACATGTACTACCACTAAACTACATGATCTTAAGACAACAGGTCCACCTGTACATTAGCTCGTCATACAACTCACACTATCTTGGTCTTCAAGATCATATGTCCACAACCTAAATAAAAGATTACACGTGGTACACATTAGCACAATATTCAAAAATATTGTACTGAGTATGACTACATGTCTCTTATATACCTCTCATCATATCTTGGCAATAAGATAAAACTAATACTTGGCAGTTATAAAGAAATATAAGAAAAATCATATACTTACACAAAGATGTTCATTAACAAAAGAGAACACATATTTTAAGCACAATTTCCATCACATATCTCGTACATTTGCCACCAAAGGGATAGATGCTTTTAGGCCTTATCATCTCCTACCAAAGAGTTAGATCATATATATAATGTGATCTCCTACCAAAGAGTTAGATCACCTCAATGCACTATACTACCAAAGAGTTTAATGCTCTCATATGATGGATCAGATATCTTATGTTTCATGTGTTCATAGCCATATAGGTATGAAAAACATCTAGCAACATAACATATAAGAATAATTATTTCATCCAATACCACATGCCCAATATTTTACTACACTTATAACACAAGCATATTGTATAATAAGCCAAGTAAGAGGTATTGGCCTACCTTGATCAAGACAAACCTAATCATCAGACATCCCTCATGTCAACTATGTATCCTAGGTCAAACCCTGATAAAGATAAGATCACATACTGTCATCAAATTCTCATCATCTTAACCCTACTCGTGTTCATTAGGATTTTCCTAGTCCACTAGTATGGGTGCATCATTACTTGCATTCTTGTCTAAAAATTATCTTGCTAATGTCATTTTCTAGATTATGGTTCATTATCTGAACATTAGGTTCCATATCCTTTTTTTACACTCACCACCCATGCCACTCTGTTCACTCCTTTCAACCTCTACCCTATCCCTCACCTCCCTTCCTTTTCCTTCTGTAGTTCTTCCTTCATGACTGTTCCTTCCCCTAATACCTTCTTGTGCAATTATAATTTAGTCCCCTATAGTGCCTCACATCTTCCTATTCCCCACATTATCATATCACACATACAACACCTTTCTATCTAAGTCAAAAAAATCAACAAGGCATATTTCTTTATCATGTAATAATGGTTGAAACCAAATATAGCCTTCATAGAAAAGCCACTTAAAATGTTCTTTCATGAATTCATTTATTACCCAAATCCACACTCCTAATGGATGCACATCAATGGTGGGTGGAGCTGGGCGTCTGTCCCTAGAATGGCACATATATTTCACACATGAAATATATATGTAAAACCAAGAACAAAATGATAAAACGAGATGCATTAACGATAAAGACACATACCCAATTTTTAATTCATGGATATCCCATTGGTGTTTCATTTCATATAGTTGCAACATATCTTCATTTGGCATCTTAAATTTTGACAAACAAAAAATGCTAACGAATTAAGTTTCTATCAAAAGACACAAGGAGAGAAAACTTAAGTGTTATTCATTTATAGAAAGCATATTTTAAGTTCCATTTTCCAATATATCAACATCATTATTAGGCCTTTGACTAGCTTCCAAAGGAAGGGTCTGTGACTAACATTTGGGGCTAGATGCCTAATTTCACATTGTCTCTATGTGAGGGACCTCAAGACCATAGTCAATGAGCTAACTCTTTTTCAATTCCCTTATCCCTAGATTTCATGAAGGTACACAAGGTTATATAATGGATTACTATATTTTATTTTGAAGGCTTGTCAACATAGTATAATAAAATATGAAAGTAGTTTTCATAGGAACAATAACTCAATAAAGTAAATAACTAGACAAGAATTCATATAATCATACCTAGAAAAAACTTACCATCATATTAGGGTCATGAGATTAAGAGTTCCTTGTGAGTAGTGAACAACTCATGATCCATAAGTAAGATTCCAAGAGATGGTCTAACCCAAGGGGACCTAATATGAAAAAGTTATAATATGGACTCTTAGTTCAGTAAGGTTTTGATAAGATGAACATCATTTATGTCATGTGGATGTTCCCCTATACCTAGGTTTCAATTATCTCATGGTTCTAAGGTTCCAAACATGTATGTATCAATCCAACATAACAAAAGTATAAACATTAAGCCTTAGGCCTAGGTGATTTGCACACATTATGAGTGATATCAGATAAGGATAAATTCATTTGACATTATGAGAATCTTGAGAGTTAGATTATCATCAAGGTGTATACATGCAAGATCATACTTATCCATATTAGACCCATTTCATGTAATATTGGACCATTCTTAAGTCATAAGATCATTATAGAGCATCAAGGTATTTCAAGTTGGGATATTAGATCTATATAAATATAAATATACTGATTTAAAGTCTTAAGATAACATTGGTATCATTAAAACATCATTCTTACTAAATTAGAGACCAATATGTGCATAAACATGATGTTAGGACCACATAGTGCACAAAGATAGGTCTTTATGTATTATGAGTCATTCAAGACAAAGCATAAGATTTTGGTCAAGCATGTCATAATGCATGGAAAAGATTACTGATTTTAGGGTTAAAAGGTTGCATGTTGATAAATTAGAAAAAAACTTCATATTAGTTCAAGTTAAATCATGAAAATGCAATAAAGAGTCATTCTGAGTCTAGATAAATATTATGGAAACATATAGATGGTTCACATAAATCACATCTAAATTGAAATAAGGTTCTTGATAATTGGTTGCTGGAACTGTCAAATCCCCTGATCATGTGCCTCAGTGGAGCACATTCTTTTACGTTGTGGGTAGAGTTTGCTAACGGCCAGGGACATCTAAAGGAAGATGGGCACATGATGGGGCGATCGAGTATGCATGTCCAGGACGTGTGGAACATATTAAGTGGATGAGGCATAGAGGGTGTCAATGTGTAGGGAAGGGGAAGAGAAAGAGGGAGAGAGATGGAGTAGATGATGGGGTGAGGACCCAAGGTGACACAACATCTTGTGGTTGGCTGATGAGCGCCCACATAGTATAGAGAGAGACTGAGAGAGTGAGTGAGTGGGGAGGATCTGCATGAAGAGGGAGGGGTGATCTGAGTTGTGAGATCTTTATCCAACACCTCCTACATTTCCACCTTCCTTACAACTAAGGGTTTATAACACAACTACTTTAATGCATCACCACATAGAGGGAAAGAGAGGAGGTGAGTCTAGGGAAATAGAAGAAGAGGAAAGAAAAGGGATCAACCAATCTAGTAGTTGGTTTTGTAGTCAGCGTGAGGGTGTGTTGGTGGGATGGTTAGGGTTTGGATGGATTGTAGATAAAGGTGAATAGCCAACACCTCCCATGTCCCCGCTTGGGCCTCTACATGCCCCATTTGTTTCGGGCATGGATAAAGGGGAAGGATAAGACATAGGGTAGCAAAGGAAGAAGTGAAACAAGATAGGGGGAGTCAGGCGAGCCAACTACAAGGTTACTTCCTACTACTACATGCACTAGTGCTAATGTGAGGAGGACAAAAGGCCCTACAACCATCTAATCCAAAGTGGACTAGCAATCCACTGACTAAATAGTACACAAGGGGGTTCTATGTTGGGAAGAGGCTGGATGAGGAAAATAAAAGGGGAAGTGGGTTGTGCATCTTCATGGTCTGACTTGTGATTAAACAAAGAAATAAAAAGGATAGAAATTAGGGTTTTTAAAGCTCTAGATCCTAAAATAGGCATAAATCCCTCATATGAACTCTGATTTCAATGATGCTAGATGCATTGGAAACGTGAGAGATCCCTCTACCTTATGTATACAAAATTAAGGGAGAAAGATAATCATATATGGTGTCACATTTGGGATGAAGGGAGTATCATATAATGTTGGTGAATCTTAGTTCATACATCAAATAAAATGTCACAAGCTGCTATTTAATGAAAGAAGGAACCTTATTAATCATCACAAAGCATCAAAGCATGAATGTGAAGGTAAGAGTAAGAAATAGAACAAGGTCATTCTACAGAAGACATACATAAGAGAGAGAAAGTTCCACTCTATAACATGTTCAAATTTCTATGATGGGGCTTCCTTTGGAAAAAGATGTGAATCTTAGAGATATTCATCATGTAATCACTAAATTTATTGGTGACAATTTTAGTAACAAGTGTGAACAGACACCCCATCATTTTCTCACGGAGATGGATGATTTTGATATAAAGTTTAGAAGGTTGAATGATTTATACATCTATGAAAGTTTGATTTTTTGTTCTATAAAATGTATCCAAATATCCATGACATTAAAAAAAACAATGAGAACAAACTTTATCAACATTTAGCCATTATTCGACAATGTTTGCATTAAATAATATCCAATATAGAAATACCATGGATAGAATAACAACGTGTGTATATTGTGTAATATTAATAGCATTAAGATGTTTCAAATGATAACTGGTATGATCGACAAAAATAAGGAGGTTACTCAAATTAATGATTAAAATAGTAATGAGTGGTGGAATGATCTTATATTTATTTTACACAGAATGATCTTGGTTGTCTGTTCTCCCATTTTATCAGTATACTTGATTTATAAAAGATTAAATTTGATAATGCATGGACATAAAATTTGTGCATGTGATGTTTGATAACTTTCTCAAAAAATTCTACTTCATAATACACTTCTTGTATATTGGACTAAGTGTAAAAAGATAATGCTAAGCTTATGTATGAATTGTAATAAGATTCATGTTGTCCCTAATGTTTGATTTTTGTATTATAGAGAAAATGTTAATTGAACAAGTTCCCCAAATGTAATAATTATTAATGGGTTTGTTCCACTATAGATAAAAAAATTTACTTGCGAAGCTTCTTCTCTATTTCCCTTTAATTCAAATTGATTAGGTTGTATATGTGCACTACTACAACTACTATTATGATTTGGAAAAATAAAGCTCCACCTAATAAAGTGGGAGGAATGAGTAATCCTTGAGATTCTAAATCCTTTTAAAATGTCCAAGGATAGTGAAAATTTCAATATGGCATGTGGTTCTAGTATTGTATAATTGGTCCCTTGGGTCTCTTTGGATAAATCTTATTGCATGATGACACTTACAATTCATGGTCCTAAAATTCCAAAGGATATTTCTATTTATTTTAAGCATGTGGTTTATAAGATTAGTATTATGGGATGACGGGGTGAAGAAATATTGTTTTTCTTCAGGTGGACACTTATTTGTGTAACACATCCTTCTTTTGGACTATTTGTGACTTTCTAACGTATGCTATGTTGTCTGGATGGAGCATAAAAGGGAACAAGGAATTCCCTCACGTCATGTTTATAGTGGATCACATGAACTATTTGTTAGTAAAACATCCATTTATGTTATGTATAGTTTCTTTTGACAACATAATCATTCATCACAGTGACATTAAGAATTTCAATGGCAGTGTTGATCTTGACATTCTCCCAAAATATGTAAATGATGAAGAAGTAGAACATACTTTATATGATTATAATCACCTTACACTTGGAAAAAAGTAATGTAAAAAGAAGAACTTTTGATTCTCTATTAGAAGACATTATTAATACACCATAATTTAGATACTATCTATATTATAAACAACATCTTTGAAAACATATAGATTTCTAGATGAAGATGGAAAGCTAGAGGGCTTAATCCAAGGATATATTTTTGAGACACTTGATGCAAGACATTCATCATGGTAAGTCGTCAACAAATTCTAAAAATTATTTTATTTCCTATGTATCATCATGGCAAATTTTGAAAAAGAGAAGTGCTTAACTTCTAATAGAATTAAGATTTCATTATGAATTTTCATCGAACATTTGAAGAAATGTATAGAAAACTAAAAGAAAGTTTGGCATTCTAAAAGTCACGATCATCATATTATTATTCAATAACTCTTTCTTGTGTCTAATAACAACAATATATAAATATACCACAACATAATTTAGTGATTGAAATCAAATTTTAAAGAAATTTGTAATAAGATGATGGATGTCCAAAAGTTGGACCATTAGAGAAATAGATTCCTATAACTCTCTACAAGCACATAATTTTTTTCCCTCTGACATTGTTTTATGTAGGATGAACTTGGCTGTTAATTTAGATAATGATGCTAAAATGGCAAATCATGTCTACTTTAGATCGAGGTATCTTAGAGAAATATACTTATTTAGTCTTTGGCTATATAGAAGAATGTCATGTTATTTCCATTACATAAGTAATAGGATGAAGAATATTTTTTGAGATTTTAGATAGTCATGGATGATATAACGGTGTGTATTTCATGTGCAAAAGATTTTAGATAGTCATGGATGATATAACGATGTGTATTTCATGTGCAAAATTCATACTAGTAAGTATGCTTTATATCTTTAACTTTATCATTTTATAACAATTCCAATTATTTTAATGTTGGAGTGAGATTTTGTTGCCAACATGAAAGGTGTAGGGTATCCAATTGCAAACATAGAAGATGAAGTGCATTGGTGCATATAAAATAGAAAATAAGGGTAGAATATGATGATATACAATTAAGGGGAGAACACTTAAACCTTAACACCCAAATCTTGCAAGTGAAAGTCTCATATTTTTGATGAAGATTGGGTGAAGTTATTGGAATATTAGAGTTCACCTACAAAACTGGTTACCATATGAATTTATTCCTTCTTGAGATAAGTATTTGTGTTTATCATTTTTATAGCAAAGTCTATAAATTTAGGACGAGTATATAAGAAATAATTATGGTCATGGAGATCCTCATCCTACTCATCTTATATGAGCAAAATATTGTGTAAGATGTTATCATGAAATGGTATATGCATTTTTGCACAATCGTAATTTCATTGTTAGTCATTTTGTCTAATTATATTCAATATATATATATATATATATATATATATATATATATATATATTAGGTTGAACATTAATGTATATCAAACAAATACAAATTTAGAATTAAATACCATCAAGATAAAAGTGAAATTGTTTCTAAAAGAAATAAATAATTAAGAGAAAATGTATTCAACAAAATACACCAAAAGAAAATGTGTATGTTTTTGTATCTATAATATCATTACTTTTGGGTCTATAATGTAATTTTGATATCACTTCATTTTTTGACATGATGAAACCACTCAAATATATATAACATCAACATCAAATATCAAAGAGTCATGAAATTTTTATTCAGATACTTGAAGTATATGGTCCATGTAATGGGCGGGAGTATGAGAGGGGATATGGTAGGAGACTTTCAAGATAAATGTTTTAATAATATTATTTGCAGTGTGTGAAAATACAACAAAATTTTAAGTAACAATCTCAAACTGAACAACTAGAAGCTGAAATTTGTATTTTAAGAGAACAACTACGTCAAGCAATAGTTGTTTTTAATATTTTCTTGAGGCTTCCTATGTCAAAGAGATAATAGGAAATGTTCTCATTTATTGCCTAAATAAAAAAGGAACAAGTTATCCCTTGGCAAGCAGTCATAATTGTCCCATTGCATGTTCACATGTATAATTTTGTTTTTGTTTGAGACACAATAAGACTTATGGGTTATATAAGTAAATTTGTGATATTTGGCATTATAGGACCCATAACCTATATATCTTAATGAAGGGTACTAGATGGACTCTATGATGAAGATCATGTATTTTTTAAGAATAACTCCTTGTGAGATATGTTTGAATTTTTAAAGGAGATATTAAGTTTAATGATAGTGGTGTGTCTAGAAGCGCATATAAGTCAAGAGTCCAAGAAGTCAACTAGTCCATTGGAGTTTCATTTGTTGTGGGATAGTGATCACCTATCCTATATACAGAACATCATGTATCTTGTATCAAACATATTTGGAATGCATTGTACAAATTTTCTTCACACTCTTTCATGGTAATTTGGTGCCATAGATTTATTTATAGGGGGCATTTCCCTAAAAAGAAAGCAAGAAGGTATATTCCCACAAGTGACTCCCTATCTTGGTTGGCTGTTTGTAGGGTCATCTTCATCTTCTTTTCTGTCATCGCATGTCTTTACAATATCATCTTTTTCATAGTTGTAATGGCTAAATCACCTTCTTGTACACCTTTGCAAATTTTGACAAATCCACACACATCGTTCGATTAGTCCAAGATAGTGGAAAACTTGCATAACAAAGATTAGAGAACTCCTTTCTCTTTGAATACTCCTTTCATATATTCTCTCTTTTCAACTAAATATCTCTTCTCTTCTCCTCATACTCATTCTTCTCTTCTCATTTTCTCTATATCATCTTGAACTAGAAGCCCCAATATAGTAACAACATTTATGCAAAAGAATTTGAGAAATTCCTTCTCCCTTGAATCTTTCATTCATCTTTTATATATTGGAACTCATTATCTCTTATCTAGTTTTCATACTCATTCTTCTCTTTTATCTCATATATATTGTCATTTCCATCTTGACTCAGTAAGCGACATAAGTTGCATGTTATATGTCTACACATGGTGTCACCTCTATGGTTTCTCCTACCCAGGTGGTGGTAGACATCACATGACATCCATGCCACCCGTCATATCCGAACTAGGATTTTATCCTACCCTTAAGGTGGTGTACACATTGTATCAACCATCTCACATGTCATATCTCCCAGTGATGCGCCGTGCCATATGTTCCACACATAATTCTAACATCAAAAATGCCAGATCCATCTTAACACAGATTTGCCTCCATATCACATACCATTTCACCCAATGTACCCATTGCTGCAAGCTATTTGTAGTCTCTGAAAACTTTTAGGGACTCTTTCCACCAAAATACCACCCCCATAAAAGGGAGAGGGCCCCTACGACCCCCAACCAACTCATAAAAAGTTGGATCCATATACAAGGGGGTATAAATTCAACTCATGGCCATCCTCTTTCAAGTGTGCAATCAAGCTCTACCTCAAGAGTGAAGTCTATCTCTTTCATGTTCTAGGTTCAACCCTAACAATGTCTTACGTAAGGTTGAAACACTTCAAGAACTTCATGCACGATGTATTGTGCAAGTGTTCAATCACTTCAAGCATGATTTCTAGTATGCGATTCAATTCTCAATAGTTATTGATCAATAATATACATAACTTGTCCAATCATGTAAATCAAGATTTTTCATATCACTCATGTTTTCCACAATCCAAATACCCTACTTACATCATAGTAAATTCATGGGGGAGTTGTATTTTTCCACCCCGATAACTTAGTTCTTTGTGTTTGGTGTGCGAGATATAGAGAACATGAGAAGAGAAGAATGAGTATGAGAAAAGAGAAGATATCATGAGTACACGGGGTAGGAGAGGACACAATTTTCTAAATATATTTCATACAAGTTTTCTACTATTTTGGAGCTTCAATTTATTGAAGTATAATCCCAAATTTCAAGGTTGATGTCAAATCTCACCTTTTATATTTAGAGCTAACATCCATTGTCTTATGCACCCATCATCAAGGTGAGAGGAAATTCCTCATGTGTGTTGTCCCTTTCAGATTTGCTATAGTAGGTGTACATGTCACTCTTAGCTATGTCTTGGTCATCTCTATCAACTGGCACATCATTCATCTAGTACTAGATGCATCTTCGAGTACTACACATTTGGTTGTGTATTGGTTTAGCTCACCAATGCTTTTCAAAAGAGAATTCATCGACCTTCATTAGAAAATGGTTGAGATTGTCCTTCTTTTCCATGTCAAGAAATTAAAATATCTGATGCAACATGTTCTTGTCGTGGCACATATATTGACTATCACATGTAATGTTTATTTAAAAACTGTGACAATGACAATATCACATAATTGGTGATTCTTATCAACATGTGTGATTCTTTTTCATGTCTTCCACTAGACGTTACAACCCCCAACACGCTCAAACCTCCAACACTCTCAAGTCTACATGTTGATCCAA
Organism: Alisma plantago-aquatica; assembly: GCA_963693085.1. Taxonomy (NCBI): domain Eukaryota; kingdom Viridiplantae; phylum Streptophyta; class Magnoliopsida; order Alismatales; family Alismataceae; genus Alisma; species Alisma plantago-aquatica. The sequence goes on along the minus strand of OY856412.1, from coordinate 1,188,479,787 downwards.
CAACTCTCAAGGTCAAGGGAAAAGTTATCAAAGTTTGGGGAGTTCACATGTAGTGATAGTTCACGGAGGGTGCACATGCCATGAAAAGTATATCTTCATTTTTTGGCCTATGCTTGGCTTTTGTAAAGTTTGTCTAGTCCTATGTTCAAGGTGGTCATGTGATTCTACCATACTCCAGTTTGCGTGGGAATTTTAGAATCAAAAGGTGATATCAAGTCATTTAAATGAGAATGTGTTTACAAGCCTATTGTTGACACTCCATTTTTTTCATTCGACAAAAATTCAAAATTCAATAAAAATTCTCTAACTAATGATAGCATCTATTCAATGTCCTACCCAATTTCCACATATCCCATTTCACCCACATTTTCATATTTTTCTACCTCTTAAAATCCTCATTTTTACCCACTTTCACCCAGTTCGGGGCCTTATGTAAAGAGACATTCTATCATACCTAAAGTAAAATTTTCCTTCCAATTCTATTTTAAAGAAGCTATTTTTTTATAAGTTGTCTAGTTAAATAGTATGGAATTAGATATTCCCCTTCCAACTACCTTTTCTAGAAAAATGTGAAAGATAACTCTAACTTATCTTTTTGTACAAGTTTTCTCTGTTTTTCACTAGAGTATTCCTAAAATGACTGGGAAAATAAGAAATTATCTTTTTTCCACCCTAGGAGACCCAACGAATCACAATAGTTTGCCACCCTCTGTGTGGTGCATCACGGTGATCCACAACCTCTTCTTAAATATATTTCCTATAATCTTGAACCCTAAAATCTACCTATAATAGACCCCCATTTCCAATGTATTCCAGACCCCTTTCTTCTCTCTTGAATATAGAGAAAAGACAGACCCCTCTTTACTTTTTGTATTACATATGATCACATGATCCTTCCTCTGACACCACGTATTGTGTAAGATCTATAGAATAGTAAATTGTTCTAATTGCTGCACCTAACTACTACGTCTTCTATCTAATCTATAACTACCACATATAATATGATCTATTGTTGCATTTGATCTACTAATTGTTGTAACTACTCTGCCACTCTTATAGTTGTCATTTTTTACTATTTTCTGAACATCTAGTTATCTAAGCACACATATGCTAGTCATCCTCTAACATATTATGCATCGGTCCTAATAGCCAATGAAGGATCTCTGCAGTGGAAGGTCCTAAGGTGATTATGACCACAAAACACTTAAAAATTAGGACCTTTAGGTCAATGACGGAAATGACACAGACATCTCCATCCCTAAAAGCCTGCTCACACTAAAAAATCACATTTTTATCATGATTTTTATGCTCTCTTTACTTTTAACCATCCCGAATCACTCAATATTTCACAATAGCGATGATGCTTGATACTAGTTTTCTGAGTGAGATGGGAGTGATAATCCTTCCCACTCATAACTAGACAACCTAATCTCTTGTTTTGCTCTTTATTTATTTTTTCATTCCACATGGATAATTGTTCAAATTACACAATGCTTCAATAATTGATTTTCCCCTTTTTTCTTATACAAAATGTGGTGGCAACTCCGAAATCCAAAGTGACATTTTGATGGTTAGAAAGGATAGAGTTTTGTTACTGGAATATCTTTCTTTTCCACCTTTTTGGTTGGGTGTGACAGACTGACGACTCTGCTGAGGAGTATTGCCAAGATGGTATAAATCAAAATTCCACTGTCCTATTTCAAACATTGGGCATAATCTGGATTGTTCATTTTTCTCACCTTTTTTCTTTTTGGTATGGGAGTAAGGTGGAAAATCAACATGATCTGCTAGATCTGGCATGTGGATCAAGGTGATTCGCTGTCCCTATCCGTCTTTTTTTTAATTATTTAGGGTTTTGCCATCCTGATTTGTTCTTTTAGATTCTCTATACACTACCGATTAGGGTTTTTACCACACTTCCCATCTAGGGTTTAGTGTTTGCTTCCCCCATAAAAAACACAAAAAATATAAAGGATGAATACCAAGTGTAGGTCAAAACAAAATATGATCTTTCTCAAAAAATATTTTTGTTATTTCTTTATCTGCATATCTTTAACTATCATGAATCATGGGCTTGCTTAAAAAATGGTTAAAACCCATTACATGCTCTTCACATGCCTATAAACCCATGTGTGATGGAAAGGGTGCCCACCCAATGTTGGATCACTGAAAATGATGTAGGATGACAATAAAGGTACCAGAGCAACGTTAAGTTGGATGTCCAAAGTCCTTGAAAGCATCCCACTCTCCTAGTACTCAAGACTAATTGTGGCCTCCATAGTCACGAGGTGTATTAGGAGAAGTACCTTCATCCGTTGAACTTAGGATACCTCCATGATTGAGTTCCATCTACCCATAAAGAAGATAAGGACCAACCCCTCTTATACAAATCAAATTCTAGTGACGATGTAATGTAGATCTAAATTCATGGGTTAAAAAGAGGAGGGTTATCTACTTCATGTGTATATGTCTTGTCATCCTTGCTTCAATATTATTGAGTTTATTGCTAACCCTTTTTTCATTTGTGGATTCTAGCAATCTATCTCAAAAATCAACAAAATATCAACCTTGAACACTATTTCCAGATATGAACAATCTTAAACTTGAACAACCTTTTCCAAAGATTAATAATATCAAATTCAATAATATTTTTCAACATTAACAATCTCAAATTCTAAAAATATTTCTTAAATGTAAAAATATCAGATTTGAATAATCTTTTTTAAAGATTAACAATCTCAAACTTGAACAATCTTTCTCAGAAATTAACAATCTCAAATTCAAACAATATTTTTAAAATATTAACAATCCCAAATTCAAAAAATCTTTCTCAAAGTTTAACAAATTAAAGTATGTCCTTGAAAATTACACAAATGAGAGGGTTCCTGCACATCGTGTAAGACATTGTTCACTAATGCTATTATGACCTTAAACTAATCCCACTTTATCTTTAAAACTTTTTGGGTCCTGGATCACGACCTAAAATTAGTCCAATCATACACTTCATCTTCCTAAACCAGGTCTTGGACTACAATCTAAAACTAGACCACAACCTTTCTCTAAACATCATAATAATGAGAATCCAAGTTGAGACTTCCTCTTTGCCAACCTTTCCCCACAAGAACCCTTCAGAAAATCTGCTTGAGCTAAGAGGAAACTTGCATGTCATGGATGCTGCCAAGGATTTCAATTTGGTAACCTCACTAGTCAAGGATGCCATACGGAAGAAAACCAATTGATTAGGAACAATCACTTGCCTAATAAGGTATACCTTAATCTTAATTAACCACTCAAACCCCCCAACTTCCATCATACTCTGAATGATTCTTTTAGAAAACTTCTCAGGGGAATAACACATCCAACATCTCTTTTTTTGTTTTTGAAATAACACCAACAAGAGTGTCACGTATAAAAGTGGATAAGTTCCCTTGTATATTCCAGGCTAGGGGAGGAAACAACCACCAAAGACAATGTAGGTTTATTTCATCATGAGAGGGTCGCAAGAAATGAAGGATCATTCCATCCATACGGTTATCCTACTAGTGAGGATGCCTTTTACTTTAATCCCTATGGAATGTGGACAGAGTGACCCATCCTAAAGCATGCAACATTTTCTCTTAATATTACACCCTACTTTTGAATCCGTTAATGTTTATTTCAAGACAAAAGCAAGGAGCCCATACCTCACTCGATCTTTCAAGAAATCACTCTAGATGACTAGGAACAACAACACAGATTGTCAGTCTTACAATATCTCCCAGTGGGATGATGCCCGTGATAGTCAAAACAAAGAAGAAGAGAAGGAGAAATGCATGGAAGACACAAACACATCTGAGATACCAACCTCTCAAGAAGGACATCCACAAGATCAACCTTTCTACATAAATTTTTCACCTCCACCGATCTTAGCATATGTAGGAGGGTGGCACTATTTGGGATTCACCAGACAAGAGTCTATATATGTTGAGTGATCTACATTCCACCCGTACAGAGTATGGGGTTCTTACCAGTCTATGCCAGAATGTATTTCAACCAAGACTCTACCAAAGTCCACCATTTGAGAACGTTAGGACAATTCCGATACTGTAAGAAGCATCAACACCTTTCTCAGGTCCTGAAGGAGAAACTGGGGGAAAAAATAAAGAAGAAGGGGTTTGTAATCACATAGGGTGACTCCCAAGGGGCCCAATAGGCCCAAACTGTCACAAAGGTTCAAATGCAACATTTGAATGGTTGAGGACTAGTACCCAACCTGCACTACATTTATGAACCACCCTACTCCTTGTACAATCTATATATTGGGGGAGAGTATGACTTCCGGCCTCTGATGTACATGGTTCCGCCAGAGACAATCAAACCACCAATGATACTAGTGGTGGCCTCACGTGAAGAAGTTTCAACATAGGAGCATGCTACCACCAATCACCTGATTCTCAAGATCATGCAAAAGATCAAACTACTAGATGGGAAGGACAACAAGAAAACAGTTAGTGACTTCTGCCACTTTCTAGATGTGAAGTTGCCTGACAACTTGAACATGCCAAAAGTCCATGGGTACTCTATAGAGGGGGATCCCATGGCCCACATCAGAGCATATTGTTTAGATATAGTGGAAGTCCAAGACGATGACATGGTACTTATATGCTATCTTACATGGACCTTAATTGGTCCTGCATTGTCCTGGTAAAACAAACAAGACACGACCATAATCACCATGTGGTCCAAGATGGTAGAGAAGTTTATTAATTGATATTCATGGAATATAGACCAAGTCCTGACTAAGGAAAACTTGGAATCATTGTGACAAAAGACAAACATGAGCTTCCTATATTTATTGGATGGTGGAGGGAACTTGCTGCTAGATTAAAGTTCAAGCCTACATATAAGGAGGCCTTGGACATGGTGATAAAATCCTCCACTCCACCCACACTACCATATTATCTCTACAAAGATACAACACCTACTAGAGCTCATACAAGTAGGTGTGCAAATTAAAAATGTAATCAAAAGGGGTTTCCATCAAAACATAGGCCTCACTTTCTAGTCATTACCTACGTCCTCAATGACTAATCAAAAGTTGAATGGGAAAAAACAAAGACATCAGATGCTATAGTGGGATCAGTGCTCGTCCTCACTGAGATGGGAAGAAATAAATGCCAATCATACAAGTATCATCATTACAAACATCGATGACACCATCTGTCCTTTCACCATCACTTCAGTAATAATAGGCTCACATGATGCCACCCAATTACCCCCCATAGTACATGCCCCCACAATATGCATGGCTTCCAAAAAACTAATAAGGGTGCACACTATTGCCTTTCCAGCTGATAATATAACAAAGAACTGCAAACACTCCTTCGATAGTGAGGAATATGAATCTCATGTTGAGCTAGCAACTACCGCTCCATCGGCAAAGGATCCTTTCAAACCAAAGACCCCATAGGAGCTTCCCTCATTACTATTCTTCCAGATATCAAACATCTACTTAGATTTCCAGCCATAAGGGATCTACCAAATCCCTTGACATAGAGCTATAATGTCAATGCTTTTTGTGATATCACAACACATCTTCTTACATCATGCTCAAACACACCCTATAAGACCTGATTGATTTGGGGAGGTCCACATAGTCTCCTTAGAAGAGGTACCTTCATCATCCAACATAGTGTCCATGACTCCTCACCAGATAACTCACCCTACTAGATCATACTACCACTAGAGAAATTAATTAAGATCTCGACTCAAAGCACTCAGATTATCGTCTCAGTCTGAGAGTAGATGAAAATAATTTTGAGAAATTTCAAAAATATGACTAGCACACTAAGCACCTGCCAGGGGTAGAAAGTGCATATGTTCATCATACCAGGGGTCTGTCAATGATAGAAGGAACAATGAGTATGATGTCCGGTAGTGGTAGAAGGAACAATGAGTCAATGTACCAAAGGTGAGTCCAAATCTAAAATTGCAAAATGTTTGGATCCTAAAAGATTTGATCTACTAATTCCTTGCCCTACCATTTTGATATCAACCATGATATTTTCACCAGTCACATCAAATGGAGATCAGCTTTCTACCTTTCCATAGATAGCAACACCTCTTGACAAGAAAAAAAGGTGACTACTTATATAAGATTCCCGACAAACACTACAAAAGAAGGGGCTAGTAAGATCTCCATCCCATCCATTGATACCAAGTAGTTAACACATATGCCTAAGCTTTGCAAAAGGAAAAATACCGAAGGCTCAGATACAAATCTCATTCCTCAATTAACTAGAAGGGGAAGTATCCTAAAAAATGTGATGAAAAACTCCCCAACATGCCAATATGCATGCATGAAGGCTCTAAAAGAAGCATATCTCTCTAAACATGTGCGTCCAAAAGGTCTCACAGACACTATCAGGTTCATCATGACCCCACATCTAATCTCATTCTCTGAGGATGAGATACCAATGGTTGGGAATCACCACATGTACTTATTGATTACTATAGTATACAACATCCTCAAGATACCTTCTTGATTCATTAATGAAAGCACTTGTCTCAATGTGTGTCTATTGATTACATTAATCATCCTATGAGATGATTCCTCTGATCTATAGTCAACAACAAAGAAAACAACCTCCTTTGACTGAGTAATCAAGGATTCTCTGGGAGAAATCACACGGGAACTAAAAAATTAGATCATAGACGTTTTCCATCCCATTCATCATGATGGAGTTGAGTCCCTCCTTCAACCTCCTCCTGGGGAGCCACATATTCATCAACTCCTGGTTCTTCCCTTTAACTATCAGTTAGGCCATGCCATTGTCAATTTTCATGCTAAAAATCTTGGCACTATTGCATGTATCAAAGAAGACAATCATTTGCATTGTTTCAAAATGCTCTAGGTTGCTAACTTTAGCTGGGTGTCCCCACATAGAATGAGACATCATCTTCCATACAATCCCACATTCTTCGTACATCAACTATGACACCCTTTGCCACACAAAGAGAGATCACTAAAAACCAAGCACAAAATTAATACTAACAATCACATTATCACAAAACAAGGTAAATTAAAAACTAATTTAATAACCATATGTCAAGATGAACTCATCATGTATGAAGCCATAAACTGGAGCCACTTGTGTTCTATTCATATCAAAAGATGTTACTAAGATGGTTCACTGTCTAACCAACCACAACCTGTTACATGTGAAAACATGTTCACATACACAAATCACCTCTGTACCATCATCATATAGATTACAAAACTCAAAGTGATGTAAAACGTCTATAAAACACCCCAAAGGAGATGAGCGTATAGGGATGACACATAGGACTCTATTACTAGGAACTAGCTGTATATCCATGATCCAACAACTACACTCCTCATGATATATACCTCAACAACACAATCTCTATCCCAGCATGCACGTCCACCTAAAAGATTTTGGAACTCACGGGGTGAGACCAAACTAGCCAGCAAGAGTTATAACTCACCATTAACATCTACTAAAAGCATAGAAAGCTAACACCAGGTATTATACTATTAACATATAAGCATATTCAACTAAATGATATAAGAAGAGCTATTAATATTCTAAAAAGGAATATGAAGAAAATGTATATTTTCTACCAACTAACATGTACAAAAGCAAAGTAAGGTTACAACCAATGTTCTTATATTTGATCCTAAGCAAGTGTACTACACGAATGATTACATATTTTATTATGCCCTGAGGATTTGAGTCGTACCACCCCAAATCCAACCAACCACTTATAAGTTGAAATCCGTTCCATAAAAGGTCTTATGGAAGAGCCAAAATCCATGAACTCACCAAACCTTGTGGTCAGTACATGAGTGCATAACACAAACATACCAATCAACTACAACCTATGACATATAGCCAAATAGTGAAAGTCCTAGCCCACCTAAGGATAGGTCACGATGCTAGTGAAAATGAGCTGTGAGCCGCAACCCCACTCCTACTGGGGTATGGCCCATAGCCAATCCTGTAAAATCTCATAAGCATAAAATCACTGAGCTACACCCTACAACCACACTCCTACCAGGGTATGGCCCGTAGCCAATCCTGAGAATGCATATACTTAATAGTATATGACTCCAAACTTCTGCTAAGGGAAAACTTGTTTCACCATCCAACAAGTGTTGATACTAAGATGGATCTATGGCACAAGGAAAAACTACATGATTAAGGTTTCACTGTATGAGTTATGATAATTGGGTGAATTAAGGCTTTAGCACACAAGTGGACATACAAAACCCTAATTCAATCTAGCAAGCATAACTACAAAACAACTCAGAAGATATGAAATGTATAAGGTGCGAACTTGTCACATTATCTCAGGAATCATTGCCTTCCACAAGGATATCATCATCACCACCTGTTAACATTGTCATATTAGGCTAATCATCATAATCACAACACTGGGGATATTAATCCCTCATCCCATCATTGGAGGATAACCCTCTCACTAGGCGTCAAGTATCTACCAAGTCATAAGACTCAATCACATCATTCATGTATATCAACATCACATCATACCTCAACAAGTACAATGTGTAGTGTGAGTTGTCACTTCACCACATAGCACTGTCATTTTTGAGATTACCATCACTACCACACAACCATACATGAATATCACCAATGCCATTTCCATGGGATAGCAATTCCTCACTCACATTATAACATGGTAACCACTTTGAGAGAGAAACAACACATCACATGGACCATCAATTAGAGTTAGGGTTCATAAACAAATTCAATTATTGAACCCTAAGTACACCACATTTCACTATCATGGAACTGATTAGGTTTAGGCAACATTAACTGTTCATGATTGGGTTGTTAATCAACATCCCAAAGTATTAATGTCACTCATAAGCATTCATATACGCATCCAACTAGGTTTCCTATAAGTAACAACCATACACTATATGTGCATCAACCACCCATAATATAAATTACTCGACCAAAAAATATCTACTTGACCCGACCATGCACACAACAAGGTGTCTCGACCCCGATGCACTCCTACCCAGGTCGCGACCGCAACACATCTCAATTGGGCATCACCATTAAAATAGGGCAAGACATCATGATCATTACTAAAGCTAAGTGCAACATCATGACTAAATCATCAACACACCGTCACAACCACATGCATAAACAACATCTCGATTGTGACAGAACACAAAGCATCATGACCTCCCAACCCTATTGCATCGCGATCACACAACATCGCAACGTCACGAGCATCAATGAGCATGGCGTCTTGCTCGTGATGGAACAAAGCATTGTGACCAAAAGAAAAACTAGGATGCAACCCAACAAAAGCAATGTCGCGAGCATCTCAAAACTAGGGTTTCGACCACCCATGGAAGAACATGTCGCAACCCCAAGAAAAAAGGACTTGTCTCAACCTCAAACCAAGAGCATCTAGACTGAAACCAAACCTAGGTCATGACCAACCTAAAGATAGGGGTCTTGACCATCATTAGATGTGATGTCTCACCCCAAAACCAAGCATATCAAGGTATCTCATCCCAATGTAAAATAAGGTAGAATGAGTAAAATGAACAAAATACCACTAAGGCAAGGAACTGTTGTTAAATAGGTTTTGAGCATGATCAAAATAGAAGATTCCATCATCCAGAACAAATGATAATACAAGGGAACTCCATCCTTAATCATGAAAGAGAAACCCCAAGAAAAACAGATAGAAAAAACCTAAAACTTACGTTATGAACTACCATAAAAAAGATTTATGTCAACTTTTTGGATGACTCATAATAATGTGTCACCTTTCTGGAAGTTGTGTTGTCGAACCTTCTTGTTGAATGCTCTAGAAATTCTTCCTTGATTAAATTGTGCATGGTGTAGGGCTTTTTCCTACCATTATTCAAGAATGTTATAGTAGAAGACTCTATCTTGAAGCCATTCAGACTCTGGGATATCTGCATCCCGCAATATCCTAAGAAAAAGCATTTGTATTTCGATTGGTAGGACTGCTTCCATCTCATATACTAGTGAGTATGGTGTATCCCCTATGGAAGTTCTGTTGGACGTGCGGTTGGCCCACAAAGCCATCAGAAGATGTCCATGCCATAATCTTCTTCATAATCTTGAGTAGATTTTTATTAGCAATTTCTACATCTTCATTCAATTGTGGTCAATAAGTTCATGTTTGATAATGTTTGATCCCCAAAGAGCTCAGGTACTCCTTGACAGTCTTGGCATTGAAGTTCATCCATTTAATTGAAATAATCTCATGTTCTATCCCATATCGGCTTGTGATGTTGCTATTGAAGAACTTGATGACTTGTTGGGCTGATCCATTGAGGATGTGCATTGTTTCTACCCACTTAGTGAATTAATCAATTATGACTAAGATGAAACAATTGCCATTTTATGCTTTAGGATTGATCTTGTCAATCACATCGATTCCCCTAGCTGAGAATGGCCAAGGTTTGGCCATGTTGTAAATCTAATTTGCAAGTGAATAGATGTAATCCCTATGGATTTTATAGACTCAATATTTGTAGGAAAAATGGTAGAAGTATGTGTCCTTGGTGTTCCAATAGTACCCTAAGAGTTGGATTTTCTTGAATTGCATTAGTCCATTCATGTGTATGCCACATGACCCGAATGGATGTCCTTCATTAGAAATTGAGATTCTATCCTTTTAATGAATCAAAGAAGAGTTTGATTGTAACATTTTTGGTATAGTTGTTCTTCCCCTATAACATATTGTGTGATATGTAGCTTGAGTACCAATTTCTATCTCTATGAGAGGTTATGGGAAATTACTTGATTTGATAGATACATCTTGATGTCATGAAACTAATATGTTTCTTTGTCTAGAGGTGCATTTTCTATGACCATGCAATAAGTTGTTTGAGTAAGCGCCTTAGATTTAAGAGAGAAGGTGTGGCCTTTTTGGATGTCAATCCATGAGGCGAGATTATTAGAGTGTCAGCAAAGGAAATTTGCTCTCTTCTGATGAAGTGGAAGGAGACTTGCTCAAAGCCTCAAGTCAGAGAACACATGCTCCTAGTAAGTTACCAAGTTTTACTGGTGTGTTATTCAATTGTTCTGTACTTGAGAGATGATGAGAAGGGAGTCACCCTAGACTTGTAACTGTCATTCCCCTTGTAGTAGGGTGGGTTGGAGTCCCAAAATATAGGCTCTGTACTCGGCCATATTGTTAGAGGTGTCAAATTTTAACTTTCTTGCTTTAATAGTTGTTCTCCATATGGCTCTAAAGGACTATGTCTATTCCAGATCCTTTTTAGTTTACAACTCCTTACAAGAATATTGAACATGTGACAGTATCCAAAAGGAATTCCACATCTGATGGGTTAATCATCCTTATATATTCATCAGGAACTCATTCTCATGAGTAGCTTATTTTGGTAGTGGGGAATCTGCTAGTTGATATGTGAGATCTTGTGCTTTACTGCCTTCTTTGGGAGATAAGTAATGCTGAATTTTGAAAACATTACTTTCCATTGAGCGCATCACTCGATCAGAGTTGGGTGATCACATATATTAAAGAGTATATCATTTTTTTTTTGGAATAGGTAAAATTATATTGCCAAAAACTTTGCTACACTTTACAAGGCTGTCTAAGCAGCACAACGTCATATGAACATGTTATACAAAAACATGTTCTATGCGATAGAGCAGCTCTAAACTCTAAACATAAAATAGTGGGTTAACAACTACAAAAACCCCCAAAATTTTCTAGCATTACAGCTCAAGCGCAAGCTGATTTGTTTTTTCCTTGCACACACAGATATGAAATCTCTACTGATATCATCCATCAACTGCATGTGATTTTTGGGAATAACACCATGCTTCCTGCCATTTCTTTCCTTCCAAACCATATACAGAATGCAGCCCAGGATAGTACCACAAAGTGATAAGAACCACAGGTCCTTAGACACATTATGACACCATTGAATGATTTCCATCAGGTCGCAAGGCAGGTCAGCACCCCAGCCGTTTCTAATACAAGTGATTCTCCATAACGAAAGAGTGTAGATACATCTGAAAAAGAGGTGCTAGGCAGATTTGTCACCATTCTGACATAACTCACATTCCCTATCAACCATCAACCCCCACAGTAAAAGCCTATCATTGGTAGGAATGCGGTTCTTGATAACTCTGAACATCATAGTGCTCCATTTAGGATAGTAGAATTTGCCCCATACCACTTTCCACCAGCTGACCTCCGGTCGTTGTATCCAGTTGATCCAAGTTGTTGGGTCTAGCAAGACGCCAACACCTTGATTATCAACTTGAAATATGTTGGCAATGCTTTCGTAGGACTTGCACATCCCCCTCCAAACACGTGAAGGATTAGTATTATCTTCCATACTGATGTGGTTGTTGTACCTAGCACGCATCCATCTAACCCATGTGGAGTTTGGCTCAGTTATGGATTTTTGTATTCTTTTCTGTCTTCTTTCTTCCATGATCTCTTCAGGGTCAGCTAGCTGCAGCCCACCTTCTTTAAACGGCTTGGCGATTTTAGTCCAGGCAATACTGTGTGATTCCCCCCCCCCCCCACAGAAAGGAAGCAATGATAGATCTCATTTTATCCATTCTTGGTCTAGGGATTTCACTAAGACATGCCCAAAACCTGATAGTACTCTGAAGAAGATAAGACCCCAAAGCCTGTTGAGGTGGTGGTTGTCGATCTCGCAACAACTGAAGAAGGCAAATTTCTGGGCGACAGGAGTGGAGTCGAAGACCATCAGCAAGAGATCGTGATCACCACAGCCGGTCCTGTGACACAGGTTAATGTGGTATTGGCTGAAAGAAGTGAGAAGAGGAATGATACAGAGAATCCATTTGATATCCTAAATCAGATGGGAGACAAAGAAATTGAGGAGGAAGGGGGACACCATAGTAGGAGTCCCAGACAGACCAGAAGCACCAAGCAAACCAAGAGGGCGGAGAAGAAGAGAGTACCCGAAACCAGTGGAGGGGAAGGGGAAAAAACCAAACATTAATGTCCATTATAGGATGGAATGTGAGAGGTGCTGCTCGACCCTACTTATAAAGGAAGCTAAAAAGTATACTGACGCAATCCAAAATCGACTTGTGTTTCGGCTTTGAAACCAAAGTTAGGAGATAAGTAAGAGACATCATTAATAACATGTTCCCTACGGGGTGGCTATCCCTCAATAATCTGGATGCTATTAATGGCGGTCGGATTGTGTTGGGCTGGGACCCTTCCGTGTGGAAGGTGGAGGTTATTAATGTCACTGATCAAACTATGACTGTGAGCTGCTTTGGCAGAGATGGTTTCAACTGTGTATCCACTGGTTTTTATGGTGAAAACATAGAAGTAGAAAGGAATTCCATGTGGGATACCATTACGGAAACAACACAAAATGAAGTGTCGTGGCTCATCCTTGGTGATTTCAACTGCGTTAGAAGAAAATCAGAAAAAAGGGGAGGCAGAAGAGTACCTGAAAGAATACTTCAGAAATTCAACGATACAGTGGATAGTGCAGCCATCCATGAGGTGAAGACAATAGGAGGAAAAGTCACATGGACTAATAAACAGAAGCAAAACAGAATTGCTACCCAACTTGACAGGGTACTAGTCAATGAAAAATGGCTAGAATCTTTTCCCTAACAGGTGGTCAAGCTGGACATCCATCCTTTCAGTGATCATGCTAGCACGAGATTCGACTTGAAGGAGGCCGAAATCACAAAAAGACCATTTATATTCTTAAACTACTGGTGTGATTGGCATGGGTTCAGTGAAGTAGTCGAGAAGGGATGGAACATTGAAGTTGATGGTAATCCGCTCTATGTATTCTAGAAGAAATTAAAGAATACCAAGATGGCTTTGAAGAAATGGGCGAGAGAGGCCATCGATTTACCGAACCTGCTGAGAGAGGCGAATGATACCTATTCCAAGGCTGCTCTTAATTTGAGGAAGGATCCTTTAAATAACGATCTCATCAAGGAGGAAGCTAAGGCTGAGGAAAAATTGACGCACCTGGAGAAAGCACGAGAAGTTCATGCCTGGCAGATCAGTAAGCTGAAGTGGATTAATGAAGGAGATAGGAATACTAAAACCTATCAATCAGCTATTAAAAGGAAAGAAATGAAGGAGACTATTCATGAAATCTCTGACAACAATGGTGTTAGAAAAATAGGGAGGAAGGATATTTCTGAAACAATGGTGGAGTTCTTCAACGGACTCTACAATCAACCTTTGGTTTCTGATTGCAGGTGGGATCACATTCTTCCTGAAGGAAGAGTCATTGACCAAATGAATCAACTACTGCTTAAAGACACAAACTAAGAAGAGATAAAGAAAGCCATCTTCTCCATCCACATTTCGAAGGCCTCGGGGCCTGATGGTTTCAACAGCAAATTCTACTAGTGTAAATGGGAGCTTATAAAGAAGGACCTTTGCAAGGCAGTTATGTGGTTCCTGAAAGGAGGTAATATGGTGAGAGATGTGAACCATTCTTTCATCAAGTTGATCCCTAAGGTTAAAAATCCAAGCACAACGAAAGAATATAGACCAATCGCTTGTTGTTCTGTACTCTACAAGATTATCTCTAAGATTATAGCTGGTAGACTCAACTCATCCTACCTGATATAGTCTCAAAAGAACAAAATGCTTTTATCCAAGGCAGAAATATTGCGGACTGTGCTCTTCTTGCCTCTGAGTTTCTCAATGATTTCGGGATCAACAAAGCCACTGCTAAGACTTGCATCAAACTAGATATAACTAAAGCTTATGACTTCGTCAGATGGGAAGCTATATGGAAGATCATGCATAGCTTGGGTTTTGATGATAGGTGGATCAACCGAATCCAACAATGTGTGCAAACCACCTCTTTCTCCATTCTGATCAATGGTGCCCCTGTTGGGTTGTTCAAAGCTACAAATGGTATCCGTCAAGGTGATCCCCTATCTCCCCTGATTTTTGCGGTGGTGATGGAGGGGCTGTCCTTCGCCTTTCAAAAGGCTAAAATTGAGAAGAAGATTAAAACTTTCAAGGTCAAGAATACAGAGGTCATGACTCATCTAATCTTTGCTGACGATGTTTTGATTTTCTCCACCGACCATGCTAAGAGACTTTAAGAATACAAAAAGGTTCTCAACCATTTTAGCAAACTCACTAGACTCTATATTAGTGAAATTAAATCGAGAATCTATAATTCTAAATCATGTGACCACAGAAGAGGAAGACTAAAAGCAGCCTTTGGAGTCAAGATCGGTAGAATTCCAACAAGATACTTGGGGGTTCCCTTGGCTAGTGGAAAAGGCTACAGTAAAGATTTTGGAATGTGCATTGACAAGCTTAGGGAGAAGATTGACAACTGGAGTGGGCTACACATCTCCCTTGCTGGGCGCCTTATTCTTATCAGATCTGTTAAAGAGTAGATCATGCTTGGAGATAAGTTGTAGAGGATATGACATTAGGTAGTGGTTTAGCTTCCTCATTGCGTAGATAGAGATAGGTAGTAATTTTATATTGTATTATAGTGATCCCCTATGTCATTGAATTTCTTGGACATGTAGTAGATAGTGTGATCTTTGTCAATTGTTGCTTGACTTAAGACTCCACCCATCAATGTCTCATAGATAGATAGGCGTGAAATGACATAAAAACCATGGATATTCATCCACAACACCAGAGGATTGGCGAGGTAATTTTTTATCTTATGGATCACAACCTGACATTGTATGTTCCATCCATATCCAAAGCTCTTCTTTAATAGCTTGAAGTTTGGCTCATATATAGGGGTGGTTTTGGTGATGAAACATACGATGTATTGGAGAGGCCCAATTAGGCTCATATCTCCTTCTCTGTGTTGGGAGTAGGCTTTTCCCAGATGGATGGATCTTTCCAGGATCTACTTTAATACCTCTTTGGCTGATGTTGTATCCTAGTAGGTCACCAGATGTAACCCCAAAGCTACATTTGGTGGGATTCATATGTAGTGAGAACCATCATAGTCATTAAAACATCTTCTCAAGGATGGTGATGTGGTCCTCATGATTTTTAGATTTAGGATTCATGTCTCATGTCGACCTCCACCTCTTTGTGCATCATGTCATGAAAGATGACAACCATTTCCCTTTGATATGCAGCTCTGGCATTCTTGAGACCGAAAGGCATGACTCAATAACATAACACTTCCCATTCTTGATGAAGGTGGTCTTTTATTTGTCTTCCTTTGCCATCTTGATCTTATTATATTTGGTAAATCCATCCATGAAGCTGAGTAGTGCATGGTCGGCTATTTTGTCAATGATTACATCTATGTGTTGAAAAAAAGTTGTCTTTTGGAGATGCCTTATTGAGGTCTTGATAGTAAAAAAAATAACTACTTTTCCATCTTTCTTTAGAACCAGTATATTGTTTGAGATCCATGTGGGATAATTGACCAGCTCTAAGAATCCAACATTGTATTGTTTTTGAACTTTCTTCATGATCTTGAGGCTCCACTCTAGCTTAGTTGTTTAGCCTTTTTCTTGATGGGGAAAACATTGGGTATGATAGGAAAACGATATATAGTCATCGCCTCATCCCATCCAATCATTTTGGTGTAGCTCCAAGAAAACACATTGATGTAGTGGCATAGAAGCTCTATCAGTTGATCTTTGATTTTTTGTAATAAAAGTGCCCCAACATTGACTTTATGTTATTTGAGATATGAGATGAGATTAGTTGTCTTTATCTCATCTTTGATATAAAAAAGTTTGATGATCCTTTTCCATATACTCCAAGATAGGCTCTTCAAACTTAGTGTATTGATCATTATATAAACCTGCCACTTATATGAAGTAGTTGGCAAACTCTTGGAGAGTCTACTTGCCTCAAGATTCTTTTGGTATTTTTGGATTTCATATTTTTTTGGTTATTGTGTGGTTTGAAATTTTTTAAATTTTTTTGGGATGAGTAGGGATGTGCAGAGCATGACTCAACAATCGCTCTAGGATCTCTACCACATTAGGGTGTCATTCCTCTAATAAAAAAATTTCGATGTGATGGGGCCCTTAGGACATTGTTGTCATGCACACACCAATTCTGTAATTCCTCTCTTGAGGGTTTTTAGGTCTTCCATAGATGGGAATCAAACATGGCATTGACACCCCATCCTTTGATCATGTTGAAGGTTTTGTTGTAGTCATCCCATGTGTCATCATTGTCTTCTTCTGCAACATCAAAGTTTGTAGTCTCAGTGTCATTTGTGTTAGGACAATCGAGGAAACCTAGAGAGGATTGTGGTCATCTGCTTCAGGTGGTTTCTCCACCACTTCTAGTGTTGGGTTGATAGTATTAGTCAAACCAATGTGTGCATCTTGATAACATGTGATGCTTTTACTAATGTCTAAATGCTCAGGGAACGACTTACTAACAACGAGAGTTGAAATTTTGTTGATTGCATCCTCATATGAAGGGATGACTTTACTCTTAGAAGGTTGATTGTTTCACACACTCTGCTACCCTATTATTTGTATGTGATGAGGGAGATCTCCCTGATGTTGTCAGTAGTTCTGAGATAGTCCTCTTGGTCATATTGTCAACCTCTTGCATCAAGTGAGGCAATGTCATAGGAACAACTGCCTTAGTTGTATCTAAATAGTCTTCACTGATGGCCAGGATATAAGGGAAGTACAGGTGGGGACCCTTAGGTTTAGGGCCAAGGTCCCACTAATATAGTACCATGAGCCAATGTTCTTCTTCTAGTCAAATACATAAAGATTTGCAGCTTAGGTCTCAGGTCATTGGTATGTTTTTAAGGTAACCTCTTTGGTCTAGGACCGTCATAGTGGGCCACAACATTATGAGCTTCCAAGATGGTGTTTTCCCGATGATCTAAATCTGTGTGTAAATTGGGCCATATAACCCAATTCCAAACCCTTTCTGTTTGGGAGGAACATGGATCATCTTTGTGCATCTTTTCCATCAGGCTCCCAACCCTTTCTCTTGATGGATATTCATCTCCCATGGTTGATGTAAGGCCCCTGACCTAGGTTTTGGGATAACCCTATTTTCTTTGGCTTTATTATGTTCTTCTAATCTTTCTTTAACCCTTTGGGATGATCTTAGAGATTTTGGATAGCTTAAGTTTCAAGTTTGAGCCTGTTTGGATGAAGTTTTTGCTTTATGTGCTAGTTTTTGTGCAAATTGCAATTTACCCAATAAAGGGGGTTGATGTTCAATTTTCCACCTCTAGAGTGTTCCCACTCTTTCTTGACATCTTTTAAAGGGTAGAGAAATAGGAGTGTGCCTTATTTGAGCATTGGTTTAGAAGTATCACCCCAGGTGGAGATTAGGGTTGATGTGAGTGTTGAATTCCCTGACCATGTGTGTTGGTTGTATTTTCTCGACCTTGGGTCACAACCAAGGTTGGTTTTAGTGGGTGTTGTGGTCAAGACACTTCCTCTAGGTGTTTGGGGTCACGACCTAGGTAGTCTAGGGTGGTCTTGGATCAAAATGGTTACCCTAGCATAGGTTGTCTCGACCTAGAGGTGATGTTAGGTAGTGGTGTCACAACCATGAGAGGTGCACTCTAGGAGGGTCACGACTGTGACCATGTGGGATGACATGGTGGTCAAGACATTATCTAGAGTGTATCACCATGTCTTGCATGTCATGCTTAACTGGTTTCATGTTGGCCTTTTGAGTGGACAAGTGTACCTTGGGTCCCTTAGTATGTTGACACCTTATCCCTTTCCTTTTGTCTCGTCTTCAACCTATATAACCCCTTATCTCTTCTTTCTTGTAATCCTTTTTGGCCATCTATCTTCTTCCTCCTTTTCTTGTTGTTCCATCTTGGTGGAGCAAGGAGGTTCGTCCTTGGAGCTTGGGGGATCAATCTCCTCTTGCATGTGGTGGTGGTGGTGATCTGAGCTCATCTTCCATCCTTAGTAAGTGTTTGTCTTCTAAGTTGATGTTTCTTTTGATCTCCTACCTTCATCTTCTTCTCTTTTCTCGGCCCTATATCATGGTTCTTCCATGGTGGTCGTTTTGGGAAAGAAACTCCTCATCACAAGGGTCATAGACCGTGTTTTGACAAGGTAGACCCAAGTGTGAAGAGGATTTCTCCTATCTTTTCCCCTTTCTTTCTTTGGGTTCGGCCTAGGGTTCTTTCATGCCATTTTCTTGAGCAAGGTTTGACCATGGTGTCTTCTCTTTCTTGAGGTGTTCTTGTAGCTGAAAGTGGAGCTTATGGTGGAGCATCATCCTCCCTTGGGACCGTGTTCTTGGAGCTTTCAACCCTTGGATGTGATCTTCTTTAAGGTGAGTTTTATAACTCTTTACCCTCCTCTATTACTAGCACTCTTAATATTACTTGCATGTTGTTATTTCTCTCTCGAAAGTGTCCTCTCAATATGATAGTATATGATGTCATGATCAATAGCTTAAGCGATGATGGTGATCATGCTTGATATGCTTAGATTCCATAACCCTAATGTGAGGTATCTAATTTTGGACATGGATGTGTTACGGTAGTTTTCTTCCTATCTTTGGACCTTGGTTTATTCAAATACATGATGCTCGTGTACCTTGATGTACCTTGAACTTTAGGGTCCGTTTTGGGTGTGTAAGCATAGTTTTAACTCTCTTACATAAGGCTCTTCCATGATGGTTGCATGGCACATGTTCTAAGGCTTTTGGTGATCGATCTTGTGTGAAGTTTTCCCCCTTGAAGATGATGGATTTCTTTTAAAGTAACCTTCTGTTTTATTTTCTAAATATGATGTTAATAAGTTACATGATGTTATAATGAATTTAGGGTTCAAGACTTTGAAGTACTCTCATGAAGAATACTCTTTTTCTTAAACCCTAATTAATGTATCCAATTTATTAAATTATGATTAGGGTGATCTTGAACCATACAATATAAGCATTGGTTTTAACACTATGATCTAAGTTCGGTCATATTGTTTTCCTTGGTATTTTTGGATGTTTTCACCATGAGAAATGATTCAATTTTTCCTCTTTTACATAAAGCTTTTTCATGGTAGTTCATAATGCAAGTTTTAGGGTTCTTGGTGACCATTTTCTTGGGGTTTCTCTTTCACAATTAAGGACGGATTTCCCTAGTGTTATCATTTGTTCTGGCTGATGGAATCTTCTATTTTGATCACGCTCAAACCTTGTTTAACAATAGTTCTTTGTCTTAGTGGTAGTTTGATCATTTTTCTCATTATACCTTGTTTTACCTTGGGACGAGATACCTTGATATGTTTGGTTTTGGGGCAAGACATCACATCTAATTATGGTCAAGGCCCCTAGCTTCAAGTTGGTCACGAACTAGGTTTAGTTTCGGTCGAAATGCTCTTGGTTTGAGGTCGAGATAGGTCCTTGTTTCTTGGGGCCGCGACATGTTCTTCCATTAGTGGTCAAAACCCTAGTTTTGAGATGGCCGCAACATTGCTTTTGTTGGGTTGCATCATTGCTTTTCTTTTGGTCGCAATGCTCTATTCTGTCACGGGCAAGATGCCACATTCGTTGATGCTCGCAATGCCACGATGTTGTGTGGTCACGACACAATAGGCATGGGAGGTCGTGATGCTCTATGTTCTATCGTGATCGCAACGTTGTTTATGCATGTGGTCACAATGCTGTGTTGAGGCCTTAGTTGTGATGTTGTGCTTGTCTCTGGTAATGATCACGATGCCTCACCCCATTATAATGGTGATGCCAAGTTGAGACGCATCACGGTCGCGACCTGAATAGGGGTGTGTCACGGTCGTGACCTGGGTAGGAGTCATCAGGATCAAAACACCTTGTTGTTAGTAAGGTCGGGTCAAGTAGATATTGGTTTGTTGAGATGACTCATATTATGGGTGGTCGATGCACATACATAGTGTATAGGTGTTACTTATAGGAAACCAATTTGGATGGATATATGAATCTATATGAGTGACATTAATAATTTGGGATGTTGGTTAACAACCCAACATGTTGCCTAAACCTAATTGGTTTCATGATAGTGAAAGGTGGTGTACTTAGGGTTTGGTGATTGAATATATTTATGAAACCTTAACTCTAGTTTATGGTCCATGTGATGTGTTGTTTCTCCCTTAGAGTGGTTACCATGTTATTATGGGATTGAGGAATTGCTATCCCATGGCAATGACATTGGTGATAGTCCTGTATGGTTGTATGACAGTGATGGTGGTCTTGAAAATGATAGTGCTATGTGGTGTAGCGACAACTCACACTTCACATGTTTTATCCCTTCTGAGGTTGTATTATTCCCTCATTCTTGTAGGTTTAAACTATGGTTTGTCTGTTGTAACTTGATTGATGCTAAAAGACATATACATTGATGCTAAATCATGACACATACATCCTACTATAAGATAGCACATATACATATGTGAATGAAGATAGTTTCTAGATGTTGTGATCTAATGATTTAATCATGTTTCAACTAATTATGTTCAATCCTAAATTAATTCCAAGAACGAAGGAGGTGACATAATTATGGTCTAGAACTATAATCATGGTTTAATCCCTAATCAACTAAGTCTGTGAAATATAACCCTATTCCTCACGTATGTTATATAGGTTGAATGTGTAAGATGGGTAACATGTGGACTATATGCTTTCTCTCTCCTAGTTATATGCAACTAACCTTGTAGGATAAATGCATACCATGGCTTGGGTATGTTACGGTGATGGCTATGAATGTTATGAGGCATGTTGAGATAATGACGAGTCATTGGAATCTATGGTGTTTTCTCTCTCATTGCTTATGAGCCCTAACCTTACAGGTGATGTGAATGTCATTGCTATGTGAATGCTATGAGGATTTATATTTAATACATGGAGATGATTATGTGCATTGTACTTGTTGTGATATGATGTGATGTTGATATAAATGAATGATGTGATTGAGTCTTATGACCTGGAAGAGTCTTGATGCCTAGTGAGAGGGTTATCCTCCAATGATGGGATGTGGGATTAATATCGCCAGTATTGTGACTGTGATGATTACCCTAATATTCCAATGTTAGGATCAAATATGAGAACATTGGTTCTAACCTTTCCTTGATTTTTTACATGTTAGTTGGTAGAAATTATACATGTTCTTCATATCCTATTTAGAATATTAATTTTTGTGCTTATATCATTTTGTTGAATATTCTAATTTGTTAATAGTATAATCTCTGGTGTTAACTTTCTATGCTTTGAATAGATGTTGGTGGAGAGTATAACTATCACTGGGACATTTGGTCTTGCCCCGTGGGTTCCAAAATATTTTAGGTGGACGTGCATGCTAGGATAGAGATTGTGTTGCTGAGGTAGATATCTTGAGGAGTGTAGCTATTGGATCATGGATATACTGCTAGTATCTAGTAATAGAGTCCTATGTGTCGTCCCTGTACACTCAGGTCCTTTGGGCTATTTTATAGATGTTGTACATCAATTTGAGTTTTTGAATCTATATGATGATGGTATAGAGGTGATTTGTGTATGTGAACAAGTTGTCACATGTAACAGGTTATGGCTAGTTAGCCAGTGAACTATATTAGTAACATATTTTTATATGAATGAAATACGAATGGCTCCATTTTAGGGCTTCAGACATGATGAGTTTAGCTTGATGTATGGTTATTAAATTAGTTTTAATTTACCCTATTTTGTGGTAATGTGATTTCTAATGCTAATTCCGCATTTGGTTTTGAGTAATCACACTTTGTGTGGCAAATGGTGTCACATTTGGTGGTATCAGAGCTCTAGGTTCGCTGAGTCTATAGGGATAGTAGTACTAGGATTAGGATGGTGTCTAAGTTGAGAAAATGACATAGAACATGGTGCATACTACCTAATCTCAGTACTTGAGTGCCATGGCCAGACATCCAGCTATTGAAGAAAAGGTAAGTATGTAACTCTTAGGTTGCTTTCTTTCTGATTACTTTGATCAAGTAGTCATTTTGAAACAACCTAAAAAACAAAATAAAACATAAATCATGATTATATTACCTTCATCTTACCCTAAAGCAGGAAAGAACTATATCTTAACCTATCAAAACTTGAATGACTGATAATCGTAAGATAAGAATATGACACTATAAAAACTGAATTTGAACGCAAATAATCTATAAGAGATCCATGAAGTGGTAATTCCAACAAGTTTCTAAAGTAAAAGATGAATAATTCTATGTTAATAAAACAAGTCAAGGTGCATAATATATATAAGATGAATAAAATGTCTGAGAAAAGCATGACAAAACATGAAACACAAGGATACTGATGAACTATTAAAGTGGAATATGAGCTAACCTCAGACCAACCTATGTGAGTAAGGAAGCACTAAATGATAACCTTCATTACATATGAACGATTTAAAGAGGGATGACCTCTGATTAATACAAGATATATGTAATATGATGGTCGACCTCTTGGTGAGAGGGTGGAAAATGAGATAAAACAAGAAAACATACATGAGAATGATGAACAATAACCAGAAAAGAAGTAATAAGATGCTTTAACCTTAATAATTCCTATGTTGATAGCAAGGAAGACAAGGTGAAAAAAGTAAAATGACATATGAAGAAGTTGTAAGAATAATTACAAAAGAGAGTTGATAACCCCTTTCCCTTTTGTCTATCCCTGGGTGGTGCTATGATGTCAAGGAAAGTGTGTTCCCTTTATGTTCCTTAGCGACATTCAAGTGAACCTTATGTCACTTGATGTGTTTAGTTTTTATGTGATCCTGGTGTTGGTACTTTGAGAAGTATCGAGTGATCTTGGGATGTAGTTCTAAGATGGTGGTGTTTGTGTATGATGGTGTTTCATAGATCTCCTAAATGATAGGAAGACTTTTCTGACTTGTTTGGTGTCGACAAGGATAGTTGATAGGTTTGATGGGATGGGGATGTGATGTGTTTTGACACATGTGATGGATACCAAGAAAAGGAGCCCTGGTCATCCTGGAAGTACCAAGTATTCGTAAGTTGAGGATGGTTCTCAGATAAGTTCCAAAGTGTTTTGCCTCTTAGAAGGATTGACTTTCAGGAACAATCTTCTTACCAATGTTCAACTTATAGTACAAACACCATATGTTAGGGGTTTATTCATCGTATAGAATGGTACTAGTAGAGATGGCAAAGTTGATGATATAGTTGCATGATCTGTTTGGGAATGATTTCATTAGTCTGAATGCATCTCTTTGATATGATTTCGTTCAATTTGTGAAGAGAAGAAGGTATCTATGAGGTTGTTCTCTAATCATAGATAAAGCTAGGGATGAGTCAGCCAATCAGAGTGGCACAACAAAAGCATGGTGGGCCCATAACCCACATGTCCTATGACATCACTAGGGTACAAAGTAAGCTACATAAGAGTTTGAAGAAGAGATGTATGAGGATTACTTGTCTCTTTTTACTTAAGATTTTGGGGGCAAAATCAATGTTAGGGGTTTATGGTTGTAAGGCCCTTGACCTGGGTTTTGGGCTAAACCTATTTTCTTTGGCTTCATGATGTTCTTATAACCTTTGTTTAATCCTTTGGGATGATCTTAGATCTTTTGGAGAGCTTAAGTTTCAAATTTGAGCCTATTTGGATGAAGTTTATGCTTTCTATGCTAGTTTTGGTGCAAATTACAATTTACTCAATAAAGGGGGTTGATGTGCAATTTGCCATCTCTATAGTGTTCCCTCTCTTTCTTGACATTATCTAGAGGAAATAAAAATTGTAGGGTGTCTTTTTTGATCCTTGGTTGATGAGCATAACCCCAGCTGGTTATTAGGTTTGATGTGAGTGTTGAATGCCCTGACCATGTATGTTTGTTGTGTTGTCTCGACCTTGGGTCACGACCAAGGTTGGTTTTGGAGGGTTTTGAAGTCAAGACACCTCCTCTATCTAGGAGTTAGGGGGTCACAACCTAGGTAATCTAGGGTGGTCCTAGGTCGATATGGTTACCCTACCATAGGTTGTCTCGACCTAGGGATGGTAGTGGAACCTTGTCTCGACCTAGAGGTGATGTTAGGTATTGGTGTCACGACCATGGGAGGCACACCCTAGGAGAGTCACAACCGTGACCATGTGGGTTTACATGTTGGTCAAGACACTACCTAGAGTGTATCACCATGTCTTGCATGGCATGCTGAAGTGGTTGCATGTTGGCCTTTTGAGTGGACAAGTGTCCCTTGGGTTCCTAAATATGTTGATACCTCATCCCTTGTCTTTTCTCTCATCTTCCACCTATATAACCTCTTATGTATTCTTGCTTGCAACCCTTTTTAGCCATCTATCTTCTTCCTACTTTGCTTGTTCTTGGAGCTTTGGGAGAAAGGAGGCCCGTCATTGGATCTTGAGGGATTAATCTCCTCTTACATGTGGTGGTGGTGGTGATCCGAGCTCATCTTCCATCCTTAGTAAGTGTTTGTCTTCTAAGTTGATGTTTCTTTTGATCTCCTACCTTCATCTTCCTCTCTTTTATTGGTCATAGATCATTGTTCTTCCATGGTGGTTGTATTGGCAGAGAAAATCCTCATCACAAGGATCATATACCATGTTTTGACAAGGTAGACCCAAGTGTGAAGAGGATTTCTCCTCTCTTTTCCCCTTCCTTTTTTGGTTTCAGACTAGGGTTCTTTCATGCCCTTTTCTTTAGAAATGTTTGACCATGGTGTCTTCTCTTTCTTGAGGTGTTCTTGTGGTAAAAATTGGAGCTTTTG
This sequence comes from Alisma plantago-aquatica, assembly GCA_963693085.1. Taxonomy (NCBI): domain Eukaryota; kingdom Viridiplantae; phylum Streptophyta; class Magnoliopsida; order Alismatales; family Alismataceae; genus Alisma; species Alisma plantago-aquatica. The sequence continues at coordinate 1,188,454,084 of OY856412.1, read as the reverse complement.
GTGGAGCATCATTCTCCCTTGGGATCGTGTGCTTGCAGCTTTCAACCCTTGGATGTCATCTTATTTAAAGTGGGTTTTATAACTCTCTACCCTCCTCTATTACTAGCACTCTTAATCTTACTTGCATGTTGTTATTTCTCTCTCTAAAACATGCTCTCAATATGCTAGTATATGATATCATGATTTATAGCTTAAGGGATGGCGGTGATCATGCTTGTTATGCTTAGATTCCATAACCCTAATGTGAGGTATCTGATTTTGAAGATGGATGTGTTTTGGTGATTTTCTTCCTATCTTTGAACCTTGCTTTTAGTCAAATACATGATGCTTGTGTACCTTGATGTACCTTGAAGTTTAGGGTCCATTTTGGGTGTGTAGACGTAGGTTTAACTCTCTTGCATAAGGCTCTTCCATGATGGTTGCATCGCACATGTTCTAAGGCTTTTGGTGATCGATCTTTTGTGAAGTTTTCCCCTTTGGGGATGGTGAATTTATTTTAGAGTAACCTTTTGTTTTAGTTTCCAAATATTATGTTAATGAGTTATATGGTGTTATCCTGAATTTAGGGTTCAAGACTTTGAAGTACTCTCATGAATAATACTCTTTTTCTTAAACCCTAAATTCATGTATCTAATTTGTTAAATATTGATTGGGGTGATCTTGAAACATACAAGCCTAGATTTTATGTTTTCCTTGGTATTTTTGTATGTTTTCATCATAAGAAATGATTCATTTTTTCTGTTGCCATCATTCACCCACCTCATCCTACTCCTCTGCCATAAATAGAGCTCCTGAGCTCTTTCTAGGTCATTGAGTCTCTTCTTTTTAATGTACATCTCATTAATGGTGTTCTTATCTATAGGGTTGTTTCTCATCATAAGGGAAACTTTTTCATATTCTCTAGTCATGGTATAAATGAGGTTGTCAAGATTAACCTTATCTTTGGCCCATATCTTGATTTTCTTTTTCAGTCTATGCAACTTTTTGATCACAACATACATTGGGTTCCCATCAATAGGGATCGCCCAATCCTGCATAACCAGCTCCTTGAAGCCCTTCCATTCACACTAGAGATTTAAGAATCTAAAAGGTTTAGGGTATTCTTTCTTGTGGACGATCTCCACCTCCATCCACGCATGGTCACTAAAATGATGTGATCCCAATTTGATCACTGGCTTGGGAAACACATCTAACCATGCCTCATTTACAAACCCCCTATCCAACAAGCTTGAGATAAGTTTATTTCCTTGTTTGTTCGACCAAGAGATGTCACCACCAATCATGTTCATCTCCATTAAACCTTCATCTTCAATCACATTATTGAATTTATCGAAAATGTGGTCCAGAACAACAAGACCCCCAAATTTCTCGCCCTTTCTTCTTGTGTTGTTGAAGTCACCTAAGGCCAACCACAGAATATCCTTCTGAGATGTGTCCTTTAACATGTGCCACAAACTATCTCTTTCTCTTTCTAGATTTTCCCCATAAACCCCCGAGATGATACACAAAAAGCCTCCTTTATTAAAGCAACTTACCGTCATCATTTGATCACCAATGGCAATAGGATCGAATTGCCATGTGCTCGGATCCCATCCCATGATAATCCTACCTCCATCACATGTAGGTAGGTTATTAATACATTCCCAGTTCATAGGAAATATGGTCTTCACTCTTTCAGCAGTGTTTCTTCTAATCTTGGTTTTGAAATAGAAGATTATATCTGCTCCAATCTTCCGTAGGATCTTCCTCACTCTCGCATGTGTTCTAGGTAGAGAGGACCCTCACACATTCCATGTGAGTATAGTCATTAGGATTTGTTTTGTTTCCCTCCTCCCCTAGCTAAGGATTTGGGCATCTTTCCTATCTTCTCCTTCACTGCTGACCTCCTGGTCTGCCGTGGACTCATGCTCCTACTGGGGCCTTCTGTTACCTCCTCATTTCCCAGGTTCTCTAGGATTACAAAGGGGTTCTCGTTTCCTTCTCTGTCGTTCTCCCATTGGATGTTTCTCCTCTATCCGGCGGGACTAGGTTTGTGTTAGTCCCATGAAGGTAATTGGAAACCATGATCTCGCCCTCTTCCAAGTTGTGTATCGTCCCCTCGGGGATCAGGTTCTCCTCAGTTGTCAGAGCGACCACTCACTACTACAAAAATAGCTTATAACGTCACATTTAGAGGTGTCAATTATTACCGAAAACCGATGCCTAAACCCTACAACATCGACTAATTATAGAGACTGACATCTATATTTGAAGACCGTCCAGACACATGTATCACTTTTTATTAAGCATCGGCTCCCTATAATGAACTGACGCCTAAAGTAGCCCGCCAAATCCAATTTTTCGAGTGAAAAAAAATTACCCCAAAAGTTTCACATACGACGTCGGGTTGTTGACCTAATAACTGACGCCTAATGAAGAAAATTTTACCTCCAAAGGTCGTCGGTTTTTGTGGAAAAACTGACATTGATAAGGTTTCACGCACCATCCCTGCGAAAATTTTTAGGGTTAAGATTGTCCAATGGACGTCGGTTTTTTCTAGAAACCGACGCTGATGGGTAATAGGTGTCAGTTTTTTAAATAATTGACACCTTTATTAACTTAATAACCCCCACACGATTGATCGAGAAACAGACTATGCCCCATTCTCTCTATTTCATCGCCGCAAGCCCCCACCCAAAGCTGTTGTGCCCCCTGCTCGTCGCCGCCTCCTGATCAAGCCGATCGCTGATCCTCACACCGCAGCCGCCTCCCCCTACTGTCTAGCTTCTTCCTCCTGCCTGCTAGCTCCTCACACTGCCGTCGCCTCCGAAAACTGCTCTCTTCTTCCTCCACGCCACTAACAAGTAGGCCACTACCTCTTCTTCTTCCTCCACCTCTTCTTCTTCATGCTCCCTCCTTTCCAAATGGATAAAAGGAACGGACGATCGACCTGTGGGCTGGACACAAGTGGTTGTGTTGGCCGACCACGACCGTGCTGGCCAGCACAACCATGGTCATGTCCAGTCCACAGGTTGTGACTTGCTTTTATCCATTTGGAAAGGAGGGAGCAGGAAGAAGAAGATACATTTGCAATTGAATACTAATGCTTGACCTAATTCTGTAAATTTTGATGCATGTTGAATTAAGATCTTAAAACCCTAATACACATTTCACCATAATCTTAAATTAACTATATTGTTGAAATCTTGTGATCAATCTATCTAAGATATTAAAACCCTAATGATAAATCTCTAATTTTGTAGTGATGTGTCGCCCTAACATCTACATGAATCCCTGTTGTATGATGTAGATTGATGATAATACATGAACTAGTTTGAAATTTTGAAATCATTTATGAATCTCTCCATTCCTAGGTCATACTAATTTATATACAATCTTTATCTTGATGATGAACATGCATGGACACTCAAAATGTTGAAATCAATGTTATAGAATGACAACACATGTATTTGTTGGCCTAGAAACTCATCCAAGATTTACTCACCAGGAGTAAATCTTGGATAGTCCCCAGTTTGGGACTGTTCTTGAACACCTAATCTCACTTAGGATGTAAGTGTATAATGTGTATTGGGTTTTTAAGAAAATTTTAGCAGCATTTTCTGGTTTGTTCTCTAAGTACATATGTACTTAGAGAACAACGGGGAAATGTTGCCAAAATTTTCTTGAAAACCCAATACACATTATACACTTACTAGTGAGATTAGGTGTTCAAGAATGGGATAGGTGGTACACATTTATTATATATAAGAATGACAACACATGTATTTGTTGGCCTAGAAACCCATCCAAGATTTACTCATTAGGAGTAAACCTTGGATAGTCCCCGATTTGGGACTATTCTTGAACACCTAATATCACTTAGGATGTTTTAACCATTAATTATATATAAGACATTAAACCCTAAAGTTTTAACCATAAACCCTAATATTTTAACCCTAGACCCTAATCTTGTTCTAATATAGACTTGTTTTATCTTTGATCATAGAATGGATAGATCATGGATGTCCATTCCAAATCACTGCACCCCTGAGTTTATTTCTGGTCTTGACCAATTTATTAGATTTGCCGAGGAACATAGGAAACAACCTAGAGATAGGTTCTACTGTCCATGTAGGCATTGCGGTAATAACTTGAAAGTCAGCACTAGTGATGAAATCAAAAGTCATGTCATGTGCAACGGGATTGTACAAGGCTATACAGAATGGCACTGGCATGGAGAGATTTCAAACCTGAAATCAATGGATCTCGATAGAAGTGCTTGTGTGGAAGAAGAAATTGCCTTCGATGATGTAGATGTGAACGAACCAATTCCAGTAGACATCGTTGATGCGATGCTAGATAGTTGTGGGGTAGAGCACACCGATCCACATCCAATGTTTAGAAACATTGTGCATGATACTGAGATATCGTTATACACAGGTTGTAAGTTTATGAAGCTTAGCACTGTGTTGAGATTGTATAAACTGAAATCTAACAATCGATGGAGTGACAAAAGCTTCACGTCATTGTTGTCTTTGTTGAAAGAAATTCTTCCTGAAGGAAACGAGCTGCCAATCTCAACATACCGGTTAAAGAAATTGTTGTGCCCAATGGGAATGGAGGCCAAGAAGATACACGCATGCCCGAATGATTGTGTATTATTTCAAAAGGATTATGTGGATTTGAAAGATTGTCCAAAATGTGGTGCGTTAAGGTATAAATTGACGACTTCAGGGGAGTCCAAAACTGGTGCTCCTGCCAAGGTGATGTGGTATCTACCTATAATACCATAGTTTCAACGCTTGTTTGCCAATTTTATAGATGTGAAGAATTTGAGGTGGCATGCAGATGTTAAGAAAAATAATGATGGGATCCTACGACATGTGTTTGATTCCCCATAGTAGAAGAAGATTGATTTATTGTACCCTAAATTTGGTGAAGAAGATAGGAATCTAAGGCTTGGGATTTGTACAGATGGGATGAATCTATATGGGACATTGAGAAGCCAACATAGCACTTGGCCAGCTATGCTTGTTATATACAATCTTCCTCCCTGGTTGTGTATGAAAAATAAGTATGTTATGCTGTCGTCTTTGATATCGGGCCCTAAACAACCTAGAAATGATATAGACGTTTATCTTGAACCTATGATTGATGACTTGAAGAAGCTCTGGGGTGAAGGTGTGATGACCTATGATGCTTCACGAAGAGAGACATTTTGTTTGCACACTATGTTGTTTTGCACTGTGAATGGCTTTCCAGTGTATGGAAATTTTTCTAGATATAGTGTCAAATGATCTAAAGCGTGTCCTATATGTGAAGAGAACACTGATTCAATACGACTAAAACACAGAGGCAAGACTGTATATCTTGGTCATTGAAGGTTTCTTCCAAAATTTCATCTGTATCGTAGGTTGCGCAAAGCATTCAATGGACAGAATGAAGAATAGAGTGCACCTAAACCTATATCAGGGGAGGATGTTTGTGAAAGAGTAAAAGACATTGCCAATGAATTTGGTAAGAGATCACAATGTATGATGTCCACATGGAGTGACAAGTCTTTATTCAAGAAGAAGTCAATATTTTGGGATCTTCCTTATTGGAGTTGTTTGACAATCAGGCATTGTATTGATGTCATGCACGTTGAGAAAAATGTATGTTATAGCGTCATCGGTACTCTGTTGAATATACCAGGTAAGACTAAAGATGGGATAAAATCCAGAATGGACCTACATGAAATGGGAATAAGGAAAAAATTAACAGAAGTAGTTAGTAGCGATTGGAGAACATACTTACCTCCCGCTTGTTACACGTTGTCTAGAAAGGAGAAGAAAGCTTTTTGTGAATGCTTGGTAAATGTTAAGGTGCCACATGGTTACTCATCCAACATCCATACATTGTTATCAATGAAAGATCTGAAGTTGATAGGTCTTAAATCTCATGATTGTCACACTCTAATGCAACAAATGTTGCCCGTGGCAATTCGATCTATATTGCCGAAGCATGTACGGTTTGCAATCACCATAATTTATTTCTTTTTCAACAATCTGTGCAACAAAGTTATTGACCCTGATACTCTCGATAAATTACAAAGTGAAGTGGTTGTTACCCTATGTCAGCTTGAGATGTATTTTCCTCCTTTGTTCTTTGATATCATGGTACATCTTGTTGTTCACTTGACTAGGGAAGTAAAAATGTTGGGACTAGTTTTCTTGCATTGGATGTATCCCTTTGAACGATACATGAACATTTTTAAAGGTGATGTTCAAAACTGTTATTGGCCTGAAGGGAGTATTATTGAGGGTTATGTTGCGAGATAGGTTATGGATTTTTGCAATGACTTTCTGAGTGCTAATGACGCTCCTGTGAATGACAAGAATATCGAAGAGCATTTTGGCAAAGGAATTTTGGGATCACGGGTGAAAGTAATCAGCCGTGAGTAGTTGGAGCAAGGTCACTTATATATTTTACACAACATCAATGAAGTGAGTGTTTATATCGAGGAACATACCAATTTCATCAAGAGACAATATCCTCGAACCAATTCAATGTGGCTTGCTAGAGAGCATAACAAGACATTTATTAAGTGGTTTGAAGATAAAGTCTTACATCAACTATCTCAAACATCAGATAATCTTATTGAAACCATCAAATGCCTTGCTTTTAAACCAAAATTGAATGCTATGTATTATGAAGGGTTTGACATAAATGGATTCTTGTATTACACAAAGCGTCAAGATGATAAGAGTGTCATCCAAAACAGTGGGGTCACCCTTCAAGCATCTTCATTGTTTTTTGCAAGTGCAAAGGATAAGAGTCCACGTGAAGCGAAAATGTCATATTACAGTGTCATTGAAGACATATGGGAGTTTGACTATGTAGATTTCAGAATTCCGCTCTTTAAATGTAATTGGGTTGACAACAACAACAAAGTTATAGTGGATGAATTGGGTTTCACGTTAGTGAACTTTGAAAAGATTGGTGAGAAGGGTGAACCATTCATATTTGCATCACAGGAGAAGCAAGTATTTTATATCGATGATCCTACAAATGATAAACGGTTGGTTGTTCTTCATGGTAAAAGACTGTTCATTGAAGATCCTATAGACGTAGAAGAGTACTATGATAAGTATGATGACTCCAGTCCATTCTCAGTTGGGTTGCCAACACCACCAAACATTGAAGCTGGGGATCACAATGACTTGTATGTTCACGGGGATCACAATGAAGGATTGTTAATTGATAAAAGATCACAATATTAAAGGCATGAATGTTTATATTTTTTATATGTTTTATTTTTCTGAATGTGAACTTTACAATGTGAATGTGGACTTTACAATGCGAATTACTTTACAATGTGAATGTGAACTTTACAATGTGAATGTGAACTTTATTTTGTGATTACTTTACAATGTGAATGTGAACTTTACAATGTGAATGTGAACTTTGCAATGTGAATTACTTTACAATGTGATTGTGTACTTTACAATGTGAACTTTACAATTAGTGTTACCTTACAATGTGAAATTTATAATTTGAATGTGAACTTTTAGATGGTTGAGCATTCCCATGATGTCCGTGCTGATGATCACCGTGAGGGTGAGGACGTGCTTGCGCCGCCTGACAATGTAAGTTTTAAGAATATATCCCTGAGGTTTCTATCTATATGTTCATTTATAATTATATCATGTAAGTGTGTTTTTTTATCAAATTTTAGGTTGTTGATGTACCCCCTGAAGAAATTACAACACTTGATGAGCAGCAAAAGAAAATTGAGAAAGTGAGGGGCATCACAATTATGAACAAGTTAATACAGCAAAGGGGCAATGGACCCAAATTGGTTGTGGATTTCGATCATGTAGGAAATCCATATGGAGTGAACTGTAACTCATTTGTTTCATATCTTGGGGTTCTTACTCGTAGCCATTGCAGTCCTATCCTAGAATCCCGACATAAAGTTTCTAAGGGGAAGAAAGACCACATATGAAAGGAACTATGCGTGAGTTATTATTATTTATAATTCTATTCGTGTAGATTATTAATTTTTAGGATACTAGTTAATAGCAATTCTATTTAATTTGCAGAGCATATTTGATCTGGATGAAAAGCTACATCATAAATGTGTGATGCAATGTTATGGGAGGGTCCTAAGGAACTATAGGACCAATCTCACCTGAGATTACATACGCGATGCCGATAAGAGGTACTTGATTGACTTCTAATTCTAGACATTGATCACTATTTCACTAACTCTACAATAATAATTTTTGTTTATATTCTCTTTAAAAAATAAATTTAGGCAGAAGGAAGCCATAAAGCAATTGAAGTACCTGGACCCCAAAGACTGGGAGGTGTTTGTTACCCAAAGAAAAATAGATGAATTCAAGGTATTAAGCGCCACTCCCAATTTAATTAATATACATTTTTATGTATTCACCTATTCAAGATTAACCTTTAGTGTTACTAACCAAATCAATGTGCTAACTAACTAGGCCCTCAGTGAGGCGCAAAGAGCAAGGCATGCACTGAATGTGCTCGACCACACAATGGGTCTAAGAGGATATGCAGGTGTTCTCCAAAGACTACAGACTGAGTTTGCTCAACCTACTGCTACTCAGGAGACTACAGAGTCCTCTACTACTGCTCCCGCACCTCTGCCTCACCATGCTATGTGGATAGATGGGAGGCAAAACAAGAAGGGAGACATACCGAAGCCCGCAACTACTGAGACAACTACAAAAATGGTAAAAATCAACTCTTAGAGCAATCGATCGATATTGATTATTATTATGTTTACTTACTAATTTTTGTTGATGGTGATTAGCGGGAGCTTCACAAGTAGAGGAAGGAAGGCAAGTTCATCCCTCAGGGCACAAGGGATGAACTGACAGTTGCTCTGGGTAACCCAGAGCATCGTGGACATGTTCGGGGTGCAGGCGCTGGTGTGGGCAGCAAAGCATTCTTTGGACCATCCCAGTGCAAACCTGTCCTAAAAGCGGGACTTTCACAAGCTGAGGTAACCTATTTTTATTTTAGAATGTTATTGCAAAAGGGAATTCAATAATCAGAAGCTAGCATTTCTTTTATCCATGTATAGGTAGATTCATTAATTGAGAAGAGAATCCAAGAAGCAATGGTAAAGTGGCAGGCGTCTCATCCTGCCACTCAAACAGTACCTGTGGCGGGCCACTCTTCTCCTACTGTAGAAGTGGTTGGGAGTAATCCTGTAGACCCACCACCTAGCACATCCTCTGTAAGTATTTTTATGACATAATAACTAGTCTGTTCAAGATGATATGTTTGTGTATATATGCATATAACATTCTTTATGTAAATTTGTTGGGGTTGAAGCCATGACGACTAAAAAGTTAAGAATATATCATTGCAGAGGCATCAACTTACCCACCCCTTAAAGGGTGCATGTTTCATGGGTATCCAGTACCAAATGGTGTGGTACGTGTGAGCCCGATACATGTATTCCTCGACTGGACGGATCTTGCACTGCCTCATGCACACCCAGATGCTGAAACACTTGGTGAGGTAGTAGGCGAAGTGATATTGTGGCCCGAAACGGATGTCCTCTATACTGATATTGTATGATAAATTTTCATTACTTTAATTTGTTAGTGTGTATAATATATGAGTCAATTGCTCTAAAATTATATATACAGGTCAAAAAGATGAGACCCGCTACATCTCGAACTCCACCTCCTCGACTACCAAGTTGGATTCCAAGGGACCTACACGCCTCGATAGGTCCTAATTGTAGGGGTGTACCAGTATGGATCGACGAACATGATACAAATTGCCCTATAATTGTTACTATTCTGATGGATGTTGCAGGTAAATCATACGATAAAATCTATTTGTACAAGTTTAACATGCGTATAAATGCATACATAATACAAGTTCTGCATATGTACGTATTAATGCAGGTCAATCATACAAAAACAAGATATTTATACAAGATATTTTTGAGTTGTTTAGTTATCAATGGCTGAACACATCTATGATAGAGTTGTAGATATGATGAGATCTTATTTATACATCCATATACCTTTTTTTATATACGGTGATCTGGTTTCTTATATATTAATGCATACGTAATACATGTTTTGCAGCCACTTACACAAGAGATGTAGAGATTTTGGGTTTTCCCATGTGATATTTTTGGTTCCATCTTTGATTAGTCTTGTAGATACAAACCCTTCTTCAGTTACTTCATACTACTGTGATACTTTTGAATATTTTGGTAAAAATAAGAAGACGGTGATAATAGCTCCATTCAATGTCGAGTAAGTTTAGTTAACTTATAATTTGGACTTAAGAAAATTACATTTTTATTGTGGATTTTGAGTTATTAATTTTTAACTTTCTTACCTATAGTGGTAGGAATTGGGAGTTACTAGTTATTGTCCCCAAGACGTTCACTGTCTATTATCTAGATCCTGTGGGGAATGAGTTGGAATTATATGGACATACAATTAAAATGCCATTATTCTCGTGAGAAATATTTCATGTTTTTATATCTGTTAACATATGTTACTACATTACTATTTAATTATGAAATTTAATGGGTTACATTAACATATGTAGGGCTTTACAAGAGTACAAAAAAGCTGGAGGAAAGGGCCCCAGGAAAAAGGATTTGTCACTAATTTGGGAGAATGTGAAAGTAATTTCCTGACGCCAATGTATATATTATTTATGTGAACTGTGCTTATTTATATTTTTGAATATTTTGTATGTTTCAATTTATAGTGTGCTACACACGACAATGGCTAGGCATGTGCCTACTATGTGATTCTATTTATGGACCTAATCATCAAACATGCCGTAATGGAAATCGATAAGATACATCAGGTATTATACATAGTCTCATTAGATAATATGAAATATATCGATCTTATTATATATTATTAATTATATATACGTCATTCTCTTTGCAAGTCTTTAAAACTGCTGACTTCAACACAGGTGGAAAGCGTTTCGATGTACATGCGCCCTATACAAGAGATGAATTAGATGTTGTAAGAGAAGAATGGGCAAAAGCCCTACAAAGAGTGGGAATTTTTAGATTTAATTTTATTGACAATGATGACAATGATGAATAAAGAATAACTTTGTTCTCATAATTATTTTTGTGTGAATGTGAATGAATTTTTATGAATTGTCATATGTGTGTGAAGATGATCAATACATAAATGTTTCTACATGTGTCTGAATGTGAAAAGAGATGAAATGAATAGAACTGCAAGTTGCTACTGGTTTCAACATGTATGTGATGAAAAAATAATACAAATTAAATGTGCTTATACATGTGTGTGAATCACATATATAATATTGTCCATCTTGTTAATTTTGTAGGTTTGTGGCATGTTGTTGGCTGATATCAATGGATATCATAAACCTATAGTTCAAAACTAAACTGCAGGTTCTCATTCTGCTGATCAGCCATACAACAGGCCTGCAAACTGATTAAAAAAATATTAACATAGGCGTCGGTTATTTGAACAAAACTGACACCAAAGACATACGACGGAGGGTTTTGATAAAAAATTGACGTCTACGTGGCTAGAAACCACGGCCGTGCTGGGAAGCACGGCTGTGGTGGCAGGCAGGGGATATGACGTCGGTTATTAGCACAAAACCGACGTCGGTTTAGCTGATATGGACAGGTAACAGAGTCGTGCTGGGAAGCACAACCATGGTGGTAGGGGAGATGGCATCAATTATCTTTCAAAACTGACACCTATAGGCCCTTTGCTGGTGCGTTTTCAGTGGCGAGAAGCGTTGTGACGTCAGTTCTTTTAATAACCGATGCCTATAACAATTCTATAGTGTCGGTGTTCGTAAAAAACCAATGCCTATAGTCCCTTTGATGGCACATTTTTGGTGGCGGGAAGCTTTTTGGCATCGGTTGGGAACCGACATCGAAGGGGTCCACCTTTAGCAGCGCCCACTTGGGTGTCGCTTGGAAACTGACACTAAAGCCCTTAATTAACCGACACTAAAGGTCTATTCTGGAGTAGTGACTTCTTTCCCCTTGTCATTGTTGAAAGGTTCTTTCTCTTTGCTCCTATCTGCATTGTGACATTTAGGCGGGGGTCTGGAGCTCGCTCTTTTACCCTACCTTTGGCTCGCTTTTGCTATGATGGGAGGGCTCAGGTGCACCTTGGGGTCTCTGTCACCTGGGCAGTTGTCATCCGAGTGCCCAAAGACCTTGTAGGTCTTACAACGACCATGTAATGATTCATATCTGACATTTATCTCCCACTCATCCCCATTGGGAAGTTCAACCATGACCACCGGTGGTGGCTCCTCCTCAGCAGAGATGTCCACACAAAAGTGTGAAAACCCAAGGAGCGACCCATCAGCCCGCTGATCAATAGTACGAGGCTCCCCAATGACATGAGCAATCGTAGTGATCACTTGTGCATACCAATGCTTACCAACATCCGGTAACGAGGCCCAAACAGGAGCGGTCTTGAAAGCTATTCTTCTCACATCCGCATCAGGTGTCCATCGCCACACCGGGACCAACTGGTCGTCGAAGAACCACGAGCCTCCATTCAGCGCGTTGAGGAGGTCCCGTTCATTCGTAAACCTGACAAGGATCAACCTGTGGGGAATGTTGAACACCTCCAGCTCATCTTTGGGTCGCCAAGCTCTAATCATCCATCCTCTCAAATGAACGACATTCACCGTCTGTCCCAGAATCTGGATGATCGCCGAGAAGCGGTGGTAGTTGTCCATTTCGTTCATTAAGGATTTCGAGAAGCACGTCCAAGTTCGATGGTCACCCTCCTTATGGAAGCCTTTCTTCAGGTCGTATTGAGCGGCCTCTTACAAATAATAACAACATATTTTAAATAATATAACTAAATTTGATAATAACAATTAGAATGTAAGATATAGGTGAAATTTATGAATAACCTTGACCATTGTTTATTTAGCTAAGATGTTTGGTTGGCCAAAAAGTGAGAAAAGAGACAACTTTCTCAAGATTTATATTGATCTATGATATAATGATGTGTGCTAGGGGTAATACAATAAGGAGAGGATGGCTATACAAAACTATATAGATACACACATATCCCTACACTACAATAATAATGATTCAACCCGTATTACAAGTGTGAGTCAGAGTCACCCATGATGAAGGTAGTTTGAGATTGAAATGATTTTAAGTTTCATCACCAAGTAAAAACTAGGCTAGGAATGATCTGTGAGTTATTTGGCCTAAAGTTCCTAATTCAAGAAAACCTTCCAGAAGATTGATCACCCTACTAGTAAGTTGGGAAGAATAATTCCCACATAGTAGTGGGTATGGTCCGACAAAGGCTGATCTAACCATACAATCACAAAATAGATGACACATAGTGGTCTGAAAAATTATAGACTGGACATCAAAGTTGACAGGGTCCAAGCCGATCATTATTAGACCACAAAAGTGGGGTCAATTCGGTTAAGTTTGGCCTAAAGGCAATACTATTTAGTTTATCTATAGAACACGTACTGAAGTTCAAGTATCGGCACTGTTAGCAACTTTCAAGCCTATTCTTGTCCATAAGCCACTAAATATAAGGTGGAAGTGGGGACATATCTAACTAAAGGGAAGTTATATGTTATTTCAATGGAAAATTGAGAAGATTGAGGTGATGTAACATTAGTTCATCACTCAATTTGTCATATATTTCCACAATATGTTATCTTTACCTTTAAAGATACAATTACAATGTTATATTTTATATGTACTACTGAAATAACAATATCTTATTATATTTATCATTATAATATATATCTTTTAATTAATATATGTACTTATTTGAGTCTATTTGACTAGTTAACATGTCCACTTGAGTGTAACAAGGCCAAATAGTATTGGTTTGAAGAAAAAATATTGACAAACTTTGATAAAATGTCTTGTCCATACCATACTAGACCGAGTGGTTTGATCAAGTTTGGTGGTCAAGTTCGTTTTCCCCAACCATAATCATATAGGAAGTAATCATACATGTTAAATAAACCATCAATCTAAGTAGTTTGATGTTCAAAGTCTTAATCAAAGAGAGAATTAATTATCAAATTACCCATAGCGTATATCAAGATAAGCATCAGGACAAGAAACATGGTCAAGGTACCTAGGTTCTAGAGAGTTGGTAGCACTAAAAAAATTACTCCCATTTGGATTAGGACATTGTTCATATATCTAAGAAAATGTTGATTATTGGTGTTCTGTATTATGCTTTTGTTTATTTCTCACCTTTTTCGCCTATTTTGATATGAACAACAATTGAAAGGTACTTTTGAGTGAATCTAATCAAGAAAATGCCATCCGAATTGATCTTATTTATTTATTTATTTATTTATTTATTCAGTCTTTCAACCATAGATTTATGCACCTAGAATGTATCAAATGATGTAACCAATGCTTATATTAGTTAATCAGTTGAGTTGGTACACATGATAATTTTTATGTATAAGTTGCATGACTAATATATAAAAATGAATTAAATGAACACATAATTTATTATGAAATTTTCTATGCATAAGTTATCTATTTTTTATTTTACTTGTATTTACCTATAACCCCTACATTATTTTTTCTAGCTCATTCTTGCCTCTCATGGTTTTTATTTATATTTTTTCTTCTTCCACCGCTTTACATTTGTGTCATACTTATTGTACATTTGATACTAAGTTCTTTTTGTCCCAAGATCATTTATTTTAATGATTTAATGTCAAAGAATTTTTTTTATTAATAAAGTCATTAGTATGGTGGAGATCCTTTGCTGAAGATTTTAATACATTGAATGATATCAATAGTATATGTAACTTCTACAAATAAATTAGCAATAAATATGGATACATTTACCAAGACTTTAATTATACGTTGAATATGCAATTTGTTCAGGTTCGTCTAGATTCATTTGAGGTGATTTCACATACTATTATTGAAAAATCTAGACTAGTTATTAGAGAAAGGCGTAAAGACACCTCTTAGGTGGATTGTTGTTGTATAAAATTTAACACTTTCTATTCAAACAAATTATGTTCGCTATGAATTTCCCATTGTGAACAAATAACATGCATTTTCTAGTTATACTTGGTTGCAAAACCTTTATATTTTTATATATCCACATGAAAAAGTGTTATAGTTAGACTAGGATATTATCTCTCTCTCTCTCTCTCTCTATATATATATATATATATATATATATATATATATATATATATATATATATATATATTGGTTGATCCTTAAGACATCCCTCATAATGGATAAACATAATCAATACACATTTATCAATGCATAGTATGGGTACTTCATTTTCCAATAATATACAAACACAGATTCCAAAGCAAGTTTCATAATTGTTTATATATCACATCTATAAAATGTTGAGGATAACATCCCTTTTACATAGTGTAGGAAGCCAACTTTTTTAATTTAAGATGAGTTTCTAAATATATGCCTATGATTTACAACTATAATGGTTATTTTATATTACTGGGATAAGAAGAAGGGATCTAGTATTAGTTACATAATAATTATCACTACAATTTAATACCTAAATATAAAAAAAGAATTAAGATTCCACAAAACTACCAAGTAAAATGTGTTTAAACCCCTGATAATAATGATATCGTGCAACAAACATAAATAAAAATACTAAACTCAAACCATAAAAATAATCATCATGAATGTGGATACTGATAGGGAACATAGATTTTATATAGACATAGGAAATTGACTCGACATTGGAGAGAAAAATATATACATACATGCATATATAAATATATATGAATGTGTGTATGATTTATATATAAAACACAACATGGCCAAAATTTTCAAACAACATGCAAAAAAAGGATCACCATGATACTCACATTATACACACATGTGTGCAACCCACCATGCTAATCGATATGGAATTTAGCATACAAAATGATAAATCACAATATCCAAGAATAATAGACTACATAACAATCATTAGAAATAATTACAAACAAACAAAAATCCATTGTAATAGCTTAACAATTACATCACTAATGAGAAGTGGAGTACATCGAAGAAGAGGGGAAGTATTAGTGGATGAGGGAGGTGTATTGGCGATGGTGATGGTAGTGAAATAAGAGGAGGTTAACACATTTAATCGTCATGTAGGAATGAAGTGTAGATGGAAGATGAAAAAAGAAAAACTATAGGATTGCATGTTGGTAGAGGATGAAAAGAGGGGAGGAAATTTTATGATAGAATAGGAAGAAGAATAGGTGGAGTTGACACATTGGAGGACTAACCAAATAGGAAGAAGAGGAGGGAGAAAAGGAATGAGAGGAGAAAACTAGAGGAAGAGAAGTGAAGGAGTGGCATACATGAAAAGAAAGTTTCTACTTGTGATAGCTCTTGGTTTTGATAACTACTTCTTATACTATGATCTTGTCGTGACTGCATACAACATCTCCAACACCTATTTGATGCTTACAACAACTTCTGCAAGAGTCAGTTGTTGCATTGTCTTTGGTGACATCATTGATTAGAGGGGAAGGCTTGTTGGTCACCTCTCTAGGACATGATGAGGGTTTAGATGAGGAGTTGGGGTTTCAGTGAGGATTCCAAGAGGTTGGTTGTTATTTTATATTTTCTTTCTATTTGGGCTTGTGTCACTTGAGCAAGTTGTATCATGAAGGGTTCTCGACATGTCCAACATGCATACAGAATAATGACAGTGGACACATTGAATTTGTGTTTGTCGATTGTCCATGATGTGTTTATGTCAAACACATCTCTGACACAGATACTACATCCTCCTACAATTGTTTGTGCTTCCTATTTTAGGGCACATATAAATAACATTATTATCCATATATAGATTGATATCATAGAATACCCAAGATAGTGTATAAGTTAAGATTTGGGCAAAGGCACACCCTATTGTGGAACATTGACACCTAGGTGATGGTGTAGGCAAGAGTAGGCACAATCTTAAAAGGAAACATGGTAAATTATTTCTCTTCTCATAATAAATTGCTCATGTTAGTAATCATGTATCTTTATATGATTGTAAATTAGTGTGTGGGTAATTCAAAATTTGGTTTTGCCTAAGTCAAAGAGTAAGCTCACAAAATGTCGACTCCAAAGGGGCATTCTCCCATAGTTGTCTACTACCTTTGATCCACCCTGATAGAGCATTATTATGGCTCTAAGATATTATCCAATTTCATTATTTTGACGAAGGCATCAAGGATATTATCTTTGTAAAGGACTATTGACGCCCTTGAGATAAACCAAGATACTTAAAAGCATCATGTATATATTTCTATTTCCTTGATTCATCAAAATAATTTTCATTAGGATCGAACCAAAAAGATGTACTGTAAAAGTTGTTTCAACATTATGTAGTGTCGATTGAAACCTCTAATGACATTTGTTCATTCTTGTCAAACAAATATTAGTTGAGAGAGCATCGATATGTATATTACTTATGCTACATCCAACCAAAATTTTTTTATTGAATATAAAAGAATAGAAGTATGAGAGTAGATGATTCAAGAAACATTAGGTTTATGTAATCATTCATAGAATAATGTGTGGGGGGGCATCATTGAGGGGAATGCCCTTGGAGCGTTCACTGTAAGAATATCATAGAAATATTTTCTCTTGATTGTTTTAGCCTTTAACTCAACTTAAATAGAAATGTATGACATCAATTCATAATTAAATCAACAATATTTTATATTGAATAAAGATAACAAAAACATCTTTGTATACATGTTTTCAATGCTTATTGTATGCATGGATTTAAATCTAGTATAACAAAAATGTTTGAGTAAACATGATGGTTGTAGTTTCATTGAATCTTCAACATTATCTGTTAAAAATCACATTTCTCCAATGCTTGTATATATGTGCATTGTTGGATTGTGTCATATATGCACACATATATTCACAAGCACCTCAATTGTGCTTGCATAAAAAGTCTACACAATATTTCATGTTACTTTGGAGGTCTTTTGGTTCATTTGAAGTGTCGTCGGATGCATTTAATAGAATAAGAATGGAAGTGTCAACACATGCTGTCACATGCTATGCCTCGAGAGTTACCCTGTCAGGGTGGGTCCATTAGAAGCTTTAGCTTGGAGGGTTCCCCATTAATATAAATATGTCTAAATGTGGTATTATCATAATTAACCTACTATTCGGGAATTCAATTAGAATGCAAACTTTGTAGGCACCTCACTTGCACCCGTAGGAATCTCATGATGAAAGATTTGAAGTATGTTGACGCTTTATCCCACTTTGACCTCATTTTAGACAAAAGCAAGAGATGATGTAATTAAATGCCCATTATTTGTAGTTGGATATTATCCCACTATCTAGGGTTCTGATGCACTTCTAACTTCATGACCACCTTGCATTTGATAATGTGAATCTATATGCCAAATTTGAGAGTTTGAAGTTTTTGATCTCCTTATGGACCTTAGTTATAAAGAAATACTAGGGAGAATGGGATGCAATTGTCATTTGGGATTTATTTGAATCATCTAGTAGAAACTCCATGAGAATTTTGAGAGATTTCTAGCTTTTTGGCTTTTTAGGCACATACAAAAGAATTGCAAATTGGGGTCCAATTTAAAGAAATTCGAAGGAAAAGTGGTTCAAAAAGTCAATTTTGAAATTTTTTTATTTACCTTATCAACTATGGTTCAAACTGCAATAGTATATATTCAATCATCTAAAATTTGTGGTGGAAAAGCTTTATGCTAATCTTTGGAGCTTGCAGACTTTTCCCTAATTTTTGAACCTAGTTTGGAGAAACAAATAAGGGACAATGGGCTATTTAGAGCATTTATGTAATCAAAACACTATTGAGTGTGAAAATTGCACCTTACAATTTTATGGTACATAGATTCTCTCATATTAAGTTTTTTCTTGCATTTTTTCTTTATGTGGTCCCAGTGTAGAGGAATTTATGGGGAAATGGGTTAAAACATTGACTCTATACATTTTTTGGTTAACATATCATTAGGAGCTTAAACTATAATGTAATCTTCAATGCCACCTCATTTGTTTTTGTGGGGAGGTTCACATAGAATTAAAATATGCAAGGACTTTATGCCTTATTTGGGCCACAATTGGTGAAGATTAAAATATCAATGTGTTAATGATACTCTATTTATGTATCTATCAATTAGTTCGCCTATAATTCAAATTGTTGCAATCTTCCATACCACCTCACTCACACTCATGTAAACAATGAGCCAAAATTATTTTTCTTGGGTTGGATTTTCCTCAATTTGAAGAAAAAAAATTATATATTTGGAAATGTGTCTAGGTTTGGATTCCAACTACAATGCAATTATTGTTACCACATCACATGTGTTGTGAAGCTCCATGTAAAAGTTGATAGAATGCAAAGATTATCCCTGATTCAAAGGAAAATGGAAAAAATGTAAGAAACATATCATTTTGATTTCAATTATAATGCAATCTAGATGGCCTCCTCATATCTATAAATGAATGTTTTATGTAGCATTTCAGAGATTGCAAAGGAATTTCCATAGACTGAAGAAATCCTAGGAAATTGAGGCTTAAAATCTTCATTGACTTCATTGTAGGCATTTGTAAAAAAAAATTAACCAAGATTTTAGTATTGTAGTGGCAAAGAAATGTACACAATTTCTTGTGAGAAACTCCTTCTAAGTTTTTAGAGATCAAAAAATTTTGCTTGCCGAATTCAAACCTCTATTTGGAAATGTTGTGGACAAATGCATTGAGAATGAACATTCTAGGCATTTATGCAATTGGGCGACTATTAGAGGTCTAAGTCTCATTACAATCTTTAGCATGTCCCCCACATTTACATAGGGAAATTACATGCAAAATTTGATAAGTTATATGTCATTATCTTAGTTTGGACTCAATTTCAATAAACATGTTGTAGTTGAATAGAAAAATAATATTATAAGTTATAAATTGATTATCATGAATTGTTTGGATTAAATAATGAGACTCGTTAAAAATTGCATTATTATATAAAGTAATTGGTAATTTTAGGGTAGGAATTTTGAAATTTCATCAATATATTATTCATGGAGGATCTTAAAACAATAAATAACATTTGACTACAACTCAAGCAAAGAAACACAATTGAAGGTGCTACTACACTAATATATATTGCGACAAGAGTTGTCCACTTGTGGGTGGTGTTGTCGTATGTTTGGTTTAGTTAAAGCCAGTGATTTCAACCCTTGTTAAATTTGTTAGTGCAAGAAAAACCACATCAAATTTTGTTGTTGTTGTCGGTAACAACTGTAACGACCCCCCTTCCTGGTAACCCCCTGTTAACGGTGACGAAGAGGTCAGAGGTGTTATCCAAAAATAGGACCAGTGGTTTTGCAAATAAGCAAAAATAATTAATAAATTCTACTGCAACTAAAATTTTAATGGAATAAAATCTCTCTTTTCATACCTTGCCAAATATGGGAAGTGGAATTCTTTATCCAAGAAAGAACTTATCTATCTATAATCCTCCAATTCTTTATTAATCTTTATTTCATCAATGTCACTTTCAAAGAATATCCATTTTCTTGATAACCTAAAATTCCGATAAACAAAACGGCGGTCAGTATAATGAATTATACTGGTATCTGGGGAAACAATAATCTTGCATTTAATTGTAACAACCGATTGCAAGCAATTATGGTTTAACAAGAAAACTTTACATTTTAAACATGACTACTAAATCCTTACATACCCTAGCCTTTGTGTTGTCCCTACAGTGGACATAGATACTACATCTCATATGGTAGATCTCAACTAACCCCTATGATCCTACCTTACAGGTAGATCAATACATAGGGTTGTGGAGTCACATGGCCCTACCCAAAGGTAGTCCAATACCTGACTCATGATAACCTGATGGTCCTACCTCATGGGTAGACCATGTACTAGGTCATCTATCTCATCAACATCAAAGCTATAGAGGAGGACCAGGATTTGAGCTAATTATGCACATATAATTATGGTGATAGTCATAGTAACTTTATAATCACATGAAATAAAAGACAATCAATCATTTATCCCAAGAAATTGATAAAACTTTAGAAATTGCCGGGAGACTAAAGTGATTTAATCATAAGCGTAACCACATACCTATTCTTGAGCAAAAGAATCCTAATTCAACAAGATATCCAAGCAAGCACCTTAATGCAGACAACCCTTAGTTCCTAAAACGTATGGATTTCCTAATGTCAAAACACCTTCCTAATGACATGAGGATACTTTATAAGGCTTCCACGTCCCTTAGGGTTCATTAGGGTTTCTTAGGTTTCTTTGTCCAATTTTTATCTCCTTTTTAGGCTAACAACCCTAAAACAAATTTCTTATTTCTCAAAAACCCTAAATATTCCAATTATCCTCATTAAGGGTTCTTTCATCTTAAAACAAGTTTGAGATCACCAAATCTCTGTTATATAATTACATTTTCGGATTTAAACCATTAAAACCCATATTTTCTCCAAATTAGGGTTTCTAAACATAATCATGTGCATTAAACCCTAAAACAAGATTAAAATTACCTTTTTCAAATTTAACTCTCCCTTTTATTCTCAACAGGTTAATATTACTCAGAATAAGCCAAAAGAGCCATTAAATCTGAGTTCCATATCAAATTAGGGTTTTACCAAAATTTAATACATTAAAAGTTGTAACGTTGTGTACTTTTTAAATTACAAGCAATATCAGGCTCCAATTCCACTTTTATCAGATTATGCGTATTTTTCTGATCAAAAATCACTATTTACTTTTATTTTTTGGCCAAAGGATCTATTTTTAGTGAATTTTGCAAGATTCATCAATTTTCTTGTATTTCGACTAGAGAGGTGACTAAACTGGGATCTTGTGGAAAACAATGACCGTTGGATCATGGGTCATCATTAACAGGGTAGGATTGCGCGACTTGCACAACTTGCGCCCACTAACAACCTTCAAAATAGCGAAGCGTTTCTGGGTCATCGATTCTTGACACAATCCACTATGGACTCTGATCAAATAGCAGCTGCTCTTCGTCCTCCACCCGATCCAATAGGCTACTAGCGGCGGCGCCGCAGTTGAGAGCTCACCGGAGCAACTCCCACACAATGATCTGAGGAATGATAGAAGAAGAGAAGTGGCTGGCTAGGTTCGTGAAAATGTGAGGAGTCAAGAGGGGGTCATATATATAGGATCGAGGGCCAATTTTTAGGGATCCCAACCCATGTCGTCACCTGAAATTTTAAGCAATTAGGCATTTCCTCTAGAATCCTCTAATCCCCAACAAATCAAGGCTTCCCATGTTTGAAATCCTCTCCTAAATCTAACAAACCTATTTTCTTGTCTGCACATGGAGACAATCACGAGAAAAATCGAAGGAAAGATCCTCTTGTCGGCGGCCTGTTCCTAGTTTGGCTAGAAATAGATGATGAGCGACCTCCGTTCGATCAAGATCCAACGATCCACGTCACTCACGCCCAAACAAAAGAAATTCGATTTTTATTTTAGGAAAAACCTTTCACTTTAGGACAATTTGGAAAAATCATAACTCTTAAACCATGGCTCCGTTTAATCTCAAATTTTGAGGGAAACTTCATAATAATTTAATCTATCGTCCTGCCAAGTTTGGGACCATAACTCAAAAGTAAACGAACCTTTTCTTTATGTGCAAGTTACTTCTTATATATATATTTTATTCATATTTCCTCTTTTACACTTTATTATTTTCCTTTATTTCAATTCTTTGCTTCTCAAGGATCAATGTGGGGTTTAAATCACCATCCATTATGATCAAACACACACTTATCTATTTATTTCTTATATTTTTACCTTTATCCCAATTTTCATTATTTTTATGAAATTCTTATTCCCTTTTAACTTGTTTTCCTCTTTTATTATCTTGGACCCATTATTACCAAAGGGTCCACAAAAAACCATGCACAAGGAAGAGTTGTAAAACAAATCCATATATTTATCTTAAATCATGCAAATTACAACCAAGTACATTTTCTTTGAAACAATTGCAATTACAATCATATAAGAAAAAACTGAGGTTATAACATCCTCCCCTCCTTATAAGAATTTTGTCCCCAAAATTAGGTCAATAAAACAAACAATTCACGGTATGCCTTTTCCATGTCTGTATTTAGCTCCCATGTGGCTTCATCCTCCCCATGGTTCTTCCAAAGAACCTTTACCATCTCTATTTCTATATTTCTAAGTTCTTTCACCTTGGTATCCAGTACTCTCACAGGTGACTCAGGATATGTCAGTCTCCCTTGGAGATCAATAGGTTCAATGCTCAGAACATGGTTCAGGTCCTTCACATAGCGCTTCAGATTAGACACGTGGAAAACATCATCCATCATACTATACTGAGGGGGTAAGGCCAAATGATAAGCAACTTCACCAATACTTTCCAAAACCTCAAACAGACCTATGCATCAGGGACTCATCTTTCCTCTATTCTTAGCTATAGATCAGAGGGGTCAGATTTTTAGAAACACATGCTCTCCCACAGTGAACTGCAAGTTAGTCCTCTATGCATCTGCATATGACTTTTGTCGATCCTGGGCACTCTTCAGCCTTTTCTTGATTAAAGCGACTTTATCTGCATACACCTGGAGCTCATCTGACCTCAACAAGGTCCTCTCACCAACATCATCCCAATAAAGTGGTGACCGACGCAACCTCCAATAGAGATCTTCATATGGTGGCATCCCGATACTGGCTTAGTAGCTATTATTGTAAGCAAACTCAGTGAGGGGCAAGTATTTCTCCCATGAACCACCCTAATCGAGCACACAAGCTCTCAACAAATCCTCTGAAGTCTGGATTGTCCTCTCTGACTGTCCATCAGTCTGGGGGTGATACGTTGTACTGAACTTCAGTCTAGTGCCAAGTTCCTCTTGTACCTGCTTCCACAGCTTGGAAGTAAACTTCAGATCATGGTCAGAAATGATCAAACTCGGAACACCATGTAGTCGTACAATCTCTCGGATGTACAGTTCATCTAAGTCTATCCCTTTGGCAGTGGTCTTTAGGGCGAGGAAATGTGCTGACTTGGTAAGCCAATCTACCACAACCCATATTGCGTCATGACCTCTCTTGGTCTTGGGGAGACCCACCCCAAAGTCCATGGTGATCTATTCCCATTTCCACTCAGGAATTTCAATCGAATGTAGCAATCCACTGGGTCGCTGGTGTTCAACCTTTACCATCTGGCAAGTGAGACAACTGGCCACTTATGTTACTATATCCCTTTTCATTATGGGCCACCAAAAGTACCACTGCAGATCGTTAAACATTTTGGTAGTGCCAGGGTGTACTATGTACTTCAAACCATGAGCTTCTTGCAAGATACGATCCTTATAAAGCAAGCTTCTAGGAACCAAAATACGACTCTTGTATCGGATTCTGCCATCCACTCCTACAGAGAGATGGGCTGAGGTTTCCCCAGTAAACCTTTTATCTTGTCATGCTCTGGACTGGATAACTGGGCAGCTACCAACTCAGTCAACATGTCTGGTTTAATCTGTATATTAGCCAAATGGACTCGGTCCTCTAATGGTTGTGGAGTCCACTCCACAAGATCTTCTAGCTTCTTCCACTGGCTAGAAAAGACAACTGCACACCTGAGTTGTTTTCTGCTAATAGCATATGCTACAACATTTTCCTTCCCAGGGTGATAGGCAATGGTGAAATCATAGTCCTTCATGTATTCCATCCATTGTCTCTGTCTCAGATTTTGGTCCTTCTGAGTCAGGAGATACTTGAAGGTCTTATGGTCAGTGAAGACCTTGAAAGTGGCCCCATACAGATAGTGTCACCAAATCTTCAGGGCATGTATAATTGTAGCCAACTCTAAATCATTTGTCAGATAATTTACCTCATTAGGTTTGAGTTGTCTGGAGGCATAGGCAACAACATGTCTATCTTGCTCTAGCACACATCTGAGTCCCATCTTTGATGCATCAGTGAAGATCATAAAACCTTCATTACTAGACTGTAGAGTCAACACTGGGGATGTAGTCAACTTCTCCTTCAGATCTTGGAAACATGCTTCACATAGGTCCGACCACACAAACTTCTCATCTTTTCGGGTGACCTTGGTAAGAGGCAAAGCAGTCCTTGAGAAATCCTTTATGAAGCGTCTATAGTATCCAACCAATCCCAGAAAGTTGCGTATCTTTGAGGGATTCTTTGGTGCTTTCCAGTCTTGAACAATTGACACCTTGGTTGGATCTATCGAGATGGTTCCTCCAGATATGATGTATCCAAGGAACATGACACGGTCTATCCAAAACTCACACTTTGAAAATTTCCCACAAAACTTATGCTTTCTCAAGATATCAAGGACTCTACTCAAGTGGTCTCAGTGTTGTTCTAGGTCATCAGAATAAACCAGGATGTCATCTATGAACACTATGACAAAAGACTCAAGGAAGGGTTGGAACACATTGTACATGAGGTTCATGAACACACTCGAGACATTGGACAACCCAAAAGGCATAACCAAAAACTCATAGTGGCCATAATGGGTTCTAAAAGTAGTTTTCGGGATGTCCTCACTCTTGAATATCAACTGGTGGTACCCCGATCTCAGGTTAATCTTTGAAAAGACTCGAGCTGACTTCAACTGGTCAAACATGTTATCTATCTGGGGTATAGGGTATTTGTTCTTAATGGTATCCTGGTTGATCATCCAATAGTCTATGCACATTCTAAGCGAATGGTCCTTCTTCTTCACAAAAAGAACTGGTGTTCCCCATGGTGATGTGCTAAGGCGGATAGAACCCTTGTCTAACAGTTCCTACAGTTGTTTCTTCAACTCTGCAACTCAACAGGGGCCATCCTATAAGGTGCTTGTGAAATAGGGTTTGTCCCGGGAGCTATCTCCATTGAAAAGTCTACCTCTCTCTCAGGAGGGATCCCATGCAAATCATCTGGGAAAACATTTGCATAGTCCCTGACTACCTCTATTTCCTGTAAGGGCTACACCTTGGGCTCCAGCTCGGTAACGACTGCTAGGAAAGCCTGACAACCTTTGGTTATCATCCACTCAGCCTTCAAAGTTGACACATACAGGCTGGTGGTAGCATCCTTCCTACCCCTAATGATGAACGGTGGGTGACCTGGTTTCTTTATGATTACCTTCTTCTCCCTACAGTCAACATTGGCCCTATAGGTGTAAAGCCAATCCATACCAATGACCACATCAAATTCATTCATGTCAAGGAGGATAAAATCTGTAGGGAACTCATGATCTTGATATTTAATAGACATCATAGGAGTTTTCAAAAGGGGCATAAAGATTCGACCACTTGGGGTTGTGGCATCCAAGATATACCCTAAATCCTTGATATCCAAACAAAGCATAGTTGTGAGATTTCTTGAAATGAAAGTATTAATAGATCCAGAGTCAAATAAATCTTTTCCATTGTGTCACATAACTTCAAGCATGCCTACATTGTTTTTCACCATACATTAGACCATTAAATGTTTATCTTAAAATATAAAAGAAAACTCTAAGCGTTATTACCCTGTATCATCCAATTAGCATTAGCTTGAGTCTCCTCATTGTCAATAGTAAAAATTCGAGCTTGTCTTCTTTCTCCAGCAAGTGGGGCTATAGCTACAGGTTGGGGTACTACACCTGGTCCTCTCGAGTCTGGCAAAGGACAATTGGCTTGAAGATGTCCCTCTTGCTGACAATGGTAGCATGTCCTCTTCTTGTAGCGGCACTCACCTGAATGCCATTTTCTGTAGGTGTGACACCTAGGTCGGTTGTTCTCATGATGGGGTTTTACTTTTCCTCCATGCTTTCCCTTGGTATGGTTGCACCCTTATCCTTTCTTGTGATCATTATTCTAGCCTTGTGCATCTTTAGTGAAACCCGAATATCCTTTGGGTAGATTCTGAGTAGGCATCACCATCCTCTCCATGTCCAGGGTGGTGTTGTAGGCTTCAATGAAGGTTTTTGGTTTATTTACCTTCACATGAGGCTTAATGGCAGGATGAAGATGATCTACAAAATGGTCCACTCATCTTTCTTCATCCATCATGTGCCCAAAATGATCCAGAATGTGAAACTTGCTTCCAAAGTCTATGACTGATAAGCTACCTTGTCTTAGGTTGGTAAACTCTCTTTCCTTCTCCTTCTTAACTGAGGTGGGAATGAATCTGGCTGTGAAAATAGTCCTGAAGTCAGTCCATGCCATTGGGTCCACACTCAGATCTCGACCCATGATGTGGTTCTCCCACCAGATCTTGGCTGCTGCTTCCAAGAGATGTGCAGCAAAAGGAACCTTCTTGTTCGACTGAACCTCCAACATGCAAAAACCATTCTCGATCGCTATCAACCAAGCATCTGCTTTTTCGACCACTTTGGTCTTATCTTCTCCCCAGAATTTCTCAATGTTCAGCTTGACGAAGTCCATAATGGTGACTCCAAGTCAGGGACGGACGGAAAGTGGTTCACCATTCTCGTCTCTGGCTATATCCCTGAGGACCAGGGCACTAATGGCCTAAGTTATCTTCTTATGTTGTTCCATCCACAGGGCATCAGGTGTGTAGACTACCATTATAGGTCTTGGACCACCAGTAAGTTCTCCTAAAACTTGGCCTCATCTTTGGACATGTGTTACTCTTCGTGGTCCATCTCTGGGTTATTGAAAGGAACCGACTTAGGGCCTGAGCCTTCTTCTGAGGCTCCCTCGAGTCTCGTTCTCTTCTTTGAGGACTCATCACCATGGTTCCTCTTCCTCTTCTCGAAAGAACCTCTCCTCTTGCGGGGAGGCCAACCCTTAGCAGGGTTCTCAGTGGCCTCGGGGATATCTACAGTCTTCACATGAGCCATCTACATAAGCATACAATCAAACTTTTAGTTTACGTTTAAACTAATTATACTTATGCCGATGACATCTTATTTACGTATCTTTTATTAATTTGATGGAGGATTCCTTAATCCTTAACACTTTGTATTCCCAAACATAGGAGGTGGTGGAGAGAGAGAAAATTCTAAGATCTTAATGTTTCTCCAGAAATAAGAGGTAAAGAAGGGATGAAGATAGATGAGAAAACCTAGAGGTATCTTACTTTGAGTCAATTCTTTGGATTTCATCCAGGAAGTCACACTGCATCTGGGAGTCCTCATGACCGACTACCGAGGCGGAGGAAAATATTGTTAGCCCCTGTACTGTGATCCTTTCTAAACACCTCCATCCTTGAAAAATCCTCTAATAACTCCCTGAGGCTCTAAAGAGTTTGTAAAATTTAATAATTATGAAAGATTAAATGGAAAACCACAGCTCTGCTACCAAATGTAATGACTCTGCCTCCCGATAACCCCCAGTTAAGGGAAACCAAGAGGTCAGAGGCATTATCCCAAAATAGGATTAGTGATTTTGCAAATAATCAACAATAATTAATAAATTCTACTGCAACTAAACTTTTAATGGAATAAAATCTTTCTTTTCATACCTTGCAAAATATGGGTAGTGGAATTCTTTACCCAAGAAAGAAATTATCTATCTATAATCTCCAATTCTTTATCAAGCTTTATTTCATCAATGCCACTTTAAAAGAATATCCATTTACTTGATAACCTAAAACGCCGACAAACAAAATGGTGGTCAGTATAACGAATTATACTGGTATGTGGAGAATCAATAATCTTGCATTTAATTGTAACAACCTATTGCAAGCAATAATGGTTTAATAAGCAAACTTTACATTTTAAACATGATTACTCAATCCTTACATACCCTAGCCTCTGTGTTGTCCCTACAGTGGACATAGATACTACCTCTCATATGGTAGATCTCAACTAACCCCCATGATCCTACCTTACATGTAGATCAATACATAGGGTTGTGGAGTCACATGGCCCTACCCAAAGGTAGTCCTATCCCTGACTCGTGATAACATGATGGTCCTACCTCGTGGGTAGACCATGTACTAGGTCATCTATCTCATCAACATCAAAGATATAGAGGAGGACCAAGATCTGAGCTAGTTATGCACATATAATTATGGTGATAGTCATAGTCACTTTATAATCACATCAAATAAAAGACAATCAATCATTTATCCCAAGTAATCGATAAAACTTTGGGAATTGTCGGGAAACTAAAGAAATTTAATCATAAGCGTAACCACATACATGTTCTTGAGAAATAGAATCCTAATTCAACAAGATATCCAAGCAAGCACCTTAATGCTGACACCCCTTAATTCCTGAAACATATAGATTTCCTAATCTCAAAACACCTTCCTAAAGATCTGAGGAATGATAGAAGAAGAGAAGTGTCCGACTAGGTTCGTGAAAATGTGAGGAGTCAAGAGGGGGTCATATATATAGGATCGAGGGCCGATTTTTTTAGGGTTCCCAACCCCTATTGTTGCCTACCATTTTAGGCAATTAGGCGTTTCCTCTAGAAGCCTCTAATCCCCAAAAAACCAAGGCTTCCCATGTTCAGAATCCTCTCTCGAATCTAACAAACCTATTTTCTTGTCTGCACATGGACACAATCACAAGAAAAATCGAAGGAAAGATCCTCCTATCAGCGACCTATTCCTAGTTTGGCTAGAACTAGATGATGAGAGGCCTCCATTCGATCAAGATCCAACGATCCACGTCACTCGCGCTCAAACATAAGAAATTCAAATTTTATTTTAGGAAAAACCTTTCACTTTAGGACAATTTGAAAAAATCACAACTCTCAAACCATGGCTCCGTTTAATCCCAAATTTTGAGGGAAACTTCATAATAACCTAGTCTATAGTCCTGCCAAGTTTGGGGCCATAACTCAAAAGTAAACGAACCTTTTCTTTATGTGCAAGTTATTGCTTACATATATATATATATATATATATTATTCATATTTCCTCTTTCACACTTTATTATTTTCCTTTATTTCAATTCTTTGCATCTCAAGGATCCATGTGGGGTTCGAATCACCATCCATTATGATCATACCCACACTTATCTATTTATTTCTTATATTTTCACCTTTATCCCAAATTTCATTATTTTTTATGAAATTCTTATTCCCTTTTAACTTGTCTTCCTCTTTTATTATCTTGGACCCACTATTACCAAAGGGTCCATGAAAAACCATGCACAAGGAAGAGTTGTAAAAGAAATCCATATATTTATCATAAATCATGCAAATTACAACCAAGTACATTTCTTTTGAAATAGTTGCAATTACAATCATATAAGAAAAAATTGGAGTTGTAACAACAACAAAATTGTTTAGTTCAACCTGATTCAGTTAAAATTAACCTAGGAGTATTCTTTTATCATCAATACTATTGCATATATACTCCTGGATTGAATTTCTCCTCATTTATCCTGACTTGTGATAGTTTTTCAATTCTTAGGTATTGTTTGTTGTTGCATGCTATGCTCTCCCAGTAGTGATTCAACAAACATATTTTGACATCAGGAACAAAGACTTTCCACATGCGTAATAGAGAAGTTAGACCAAAAATGTACAAGTAACAAGTTCAATGTCGCGTGGACCAGGATCTCCCCGTGTAGCGGAATCAGCTCCAGCGTGACACCAAAGTTGTAGTAGAGGAGGAAATGAGGGATGTGTGACAAAAACCCTAGATGTTGAATGCCAAAAAGAATTCTGCAATTTTTCATCTGAAAAGATATATACATTCACCATCCTATAGTTCCAGGTATATAGTAGATTTGCAGTTTGAGATCCAATCATAGTGGATGACTAAGATGTAGAGCAATACCTTTACAGGAAACAAGGGTGAATATTTTTAGGATCATTTATAGTGGTTTCTTATTCTATGTGCACTAAACAAACAACTTGGTGTCTTTGAAGATGATATCAAACTTCATGTTGTTCAAATATTCCTCGAATGACAAAGCCAGAAGCTGTTACAACTTCGTGGAAGAGAATATCATGACATTGGAGATGTTGCATACCATCTTCCTAAAGACACTCTTGAGTTTTCTGTAAGGGTTAGGGTGCATAATGTATGTACCCTGTATATTTATAGAAATAGCAATTACATATAGGTCTACATATAATAGGGAAATAACAAGTGAATATAAACAGCTAAATAAAAACTATTTGACACTCCCCCTCAAGTTGGAGCATAGTTATCAATCATGCCCAACTTGTCCATAAGAGAGGTGAAATGTTTCTTGGCCAACAGTTTTGTGAAGATACCAACAACTTGATCCTCTGAGTGAGTAAAAGGAGTGCATATATAGCCAGTCAAAAAAGCTTCTATGATGAAGTTATAGTCAACTTCAATGTGCTTGGTCCACTCATGAAAAACAAGATTATTTGCAAAAAAATAACTATCTTATTATCACAATGCATGGGAATAGGAGCAGAAGACCCCACACCAAGTTCTTTTAGAAGAGACTATACCCACAGAATCTCACAAGCTATGTGAGCCATAGCCCGGTAGTCGGCCTCAATGCTAGACCTAGCAACAACATTCTGCTTTTTGCTCCTCCAAGTAATAATATTTTTGCCAACAAAAGTACAATAACCAGAAGTAGATTTTCTGTCTATCTTACTTCCAACCTAGTAAGAATCAAAGTAGCCTTCAAGAGAGAAATGACCATGTTTTCTATAGAAAATTCCTTTACCAGGGGATTTCTTTAGATACCTCAGGATATGACACAATGCTTGTAAAGACCACAAAGTCTCTACCAAAGAATCATGGCAAACAAAACACCAATTGTGTTGCAGCGGAAGTTAAAACTTTGACTATAGTCAACTGTATAAAGAGTATTGTACAAAATTCCTAAAAAGGGTGTATAACTTTATACACAACAACAAGATCTAGGTAGAGGAAGACTAAAACCAAATCAACTTGTCTCCAAACAAAATAACTTAATATATAGGCAGCTATGTCCAAGATACAAGGTTGAACTCTTTATCCCTAGCCTTAGGCCGGTTCACCATGCTTCAACTGCGCACTCTGATCCTATACCTGGGTGTTGGGATCACCAAGCAAGAGAGAGATAAAAGTATGTGTTATTCAAAAGGAAAAGGACAAATAATAATGCACATCATTGCATAATAAAATGATTCACTACATTAAGAGTGTTAAAAGTATGAGGCAAGTATAATAATTAAGAATAAAGAACTTCTTCCAAGATGCATCTACCACAATAATAATCAACAAGCATGAATGATATTTTGACAACACATATTCTAATGCAGGGTGAGGCACCTACCGGACCTCGACCAAGAGGGGAGGGGAAAATGCACATACCAAACCTCAAAAGTATATATAATATGGGGAGAAAATGCACATTCCCCAGGGCAAAATTACACATGCCCTCTATGGGTGGTTTGTACTCATGTACACTACATTAGTTATTTGGTCAACAATTCCTCATGCTGAGTAATCCACTTTGCATTAGTGGAAATATAAATAATATTGCATCATAGAAAATGGGGAATAAAACCCATGAAACAATCTCAATAAATGAACCAACATTGGTAATAGCAATATTCAAGTATTTCAAATAAATGAGTCAACACAGGAAATAGAAGATTCAATTAAATAAGGAGCCAAATAAAGGCATTAGAGAGAAGATATCAAGGCTAGCAATTGCCTCATTAAGAAAATGGGGGTTGGATAAAACCCAACTAAAGGATAGGTTATTTGCACATATATTCAACAATCATAGGATCCATATACATAAATAGGCTTCACATACCTCATTTAAGATTGACATCCATCATTATCACTAATTAGATTGTATCAACATCCATTAACCCTAGTTACAAACATTTCACATAAATTAGCATTTATAAAGCATAAAGTATAAAGGAAAATACCCATTTTAGACCTTATTCGAAAACCATTGATTTAGGACTCAAAATTAGGACCAAAATCTCACTTAGGTTTCACTGATTAAGAAAACATATTTTATTTCTCAATTTTGAGTTGAAATGATTTAATTATCATTTTTAGAACATTTAACATACTCAAAATGCCATTCAAATCAACTTCAAAAAAGGAAATAGAATTAGGACTTAAAACCCACAAATTTAGATTCTACGTGAAAAATCCTTTCCAAGATTATTTACTCGAATTTTTCAGATAACGTATCGATTTTCTATGATTTATTTGCTCTAGACCAATTAGAGACCAAGAAAAATCCATGTAGGCTAAAAAGGCTTGCGAGAAACAAAATGGCAAAAGACCAAATTGCCCTTGGCATTAAAATGTGAAGGCAGGAGCACGTGAGGGAAAAATCGTAAAAAGTCATGGGTTGTCTCCTTCCTCACATGCCAACCATGGCTGCGGAGAAGGAGCTTGCCCATTTGGGCGTTTCCACGTTTCTTAACCAAAACGGACGTACATGTACTCGAAATGAAGCTAAAGACGAGAGGAACTCACATGTATACTTTATTGGGGTGTTGCTATCACTGAGCAGCTAGGAAAAGGGCCATAATATTAGTGAGAAGGTGGAGGTTTCGGGCTAAGCGGGGGATCTTCGGGCCATATTAACAAGTGGAAAAGTTTGCAATGGGGCCGAAGGAGGTGCAGTAGGTGGTATTTATATGTGAGGAAATGTGAATCACTAGGATTATGGAGGAGGTGAGAAGACATGGACGACACCTTTGGGCATTTCATCCACAGTACACGGGAGCCGATGAGCCAAGGCTTAAACGGTGCGGCTCGAGGAGACGAAGCCAACACAACTTAAATCTTACAAAATGGTGGAGAGGAGAGGGAGAACGAGGTGGAGGAGCCTAGGAATCCTCTTAGTCGACAGGATGGAGGTTGACGATGACCCCAGATCCGTTAGATCGAGATCCAATGGGGGCCGAGTGCGTGACACATGAAATCAATGCAATGAATACAATGTCGATTCATCTACTATAGTTAAACTATATGGGAACTTGTAAAAAGCATTTGGAGGGTCAAACTAAGTCCAAATGACCAAGAATTTTAACCATGGGTTAATTACAACACCTATAACGATGTTATGCCATTAGTTTCTCTAAAATCACATGGTTAGGTCCCTAATTAATTTATAGACTATTAAAGCATACAATAAAGCATAAAAAGAGCAATTAAAAGAATATCTTTTAATGACATAATAGCGTATATCTTGAGATATTAGTCACATATAAACATTATGAGTCATATCTCAACATATAATACTCTTATTAGTGCATTATTTCCCTATTTGGAGGAGAGAGAAAGTCACTGGGTTAAATACACTCAAATACATTAAATTACTCATATCTTATCTAATAGGGATATAAAAAGCTCCAAATAACATAATCCACTCATATTATCTCATTAATGGTCGAATTGCATGATTAGACCTCAATTATCTCATTAGATGGGTTATTTGTACAAAACCCCCTACATAAACATAAATGTAGGTAATTTGTGAATTATACCTCAAGAAAGGCTCAAATTCAACATTGAGGCCCAAGAAGGCTCAAAAGGATGGGAAATTTATTAGAATATTCCAAAAGGACTAGAAGGCAAATAAAAGTATAAAAGTGGGTAAATTGCGTAAAGGATCCTGAGATTCAGTATGTTACAACACTCCACCCCTTAAAGAGGATTTCGTCCCCGAAATCATAGCAAGTGGAAAGGGATAGGGTGAGTGTGCAAAATCCCAACATTTGGTAACTAGGTGTTACTTCAAAGGCTCTACACAAAAGACAAGTTTGACCAAGGTTTCCACCATACATATAACATTTTATCAAACCTAATATAATTAACATGTTTGGCTTATAAGCATAATCTTCATATGAAAAAGCATCATCTTTATTATACCATTACATGTGCCATACATTTTACTCTCATTGTTGTAACAAGGATTAAATCTCATCATTAAGTACCAAAACATATGCTTTTCCCTTATAAGGGTTTTAAACACAATTAGGGTTTACTAAGAAAATCTCAACATCTATTAATGTATTAGGCCACAAACCTTAAAAACTAGAATCTAATATCCATAAAAACCATCATGTAGAATTATCACTGATAATTTTTAAGAAAAAGATAATATAATCCAACAAGTTTTTAAGCCTACCATAATCCCAAATAAGGTCACATATATTATCACATATTTCCAACTAACATTATATACTCAAGTTAATGACGTCATTTTCTCCTATTACACTCCATAATATGAATTATACATATTTTAAATCACATTAGGCATTAATGCAAACTTATGTGAATCCAATACTCATAATCATATTTGTGTCATTACATGTGTTTTAGTGAACAATATGAAACACATTAAACATTAATGAATTGATTTTCATATTAAATCATGATAAGGTGATTAATTAGATGTATATTAGGGACCAAGGTGATATGCCTTACATATGTTGATCACATGGTCTCCAATATAACTAGGTGATTATAATCCATATATATGCTCCAAGTGTGTTAACTGATGATGAAACCTAAGTCACTAATGTATCATGAAGGCATTAAAGATATATATATATAGATGTGTATATGGTTAGGACTAGATGATTACACATTAGGGTTTAGGTCATCATGAACATTACATGCTATGCATTCCTAGCATGGACTAGACCCTTAAACTTACTAACCATACTATTAGGGTGACATGGTCAACATTAAGTGTAAACACAATTAGTGATGAGTAACTCACTATCATGTGCATCAGGAATATGTAAAGGTTCAAGCATATGAACTATCCCCTTAGATGACTTATTATATATTCATTTGTATATAAACAAACAAGATGAATTATAATTATAATTTGTTTGTCCAACACTAACCATATAAGCTCACTAATACCATGCCTATGGAGTTAGGG
The DNA here is from genome assembly GCA_963693085.1 of Alisma plantago-aquatica. Taxonomy (NCBI): domain Eukaryota; kingdom Viridiplantae; phylum Streptophyta; class Magnoliopsida; order Alismatales; family Alismataceae; genus Alisma; species Alisma plantago-aquatica. The sequence goes on along the minus strand of OY856412.1, from coordinate 1,188,418,244 downwards.
TTTAAAAGATAGAGTAACTTGATTTCAAAGCATTGTGGGACTCCACCCCCTTAAAGAGGATTTCGTCCTTGAAATCAAAAACTCCAAAATCTATCAAGGTATAAGAGAACTACTACTAAGTCCACTTTTCAAAAAGGGTTGAGGTAAAACTATGTATGAGATCCAACACTTAGTTGTTTTACTAAACACCATTATAAACTTCAAGCCCAACATAGGGTAGGATACTCCCAACTTGGAAATCTAGGGATCTTATAAGGAAATTAAGGACACATAAGGGGATTCTACATGATTAACCAAGACATCATATACTAGGTTCAAAAGGTTACTCAACAATAAGATATTTTGTCCAAAGGTATGCTATTTTGGGAGGTCAATATCAGCTCAGGCTAGGATGACGTCATATGGATTTGGGAGTCCTCGTAAGCCAAGCTAGTGGTGCGAAGGAAAATATTGCCAGCCCCCAGACCCTGACCCTTTCTAGACACCTTTGCTATCAACTTTTGCCCTAGTAGCAACCTAAAAGACTAATTGCCAAAAATTTGACAAATTATATTTCTAGTATGAAATTATTATGTCCTAAATCAATCTTTCATCATAGGTCCACTCTAAGGTGAAAAACTTACTAAAGGGATCTATATAAGGTTAGGGTTTCTATCTAGGAGACAAATTGAATTAGTCAAGACTCCGACTACCTTCATGCTCTGATACCATGCTGTAAAGACCACAAAGTCTCTACCAAAGAATCATGGCAAACAAAACACCAATTGTGTAGCAGCGGAAGTTAAAACTTTGACTATAGTCAATGGTATAAAGAGTATTGTACTAAATTCCTAAAAAGGGTGTACAACTTTATACACAACAACATGATCTTGGTAGAGGAAGACTAAAACCAAATCAACTTATCTCCAAACAAAACAACTTAATATATAGGTAGCTATGTCCAAGATACAAGGTTGAACTCTTTATCCCTAGCCTTAGGCTGGTTCACCATGCTTCAACTGCGCACTCTGATCCTATACCTGGGTGGTTGGGATCACCCAGTAAGAGAGAGATAAAAGTATGTGTTATTCAAAAGGAAAAGGACAACTAATAATGCACAACATTACATAATAAAATGATTCACTACACTAAGAGTGTCAAAAGTATGAGGCAAGTATAATAATTAAGAATAAAGAACTTCTGCCAAGATGCATCTACCACAATAATAATCAACCAGCATGAATGATATTTTGACAACACATATTCTAATGCAGGGTGGGGCACCTACCACACCTCAACCAAGAGGAGAGCGGAAAATGCACATCCCAAACCTCAAAATTATATATAATATGGGGAGAAAATGCACATTCCCCAGGTCGAAATTACACATGCCCTCTATGGGTGGTTTGTACTCATGTACACTACATTATTTATTTGGTCAACAATTCCTCATGCTGAGTAATCCACTTTGCAGTAGTGGAAATATAAATAATACTGCATCATAGAAAATGGGGAATAAAACCCATGAGACAATCTCAATAAATAAACCAACATTGGTAATAGCAATATTCAAGTATTTCAAATAAATGAGTCAACATAGGAAATAGAAAATTCAATTAAATAAGAAGCCAAATAAAGGCATTAGAGAGAAGATATCAAGTCTAGCAATTGCCTCATTAAGAAAATGGGGGTTGGATAAAACCCAACTAAAGGATAGGTTATTTGCACATATATTCGACAATCATAGGATCCATATACATAAATAGGCTTCACATACCTCATTGAAGATTCACATCCATCATTATCACTGATTAGATTGTATCAACATCCATTAACCCTAGTTACAAACATTTTACATAAATTAGCATTTATTAAGCATAGAGTATAAAGGAAAATACCCATTTTAGACCTTATTCGAAAACCATTGATTTAGGACTCAAAACTAGGACCAAAAGCTCACTTAGGTTTCACTGATTAAGAAACACTACTACAGAACACACCTTTGGTGTCAGTTGTTTAACCCCTTTTAGCGACGGTTTTCAAGCGACGCCTATGTGGGCGCCGCTAAAGGTCGAACACTTTGGCGTCGGTTTTATAACCGAAGCCTATATAACCTATAGGTGTCGGTTATATATAGATGGTCGACTCCTATAGGGTTCACGCCACAAAAAAGGGTGCCATCTAGGACACTATCTATGTCGGTTTTCACCTAAAACACCGACGCCATATTCCCAGACGCCACGGCCGTGCTTCCCTGCACGGCCGTATTTAGTACTATAGGTGTAAGTTTTATACGAATAAGCGACGTCGTTTCCACCACGGCCGTGCTTTCCTGCACGGTCGGGTTGTTTGTCATATTAGGCGGAAATTTTTATCCAATAACCGACGCTGTAGTCCTTTGATGACGGTGTTCTATAAATAACCGATGCCTATGATTTAATTTTTTTTTCTTATCAGTTTGCAGGCCTGCTGTGGCTGGTCAGCAGGATGAGAACTTGCAGTTCAGTTTTCTGAACTGTAGGTTTACGACATCCATTGATATCAGCCTACAAACAGGCCACAAACCTGCAAAATCAAAAAAATATACTTTTCACACAAGTAGATACATTGATACATTCAGACATCATTTCAATTCTCACATTCACACATGTAGAAACATTCAAATACATCTATAAACATTCATATATGTATAAACATTCAGATTCATATAACAAAATACATCTATATTCATTTACAAAATACATAAAGTGCAGCACGCACAAGTGCTTCAGATTCATATAACAACATGGCAGAGTAACACATATATAATGCATAACAACAGCAACGCCAAATTTACATACAACACTAGCTTAGTACATATATAGTGGGACTAAGGTGATGATCCCACCTACTAAAATAGGTTACCGACAACTACATGTTACGACTGGGAGGTCGTGATTCAGCAACCGTATGTATTAGCATGAGGACAAACAGATTTCACCACAAATGGTGGAATCTGTTTGTCCTCCTGCTAATGCATATGGTTGCTGAATCACGACCTCCCAGTTGTCGGTAACCTATTTTAGCAGGTGGGATCGTCACCTTAGTCCCACTATATATGTACTAAGCTAGTGTTGTATGTAAATTCAGCACTGCTGTTGTTATGCACTATATATGTGTTAGTCTGTCATGTTGTTATATGAATCTGAAGCACTTGTGCGTGCTGCACTTTATGTATTGTATCTATATCCTACTTCTCTTCATTGTGGCTTATTTTTCTGTTTCATGGCTTGCTGCATATATATCTATATAACCTTTGGCGAATGCCTACATATCCTGCATAGCTATGTCATGGCCGTCCTGCATAGCCTATAGTCTTTGATGAATGTCTGCATATCCTCTTGGACCCATTGTGTGGTCGTAACATGTAGTTGTCATTGAGCATCACTGATAGCCTAGTGAGTTAGCACATTGATTTGGTTAGTAACAATAAAGGTTAATCTTGAATAGGTGAATACAAAAAAAACGTATATTAATTAAATTGGGAGTGGCGCTTAATACCTTGAATTCATCTGTTTTTCTTTGGGTAACAAACTTCTCCCAGTCTTTGGGGTCCAAGTAGTTCCATTGCTATGTGGCTTCCTTCTTCCTATATTTATTTTTCAAAGAGAATACAAACAAAAATTATTAGTGTGGAGTTAGTGAAATACTGATCAATGTCTAGAATTGGAATCAATCAAGAACCTATTCTCAGCATCGCGTATGTAATCTCGGGTGAGATTGGTCCACCCTCCCATAATGTTTAGCATTTGTATTAACTAGAAGATAATGAAACATCAAATCAGAAAATGATATTGATATTAAAAAAGCAAACATATAGCTTCAATAAAAAAATATAAACATGCATGCCTCTAAAATTGTGATCTTTTATCAATTAACAATCCTTCATTGTGATCTCCGCGCACATATAAGTCATCATTAGCTTCAATATTTTGTGGAGTTGGCAACCCAACTGAGAATGGACTGGAGTCATCATATTTATCATAGTACTCTTCTTCATCTATAGGATCTTCAATGAACTGTCTTTTACCATGAAGAACAACCGACCATTTATCATTTGGAGGATCATCGATATAGAATATTTGTTTCTCCTGTGATGCTAATATGAATGGTTCACCCTTCTCACCAATCTTTTCAAAGTTCACTAAGGTGAAACGCAATTCATCCACTATAACTCCTTTGGTGTTATCAACCCAATTACATTTAAAGAGCGGAATTCTGAAATCTATGTAGTCAAATTCCCATATGTCTTCAATGACACCGTAATATGACATTTTAGCTTCACATGGACTCTTATCCTTTGCACTTGCAAAATACATAGTCGACGCTTGAAGAGTGACCCCACTATTTTGGACGACACTCTTATCATCTTGGCGCTTTTTGTAATATGTGAACCCATTAATTTCAAACCCTTCATAAGACATAATATTCGGTTTTGGTTTAAAGGTGAGGCATTTGATAGTTTCCGTAATATCATTTGGTGTTTGAGATAGTTGATTTAAGACTTTATCTTCAAACCACTTAGTAAAAGTCTTGTTATGCAATCTAGCAAGCCACATTGAACTTGCTCGAGGATGTTTTCTCTTGATGAAATTGGTATGTTCCTGGATATAAACACTCACTTCGTACATGTTGTGTAAAATATATAAGTGACCTTGTTCCAACTGCTCATGGCTGATTACTTTCACCCGTGATCCCAAAAATCCTTTGCCCTCCTCAATATTCTTGTCATTAACAGGAGTGTTATTACCACTCAGAAAGTCATTGCAAAAATCCATAACCTCTCTCGCCACATAACCTTCAATAATACTCCCTTCAGGCCGATAACGGTTTCGAACATCACCTTTAAAAACGCTCATGTATCGTTCAAAGGGATACATCCAATGCAAGAAAACTGGTCCCAACATTTTCACTTCCCTAGTCAAGTGGACAACAAGATGTACCATGATATAAAAGAACGAAGGAGGGAAATACATCTCAAGCTGACATAGGGTAACAACCACTTCTCTTTGCAAATTATCGAGAGTATCAGGGTTAATAACTTTGCTGCATAGACTGTTGAAAAAGAAACAAAGTCTAGTGATTGCAAATCTTACATGCTTCGGCAATATAGATCGAATTTCCACGGGTAATATTTGTTGCATTAGAGTGTGACAATCATGAGATTTAAGACCTATCAACTTTAGATCTTTCATTGATACCAATCTACGGATGTTAGATGAGTAACCCTGTGGCACCTTAACATTTACCAAGCATTCACAAAAAGCTTTCTTCTCCTTTCTAGACAACATGTAACAAGCGGGAGGTAAGTATGTTCTTTTATTACCCATTTCACGTAGTTCTGTTAATTCTGACCTTATTCCCATTTCACGTAGGTCTAGTCTGGATTTTATCCCATCTTTAGTCTTACTTGGTATATTTAATAGAGTACCAATGATGCTATCACAAACATTTTTCTCAAAGTGCATTACATCGATACAATGTTTGACTGTCAAAGAACTCCAACAAGGAAGATCCCAAAATATTGACTTCTTCTTGAATGAAGAATTGTCACTCCGTGTGGCCATACTACATTGTGATTTCTTACCAAATTCATTGACAATGTCTTTTACTCTTTCATAAACAACATCCCCTGGTATAGGTTTAGGTGCACTCCGTTCATCATTCCATCCATTGAATGCTTTGCGCTTCCTACGATACAGATGGAATTTTGAAAGAAACCTTCGATGACCAAGATATACAGTCTTGTCGCCATGTTTTAGTCTTATTGAATCAGTGTTTTCTTCACATATAGGACACACTTTAGCTCCTTTGACACTATATCCAGACAAATTCCCGTATGCTGGAAAGTCATTAATAGTGCAAAACAACATAGCGTGCAAACAAAATGTCTATCTTCTTGAAGCATCATAAGTCATCACACCTTCAGCCCAAAGTTTCTTTAAGTCATCAATCATAGGTTCAAGATAAACATCGATATCATTTACGGGTTGTTTAGGGCCCGATATCAACAACGACAACATATAGTACTTATTTTTAATACATATGTACTTAGAGAACAAATGGGAAAATGCTACCGAAATTTTCTCGAAAACCCAATACACATTATACACTTACATCCTAAGTGAGATTAGGTGTTCAAGAACAGTCCCAAACTGGGGACTATCCAAGATTTACTCCTAATGAGTAAATCTTAGACGGGTTTCTAGGCCAACAAAATCATATCATTAAGAGCATGGTTTCATGTTAGGTCATCATTGGTCATAATAATCCACTAGAATGGGCATAAGAGTATTAGATCTTGATTCTAGAGTGTACAAGACATAATAGTGACTACTGATTTTGTGGGGTGATATCATTTCATAGGATTTATAAATTCAAATTTAACAAGTGTACAAGTTGCATCATTTTAATACTCTAAAGGTGACTAGTGGGTCATAGCACATACAAGATGGCATTACAAGGAATGTACGCAAGCTAGATCAATTACCTCTGTTTGAGCATCAGTAGGGAGAGAGGGCGAGACGGAGGGTAGGCGAGTAGGCAGGCAAGAAGATGAGTAGGTGACGGGCAGGGAGACGGAGGGCAACAGTAGATGATCAATTAATTCCTAAAACATAGTATAGAATATGCATAGATAATACATTAGTTGAATGCATAACATTAGTAGTAGGCAATACATGATATGTACATTATACCGTTATATGTATTGCAAACTACAAAGTACATCTACATAGATAATACATTAGTTGAACACATAACAATACAAGAAAAACTAAGGTATGAATGTATGTATAGGTACAAGTATAATGTATCAGTAAATATTAATGGTTGAGTTCATAGTAGAGCATCAATGTATGTGAAAATGATAAATATGTAATGTAGGTGCAGCAGTTCATACATAAAGCAGTTCATACATAAAGATGTAAATGGGTGCAGCAGTACATACATACAGAGCTTATATGAAGTAGGAATGATTTTGATGCATGTACAACTCAATTAAAAATGAGAAGAGCAAGAAAAAGCAAGAAGTGGGGTAGGGGGCTAGGAGTAGGAGCAAGGAGCAAGCCGGAGAAAACCTATTGTCTAAGTAGGAAGAGGAAGAAGAAGGGTACCGGGTGAGCGGGCGACCAGGAGCAGAGTGCCGACGAGGAGAGAGCAGAGCGCTGACGACGGTGAGTGGCCGGACGACCAATAGGCGTGTCGGGGCTGACCAGGAGACAATGTCGGTACAGAGGGAAGGAGCGGTGGTGGTGGCAGGTGCTTGCTCACCGGAATCGCCAAGAAGGGGGAAGGAGTGGCGGCGGCGGTGGGTGCTTACTCACCAGAATCGCCTGACCTAAAATGGATCGACGCTAGATTGCAGTGAAACAAAGAAAGGGGAAGAGTCTGCTTCGTGGGGTGCTAATTAGTAAACAATCGGCGTCGGTCATTACAAAAATCCGACACCATATCAAACAGTGTTGGTTGTTATGTAGATAACCGACGCCGATTCAGATAAGCGTCGGTTGTTAGGAAACAATCGATGTACAAATTAGACCATCTTATTTGGCGGGAAATATTATCCGCGTCGGTTATCAAAGGATTGACCGACACCGAAAGTAGAACTTTTCGCGGAAATATGCTTCTAGTATAGGCGTCGGGGATTACTGAAAACACCGACGTTGTATGTGACACAAATTTTGTTCGCTCGAAATTTGGATTTCGCGGGCGGTTTAGGCGTCGGTTTGTTATATCCAGCCGACGTTGAATAGAAAGCGGTACCCGTGTCTGACTGGTCTTCGACGATAGACGTCGGTTTCCCTAAATATCCGATGTTGACTAATATAGGCGTCAGATTATCTTAATAACTGACGCCCAGATAAGCGACACTGAATGTTGTTTCTGAAGTAGTGAAAACATATTTTATTTCTAAATTTGGAGTTGAAATGATTTAATCATCATTTTTAGAAAATTTAACATACTCAAAATGTCATTCAAATAAACTTAGAAAAAGGAAATAGAATTAGGACTTCAAACCCACAAATTTAGATTCTACGTGAAAAATCCTTTCCAATGAGTATTTACTCGAATTTTTCCGATAACATATCAATTTTCTATGATTTATTTTCTCTAGACCAATCAGAGAGCAAGAAAAATCCATGTAGGCTAAAAAGGCTTGCGAGAAACAAATGGAAATAGAAAAAATTGCCCTTGGCATTAAAACATGAAGTTAGGAGTGTGTGAGGGCAAAATCGTAAAAAGTCATGGGTTGTCTCCTTCCTCACGCGCCAGCCATCACTGCGGAGAAGGAGCTTGCCCATTTGGGCATTTCCACGTTTCTTAACCAAAACGGACGTACATGTACTCGAAATGAATCTCAATATGAGAGGAACTCACCTGTATGCTTTATTGGGGTGCTTCTATCATCGAGAAGATAGGAAAAGGGCCATAATATCAGTGAGAAGGTGGAGGTTTCGGGGCTAAGCGGGGGATCTTCATGCCAAATTAACAATTGGAAAAGCTTGCAATGGGGCCGAATGACGTGCGGTAGGTGGTATTTATAGGTGAGGAACTGCAAAGTACTGGGATGATGGCGGAGGTGAGAAGACATGGTCGGCACCTTTGGGCATTTCATCCACAGTGCACGGGAGCCAACGAGCCAAGGCTTAAACGGTGCGACTCGAGGAGACGAAGCCAACGCAACTTAAATCTTACAAAATGGTGGAGAGGAGAGGGAGAACGAGGTGTAGGAGCCTAGGTGTCCTCTTGGTCAGTGGGATGGAGGTTGAAGATGACCCCATATCCGTTGGATGGAGATCCAACGGGGGCTGAGTGTGTGACACATGAAATCAATGCAATGAATACAATGCTGATTCATCTACTATAGTTAAACTATATGGGAACTTGTAAAAAGTATTTGGAGGGTCAAACTAAGTCCAAACGACCCCAAATTTTAACCATGGGTTAATTACAACACCTATAACGATTATATGCCATTAGTTTCTCTAAAATCACATGGTTAGGTCCATAATTAATTTATAGACTATTAAAGCATATAATAAAGCATAAAAAGAGCAATTAATATAATGAATATCTTTTAATGACATAATAGGGTATATCTCGAGATATTAGTCACATATAAACATTATGAGTCATATCTCAACATATAATACTCTTATTAGTGCATTATTTTTCCTATTTGGAGGAGAGAGAAAGTAACTGGGTTAAATACACTCAAATACATTAAATTACTCATATCTTATCTAATAGGGATATAAAAGCACCAAATAACATAATCCACTCATATTATCTCATTAATGGTCGAATTGCATGATTATACCTCAGTTATCTCATTAGATGGGTTATTTGTTCAAAACCCCCTACATAAACATAAATGTAGGTAATTTGTGAATTATACCTCAAGAAAGGCTAAAATTCAACATTGAGGCCCAAGAAGGCTCAAAAGGATGGGAAATTTATTAGAAGAGTCCAAAAGGACTAGAAGGCAAAGAAAAGTATAAAAGTGGGTAGATTGCGTAAAGGATCCTGAGATTCAGTGTGTTATAGTTCTTTCCAGTGACACTATGTAGACTTGTCAAGATACCTACTAACAAGACCAAACAACAGTAGAAATATCAGCTCTAGTAACAATAAAAAAGATTAGTTTTCCAACCAGTCTCCTATATCTTTTACTATCAAGGTACATGGGAGATTCATCATCATCCAAATTTACATTAGGATCTAGGGGTGTGTAAGTGGTTCGAGTTCCAAGCATTCCAGTCTCCTGTAGAAGATCTAGAAAATACTTTCTTTGAGATGAAACAAGAGCATTAGCAGTCCTAGAAACTTCAATTCCCAGAAAGTATCTCAACTTTTCTAGATCTTCAGTGACAAAATGCTTGCATAATAAGTAGGCTTTAGTAGCATGAATTTCAAAAATATCACTTCCAGATAAAATAATATCATCAAAATACACAATTAGAACCACAATACCGGAGGAGGTCTTGTTAATAAAGATAGAGTGATCAACATGAGATTTGAGGAAGCCATAGGTAGACAAAATCTTGCTCAATTTATCAAACCAGGCACGTGGACTCTGCTTGAGTCCATAAATAGACTTTATGAGGTGACACACTTTGTGTGACTCCACCTGAGAAACAAACCTAGGTGGTTGCTCCATATAGACTTCCTCTTGAAAAACACCATAAAGAAAGGCATTCTTGACATCTAGCTGGATAAGGGACCAATCCAGATTTATTGCCACAGAGAGAAGAACCCACACAGAATTTAGCCTGGAAACAGGGGAAAAAGTTTCAAAGTAATCAATACCATAAGTGTAAGTGTACCCTTTGGCTATAGGTGGGCCTTTTGGCATTCAACATTACCATTAGGATGATACTTGATAGTGTACACCCAATGAAATCCAACAGGCTTACAATCAGATGGAGGATCAACTAAATCCTAGGTTCCTCTGTCAGTAAGAGTGGTCATTTCCTCAGTCATAGCATGTGTCCAGGCCGTACTTTGTAAAGCATCATGAACATTTTTGGGGACAAAAATAGCAGAAAGACTGCAACAAAATTACTAACATGGACACTAAAGTGTGCATTAGAAACATAGTTAGCAATACTAAGAGAGGTACATGAGCGAGTGCCTTTCCTGAGAGCAATAGGTAAATCTAGATCAGAAGTTACCTCAGTAGGTGTAGGACCTTCTAAAGGAGAAGATTGGTTTTCTATGGGGGGTCTTGGGTAGGAGTAGACTGCGGCAGTCGATTCATGTGTTGGTAAACAATAAGAGGAGGAGACATAGTCTCAACAGGCTGCAAAGTAGAAGGGGAATCACTAATAATAGACAGAGGCATTGAAATGAGATCTGAAGTCAAGATGTTTCCATTAGTGGAGTAGTACAAAGTGTCCTCAAAGAAAAACACATCAATGCTCATGAAACACTTCTTAGTAACATGATTATAGTAGCGGTATCCTTTCTGAGTACTTGAATATCCCAGAAAATACATTTTTTAGCTCTAGGAGACAACTTGTCCTGAGTCAGTCCAAGCAAACGAATAAAATAAGTTGACCCAAAAATACTCAAAGGGACAAAAAAAGAGGAAGGTGGGGTTGTAATACTTGAACATTAATTTTATTCCCAATAACAAATGAGGGTATGTGATTTATCAGAAAATAGGTAGTGAGAACTACTTTCGGCCAAACATGTCTTGGAACATTAAAATGCAACACTTCTAGTAACTTTAAGTAAATGTCTATGTTTCCTTTCAATAACATTGTTCTGTTGGGGTGTGTAAGCACACAATGTTTGATGTATGGTACCTACAGAATGAAAAAATAATTCAACATTTTTTAACAATTTCTTAGGCATTATCAATGCACATAACTTTAATGGGCATAGAAAATTGGGTTTTGATTTCAGTAAAGAAGAACTTAATAGTAGGCAAGACTTGTGATCTGTCTTTTATCAAAAACAACCAAGTAGCACGGGAGTAATCATCAATGAACTAAATAAAATATTTATAGCCTGACAAACATATGACAAGGACCCCATATATCAACATGAACTAAATCAAAAGTGTTTTTGCTACCAATCTGAGATTTTTTGGAAAATACAGTTCTAGAATGTTTGCCTAATTGACATAGCTCACATTGAAAACTATGTGCTCCTATACCAAAAATAACATGTTTTATTTTATCAGTCGATGGATGCCCAAGTCTATAATGCCACTGTAATGCAAAAATAGAAGAAGACAATGTTGAAGCTAGAGTTGCAGTGTCGATCTGTTTCAAATCATCCAAATAGTAGAGTCCTTCAGGTCCTTCATGCTCCCACCAATATTCATCCTCGTGCGAAAGTCTTGAAAAACACAAGTATCCGGTACAAAGGTCAGACTGCAGTTCATTTTACGTACAGTTTTACTAACAGATAATAGATTTAAGCGGAAAATTGGGCACATATAGAGGATATCTCAGAAGATCTTGAGTATAAATATCACCAATCCCAAACACAGAAGATTTGGATGTTGGATAAATTGGACATTATAATAAATCCCTTTGTTTCGATGATGACAAACATTTCATTCTTGTTGATCTAACGTGCTACTTGAGTGTTGCAGGAATAAAGTGGATGACAAAGCTCTAGGGAAACTATACGCTTGAATGATTGTAAAAGTAATACAATGTAATCAATTGTAAACTTGTACAAATATATAATGTACAAGTACTTAGATCTCATGTAAATCAAGCGTTAGATCTTCCCTAGCCAATCACCACACTTAGACAGGTCATCCCTTTCAAATAGGTTCACAAATGCACACTCATACATTTACTTAGTGCCTAAATTGAAAGATTGAAACAAGGTCAATCTCGGTCGACCAAACTCCTCGACCGAGACACTCTCGGTCGACAAACTTCTCGACCGAGAATGACCCAAGTAGCCGTTAGACACAGCTGACAAAGTAGTTGGCAGTTGCAAATGAACGTTGATCCAGAGAGCCTCTCAGTCGACAAAACTTCGACCGAGTAGGTATCTCGGTCGAAAAATTGTCGACCGAGATGGTCTCTGACAGCAACTGCAGAATAAAGTAACTAGCCGTTACTAATGCACCTAACTTATATCTAACGGCTAGTTAAGCACTTAGAAGCCCCTAGAAGTTGTCTAGAACGTCCTTAAGTATCCATAGGCCACTCCTATAAATAGGACATGCCTTAGGACACCAAAAGACACCTAAGATATACTTGTGCTATACTTGAGCTTGAATACTCACTTGCAATCTGTTTTAGAGCAATAGAGCAATTCCTACACTTGCCATTCATTCCTATTGCTCCCATTTCGTGTCCTATAGGCTAGTATCTCCTATCCACTACAATCACATTGTCATACACATTGGTTAGGAGATCTATACGCTTGATATAGGCAAATCAAGCCTTGTGCTTACAACGGTATTGTAATTTCTATTTTCCTTCTTGTTCCTTTTTATCCTTTGTACTCTCCTTGCTACTCCTAGGATTGGAGGCTGCGGATTGGAGAGGGTTGACTTCTCAGGTGGAGAAGGGGACTTCAAGCTACTTCAAGAAGGCTATCGCATGGGAAGCTACTTCAGAAGGCTGGTGCAACGGGAGTTGGTGCACCTACTTCAAGGGAAGGCTGCTTCAAGGTTGGACGATTACTTCTAGGTGAAGGCTGCTTGAAGGGTTTGGGATAAGAAATTGTATTTTATGTAAAGCCCTTGCGAGGTAATAAAATAAATTTCTTTTCAAATCCCGGTTGGGTAAGCAACCGGGTAGTGGACTGACAACTTTAGTATTTGCTAAAGTTGGAACCACTCTAAATCCTTGTCCCCTTGTCCAATATTTTGTGATTGGTTGTTTGAGTTTAAATTATTATTAAAATCTTTATAAAACTCTATTCACCCCCCTCTAGTAGTTTTTCATTGGATCCATCAGCAAGCATAACAATATATTTTGGACAAGATTTAGATAATTTAGAAAAAAGAGAACGATTGCCAGAGATATGTGAAGAAGATCTAGAATCAATCACCCATTTGGTATTACCTGCACAAGAAGAGGGAGCACTCTGAAAGGTAGAATCACAACCAGTGTAAGTTGCAGTGTGAGCTCTAGATTCAACAACAAAAGAAGAAGAAGCACCAGTATTTTCTAGGAGGAGACGTTCCACCTTTGAGCGAATGCACTCAACAGTAGAGGAAATCGAGGTAGCAGCAAGAGAAGTTTTAGAAGCACCCTCAGACGCAACATTGGCCCATGTAGTGTGCCATGTTTCTACCAGCATCTGTCCTCAGTGTGGTTGGTGTGACCACACAAGTCACAGTACCGCAGAGCTACGGTACCTACAGAGATATCAATAGATGAACCACGACCAAGGGACCCACACCCTCATCCCATACTAGGAGGACGGTTGCCCTGAGGTTGACCTCAACCCCTACCACGAACTCAGCCAGCCATGGCAGAAAGAATAGTAGTGACACCAGTGTCAGAAGGTGAATCAGAGGAAGAAGCTGGTAGTCATTGAAGATGCTGAAATGTGCTCTCCGACGTCGATAGTGGATCATTGGGAAGGATCTGATCAACCACTCTAACATATGAGTCAGGAAGTCTGCATAAGAACTGGAAAACTTGAAATTCCTACCATTGTTGCTGCATAGTGTCCAAGTCACTAGAGAGAGGATAGAGGTTCTCAAGTTCTGCCTAAAAGCCTTTAAAAGTCAAAAAATAATCAACAATATTGGGTACAGAGAAATGTAGATGGGTCAGCTGTTTGTTCAAATTAAACACCTTTCTTAGAAAGTAAAAGATGGCTATGCATTGTATTGAATAGAAGATACCCTGCTCCTATAAATAGGAGGATAGGGAAGTGTACATACATAAGACCAAGCCTAATGGGCCAAAACACTTAGGCCCATATTACAAACTTATAATAAAACAATACCTAAATAACTCTCAACACTCCCCCTCAAGATGAAGTTGGGAGAATCCCATATCAGCTTGCAAATAGAGAGTCAAACTAGAAAACAAAGAAACAAAACAAAAAATATAAACCAAGCCCATACATAATTTTTCTCCCCCTCAATATTACATTAAAGCACTCAAACACTAAGAAACTCCCCCTCAAGTAGATGCTCCAAGCAAGCGGGTCATAGAAACTTCTCGATCATCTAGAGTAGAAGTAGTAGTAGAGTGTCATGGTGTTCATCTAAGTAGCTAATGTCACAATAGAGTCCATAAAGTGTTGGATCACAGTAGTAGAGGTCAACGTACAAAGAGAGCATGGACGAGCTAGAGAATGCTGGTAACACAGAAGTAGAAAGTCGACATGAAAACAAGGCATTGTCAAGTAGAGAGTCCATATGTCAAAACACAGACATGCCAGAGAGTGTTGGCACACAACAAAAAAAGTTAATGGCGTAGGTAGATAGAAGACCAGTAGGCAGAGTAGCAAGCAATAAATAACTCTAGTAGACTAAGCTCTATGTAAAGTCAGCAACAAAAGTCTTCATCATCTTCCCTCTTCATAGAATATCCATCATAGTAGCAATAGATGTCAAAGTCCAGAGAGTGCTGGTCCACAGAGTCCAAAGAGTGTTGGTCCACAAAGTCCAGAGAGTCCTGATCCATAGAACAAAGTCAACATGAAAATAAAGCATGGACAATAGAAAGTGCAAAAGCACATAAAAGTAAGAAAAATGTGCTAATCATAGCACAAGTAGCAAGAATGATGTCCCAATATGTAACTTCATAACAACAGTCAAGGTAGATGACAAATAGGAAATAATATCAGTAGAAAGCATCACATAGTAGCAGAAGAATCCATATATCAGCAGTAAATGTGCCATGAAGTGGCAAAATACAATTATTTTTTCTTCTTCATCTCTCCTCCATCTCATCTCTTCCCTCTACACTTCGTCCTCTATTCTCCCCCTCATACCAAGCATAAAGGAGTTAAAGAGTGGTTAGCGTGGAGAGTAAAAAAACAATGGTAGAGTCAAGGTTTGGTGTAGGGAAAAATATGTGGAGGAGGTAGTACATAATGTGAGTAATGGTGCAAAATGACCCGATTAGGAAGATCCAAATAGGAAAATAAATGGATCTTTCTCCGACCCAAAAAGAGGATTTGTTTAGCCCGTAGGGTGTATATGGGGGGGGGGCAGTAGAAAATATTAAGGGCATTAATTGGGTTTTTTGGTGGCACGATTAGAGGTGGTAGGTGTCAGTGGATAGCAGTAACAAGCCGGTGGCGGCTCGTCAAGTAGTAGCAGGAAGCACTGGAGCACAGACGAAAGGGAAACAACCTACGACAGGGCAGACAACAAGATCCAGCAGTATGAAGGCAGCATGGAGGTGAGCGTAAGCACGACAACAACAGAGGTAGGTGATTGGCGGTGGTAGGCAACAGTTGCAGCAGTAAGATGGCAGAAATGATGAGTGTTGTAGCGGCATGACAACTTAGCAATAGGCAGTAGCAGCACAAAGGACCACCGGCTATGGCAAGGCAGCAGTGAGTAGTGGTCAGGATATCCTTTGCAAGGCAAGTAGCTTAAGGTAGCAACAACTACGTCGGCCAAGGGTAATGGAGGCCGTCAGGCAATAGTGGATGGTAGCGTGGCTTGACAGTAGGAAGTGGAGCTGCAATAGGGGTCGGACGGCGACGATGGGTAGAGGAGTAGTAGGCAAGTCAATGAGGTGTAGTAGTAGTGATAGTGCATAGAGTAGTAGTGATACAACAACACACAACATTAGTGGGAGTCTGGATAGCAAGCAGCATGGCAACAACATCAGCAAGGCGGGCATAGTCAGGCAGCAAGAGCCGGTGACAATGGAAAGGGGATGCAGTGGGCAGTGTGGAGCAGTAAATGATCAAAAGGGGCAACGGTCAGTAGTAAGAGAGTAGAGGAACAAGGAAAAAGGTAGAAAACTAGGAAGGAATTCCCTATGGGAAGCCAAGCACTGCTAAGGGCGGCGACCGCCTGTAAGGGGGCACTCCTCCTTTTCTCTCTCTCTCACGTAGGGTTTTGGTCCCTAGGGCAGTAACTCTGATACCATCTTAGAAAGTAAAAGATGGCTATGCATTGTATTGAATAGAAGAAACCCTGCTCCTATAAATAGGAGGACATGGAAGCGTAAAAACATAAGACCAACCCTAATGAGCCAAAACACTTAGGCCCATATTACAAACTTATAATAAAAACAATACCTAAATAACTCTCAACAACCTTCTTCAAATTCTTTCTATGAGTGTAGGTACTGATCAAGTTGATCCCACATCTCCTTGGCAGTCCAGAGACGAAGAAGAGTAACACTAATGTGAGTTTCACTGTCGTTCAAGATCCACGTCATCATAGTCGAGTCATCTTTGACCCAATCATCGTAGATCTTTTCATCCTTGGACTCGACAATTTTCTACAGAGCAGGAGGTGGATCTAGAGTTGGATTGGAGTGCTTGCCTTGGGATTTTGTAAAGATCTCCATGGAGTAGACCCAGTGTTGAGCCCATACAACTTCACAATAGTCACTTGATGATGGAAATCTTCATGGGAGGAAGCCATGACCGAGATTGAGACTAATAGCAGAAAACAACAACCAAGAAACCGCCTAGATCTTCCTGCTAGTGGGCCACATGCAAAGAAGGATCTGGAAAGACCAATTTACATGAAGACTACACCGAGGCGCATCAGATATCCCGACGACTCAAAGGCCGACATAGGTAGAGAAGAAGAGGACTATGGAGATAGCAGCAGGCAGCAGTGCTAGATGCGACTAGCAAGACAGCGCCCACATGGAGAGGAACCATCGACGGTTGCCAGCCACAACAGCGGCAGGCAGTAGCCATAGGGAGAGGGTGGCGGGGGGAGGGGTGGGGGGATAAAGAGAGGCGGTGTAGGGGTGGGTGGTGGCTAGTAAGCCTGCTTTGATACCATCTTGAGTTTTCTGTAAGGGTTAAGATGCACAATGTGTGTACCCCATATATTTATAGAAAGAACAATTACATATAGGTCCACATAGAATAGGGAAATAACAAGTGAATATAAAGAGTTAAATAAAACACTATTTAACAGAAACTCAACCCACCTTCCCTCACGTACCAAATTCGGGGACAAATAATGTCATTTCCTATGGTCCCAGGAGAGTCCTTAGACGAAGCATGAAAAATAAATAAGGAACTCCTCCACCAATTCTCTCAGTGTGACATCTCATAGGCCTGACTAATTGAAAAATTCTATACAGGTGTACACAATGACACCAAGAAGCTTCTATATTCCTCATTTGGAAGAAATTATATGTGCCAAATCTGCAATAGCACATGGATGGTGGTGAGCCAAGGAGCGAAAAATCAAGTGAATTGGTCCAAAGGATGAGGAGGCTTGCTCAAAGTCACCAAAGAAAAAGACAATTATGAAAATCAAACCTATTAGAGAATTCTTCAAGAAATTGGTACTAAAATAAGAGTGTTTGCAAACCTCCTTCAATGCATATCTAAACACGGAGTTGGACACAAATATTGAAATAGAAAACATATATTTTGAAAAATATACAACACAAAACACAACTTTGGATAAGGGAACATAGCTACAAATATCTCTATACATATAACTTTACAAATGTATGTGCAAATTCCTAATTGTACAACACAACTAGATCCACAATTCTTATCAGCAAGAACACACAAATATAACAACAATACCACTTAATATTCACATATGTATTCAGTCTCACTATGATGAAACTTAGCATACAAAATGATATAATATAATATCCAAGAATGATCAACTAGAAAAAATATCGGTAATTAATTATAGACAATAAAAGTTTAATAGTTACAACAGTAATGAAGGAGTTGAGTATAGGGAAGATGAGGATAAGTAGTAGTGATGGATGGGAGATGTGTATTGATGGTGGTGAAGCAAGAGGCGGTTAACACATTTAGTAGTCATGTAGGAGTGGAGAGTTGATAAAACAGGTATAACTAAAACATGAATTCATATTTGGAGGAAAATGAGGGGTTTTTTTTAATGGAGTAGTAAGAATATGTGGGTGGAGGAGTAGACACATTGGAGGACCAATGAAGTAGGAAGAAGAGGAGCAAGAAAAGGAACAAACAAATGAGAGAAGAAAATCTAGAGGAAGAAGACAGAAGGAGTTCCTACAGTGGAGGGAAGTAGCTACTCATGGTTGCTCTAGGTGTTGGAAGTTTCCAGTGCAAGTAGTTGATGCTTATGTCGGTTTCAAGTCATAGTGGTTTCTACTATAGAGTTTCTTATAGCATCTTTATCTTGTTTGGTGGTTGCTTGTACCAACTCCAACACCTAGATGCTACTTGCAAAAAATGCTTCTATAGGTGGATCCATGCTTTATCTTCCAAGATATCATAAAATAGAGAGGGAGTCTTGTTAGTTATCTATATAGGGAAGGGATGTGGGATTTTTGAGGAGTTGGGGTTTGGTCTAGGAGTCCACGAGGTGTGATGTTATTTTCTCTTTTCAATGTTGTTAGGAATCATGTTGGCTAGTCCATTTGTGTTCAGGTTGTGTCTTGGACGTGTCCACACTATGTGCGTCTCATAAATAAAATAAATATGTCTTATGAGGGTTTAGGGGAATCATTGAGAACACAATGTGTGTCCCCTCATATATTTATATAAAAATATAAAGGGAACAATTACATGTAGGTTCATATAGAATAAAGAAATAACAAGAGAAATATAAGGGACAAATAAAGACTAATATTTAAACTCCCCCTCAAGTGGGAGCATAGATATCAATCATGCCCAACTGGTCCATGAGAAGGAGGAAGCGTTTCTTGGCCAACAACTTTATAAAGATATCAACAATCTGATCTTTTGAGCGAGTGAAAGAAGTGCAAATACGACCAGTCAGGATAGCTTCTCTGATGACACGACAGTCAACTTTTCATGATAAACATGATTAGTAGCAATAAAAATGGTTGCTTTATTGTCGCAATGCATGGGGATAGGACCAGAAGAGCCCCCACCCAATTCTTTTAGAAGAGACTGGACCCACATAAGTTTACAAGTTGTGTGAGCCATGGCTCGGTACTCTTCATTAGCACTAGATCAAGCAACACCATTTTGCTTCTTTCTCCTCTAGGTCACATGATTGCAAATGACAAATGTGCAATAGCCAAAAGTAGATTTTCTATCTTTTTTATTTCCAACATAGTTAGAATTAGAATAGCCTTCAAGAGGGCAATGTCCATGTTTCCTATAGAACATGCCTTTACCAGGAGATTTCTTTAGATACCTCAAAATATGACACAATGCTTCCCAGTGAAACTGTTTAGGTTTGTCAAGATACTTGATAATAAGACCAACTGAAGTAGAAATATTAGCTCTTGTAACAGTCAAATAGATTAACTTTCCAACTAGTCTCCTATATTGTTTACTATCAGGCTACATGGGAGATTCATCATCATCCCAATTTACATTAGGGTCTTGAGGAGTATCAACAGCTTGAGCTCCAAGCATTCCTATTTTCTACAGAAGATCTAGAGCATTACTTCCTTTGGGACAAAACAAGAGCATTAGAAGTCCTGGAGACTTCAATTCCCAAAAAATACCTTAGCTTTTCCAAATCATTAGTGACAAAGTGTTTGCATAAATAGTCCTTGGTAGCATGAATTTTACAAATATCATTGCCACGTAAGATAATCTCATCAACATACACAATCAGAACAACAATTCTAGA
Source organism: Alisma plantago-aquatica (assembly GCA_963693085.1). Lineage (NCBI taxonomy): Eukaryota > Viridiplantae > Streptophyta > Magnoliopsida > Alismatales > Alismataceae > Alisma > Alisma plantago-aquatica. The sequence goes on along the minus strand of OY856412.1, from coordinate 1,188,398,014 downwards.
GGAAGTCTTCTTAATAAAGACACAATGATCAAAATGAGATCTCAGGAATCCATAAGTAGTCAAAATCTTGCTCATCTTGTCAAACACAGGCACATGAACTCTACTTGAGTCCATAAATAAACTTCTAGAGATGACAGACCTTATGTGAATCCCACTGAGCAAAAAACCCATGTGGTTGCTCCATATAGACTTCCTCCTAGAGATCACCATAAAGAAAGGCATTTTTCACATCTAACTAGATAAGGGGCTATTGACATATATTATTGTATTTACTATTTATTGTATTTCTATTTAAGTCTTTCCTTTATTCTGTAACATGGGCCTTTGTATAAAGAGACCCATTAGGGTTTTTTGTTCGCTTCCTTGTATAGCCTTCTCCTATTTATAGGAGTGAGTTTGATCCTTTGTGAATATAGATTCATGACACACTTTCATATGGTATCAGACCAGGTCACCTAGACCCGATCCCCGCCAGTCACCGCCACAATCTCCCTCTCTCTCTCTTTCCCTCCATCCACCACCGCCGACATGTACATCCTATTGGACTTCCCCTGCTGATCACTCCTAAGGAGATCTAAGCTTCTTTGTAAGCCCTATCCACTTCTCCAATAAGAGGATCTAGGGATATGGCCGACGGTCCTTCCAAGTTTCTTATTCCCTGAGGAACTATTATTTGGAAGTACTGTTCAACAGAACTGTGGTCATTCATGATCACCTATTCTAGAGCTTTGCTCACTTTATGAATGGTATGATTGGGAATATCCAACATATCACCTTTCTTCTTGGTGAATCATAGTATTTGCCACTTACTCTGGGTCATCCCAAACCTTATTCTGCCCAGTTCTCTATTTCTACTCCTGATTTCCTGCTGCCCTGGCATTTGACACGTCATATCTCTATTCGACACGCTGTGTCTCAATCTGGAAAATTCTCTGATCTACTACTGTCCTGCTCTTTGACATGCCATGTCTTTATTTGACACACCGTGTCTCAATCCAGCCAATCACTTAACATGTCGTGTCCTATTTTTAACACATTATGTGCAATTCCAGGCCACTACCTATTGTTCCTCGACACAACATGTCCTATTTTTGACACCTTGTGTGACATTCCAATCAACTACCTGTTGTTTCTTCACATGTTGTGTCTTAATTTTGACACAACGTGTGCCATTCCAGGCGACTTTCTACTATGCTTTGCTGCTTCTGGAGATTCTTTAGATATCACTTTTGCTTTATGACTTCACCTTTCTCTGAGACCATGGAGACACATCCAATATGTGTCACATCTGTCAAGTTTAATGGATCAAACTACATTTTGTGGACATGATCCTTTAAGATTTATGCTCACTCATCAGGCAAGCTTGAGCATCTCACCGAGGAGCCTCCTCCTAGAGATTACACGTATGACAAAAAAGAAAGTCAAATATAAGAAATGGGCAGAGTGTGATTCTCAAGTTTTGTCTTGGATTCTAAATAGTTGTGAATCCCATCTAGCCACCAGTCTCCTATTTACTGAGACTGCCAAGGAGGCCTGGGATTTTATTGCTCAAGTCTATTACAATAAAGGAAATGCCTCCTAAGTGTTTGAGCTTTATAAATGCTTGAATTCTCAAAGACTTGACGATGCTACCTCATTTTCTTCACACTTTGATACCTTCAAAGGTATTTGTAGAGAGCTCAATCTCCATCATCCTTTATCTACTGATCTCACTATATTACAAAAACAACAAGATAAACTTTAGCTTTGCCAATTTTTGGCATCCTTGCCACCTATATATGAAGTCGTTCGTCAAAAAATCCATGCATTAGAACCATTACCCATGCTGGATGATGTATATCTCTCACTTAGTGTCTTCTGTTGCCAAAGAAGAGCCAACTGCTCTAGTTGTTGTTGGACGAGAGCGTGGAAACTCTACTCGTGGATGAGGCAGAGGTCTTAACACTAGATGATGGGGGCCTCCTGCTTCTCATCCTTATGGAAGACTATCTTATTCTCTTCAACCTCGATACTACAACTTCTGTAAATGCACCAATCATATTGAGGATAAATGTTGGAAGAAACCTGGAAAGCCTGAATGGGCAAACCAAGTCTCCACTACTGATGTTGATGAAGAATCTACATATACTCTTGCTTCTTCTCAGATGGTTACACTAAGTTCGTCTGAACTTGACAAGCTTATCAAAGCCACTTCTGCAGCTACTACCACACCTCAGCCAAATATTGCTCAACACTCTGGCGTTCCTTCTTTCCTTCCAACTTCCTCCTCTTCTTCTTTTGACCCATATGACTAATAATAAAAATCTCTTCACTCATATAAAGAAATCTACATATCCTCCTCCTCTTCCTCTGGAAGATGGATCTACTTCTTCGGTCACTGGAATTGGGGATGCTAACAATCATCTTCTTAAATCTATTATGATTGTGCCTAGATTTCCATTGAACTTGATATCTATTAGTAAAATTACCAAATTCTTTAATTGCAGTGTAACATTCTTTCCTTACATTGTCTCCATGCAGGATCTCAGGACGAAGAAGATGATTGGTTGGGGATATGAAGGTGGAGACAATTTTTACTTTCTACAGACCTTGTCAAATTTGCATGCTACTACTCTTATGGCTTACTCTGCTTCTCTTTATCAATGGAACCTGAGACCTGGTCATCCTTCCACTCAAAAGTTGAAGTCCTTATTTCCTATTTTATATTCTAAAAAGTTTGCTTGTCAATCTTGTCAGCTTGGAAAACATTACCGCTCTGTGTATCCTTCTCATTCTGATAACACGAGTTCGAGTCTATTTTATTTAGTTCATTTTGACATCTGGGGACCATGTCGTATTGGTAATCGTACTGGTGTGTGATATTTTGTAACATTTATTGATAATTGGGCTTGTGTTACTTGGCTTTATCTTTTGAAAGATTACTATGAAATTTTAGATATTTTCTCTAACTTCTTAAATGAAATAAAGACTCATGCTTCTACTACTCCTATATTTGTACACGCTGATAATGCTTCTCAATATGTGCAACATGGCTTCCAAAAGATTTGTATCTCTAAAGGAATTGTTCATCAAACCTATTATGCCTATAGTCCATAGCAAAATGCCATTGCTAAAAGGAAAAATAGATACCTACTTGATGTTGCTCGTACTCTCCTAATTGAAATGAATGTTCCCAAGTCCTATTGGCATGATGCCATCTTGTTTGTAACATCCCTGCCTAGGTTATGCCTTAACCCTAGATGTTTTGCTTAATAAAGTTAATTATAATCTTGCTCTTATCTTGAGTAGTAATTAAGGCTCAAGAGGAACTTATGTTTCAAATTTAGTCCTTTTTGAATAATGTTAAAATACTATTTTGCTTGTTTTGGACTAATGTGCAAATTACCCACATTGAGGGGTTAACTTGCAAATGTTACATGGAAAAATGTTCCTCAGATGTTGAAGCATCATAAAAATGAGAATAATGTAAAGGTATGGCTTGTAGAAGCCAGATTATCAATAAAGAGCCTATTAAGCAATGTTTGTGCATTAAAACCTAATTTTGGTGTAATGTGCAATTTACCCAAAACCTAGGGTTCAATATGCAAAATACCACTTTTAGGGAGTCTCTCATGTTTCTTGGCATCATGTAGAGAAAATAAAATGAGAGGGGCATCTCATTTGAATCATTTTGGAGTAGAGAGAATCTTGATATTAAAATAATCAAGATTTATGCATAATTGGAAACATAATTCAATTTAATGCAAAAATAAATATATTAATTGAAGTGCCCTTCAACCAAATATGAGATGGTTGAATTTTCATAAGTGCGAATGTCCTTGTGCCTTGCAAAGGCCACGAAAATATCCTAAGTGAGTGGAGAGCCCACTCACATTAGTTAACTAAGAAGTAATATCCACTAAAAATGGGATATTAGTATTATATGAATTAAGGTGCTTAATTGCTTTTCTTTTAATTCATGGATAATGAAGAGGAATTAGAAGGTGGGGAAGATGGATTTGCATGTAAGGAATTGAGGGGGAGATGTGGCACCACTTTTGGGAATTAAAGAATTATTATATCACTTTCTCTCTCATTGAAATTCCCTTATAAACACTTCATTTTCCACCCACTTGAAGACACTTTTTCAGATTTTCTTTCTCTCCTTGCTTTGGCCGAGCACAAGGGAGCTTAGGAGAAATAGTAGGACGAACTCCAACCTGTAGGTAAGCTCCTTAATCATTTTCAACCTTGATTTCACGGTGGAAATCTAAAATCAATGCTTGATTTCTTCTTTTCTCCATTCAATCTTCAATCCTAGCCATTTATTTTCACTCAAAAAAATGAGGACGGACCTTGGGAGGTTTAGAAAGCTTCATTCACCATTAGAGACGTGGATCTTGAAGCTTGGATTCAACTTTGAAGGTGGGTTATATAACTTGAAACCTTGAATGTTATTATTGATTTCATTTCTGCATCATATGTTGATTCTTTCTTCATTCTCAAAATTCCGTTTGATTAATTATTGAAATTACCACAAGAATCAAAGAAAAATTAGAAGGTATGGAGCTTGATGATGATGACATCATCATAAGCACACACCTCAACAAAGTACATGAGCAAACGGTTTCAACATTGGAACCAATCAGTTTCAAGATCGATTGAAACCAAACGGTCTCAAGACCATTTGGAGGATCAATGCTGATGTAAAATGATGATGATCCAATAGTACTTAGTTGAGTTAATTCCAAATGGATTCAACACCTCAAGGTTACTTGAGTACAAACCCTAAATTGGGTTGTTGAAGAAACGCTAATTGGATTCAACCAATTTCAGTGATTGGATAGGTCAAACAGTCTCAAGACCGTTTGACTCCAAACGGTCTTAAGACCATTTGGGGTTAAACGAACTCAAGACCATTTGAGGTCATGAGATGTCATGATTGGATGATGATCTAATGCTTCTAATTCATTGACTTGTAATAGGTTCAGTGATGAACAATCCATTAATTACAAACTCCAATCGATTGAATTGATTGAAGCCTTAATTGATGGAATTGATCAAGATCGAATGGGTAAAGTTGATTAAGACAGAATGGGTAAAACCAATAAAGACCAAATGGGTAAAAGTGATCAAGAACGAATGGGTAAAATCAATCAAGATCGAATGGGTAAAGTTGATCAAGATCGAATGGGTAATTTGATCTTCAAAACCGTTCGGTCATGTTGACCATTTGGGAGAGTTGACCGTATGGAGCTCAAGTACCTCAAGACCGAATGGAGGTCAAGTACCTCATGACCGTATGGAGGTCAAATAGCTCAAGACCGTATGGAGGTCAAGTACCTCAAGATCGTATGGAGATCAAGTACCTCAAGACTGTATGGAGGTCAAGTACCTCAAAACTGTTTGAGGTTCAATCAATCTCAATGTTGGATTGTCCATTCAGTTTGAAAATAATTGATGAGCATTCAGTTTCAAGACCGAATGGATGAAATCAATCTCATGATCGAATGGTTGATTTGGTTTCAAGATTGAATGGGTTGATTTGAGTTACAAGACCATTTATAGTCAAACGGTCTTCAAGACCGTTTGAAGGTCAAGTGACTCCAAGACCGTTTGAAGGTCAAGGAGGTCAAAACCGTTTGAAGGTTTCAAAGTGTTAAAACTACTTGAAGACCTAGTAGTCTAAAAGTTATGAAAGACCAATTAATCTCTTGATTTTTAAATATCATATAACCAAGTTAAATCTAGTGGTTGTGCCTCTGAAATACTTAGATGATTAGTACCTTTAGAATGGTTAATCTTTGATGCTTATGGAAGCAATGACTCAATACACTAGGCTAACCCTTCTTTCAAGTTAACCTAATTTAATCAAGTTTGAAGTGATTAATATCCTAGAGAGGATGCGAGAGAGATAAATCCATACATGTATAATAATCATGTAATGGTTAAACCTCAACACTCTCAACATGAATAAAATATGTAATTAGGGTATGAATCTTGATAAAGAGATAATGAGACCCTAATTGAAAAGGTTGATGAGTCCTAACCCTAAATTAGGATAATGCTATATGTGAAACCCTAATTGAGGGTGATGTCATGTGAAACCCTAATTGAGGGTGATGTCATGTGAAACCCTAATTAAGGGTGATGTCATGTGAAACCCTAATTAAGGGTGATGTCATGTGAAACCCTAATTGAGGGTGATGTCATGTGAAACCCTAATTAAAGGTGATGTCATGTGAAACCCTAATTGAGGGTGATGTCATGTGAAACCCTAATCTAGGGTGATGATGTAACCCTAATTTAAGGTAATGATACGATAAACCCTAATTAAAGGTGATGTTATGTGAAACCATGATTAAGGGTGATGTCATGTAAATCCCTAATGCAGAGTTGTGATGTGAAACTCAATCCAGGCTGATGCTATATTATACTATATGGAACCCTAACATGAAACCCTAATCTTGATATAGAGTAAAGATATGTGAAGCCCTAATCTTGGGTTATAGTGCATGAAACCCTAATGCCTGGCAATATGTTGATAAACCATAGCCCTAATTTCGGTAATGGGATGAGTATTCCTAATCGACATAAATTGGGAAATCCTAACTCTAATGAGGGAATAGTGATGCTACTCTTATATGCATAGTCCTGATATGTAATTGATGTAACTGTTGTCATGTGTACTAATCATGCATGTATCATGAGATATTGGACATAGCCAGGTATGAGCTATGATGTTTTATTATTGAAATTGTTTTATGGGCCTTGTGAGCCATAAAATGTTGTGTTGCCTAGTCAGAGGTAACAAGAAATTAAATGGGCTTTAAGAGCCATGTGAGATGCCGGTATTGCAAGTATCATGTTTACCTTGGTCAGATGACCTGAAGGTGTTAGTTACCTGATAAGTGGTAACAAGTGTTCTTGATGAAATGAGGGCTTGAATACCCATATTCCATAATCATGATGATGAAATGTTAAGGGATGAGAATGCCCCGGATATGACAAGGGATTGAGATCCCAATGTTTCATAAAGCTTTGAAAAGTACTTGATAGAAGTATTACACATTATTTGTAGCATTTGTTATGATAAATTATGTTTGAAAACCTTACTGATTCTAAAAGAATATGGTAATGTACTTAATTAATCAAGTGAAATCTTATCATGTAGTGCCCTGGCCATAGATCCATCATCATCAGTAGTTTGGTGATGGTGAAATAGTTTTTCCTATGGGAACTCCTAGAGGGCATACTGTTGAGTATGTGGGGGTTATGGGCATGAATATCCTTATGCCCTAATGGGGGAATTGATGTGAGATAAACATTAAATCTTTCAATCCTTCATTATATATGCCGGGATCGATGTATCATTAATCTCTCGAATGCCGGGATGGATGTAACACAAATCTCCCTATGATATTAATTCCAGATCGATGTGAGATAAACATGGAATCTCTCGATTGTGAAGAGAGTACGACATGCCACTGTAACTCTATACTGGAGTTGCCAGTATACCCTGGAAAGCTATTTAGAAGAGACACAAGATGTCCTGCATTTGGTTCTCACACTGACTGAGGAAGATGAGGTCATGGGAATCCGGCTCTTCCATTGACCTATGTATGGTGCCAATTTCAATTTCGCAATGGTCGGTTGGAGAATGAGCGGTATAACTCATCTCCTCAGGGCTTAAGTATGCTTGTAAAATGTAATAAGCCGTGTAGCGTAATTGCTTAAGATTTAAATACGAGAATCACTAGTTGATGTTACCTTGCACAACATGTCTTTAATGGATAAATGTTATACATGTTCTTCATATTCCTTATTGGATAAATGATATACTGCTTTATCAAGTTACAAGTTGAAATGCTTTGAAGAAGAACATTACTCTTATATGCTTAGATAATTGAATTATCTGTTGTTGAATACTTTTGATTCTTCTGCTCAGTTTTATTCTACTAAACTGCAATAATAATATTTCTGGTGGAGAGTTATATCTCTCGTTGGGGAAATTTCAATTGTCTCACCCCCATGGGATCCAACTTTTTAGGTAAACACATAAGAAGAGGCAGAAACCCTACAGCGGGGGAAGAGCAGCAACAGCAGCAACATGGACAACAGTGATACTCAGGTGGAGGCACTGGCTATGATGTTTTGTATAGAGAGTCCTATGTGTCATCTCTGTACTCTCAGGTCCTCAGAGTTAGTAGTCAGTTAGTTTAATAAATCGATCTGAGATTTTGGCTTGATGCCTCGAGGTTATATGCTGCATATGTACAGTTCTAACAGGGCAGTAGATGTATGTGATCCTCACGAAGAGATGGTACATGACATGTACTTGTAAACTAGAATGTAATTAAATTACTTTGGTTCTTTTTGAAAGAGTTTTCTAGTATATGGACCTCTTTGTAAATGGTTTTAATTTTTAGTGATTTTTAGTAAATCATCTGCTAATGAATGCTTCCGCTTAAGTAAATCATGTTTCTGTGATTTGTATGCCACAATTTAGTGGTATCAGAGCTCTAGGTTCACTGAGTCTACGAAGACATAGGATTAAGGTTGTTGAGTCTGTTCTAGTGTCTTCCAATTATCTGATAGTGTCTTCTTCTCATATAGGAGGAGAAGAAGAACTTCAAGATGTCTGGATCACACGAAGAACATGCTGCTGAGAGCAGCGTTGCTGCACCAGGAAGAGGTGTAAGGGACCAGAACAGGGAGGAACTAGAACCTAAACATCCCCAGCTTAACCAAACTACACTGGAAAACCCATCCTTTTACGATCTGTTTGGGCAGTTCATGGAAACCATGACACATATGGCGGATAGGATGCCACCACCTGCACCTAGGGCACCATCTCACCATGAAGGACAAGGAGCTGGCAAGACTTTCGAATGACTTCGTCGGGTTGGAGCCACAAAATATGCTAGTACAGCTGACCCAGCAGATGCGGACATGTGGTTGACTGAGCTAGAGAAGGCCTTCAAAATCCTTAATATCCCATAAGCTGAAAAGGTGAGGCATGCAATATACCTTGTTAAGGGGAGTGTTGGCCACTGGTGGACAATAGAAGAGGGCAAGAGGCCAGGTGGATGGGAAGTATTCTGACGAGAATTCGTCAGTAGATACTTCCCTAAGACGTTTATAGATGAGAATATATCTTAGTTTGAGAGGTTAAGACAAGGACCAATGAACATTAGAGAGTATGAAGCTAAGTTCATGGAGCTTTTGTGGTTCTATCCGCATATGGCAGCTACTGATGAAGAAATAATTTGGCATTTTGAGAAGGGGTTGAACGCTGATTTGACCACTCCCGTGTCTTCTTTAGAGAACAGGGAGAGGTTCGCCACCTTTGTGGATTCTGTGAGACAGATAGAAAGGTTGGTGATTGAGAAGCGTCATAGAAGTAGTAAGAAGGTGTACACTTAGTTTCAAGGACAAGGGTCCAAAAGTTTCAAGAAACCGAGATTTTCTGCACCAATAACACCACCAAGATTCAATATCTAGACCCAATGGATGTCGAGTAGGGGTAGAGGTCGTAGTTTACCACCAGAAGGAGCCCACAACTCAGCATCAGTGTCGGTAACAGGACCACCCAGGCCACAACTAGGGAACAGAGGCTGTTTTATATGTGAAAAGATGGGGCATTTGATGAAAGATTGTCGAGCTAGAGAAGCAAGTATGACTCAACCCTAGAGGCAGAGTCAGAAAGTCTCTCGGAGGAGGAAGTTTTCAAGTGGCACTCGAGGACGTGGGCAAGCGTCCCAAGATGGTTTGTCGGCACCAAACAACCAAGCACAAGGTCAACATCAGATTAAAGAAGCACATCAAGCTGATGCTGTGGTTCAACAGATTAGGTCAGAGTATGGTAGTGAGAAACGAGATGGCTTTCATGAGTCATAGGATCAGGTAGTTTGTTACCATGGTAGGATGGTAGTACCTGATGCCAATGACTTAAGGAAGTTAGTCTTGGAGGAAGCTCATTCTTCGATGTATGCAATGCATCCAGGGAGCACCAAAATGTATCATAACTTGAAAGATATGTATTGGTGTTCAGGATTGAAGAAGGATGTAGATGAGTTTGTTATGCGGTGTCTGGTGTGTCATCAGGTTAAAGTTGAACATCAAAAGCCCGCAGGAACAATGCAACCTTTGCCTATACCGCAGTGGAAATGGGATCATGTGACGATGGACTTTGTGGTTGGTTTTCCTAGAACAACCAAAGGTCATGATTCCATATGGGTGATAGTTGATAGGTTGACTAAGACAACACACTTCCTTCCTATCAAAACAACCTACACTGCTGAGAAGCTGGCACAAATATATATTGATGAGATAGTGTGGTTGCACGGGGTTCCAGCTACTATTGTTTCTGATAGAGGTCCCCAGTTCACGAGTCATTTTTGGGAGCAACTACATAAAGCTTTGGGTACACAGTTAAGGTTTAGTACTACCTTTCACCCATAGACAGATGGACAATCTTAGAGGACTATACAAACCTTGGAGGACTTGCTTAGGGCATGTACCCTTCAGTTTGTAGGAAGTTGGGATCTACACCTGAGCTTGATAAAATTTTCTTATAATAATAGCGATCAACACAGTATTGATATGGCACCATATGAAGCATTATATGGTAGACGTTGTAGATCTCCTTTATGTTGGTATGAAACAGGAGAAAATCAACTTTTGGGTCCTGAGCTTGTGCAGCAGACAACTGAGAAGATTAAAGTAATACAACAATAATTAATGACTGCACAGGATATACAGAAGTCATACACCGACAAATGGCGAAGACCTTTAGAATTCAAAGTTGGAGACAAAGTGTATCTCAAGGTTTCAGCTTGGAAAGGTGTCCTTAGATTTTGAAAGAAGGGAAAGTTAGCTCCTAGATTTATGGGGCCTTATCCAATCATTGAATGGATTGGAAAGGTAGCCTATAAACTAGATTTTACACATGAGCTGCATAAGTTGCATCCAGTGTTCCATATCTACATGCTGAGAAAGTGTCATCCTGACACAGAGTTAGTTTTGCAACCTGTGGTGGTAGAATTAAATGATAATATATCATATGTTGTATGACCCATGATGATCCTTGATAAAAGAATTAAAAAGCTGAAAAAGAAATACATATGTCTGGTGAAAGTTCTCTGGCGTCATTGTGGCATTGAAGAAGCTATGTGGGAGATAGAGGAAGAGATGAGGAGGAAGTACCCTTCTCTTTTCTCTTGATGATTTCGGGGACGAAATCCCTGTTAGGGGTTGATAATTTGTAACATCCCTGACCTGGGATATGCCTTAACCCTAGATGTTTTTCTTAATAAAGTTAATTATATGTTTTCTCTTATCTTGAGAATTAATTAAGGCTCAAGAGGAACTTATGTTTCAATTTTAGTCCTTTTTGAATAATGTTGAAATACTATTTTTCTTATTTTGGACTAATGTGCAAATTACCCAAGTTGAGGGGTTAACTTGCAAATGTTATATGGAAAAATGTTCCTCAGATGTTGAAGCATCATATTAATGAGAATAATGCAGAGGTATGGCTTGTAGAAGCCTGAGTATCAAGAAAGAGCCTATTAAGCAATGTTTGTGCATTAAAACCTAGTTTTGGTGTAATATGTAATTTACCCAAAACCGAGGGTTCAATATGCAAAATACCACTATTAGAGAGTCTCTCATGTTTCTTGGCATCATGTATAGAAAAGAAAATGATAGGTTTATCTCATTTGAATCATTTTGGAGGAGAGAGAATCTTGATATTAAAATAATCAAGATTTAAGCATAATTGGAAACATAATTCAATTTAATGCAAAAATAAATATATTAATTGAAGTGTCCTTCAACCAAATATGATATGGTTGAATTTTCATAAGTGTGAACGTCCTTGTGCCTTGCAAAGGCCACGAAAATATCCTAAGTGAGTGGAGATCCCACTCACATTAGTTAACTAAAAAGTAATATCCACTAAAAATGGAATATTAGTATTATATGAATTAAGGTGCTTAATTGCTTTTCTTTTAATTCATGGATAATGAAGAGGAAATATAAGGTGGGGAATATGGATTTGCATGCAAGTAATTGAGGGGGAGATGTGGCACCAATTTTGGGAATTAAAGAATTATTATATCACTTTCTCTCTCATTGAAATTCCCTTATAAACACTTCATTTTCCACCCACTTGAAGACTCTTTTTTGGATTTATTTCTCTCCTTGCTTTGGCCAAGAACAAGGGAGCTTAGGAGAAATAGGAGGAAGAACTCCAACCTGTAGGTAAGCTCCTTAATCATTTTCAACCTTGATTTCATGGTGGAAATCGAAAATCAATGTTTGATTTCTTCTTTTCTCCATTCAATCTTCAATCCTAGCCATTTCTTTTCACTCAAAAGCTTGAGGACGGACCTTGGGAGGTTGAGAAAGCTTCATTCACCATTAGAGACGTGGAGCTTGAAGCTTGGATTCAACTTTGAAGGTGGGTTATATAACTTGAAACCTTGAATGTTATTATTGATTTCATTTTTGCATCATATGTTGATTCTTTCTTCATTCTCGAAATTCCATTTGATTAATTGTTGAAATTACCACAAGAATCATAGAAAAATTCAAAGGTTTGGATCTTGATGATGATGACATCATCATAAGCACAGACCTCAACAAAGTACATGAGCAAACGATTTCAGTATTGGAACCAATCGGTTTCAAGATCGATTGAAACCAAACGGTCTCAAGACCGTTTGGGAGTAAATGGTCTCAAGACCGTTTGAGATCAAACGGTCTCAAACCATTTAGAGCATCAATTCTGATGTAAAATAATGATGATCCAATAGTACTTAATTGAATTAATTCCAAAGGGATTCAACACTTTAAGGTTACTTGAGTACAAACCCTAAATCGGGTTGTTGAAGAAACCCTAATTGGATTCAACCAATTTCAATGATTTGATGGGTCAAACGCTCTCAAGACCATTTGACTACAAACGGTCTTAAGACCATTTGGGGTTAAATGACCTCAAGACCATTTGAGGTCAGGAGATGTCATGATTGGATGATGATCTAATGGTTCTAATTGATTGACTTATTATAGGTTCAGTGATGAATAATCCATTGATTACAAACTCCAATCGATTGAATTGATTGAAGCCTTAATTGATGGAATTGATCAAGATCGAATGGGTAAAGTTGTTTAAGACCGAATGGGTAAAACCAATCAAGACCAAATGGGTAAAAGTGATCAAGACAGAATGGGTAAAATCAATCAAGATCGATTGGGTAAAGTTGATCAAGATCGAATGGGTAATTTCATCTTCAAAACCGTTTGGTCATGTTGACCGTTTGGGAGAGTTGACCGTATGGAGGTAAAGTACCTTAAGACCAAATGGAGGTCAAGTACCTCATGACCGTATGGAGGTCAAGTACCTCAAGACCGTATGGAGGTCAAGTACCTCAAGATCGTATGGAGGTCAAGTACCTCAAGACCGTATGGAGGTCAAGTACCTCAAAACCATTTGAGTTTCAATAGATCTCAATGTTGGATTGTCCATTCGGTTTCAAAACAATTGATGAGCATTCGGTTTCAAGACCGAATGGATGAAACCAATCTCAAAATTGAATGGTTGATTCAGTTTCAAGACCGAATGGGTTGATTTGAGTTACAAGACCATTTAAGGTCAAACGGTCTTCAAGACTGTTTGAAGGTCAAGTGATTCCAAGACCATTTGAAGGTCAAGGAGGTCAAAACCGTTTGAAGGTTTCAAAGTGTTAAAACTACTTGAAGACCTAATAGTCTCAAAGTTATGAAAGACCAATTAATCTCTTGATTGTTAAATAACATATAACCAAGTTAAATCCAGTGGTTGTGCCTCTGAAATACTTAGATGATTAGTACCCTTAGAGTGGTTAATCTTTGATGCTTATGGAAGAAATGACTCAATACACTAGGCTAACCCTTCTTTCAAGTTAACCTAATTTAATCAAGTTTGAAGTGATTAATATCCTAGAGAGGATGAGAGAGAGAAATCCATACATGTATAATAATCATGTAATGGTTAAACCTCAACACTCTCAACATGAATAAAATATGTAATTAGGGTATGATTCTTGATAAAGAGATCATGAGACCCTAATTGAAAAGGTTGATGAGTCCTAACCCTAATTTAGGATAATGCTACATGTGAAACCCTAATTGAGGGTGATGTCATGTGAAACCCTAATTGAGGGTGATGTCATGTGAAACCCTTATTAAGGGTGATGTCATTTGAACCCTAATTAAGGGTGATGTCATGTGAAACCCTAATTGAGGGTGATGTCATGTGAAACCCTAATTAAAGGTGATGTCATGTGAAACCCTATATGAGGGTGATGTCATGTGAAACCCTAATCTAGGGTGATGATGTAACCCTAATTTAAGGTAATGATATGATAAACCCTAATTAAAGGTGATGTTATGTGAAACCCTGATTAAGGGTGATGTCATGTGAATCCCTAATGCAGAGTTGTGATGTGAAACACAATCCAGGCTGATGCTATATTATACTATATGGAACCCTAACGGGAAACCCTAATCTTGATATAGGGTAAAGATATGTGAAGCCCTAATCTTGGGTTATAGTGCATGAAACCCTAATGCTGGGCAACATGATTATAAACCATAACCCTAATTTGGGTAATGGGATGAGTATTCCTAATCGACATAAATTGGGAAATCCTAACTCTAATGAGGGAATAGTGATGCTACTCTTATATGCATAGTCCTGATATGTAATTGATGTAAATGTTATCATGTGTACTAATCATGCAGGTATCATGAGATATTGGACATAGCCAGGTATGATCTATGATGTTTTATTATTGAAATTGTTTTATGGGCCTTGTGAGCCATAAAATGTTGTGTTTCCTAGTAAGAGGTAACAAGAAATTAAATGGGCTTTAAGAGCCATGTGAGATGTCTGTATTGCAAGTATCATGTTTTCCTTGGTCAGATGACCTGAAGGTGTTAGTTACCTGCTAAGTGGTAACAAGTGATCTTGATGAAATGAGGGTTTGAATACCCATATTCCATAATCATGATGATGAAATGTTAAGGGATGAGAATGCCCCTGATATTACAAGGGATTGAGATCACAATGTTTCATAAAGCTTTAAAAAGTACTTGATAGAAGTATTACACATTCTTTGTAGCATTTGTTATAATAAATTATGTTTAAAAACTTGACTGATGCTAAAATAATATGGTAATGTACTTAATTAATTAAGTGAAATCTTATCATGTAGAGCCCTGGCCATAGATCCATCATCGTCATTAGTTTGGTGATGGTGAAACAGGTTTTCCTACGAGAACTCCTGGAGGGCATACTATTGAGAATGTGGGGGTTATGGGCGTGAATATCCTTACGCCCTAATGGGAGAATTGATGTGAGATAAGCATTAAATCTCTCAATCCTTCATTATATATGTCAGGATGGATGTATCATTAATCTCCTAAATGCCGGGATGGATGTAACACAAATCTCCCGATGATGTTAATGCGGGATCGATGTGACATAAACATGAAATCTCTCAATTGCGAAGAGAGTACATCATGCCACTATAAATCTATAGCGAAGCTGCCAGTATACCCTAGCAAGCTATTTAGCAGAGACACAAGATGTCCTGCATTTGGTCCGCACACTGACTGAGGAAGATGAGGTCATGGGAATCCGACTCTTCCATTGACCTATGTATGGTACCGATTTTGATTTCGCAATGGTCGGTTGGAGAATGAGTGGTATACCTCATCTCCTCAGGGCTTAAGTATGCTTGTAAAATGTAATCAGTCATGTAGCGTAATTGCTTAAGATCGAAATATGAGAATCACTGGTTGATGTTACCTTGCACAACATGTCTTTAATGGATAAACGTTATACATGTTCTTCATATTCCTTATTGGATAAATGATATACTGCTTTATCAAGTTACAAGTTGAAATACTTTAAAAAAGAACATTACTCTTATATGCTTAGATAATTGAATTATCTATTGTTGAATACTTATGATTCTTCTGCTCAGTTTTATTCTACTAAACTGCAATAATAATATTTCTGGTAGAGAGTTATATCTCTTGCTAGGGCAATTTCAATTGTCTCACCCCTGTGGGATCCAACTTTTTAGGTAAATGCAGAAGAAGAGGCAGAAACCCTATAGTGGGGGAAGAGCAGCAGCAGTAGCAACAAGGACAACATTGATACTCAGGTGGAGGAACTGGTTGTGATGTTTTGTATAGAGAGTCCTATGTGTCGTCTCTGTACTCTCAGGTCCTCAGAGTTAGTAGTCAGTTAGTTTAATAAATCGATCTGAGATTTTGGCTTGATGCCTCGAGGTTCTATGTTGCATATGTACAGTTCTAACAAGGCAGTTGATGTATGTGATCCTTGAGAAGAGATGGTACATGACATGTACTTGTGAGCCAGAATTTAATTAAATTACTTTGGTTCTTTTTGAAAGAGTTTTCCTGTATATGGACCTCTTTGTAAATGTTTTTAATTTTTAGTGATTTTCAGTAAATCCACTACTAACGAACGCTTCCGCTTAAGTAAATCATGTTTCTGTGATTTGTATGCCACATTGTTAGCCAACTACCTCATCAACCGTATGGCTTCGTCCAACCTCTAAAATTAGATTCCATGCCAACTCTACCCACATGAATCCATTTTTGCCCTACCACCAAAAGGTTTTGGCTATCTTTGTTTTGTCCACATTCACCAACCTAGACTTGATAAATTGTCTCCACAAGCTATTCGTTGTTGTTTTATTGGGTATTGTCACACACAAAATGGGTACAAATGTTTTGATCATGTTGTACATTGCTTGTATGTTAGTGTGCATGTCACCTTCTTTGAAGATACATCTTTCTTTTAACAGGTGCCTCCTCCTAATATACCACTTCCAAATGTACCTATTTCTACTGTCCCATCCTTAAATGAATCTTCCACTCCTATTCTGAAAGTCTATGAGCCTCAATGCAAAATGCCTCTACCTGAAGTATCCCCTACTATGACCTCTTCAAAAATTGATGATCCACCACCAGTTAATGGTAATTGTATTGACTCTATTCAGATTTTTGAGATGGACATACCCATTGCCTTACGAAAAGGACAGCGGTCTAGTACCAAATATTGTATTTCTAAGCATGTTTCTACTGATCATCTCAATGCTTCCATGGCTAAATTTGACTATTGCAATATCTGATGTCTCTAATCAAAAGAATGTTCGGGAAGCACTTGTACATCTTGGATGGAAAAAAGGCTATGAATGAGGAGATGGATTCTCTTCACTCCCGTAGAACATGGGCTCTTGTTGATCTTCCCCTAGACAACAATCCTGTTGGATGTCGTTGGGTATATACTATTAAATATTTGCTATATGGTACGATTGAACGCTTAAATGCTAGATTGGTTGCCAAAGGGTACACATAGGAGTATGGAGTTGATTATTTTGAAACATTTTCTCCCATTTCTCATCTTAATTCTATGAGGATTCTTATTTCTGTTGTTGTCAATCAAGGTCGGTGTTTGCATCAAATAGATGTCAAAAATGCATTTGTATATGGTGACTTGTAGGAGACTGACAATATGTCCCAACCTCTAGGTTATATTACTGAGGGGAAGTATTCTGGAAAATTTTTTCTCCTTAAGAAGGCTATTTATGGTCTTAAGCAGAGTCATCGAGCATGGTTTGACAAATTTTCTCATATATTACGTGAATTTGATTTCACAAGGACTCAATGTGATCATTCTATTTTTACCAAGACCACAACTTTTGGCATTATTATTCTTATTGTATATGTGGATGATATTATTATATCTGGTAGTGATATCACATGGATTGTTGATACAAAGAAATACCTTACGAAGCATTTTGTAACCAAAGACCTTGGACGTCTTCGATATTTTCTTGGTATTGAGGTAGCATATAACAAAAATGGAGTATCTCTCTATCCTAGACTTATTATCTGAAATAGGAATGTTGGATTTTTGCCCTGCTGTCTCACCTATGGATAAGGCACATTATCTATGGACTGAGTCCACTCATCTCATAGACGATAAAATTGTTACAAGTGACTAGTTGGAAAACTTTTGTATCTCACCGTTACCAGACCAGATATATATTTTGCTGTGGGAGTCCTTAGTCAATTTATGGATTGCCCTTGATGGTGTCACTGGGAGGCTGCATATTGTGTCCTAAAATACTTGACTAACGCACCTGGACATGGGTTATTTTATAAAGGAAATGATCACCATGATGTTATTGGATATTCTGATACTGATTATGCAGGATGCAAGTTCAACAAAAGATCCACTTCTGGTTATTGTACCTTTGTAGGAAGTAGTCTGGTTACTTGGAGAAGTAAGAAACAAAATGTAGTTGCCAGATCTAGTGCTGAATCTAAGTATCGTACTATGACACATACTACTTGTGAACTATTATGGATTAAATCTATTCTTGCGGACTTTGGGTTTCCTACCACCTCCACTATTCTGATGTATTGTGATAATCATGTTCCTACTTTAATTTCTAGCAATCCTATTTTTCATGAGAGGACCAAGCATATTGAAGTCGACTGTCATTTTCTTTGAGATGTTGTACTAGATAAGAAGATTGCTACTACCTTCTTGTCATCAATGAGAAAACTGCTAATATATTCACCAAGCCTCTCTCTAGCAAGTGAGTTGAGGAACTGCGCTACAAGTTGGGCATGATTGACATCTACTCTCCAACTTGAGGGGGGATATTGAGATATATTATTGTATTTACTGTTTATTGTATTTCTATTTAAGTGTTTCCTTTATTATGTAACACGGGCCTTTGTACAAAGAGGCCCATTAGGTTTTTTGTTTGCTTCCTTGTATATACTCCTCCTATTTATAGAAGTGAGTTTGCTCCTTTGTGAATATAGAAACACGACACGCTTTCATAGGGGCCAATCTAGGTTAATAGCAACAGAGAGAAGAACCTTTACATAATTAAGCCTGGGAACATGATAAAAGGTTTCAAAATAATCAATGCCATAAGTTTGAGTGTACCCCTTTGCAACAAGACGTGCCTTCAGTCTTTCAATAGTCCCATCAGAGTGATGTTTGAGAACATACACCCAATGACCACAAACAAGCTTGCAATTAGAGGGAGGATCAACTAAATCCCATGTCCCTCTGTCAATTAGAGCAATCATTTCCTCATTCATAGCATGTGTCCAAGCAGTACTTTGTAAAGCATCAGTAATATTTTTGGGACAACAACAGAAAGGGAGCAACAAAGTTACTAATAGGAACACTAAGATGAGATATAGTAACATAGTCAGCAATACTATGGGATGTGCATGAACGTGTGCCTTTTTGAAGTGCAATAGGTATATACAAATTAGAAGTTACCTTAGGTGGCATAGGACCTTCTAGAGGAGAAGATTGGTTGACTGAGAGGGGTCTTTAGTAGGAGTAGAATGTGGTTGTCAATTCATGCATTGATAAACAATAAGAGGTGGAGACATAGTCTCAACAGGCTGTATAGCAGGGGTAGAATCACTAATAATAGGTAGAGGTGTTGAAACAATACCTAAACTGTGATTTTTCCCTTTAGCAAAATAGAATGGCGTATTTTCAAAGAAAACCACATTGCTGCTCGTAAGACATTTCCTAGAAGTAGGACTATAGCAATGATATCCTTTTTTAGTACACAATTATCCAAGAAAAATGCATTTTTCCGCTCTAGCAGACAATTTATCATGATTTGGTCCAAGTAGACGAACAAAACATGTAGACCCAAAAACCCATGGAGGAATAGAGGAAAGGGAAAGCTAGGGTTGTAGGACTTGGATAGGAATTTTTTTCCCAATAATAGAAGAGGGTTGCAATTAATCAGAAAACAAGTAGTGGGAACAACTTCAGGCCAAACCTGTTTCAGAACATTAGACTGTAGCATAATAGTTCTAGTAACTTCAAGTCAATGGCTATTTTTCCACTCAACAACTCTATTCTATTGAGGCATGTAGGCACATGATGTATGATGAATGGTGCCAACAGATCGACAAAAAAATCAATATCATTTTGAATAAACTCCAGGGCATTATCCGTGCACATAATTTTAATGAGCATAGAGAATTGAGTTTTAATTTCAGAAAAAAGAATTTAATATTAAACAAGACTCGTGATCTATCTTTCATCTGAAACAACCAAGTAGCATGGGAAAAATCATCAATGAACAAAATAAAATATTTATTTCCTGACAGACTTGAAACATTACGTGGACGCCATTCATCAACATATACTAAATCAAAAACAACTTTACTACCAATTTGAGTCCTTCTAGGAAATACAGTTCTAGACTATTTTCCTAACTCACATGACTCGCACTGGAAACTATGCATTCCTACACTAGAAATAACATGCTTTATTTTATCAACAGACGGGTGCCCAAGTCTATAGTGCCACTGTAATATAGAAATAGAAGAAGATAAAGTTGAAGCTATAGCTGTAGTGCCAAACCTTTTCAAATCATCCAGATAGTAAAGTCCATCGGCTCCTTCATGCCCCCCACCAAAATCCATCCTTGTGTGAAGGTCCTAAAAAACACAAGTACCAGGTATAAAGGTCAAACTGTAGTTCAAGCTACACACAATTTTGATGATAGATAACATATTCAAAGGAAAATTCGGCACATATAGAGCAGATCTCAGAAGAAAGTGAGTATAAATATCACAAATGCCAGACATAATGGATTTGGATCTATTAGCAAGCATAACAAATGATTTAGAATAGGGTTTAGATAATTTATAGAAAAGAGATCTATTTCCAAAAATATGGGATGAAGCCCCAGAATCAATCATTCATTTTGTATTACTAGTACTAGAAGAGGGGGTAGTCAGAAAGGCAGAATCACAACCAGTGAATGAATCAGCATGTGCCCCAGACTCAACAATAGTAGAGGAGGAAGCTCTGATTCTCTCTAGCAACAGGCATTCCACTTTTGAGCAAATGAACTCATTAGTGGAGGTGCTCGAAGTATCAACACCAAGAGTCTGAGAACCACCCTAAGATGCAACATTGGTCCACGAAGGTGAGCCATGTTTCTTCCAACACCTATTGTTCTCACTGTGGTTGGAGCGATCACAAAAGTCACATTACCGCTGGCCAGCGACACTCCCAGAAGTGTTAGAAGATGAACCAAATCTAATGGAACCACGACCAAGGGAACCACATCCTCTACCATAATCAGGATGGGGACGGTTGTCCTAAAACCGAACTCGACCCCTTCCATGGCCTTGTCCAGCCATACCAGCAATAGTTGTAGTGTCACCAGTGTTTGAAGTTCAAGAAGAAGGAGAAGCCATCATGCATTAAAGACGTTGAAGCACACTGTCCAATGTCGGTAGTGGATCACTGACAAGAATCTGATCAACCACTCTAGCATACGAATAAGGAAGTCCACATAAGAACTGAATGACATGTAGTTCTTGCCATTGTCCTTGCATGGTGTCTAAGTCAATAAACAGAGGAAGAAGGTTCTCAAGTTTAGCCCAGTTTCCTTTCAAGGAAGATAAGTAATCGGCAATATTGGGCCCAGAAAAATGAAGATGGGTCAGTTGTTTGTTCAATTCAAACACCTTCCTTGGATTCTTGTTGTGAGAATAGGCACTGTCTAGCTGATCCCTCATATTAGTGGCAACATAGAATAAAATGTCCTATTTTGATGTCATGTCCAACGGCCAGAAATAGAAATTTTTTGAAATTTCACATGAAATTTTGATATACACGACACTAATGACTTCGATGACCAAATAAGCATATTAAATCATGAAAAATTACCAGGATTATCTGAATGCCAAGATCTACTCAAATATGCAATAATAGTTCATATTGGATATGTGGCGGGGGGTCTCCTACATTTGTAATTGAAGAAACTGAACAATTTTGACAAAATTTTGATGGTAATTTTGATAGAAAAATGAAGGAATTAACTTATGAAATTTTGCAAACACAATGTTGAGACATAAACACACTAGACTATATATTACATTTATATATTTAGAGGTTAGGGTGGGATACATGTCTTGATGAGTGAGAGTATAAATGAATAGAAATGTAAAGTTTGCTAGACAGTTATTCTGTTAAAAGCTTCAAGTTACAACTTACAATTTAAAATCTACAGTTACAAGTTCTAAACTTACCAGATATAACATGTGTAAGTATAGTGTTAGCATTTAACTAGGTTACATGGGAAATTTATGCATAAATCCAAGAAAGAACTTTATTATTTTTGGAGTATTTCTCAATACCTCTATAGAAGAGTGTAGAAATTGATGAAGGTAATGTATATGGTCTAGGGGTAGGGGAACATACCTTAGAATTAAGAAAGATCACATTTAGAAGATAGAGATTAAAAAAATTGCCAAAATACCCAAGATGTAGCATTATCAACTTTTGGAACAAATTTCTCAAAATTGAATTTGTGTTTCTGTACCATTTCATGAAATTACGGCCCAAACTAGGCATTTTGTTGTGAAATTTCACCATTTTTGTCGAAATTACACTCCCAGGGTTGAACGTTTCATGAAATTACATCTCATTCCCTACATTTGTGTGTTTCGCATGTCTGATCATAGGTTTTGATGTCCGACTGCAAACAAATTGAAATTTTGAGTGAAATTTCACAATTTCGATTGAAATTTTGTGCCATGCTTGGTAGTCGGGAGGTGAAGAAGTGTGACACTAATATGATTATCACTACTATTGAGGATCCAAGTCATCACAGTAGAATCATATTGAACCTAATCATCGTAGGCCTTTATATCCTTGGACTCGGCAGTACTGGGCGAAGTAGGAGGAGTAGCATGAGTCCGATGGGAATGCTTGCCTTGGGATTTGGCATAAATCTCCATGGAGCAGACCCAATGTTAATAGTTTCACTAATCCAGTTTCAAGAAAATCACTTGTGGATGGAAATCATCAAGGGAGAAAGCCATGATAGAAACTGAGTACAATATAGCAGAAAGTGACAACAATAGAGAACTGCCTAGAACCACCTTCTAGGTAGCAGTAGACACATAAGAGATTGGATGGACCAGTCACATGAAGACTACGCCACAGTGCAACAGATAACCTGATGGCTCAAATGCCAATACGGACAGACAGAGACGAGCGTGGAGAGGAGATTACCCTACGATGGCTAGTTGCGGTGAGCTGGCTTACGTCCTAGTGGTAGTCGACTACGGTGGCGGTGATGAGCTACGACTGCATTAGCCGTAGGGGCCGACGGCAGCACTGGTTAGCAACATCTAGTAGCAATGGCTTCCTAGGCCGTGGTGCAGTGCAATAAGGAGAAGAGGGAGAGGAAGGGCGGCGATGACACGAGGAGTGAAAGAAGAAGGAGAAAGAGGAGGGAGGGTGGCGACGCAAGGAGAAGAAGAAGAAGAGTGGAGGGGCGGTGTTTGGCATGAACCTGGTTACATTACGTCTGATACCATCTTATGAGGGTTTGGGGAGTTGTTGAGAACACAATGTGTGTCTCCTCATATATTTATATAAAAATATAAAGGGAACAATTATATGTAGGTCCATATAGAATAAAGAAATAACAAGAGAAATATAATAGACAAATAAAGACTAATATTTAGCAATATGAACTTGGACATGTTGGAGCAGTGTTCTCAGCGTATCAGGCATGGACACGATAGCCTACCAGTGTGTTTATGCTTCCAAGATGCATATGCATGTAGAAGTTAACCACAAAAACAAAATGTGAAGCATGCTATGCTTTTGTGTGAAACATGTAAGGCTAATTACCTTTCCTCAATGGGTTGTCAAACTCTCTTTGCTATTGTTCTAAATAACACTCAACCATAAGATTTTTTTTTTAATTAAGCCAGGAGGTCGTCTATTCATCTCACCCTCCTCGTGTGAGCTAAAAAGGATCGTCAAGTACAGCTCCTGCTTATAAAATGCAGGTCAAACCCCAACATGACTGTCCCTCATCTCAAAAACAACAGCAAAACCCCCGAACAAAACAAGATGACAACAAGACAAACTCAACCAACAACTCAGACTAAGCATTAAGGATGCTTAAGCTTCAAAACCACGTAAGGAGTGTGGTTTCTCTCAAGAAGAGCCATGCCGCGAACTCTAGGCGGAAAACAACTAGGATCAGAAATCACAATCAAGTCATGACTGAGGACTCCCCATTTACCAATCTCTTTGGGAATAGAATTGATTGCCCTGTGAACAAGCGAACCAACTATGCCTTCGTCCTCAATGTAACTCTTTATCTCCCTGAGTGTACGAGAAATCCTCCAAGGAATACAAGCAGTGCCCCATAACATGCGATAAGTATTCTCGTCATCAATCTCCAACACGGCAATCCGTAAGGATTGATTCTCAGCCAGCTTCAAACCAACAGCACAAGCTTGAAGGGATGCAGAAAGATGATCATTTGCAGTTAACCATGCTCTAGCAATCTGACAAATAGCAGCCCGGTGATTCCTGATGATACTAGCCATCCACCACCTGTAATGACCGGAAGAGTCTCTACTCCTACCAATCGTGACGTTCATCTTCAAGGAATTGAGGTCGGGGGTCATCCATCTCATAAGGTGAACCTCCCTAAGAGCATAGTTAGGGTCTTCAATACCGTGATGATTAAGGCGCCTATGATCCTTCGTCTGGGCAAGGATGCGGAACCATCTCTTTTTTAACATGGAGTTGAGCTGTGCAATCATGCAGTTCATATCACGATCAATGGGGGCCTTACAACCGTCATATCTAGCACGACACCTCCATCTCCAAATATAAAAAGGAATAAGCGTAGCAAGGCAAGCTGTGATCCACTCCATAACCAAGGATGATCTCCCCCGCGAACAAAGAGACAGCAGCTCGGCTATGTTATGAGGGCGAGATCTAGCAGTAAGAAGGGAGAACTTGTTCCAGAAAGTAGTAGCAAGGCATCCATGGAAGAAAAGGTGATCCATATCTTCAGAATTTGGTTCATCACAGCAATCACATCTAGAAGACATAGCAATATGGCACCTAAGATGAAGATAATCAAGTGGAGTACATGAAATCCATTCACATAAGATGAAGATAATCAAGTGGAGTACATGAACTCCATTCACATCATACATGGATAGGGCTACCATAATCCAAATTAGAAAAAAAAATCATCTAGGGCTACAATATGGGAATACAAAAGGTGTTGAAAGTTCTTCTCAATTTTGTTAAGGAAAGGACAATAATCAAGCTTAGAGTCCTACATGCTTCAAAATAAAAAATAAAAAATATAGGAATAGGGAAATTTCATGCAGAGTAGCTTCAAGAACGAATACTAGTATAGGGGTAACAACTAGGGACACCAATTATGGAATCTCAACTATGACCCCATATTCAACAAGTTAATCAGTAAGGAAAATCATTCTAATTAGATTAGGACAAACTTGAATATATTTAAAGGCTATTCAAGTCCTAATAAACAATGTTTTCCAAACAACATGGTCACATAAGTCTATGAGGTCTCAATTGGCCCAACTACATCTACACTTAGCCCACCCACTAGTAACATTATAGCAAAGGCTGAATACGAGCCTAAGCATCCAAAACAACTAAAAGTGGTAGTTGCACGCTTAGAGAAGATCTTCTTAAAGAAAATAACTGCACCGACAAGAGTCCTACCAGTTAACACATATGATGATGATTTTGCAATTGTACCAGAGATAATGACGCTTTATGCATAGGGACAAGACACAATGGTGATTGATAGTAAAAAGAAAGACAAGATAGGTGATAGAGTCAATGCACAAGAGAGTCCAGTGGAGCCATCATTCCAATGTTTAAGCCTCATTCTCCCTATAAAAATAGCCTGAAGTAGACACAACTAGACTATTAGTTCACAATTTTCAAAGAGGAAATGAAGAAGCTTTTAATTGACAACTCCTTCATAGATATTTTTTAGCCGAGATACCTGCACCAAATACTTGTCACTAAAAAATATACCATGGAAGAATATGAGATATTCAAGCTAGCCAGGACAAATTCTAATATTGTTTTTAATAAAAATGCTAAAGAATTAAAATGTCAAAGCTTTTAGGATTGCTTCCTTATTTGGGGACTATGTTTGCAATAAAGGGGTATACAATCATTGAGCTAGTGTATCCATCATTCCCAACAACCTGTATAAAATACTAGGATTCACATATGTATTTCCTACTTGGATGACAATACAAGTTGTAGGTTCCTGCATGACTAGGCCTATGAGAATCATAGAGGACGTTCCAGTCAAGGTAGGAAAAGACTCATATGTGTCATGTGACTTTGTCATCATGGACATTAAGGAGGATTACAAATACCCATTAGATCATTTCTAGATACAACATGGACATTGATTGATGTTGAGGTAGGGACTTGTTCATTTTGAAGAGATTAGGTTGTTGATTCCTAGTATTATCTATCCCATCTCTTACTCACCCTATGTGTATCTTGTACATGTTGCCCTTAGAAGTGATCCAACACTATGGAGCTAAACTTAGAAGAATGAACTCATCCCTATACATACTATTGCAAGTTGGAGAATGTCTATTGACTATAGAACGTTAAATAAAGGCACACATAAAGATCTTTTTCCGTTACCCTTCAGAGACCAATTTCTTGAAAGGATAGCTCATCAAGAGTTTTTCTACTATCATAATGGTTACCTAGATTTTATTAGATTTTGATACATCTAGATGGTTAGGAAGATATTACTTTTCTATGTCCCTTTGGCACTTATGCTTTCAGGAGGATGTTGTTCAAGCTATGTAATACACCTGCTACCTTCCAACGGTGTAGGCAACCACTTTTTAGGACTGATAGAGACCATCATGGAGGTCTTCATGGACGACTTCTAAGTCCACAGGGACTCATCTAACTCAATCTCTACATCCTTCCTCGATACTTGAAAGATATGGAGAAGAACATATGGTGCTCAAATGGTAAAGGTGCTACTTCATGGTGAAGGAGGGCATCCTACTAGGACACTAGGTAAACAATAGAGGCCTTGAAGTGGATAAGGCAAATATCGATGTTTTTTCCATACTATCACCTCCATCCACTATCAAGGATGTTAGGCCTACCTAGGCCTTGCTAGATTCCATTGCATATTTATTCGAGACTTATAAAAAATTTCTAAGCCATTTACAAAACTACTTCTAAAGGATGTTGAATTTGACTATGATGATGCATGAATGAAGAGCTTTAATAATTAAAGGCTTCTCTCACTTCCACCTCCATTACTTGGGCACCAAATTGGTCTCATTCATTCAAAATTATGTGACTCAATGTCAACTATGCAGTTATAGCTATCATGGGGAAGCATGTATACAAGAAGCACCATGTAATTTATTATGCTTTCAAGACACTAGATGAGGCTCAACAACACAACACCATGACATAGAAGGAGTTTCTTTCCATCATCTATTACTTTGACAAATTTTGTTCCTTTCTTATGGGGTCATAGTTTATCGTTCATAACAACCTTGATGTCATCCTCTACTTGTTGACTAAGAAAAATACTAAACCTCAGTTAATCAAGTGGGTTATGCCTCTATAAGAGTTTGATTTAGAAATCCTTGACAAGAAGGAAAGTGAGAACGTCGTGACCGATCACTTGGAGCTGCCTTCACATCTCCAACACACACATAATCAACTCTAAATGATGACCACTTCATGAAAGTCTCTACAACCATTACTTGATTTGCAGACTCCATCAATAACCTTGTTGCATGTGTCTTAAATTCAGAGTGCACATTAAATACCAAGAAGAAATTCATGCATGATGTCATGAACTAATATTGGGATATGAGATATCTTTTCTGGATATGTGTTGATGGTATGTATCATCATTGTATTTCTGATTTTGGAACAATGCAATTTTGGGCCTACTCAAAACCATATGAGATCTAATAAAACCCTAAATAAATTTTACAATGCATTTCCTACTAGAGCATACGATTCAAAAACATTCACCTATTCATTTGTATGTCATCAAGGTCAGGGAACATAAATTATATCCAAGAGAAATAAGATGCCTTTGACTTTGTGACAAGAAGTCGATATATTTGACGTTTAGGGTGTAGACTATATGGGTCCTTTTTTCACTTCTTGTTGCTTCTTTTCCATATTAGTGACATTATATTACATGTCAAAGTGGGACAAATCTATCCCCAAGATGTACACCGATTCCAAACCCATAAGTTTTTCAAAGATATCATATTGCCATGCTTTGGAGTGCCATAGAAAGATATTTCAAATGGAGGATCCCATTTTCAAGAGACATAGTTTTGGAATCTTACTAACAAACTATGACATTCACCATAAAGGGATGTAGTTTCTCCATGTTAGTGATATATGGGATTAAGAGAGAAAGATTTCTCCCCCCTCTCCCATGCCCGTGGCGGAGGCCGAACGCCCGAGAGGGTGGTAAATCAAGGCGGCAACTGGGATTCGAACCCGGGTCCCTTCATGAGGAGACATCGTGCTTGACCACTTGAGCCACTCCTTGTCGGCTCCATGTTAGTGATATATGATTGGACAAGTGGAGGTTATAAATATGCAAATCAAAGCTATTTTAGAGAAGACCATCAACCACATTAGGAAAGACTGGAAACATAAGATCAATTATTCTTTTTAGGCCTACAAAATGACATTCAAGACTCCCTTAAGAGCCATGTCATTCAAATTGATCTATGAGAAGTCCTTCTAAACTTAGTATATAACTGGATCAAAAGACTTGGCATGCAATCAAACTGTTGCATCTTGACATGTCAGAAGCAAGAGATAAATGGGTTTTACAACTTTAGGAGTTAGAAAAACTAAGAATGACTATGAATGAGAATGCCCTAATCTATAAGTAAAGGGCAAAGATAAGGGATGATGGCCACTCAAAGAGTAAGGATATATAGGTTGGAGTTCAATTCTTTCTAGCTTTTCTCAGACAAGTTGCATTCTCAATTGGGAAAGTGGAGGTTTTGATTAGACATTCGAGAGGTATATTATAGAAGATTGTCATATGCACTAGGAAAGATTGGAAACATAAGCTCAATTATGCTCTATGGATCTAGATAGTGACATTCAAAACACCCTTAGCCACCACACAATTCAGATTGATCAATGGGAGGTCTTGTCCTCTTACCATAAAATTCGAGCATAAGACATGGTGGGCAATCAAACAACTGAATCTTGACATTTCAAAAGAAATAAAACTAATTTCTACAACTTCAGGAGTAAGAAAAGCTCAAAATGATTGTACATGAGAATGCATGAATATATAAGGAAAGGACAAATATGTGGCATGATGGCCATATGAAAAGGAAGGATATATAAGTTGGAGGTCAAGTCTTACTCTACAATTCAAGACTCATGTTTTTTTCTTATGGGCAAGCTGTGTTCTTGTTGGTTCGAACAATACATTGTGAAGCACACCCATCAACATGACACCTTCATTTTGTGGAGAAAAAAAACATGTGAGTTTGTGTTGAACAAACAACAATTGAGGTTATACTAAATAATTAACGACCTGAAAGTGAATGATGTTAGTCCACTCCCCCTCCTTGATATGAGGGTGACTTGAAATTCAAGCATCAGGCCATCGACATTAAATAAGGTGCTTGTTGTGGGAAACCCAACGATTACTATTTCTTGGATTTTAAATCCTTTTTAAGTTTAATCCACTCGTTGATTGATAGTTAATTGCATTCTGATTGCATTGACATTATTTTAATTAAATTAATATGTTGGAACTTAACTTGGCTAACTTTTATAGAAGGTGAAATATCGTTCAAGTTCATACTATAGAACTCATTGATAGAGCCAAACAGATCAATATGTTAAACCAACTAATTGATTTGTTGAACAAACCATTTTATTAGTTGAACCAGATGATCGATCTATTGAACCAACCAATTGATATTGTTAAAGAGTATATATTACCTATTTAGTAAATAGGTTAATTATTTAGTGGGCGTTTAGTGTCTCGACCCATTTAGATTACTTGGAACACAAGACTCATGGTTTCTCCCTTGCTCCTATATATAGGACAAGGTTGTACCGCTTTTATTCATCTAATCAAATTAGTTCAATACAATATTCTTTCACATGGTATCAGAGCACATTGGCCCTTGAGGAACCCTAACCTAGCTTCCACCCCTCTTCCCTCTCCTCTCTGACGCACACATAACCCTAGCTGTCACCCCTTTCTATAAGAGAGAAACTAAGAGGCTCCACCTCCACCTATGGGCGGCGACTGCCGTAGCCATGGCTTAGGCCGGCCGCCCGCTAGGAACATACCGGGCTCCATATCTTCTCTCTGACTTTCACTTTAATTCATTCTTTCTATTTTCCATCATTGTTCTTCCCAGTGACCGATTTATCGACCACCTTCAGCAGCCCCCACTGATAACAACAAGTAGCCGCTGACCAAAACAACAAACATGCCACTGCCGCCAATTAGCAGCAGCAATCTCCACCATCGTCAACAACAAACAACATTTTTGCTACTTACCGTGCAAGTTCCTCCAGCCAACAACAACATCGCCTATCCCCAATGCCATCGGATCCCAACAACCACGCCACATCCATCAGCTATCAGCTGACCTTATGCCGCCGCTAGTCCTCACTAGTAACATCTATTAGTGCTGCCACTGCCAGCCATAACAAACATCATCGCCATCGACAACAACAACCATCGTCGTTGCTAATCCTAAGAGCAACAACTGCTACCACCGCTGCCATTATCCGACCACTACTTCTTGGTAATCATCATTGTGTGTTAATTCACTGCAATGTTGTTCCCTATCCCCAGCCAACAATCGCACCTTTATTTGTCATCACCATCATACATACCCCTTGGTTGTTGTTCCATGTTGTTTCCCTACTGTTATTTATCTCGCCATCACCACCCATTATCTCTGTTCATTGATTTCTACCATCCTATTGCCGCCGCCTTGCTTCTACTTAGAGAGATGCTCGATTACCCAAATTATTCTATCTTCTCCCAAGTTTCTGACACCCTCTCTATTTGGATCCTTACTCAGATCTATCTTTAGCTAATCGGATCCAATTTGTTTCCCTAACGGGCCAAACAAATCCCCTTTTCAGGTCGGGATTAGAACCATCTAATTTTCTACCCAGATCTTACATTGACCCATTTATCATATTCTCTCCGGTTATCAATTTCATTCTCCACATATTACACAAATTCCTCTCAAATCCACCAATTCCTTTCCCATCCACCAATCAAGTGTGTATCCCTTTTTCCACATGTGGGGGGGGGTCATATATCCATTTCTCCACACCAAACACTCACTCTCGACGTAATTGGTGTGCTGGGGGGATAGAGAGGAGAGGAAGAGATGAGAACACACAAAGAGAGAGCATGCATGAGTATGTATAAGAGAGAGAGTATGAGAAGAGATAATATATGTATTCAGGCTACTTATTCCAGGATACTATGGAGTTTTGTATTGTTCAACACATTTGTTCTCAACTTCTAGACAACATTGAAGGATCTCCACTATAGCATTGACATCGAGCTTCTTGCATTCGTACTGCATTATGTACATCAGGACAAGAGTTTGCTATGCATATTTTAGCTCTCTTTGTTGCTCTTCCTTCGATGTTAATGGTGGTTCAGTTGATCACTCTTGCTGCATTCTTAAAAGACATATGGGTCCATTTTCAGACTTCTCAGAAGCTCAACAATTTCAAGCCTGCCAAGTCTACATCTGCAAGGTTGATAGTTCATTCATCGAGCTTCTTTCATCAAGTCTTCTTCGAGTTGCATTTGTGATATTAGCATCACCTTCTTCTGATCTTCTTGGGACTTTCCTTGATGGATGATATCTCCTTTCTTGTCAAACCCCCAAGGTTCACGGGATAAAGTTATGTAACCTACATCATATCACCAACATATTGTCCGTTCGTGTTCGTGCCACATTGTAAGAGACGAGATCACCTCTTTCTAAAATTTAAAGGAAATACAAACATCCACAATTTTAAAAAAATTTAAAGTCTTTGAGGACGATTGCATAATATTCCAAGTAAATAAGCATGATTCCAGATACATAATAAAATGTCAATAGCAGCGGAAAAAAAAGAAGTAATAAGCCTTTGCATGGCTTTATTGTTTATTACAAGAATGATTTCTAAAAGAAAAGATAAGATAAGAAGGATCTAGCTATAACAACCTAGCCATCCTTTCCAAAAGCTAAAGATCAACTCCGGAGGGAAACTTCCTTCAAGCTTGTCCTTCACCTTGCACAACATTGGCACCTGGGTGGTTGGGAAGACACCCAGCAAGAGGAAAAGAGAGAAAAGTATGTGTTACAAGATTATTATAAAAGTGACAAGAAAGTTGTAACAAGTAAAATAGGCTAGAGATTCATTGAAAAGTAAGACATCAAAGAGTATGAGGCTTTTTATAATGAAACTTGCCAATAACAAAATCAATAAGGGTTCTGCATGTAAATTAATATGTCTACCTAACTAAGTAGGGTTGAGGCACCTACCGGACCTCTAACCTTAGGTGAGGGGAGAATAAGACATTCCCAGTCACCTATAATTTTAATGGGGAGAATTATAAACATTCCCCTAGGGTGATTATATACATGCCCTCTATGGGTGGTTGTACATAAGTACCACTACTTTATAATTAAATAGAACATTTAATTACATGCTAGCAAAAGGGTTATGGCAAGATTAAGCAAACGATTATGTAACATGGCAGTGGGGTATAAAAACCCAAACAAGATAATATTACAACTAATTTTTGAGGCATAAATGAATTAAGTTTCATGAATCATGAAGTAGGTCAAATTAAGCCTCATTAGGAAATATGGGTATTTGTATAAAAAATTCCCAACTGAAGGAGGTAGATGCACATACCTTAGCCTCAAGTGTTCTAGAACCCTCTTTCCAACCCTTCACATGAATTCAGAACCCACTTTCCCTAATTCATCATTAGATCTATGAATTAGAATTAAATATACTCATTAAAGATTGAAAACCCTAAAATTACTAACTTTTTGTGCAAACCATCGAATTAGACTCCAAAAACCTCACCATCATCTTAGTTAGGGTTTTCTGATCAAGATAACATATAATATTGTATATTTTAAAGATATGGACTTTTAGGGTTAATTTTAGTGATTTTAAGTTAATTAAATCATTCTAAAAATTACGTTTTCGCAAACATCAAAATAATAACTCAAAAACATTTTTAATGAATAGAGCTCGTCTTCCTGATTTCAAAACACTATTTATTTTCTATTTTTGAGCAATCGAATAATTTATAGAAAATATTTCATTCAGACCAATCAACAAGTGCCACGTAGGCACAACATGAGAGAGAGAGAGCTAGCGAGAGAGACCGATTGGCAGAGGAGAGGCCCGTGTCTCTGTAGCCGGGACCCACTGCTGTTGTTGTGCGGGCTGGGGTTAGAGCAGGGTCAAGGGCAGGTCAAAGGACCATGGTGCCCTCCGCGCAGAACAGAAAGAGGAAGGAGGAACCAAGGGCAAAGGCGTAAAATCAAAATAAAAAAATGTGGGTCGTCTTCTCCAGCCTGGCCCAACGGCCGAAGCAAGCTGTAAGCTGCTTCATGTGGGGATTTGGGCAATTTTGCCCTAGAACACCAAACACAACGCGAAGACATGCGATGGAAAGCCAAGCAACCAATGAACTAGACCATACCTTGGATTTGAAACGAGGCCAACAGATCAGAGAACGAGAGGTGCCGCAAGCCTGGGGTCTTCGTCGGCTAGTTGGGGGTCAGAACATCCACGAAACACCAAATTGAGGGCATGAGAGAGTTGCTAAGGCGATGGCGGTCGCTGGGGTTGTTATATTTATTGGCAAGGTACCCTAGGCTAGGGTTTAGGTTGGGGAAGGTAGAGAGGGTCGTCGCCCCTATTGGGCATTTCTCTAAAACTCGTCAAATCCCAAAGTTTTTGCGATAAACCTGTGCGGAAACGCGCAAGGAATCCAACGAAGCAAGTTTGAGCAAAATCTGTCGATTAAAACTCTAGATAATTTGATTTGAAAAATCGAGATAACAAAGGCATGTTGCCTTTTATGACTAGAGGTAGAAGACGACTGTGAATCGTCAGATCAGTGGACCCAGGTCCACGAAGGACTCTGGGCCGTCCGATCGCGCGGATGAGACAAGGAGTAGGTTGCTAATAAAATTCGACCAAAATTAAATAAATTCCTAAATGTTTTTCTCTTGCTCTTCATTTGGAGGCTCTAACATCGTCCAAAAATTACCAAATTTTATATTCTGACTTATTTTGACGCGTAGAATCCAAATATGGAGTTAGTTTTATCTTTTGAGAAAGTTTTATATGTAAAATAATTAAAGTGTCATTTTCTCTTTCCTCCTTCAAAAGAGGTGATAACATCATCTAAATTTTGTGTAACTTCATCCATATGTCTCCCTAATGAATTAGAACATGATTTTGCAATTATCTTTACAAGTTGAGATTATTTATTTATTTATTAAATAAATAGAAGATTCTACACACTTTGTCTCTCCTATTTTACTCATTATTCACACATTATCCAAATTAGTTGCAAATTTACCCAGAGGCTTATTTTTATGTTTAAAATACGAATTTGGAGTTATTTTTTCTGATTTGAGAACATTAAGTATTTTATTTCACATTATTGTCATATTTCCTATTTTCTTTTGATAATGTCATTAATATTTATATTTATGTTCCACTGTAAATGATACTTGGTCCTTAAGTTACTTTTTGATCAAGGAAACGAATTTAAGTGTCAAATTATCCTGATGGGTTTCAAATTATCATATTTGGTGCAAAATCTTTCTAATTATCTTCTTTACCCATTAATTCCCATATTACCTTTAATTATTGCATTTATCTTCTTCCTTGTATAAAATTCGGATTTTCTCTTATTTCCCTTATTCTAGGAAGTGCTAGAAAGTTCTAGGACGAAATATTTTATTCTTTTTATTGCTTAGTGTACAATTTGCACTTTAGGCCCATTATCTAAAATCTAACTGAGGTATTTGTGCATACAACCCTATATTAAGAATATATGGGAAACATTTATCCATTAACCATCATAATTCCACTAAATCAAGTCCAAAGACATACAGAATGAAAATGAAGGAAAAAACTTATAGAAAAGAGTACAAAGAGGTACATAGAGGATTTCAGTATGTTACATCACTCCACCCCAAAAAAAGGATTTCGTCCCCGAAATCTCATACAAAGAGGGAAGGGTGAGTACGTAACAACTCGTCTGTCAACTCCCAAGTGGTTTCTTCTAAACCATGGTATCTCCACAAAACCTTTACTAACTCTATCTCCTTATTCTTCAGCTGCTTTACTCGGGAGTCAAGGATCCTCACAGGTAGTTCTTCATAAGTTAGATTCTCATTAATCTCCACAGGTTCAATAGTGAGTACATGAGACGGATCCTTTACGTACTTCCTTAACACAGAAACATGGAACACATTGTGGATCTTATCATAAGCAAGAGGCAAAGCTAAGCGATATGCACAATCTCCCACTTTATCTAAGATTTCAAATGGTCCAACATAGCGAGGACTCAACTTGCCTTTTACTTTAGATCTTGCAATAGAACATATAGGCTTGATCTTTAGAAAAGCATAGTCTCCCACTAAGAAGCTTACATCAGACCTCTTTTTATCAGCATACATCTTCTGTCTATCTTGAGCAGCTTTGATCTGTTTCTTTATCAGCTGTACCTTCTCAAGCATCATCTGTATGTCATCATTCTTCACTAGGGAACGTTCACCAACATCATCCCAGTGTAAAGGCGAGCGACAAGGTCTACCGTAGAGAGCTTCAACAGGTGGCATGCCAATACTTACTTGGTAGCTATTGTTGTAGGCGAACTCTGCCAATGATAGATACCGATCCCAGGCACCACTCCAATCCATCACACAAGCACAAAGTAAGTCCTCCAGAATTTGAACTGTTCTCTCGGACTGACCATCAATTTGCGGGTGGTATGCAGTACTGAAACGCAGATCAGTACCCATCTCTTCTTGAATCTGACCCCACAAGTGAGAAGTGAATTTCGGGTCTCGATCAAAAACTACCACAGTAGGAACACCATGTAGACGGACTATCCACTCCACATATAACTGAGCCATCTCACCAACTTTATACGTGGTTTTGAAAGGCAAGAAATGAGCAGATTTTGTAAGCCGATCAATCACCACCCAAACAACATCATAACCTTTCTTGGACTTAGGGAAACCGTTAACAAAGTCCATTGTGATCTTCTCCCACTTCCATTCCGGAATCTCAAGAGGATGAAGAAGACCACCGGGTCGTTGATGTTCAATCTTGACTTGCTGACATGTCAAGCACTTTGCCATGAACAGAGCTATGGCATTCTTCATGTTCTTCCACCAGAAGCTTCGCTGTAAGTCTTTATACATCTTGGTTGTGCCAGGGTGAATAGTGTACTTGGACCCCTGAGCTTCACTCAGAACCTTCTGTCTCATACAACCAGCATTGGGAATCTACAACCTTTGTCTGAAGCGGACATCACCATCCACTCCGACAGAGAAGTTAGATTGCGGTTTCTCAGATAAAGCTTTCATCTCTTCAAGCTCAGAACTCTCCAACTGTGCAGTCACGACTTCTGAGATCTAGGTTGGTGTAACGGTCAAACTAGACATATGAACACACAACTTGTCTTCATCCACTAAATTGACAGGCTGAGGTCTCCAACTGGCCACATGTTCAAGGTTTTCCCACACTGAACATCTCAGAGCAGCACAAACATCATCCTTCTTGTGACTTAGAGCATCAGCTATGACATTTGCTTTACCAGGATGATAGGTGATGGTGAAGTTGTAATCTTTAAGATATTCCATCCACCTACGTTGTCATAAGCTCGGATCCTTCTGAGTCAACAGATATCTCAGACTCTTGTGATCAGAAAAAACTTCAAACTTTTCACCATAGAGGTAGTGTTGCCAGATCTTCAAAGCATGAACTATGGTAGCAAGCTCCAAATCATGCGTAGGCCAATTTGCTTCATTAGGTTTCAACTATCGAGAAGCATAGGCGATCACCTTTCCGTCTTGCATTAAAACACACCCTAAGCGTTGTTGGGATGCATCAGTGTAGATGACATAGGGTATTCCCTCAACAGGCAAAGCAAGCACGGGAGCAGAAGTCAGACTCATCTTCAACTTCTGAAAATTGTCCTCACATTCAGGGGTCCATGAGAACTTGACCTCCTTTCGAGTCAGCTTGGTCAAAGGTAAAGCCAACTCAGAGAACCCTTTGATAAACGTCCGATAGTAACCAGCTACACCAAGGAAACTATGGATTTTGGATGGGTTTTTCAGAGCATTCCACTTTGTCACAACTTCTACCTTTGCAGGATGAACAACTATATGACCGACAAAAATCATGTGAGCCAGAAACATAACTTCCTTTATCCAGAACTCACACTTTGAGAATTTTGCATACAGTTGATTTTCTCACAATGTGTTGAGTACAATCCGCAGGTGCTCGTGATGTTTTTCCAACGTCTCAGAATAAACTAAAACATCATCAATAAACACCACTACAAACTTGTCAAGATATGGACGGAATACTCTGTTCAACAGGTCCATGATCGCAGCAGGGGCATTTGTCAAACCGAAAGGCATGACCATGAATTCATAATGCCCATAACAAGTTCTGAATGCTGTCTTCGGGACATCATCATCCTTTACACGCATCTGGTAGTAACCACTTCGCGGATCCATCTTGGAGAACACAGTGGCTAACTTCAGCTGATCGAATAGGTCATCGATGCGTGGCAACGGATAACGGTTCTTCACTGTCACCTGGTTAAGCACGTGGTAGTCCATACACATCTGCAAAGATCCATCCTTCTTCTTCACGAATAGGAGAGGGGCTCCCCAAGGGGAAACATTAGGGCGAATGAAGCCCATGTCGAGAAGCTCTTCAAGCTGCTTCTTCAACTTAGCCAGCTCGGCAGGGGCCAAGCGGTATGGTGGCTTCGATATCGATGAAGTTCCAGGCATAAGATCGATGGAGAATTCCACCTTGCGAGTTGATGGCAACCCAGGAAACTCCTCGGGAAAGACATCTGGAAAGTCCTTCACCACATCAACATGATCTAGAGCAGGAGGTGTAGCATCGAGAACTATGGAGGCTAGAAAGGCTCTACACCCTTGCGAGACAAGCTTTTCAGCTTTAATGGCAGAGATGACAGACTGTCACTCTTCTCTCTTCTTGCCCTTGACACACACTTTTCCTTCATCAGGATGAACCAACCTAACCTTGGATTCCTCACAGTACAAAATTGCTTTATACTTCTTTAACCAATCCATACCCAGGATGATGTCAAAGACGGTCATATCAAGCAAGACAAAAACTGTGGGAAACATTATTCCGGATATACAAATGTTCAAGGTAGGAGTTTGGAGGTATGAGGAGCATATTTTACCACTAGGGGTTTTAACATCTAACACATGATCCATAAACTCAGATTCGTTTTCAAGCATAGAGGCAAATTGACAAGATATGAAGGTATTGGAGGAATCAGAATCAAACAGTGCTTTTAAAGGATGCATATTAAGGTGCAGTGTACCTTCAATCACTTCATTGCCTTCACCTTCTTCTTCAGCATTGAGAGCAAACACTCTCCCATTCCACCTTTCCACTGGCGGATGCCTCGGGTTCTGGTTGTTGTTGTTATTATTGTTGTTCCGCGGTGGCAGGTTCTGTCTTGGCTGTTGCGGCTGTGGAGCATTATTCTGCCCTTGCTGGAAACGGGGGCAGTTGGGTCGGATGTGCCCGACTTGGCCGCACTCATGGCAGGTTGGTGGAGGATGGTTTCCATTATGAGCAGGTGCATTGTTGGCGGGGCATCTTCCCAAAGGATGGTGGCGATTGCACCTGTTGCAGCGATCACGTCCACGGTTCTCATGCTGGTTTAGATTCTTCCTTTTGTTGTTGAAGCCATTAGAAGCTTGAAACCCTAGATATGACTCAATGGCGAGAGCCTTGTCCACCATCTGTTGAAAAGTGAGTGGCAACTGCGGAACGAGGCTTCGACCCACATGATAGTTCAGGCCTTCCAAGAACAAGGTTTCTCTTTTGTCAGCTCCAAGGTCGGTGGCGTAACGTTCTAGCAGCAGAAATTTCTGAACGTAGTCGGCCACGCTCATGCTTCCTTGCCTGAGGCTATAGAACTCAGCCTCCTTCTTCCTCAGGAAAGCAGGGCAGATGTACTTCTCCCTGAACAGCTTCAGAAACTGGGTCCACTCCATAGAAGAGGTGTCCCGAGTGCGGGCAACACCGTTCCACCAAATTAACGTGCACCGGTCCATCCAACACATACGTTGCGAACCGAACCTTCTGGTGAGGAGGGAACGCCATGCCCTCGAAGGTCCGATCCATGGCCAACACCAAGTCGTTGGCTTTGTCCACCATGTTAGGCTCACTTTCACCCTTGAAGTAGGGTGCCTGCATCTTGATGAAGTCAGTGAGGGTGAACTCCCTCGGCTTGTTGGCAGCAGAAGCAATGGTGTTGAGTTTCCCCATCATGGTGGAAGATAGCAACTGACGGAGCATCACCAATTCTTGCTCAGGTGTGAAGGCAGGAGTACCAGAAGCAGGTTGGTTGACCGCAGGAGTCACAGGAGTGTTGGGGTCATTAGGGGTTGACTCCTGGTTCACGTTGTCAAACAAGTCACCTCTCCTGAAAATTAGGGTTATCATATTAGGTTCTCAGGAGTATAGAATCATAGATGAGAAGAGAATAGAAATAGAGATGAGAAAAGGATAACTAGAATGCTATTGCCTAAAAGCATACTATTTTGGGAAATTCGTATCAGCGCAGGCCAGGCCGGATCATATGGGCACGGGAGTTCTCGTATACCAAGCTAGTGGTGCAGAGGAAAATTTTGCCAGCCCTCGATACCCTGATCCTTTCTAGACACCCTTGCTTCAACTGCATGCCCTAATAGTCACCTAAAGGCTCTAATACCATTCTGTAAAGAGGCGAGATCACCTCTTTACTAAAATTTAAAGGAAATACAAACATCCACAAATTTAACAAAATTTAGAGACTTTGAGGATGATTGCATAATATTCCAAGTAAATAAGCATGATTCCAGATACATAATAAAATGTCAATAGCAGCGGAAAAAAAAGAAGAAATAAGCCTTTGCATGGCTTTATTTTTTATTACAAGAATGATTTCTAAAAGAAAAGATAAGATAAGAAGGATCTAGCTATAACAACCTAGCCATCCTTTCCAAAAGCTAAAGATCAACCCCGGAGGGAAACTTCCTTCAAGCTTGTCCTTCACCTTGCACAGCACCAACACCCGGGTGGTTGGGAAGACACCCAGCAAGAGGAAAAGAGAGAAAAGTATGTGTTACAAGATTATTCTAAAAGTGACAAGAAAGTTGTAACAAGTAAAATAGGCTAGAGATTCTTTGAAAAGTAAGACATCAAAGAGTATGAGGCTTTTTATAATGAAACTTGCCAATAACAAAATAAATAAGGGTTCTGCATGTAAATTAATATGTCTACCTAACTAAGTAGGGTTGAAGCACCTACCGGACCTCTAACGTTAGGTGAGGGGAGAATAAGACATTCCCAGTCACCTATAATTTTAATGGGGAGAATTATAAACATTCCCCTAGGGAGATTATATACATGCCCTCTATGGGTGGTTGTACATAAGTACCACTACTTTATAATTAAATAGAACATTTAATTACATGCTAGCAAAAGGGTTATGGCAAGATTAAGAAAAACATTATGTAACATGACAGTGGGGTATAAAAACCCAAACAAGATAATATTACAACTAATTTTTGAGGCATAAATGAATTAAGTTTCAAGAATCATGAATTAGGTCAAATTAAGCCTCATTAGGAAATATGGGTATTTGTATAAAAAATTCCCAACTGAAGGAGGTAGATGCACATACCTTAGCCTCGGGTGTTCTAGAACCCTCTTTCCAACCCTTCACACGAATTCAGAACCCACTTTCCCTAATTCATCATTAGATCTATGAATTAGAATTAAATATACTCATTAAAGATTGAAAACCTTAATATTACTAACTTTTTGTGCAAACCATCGAATTAGACTCCAAAAACCTCACCATCATCTTAGTTAGGGTTTTTTGATCAAGATAACATATAATATTGTATATTTTAAAGATATGGACTTTTAGGGTTAATTTTAGTGATTTTAAGTTAATTAAATCATTCTAAAAATTATGTTTTCGCATACATCAAAATAATAACTCAAAAACATTTTTAATGAATAGAGCTCATCTTCCTGATTTCAAAACACTATTTATTTTCTATTTTTGACCAATGTAATAATTTATAGAAAATATTTCATTGAGACCAATCAACAAGTGCCACGTAGGCACAACATGAGAGAGAGAGCTAGCGAGAGAGACCGATTGGCAGAGGAGGGGCCCGCGTCTCTGTAGCTGGGACCCACTGCTGTTGTTGCGCGGGCTGGGGTCAGAGTAGGGTCAAGGGCGGGTCAAAGGACCATGGTGCCCTCCGCGCGGAACAGAAAGAGGAAGGAGGAACCAAGGGCAAAGGCGTAAAATCAAAATAAAAAAAATGTGGGTCGTCTTCTCCAGCTCGCCCTGATGGCCGAAGCAAGTTGTAAGCTGCTTCATGCAGGGATGTGGGTGATTTTGCCCTAGAACACCAAACACGATGCGAAGACATGCGATGGAAAGCCAAGCAACCAACGAACTAGACCATACCTTGGATTTGAAACGAGGCCAACAGATCAGAGCACGAGAGGCACCACAAGCCTGGGGTCTTCGGCAGCTAGTTGGGGGTCAGAACGTCCACGAAACACCAAATTGAGGGCACGAGCGAGTTGCTAAGGCGATGGCGGTCGTTGGGGTTGTTATATTTATAGGCAAGGTACCCTAGGCTAGGGTTTAGGTAGGGGAAGGTAGAGAGGGTCGGCGCCCCTATTGGGCATTTCTCCAAATCTTGTCAAATCCCAAAGTTTTTGGGATAAATCTGTACAGAAACGCGTAAGGAATCCAATGAAGCAAGTTTGAGCAAAATCCGTCGATTAAAACTCTAGATAATTTGATTTGAAAAATCGAGATAACAAAGGCATGTTGCCTTTTACGACTAGAGGTAGAAGACGACTATGAATCGTCGGATCAGTGGACCCGGGTCCACGAAGGACTCTGGGCCGTCCGATCGTGCGGATGAGACAAGGAGTAGGCTGCTAATAAAATTCGACCAAAATTAAATAAATTCCTAAATGTTTTTTCTCTCTCTTCATTTGGAGGCTCTAACGTTGTCCAAAAATTACCAAATTTTATATTCTGACTTATTTTGATGCGTAGAATCCAAATATGGAGTTAGTTTTATCTTTTGAGAAAGTTTGATATGTAAAATAATTAAAGTGTCATTTTCTCTTTCCTCCTTCAAAAGAGGTGATAACATCATCTAAATTTTGTGTAACTTCATCCATAGGTCTCCCTAAGGAATTAGAACACGATTTTGCAATTATCTTTACAAGTTGAGATTATTTATTTATTTATTAAATAAATAGAAGATTCTACACACTTTGTCTCTCCTATTTTACTCATTATTCACACATTATCCAAATTAGTTGCAAATTTTCCCAGATGCTTATTTTTATGTTTAGAATACGAATTTGGAGTTATTTTTTTGATTTGAGAACAATAAGTATTTTATTTCACTTTATTGGCATATTTCCTATTTTCTTTTGATAATGTCATTAATATTTATATTTATGTTCCACTTTAAATGATACTTGGCCCTTAAGTTACTTTTTGATCAAGGAAACGAATTTAAGTGTCAAATTATCCTGATGGGTTTCAAATTATCATATTTGTTGCAAAAGCTTTCTAATTATCTTCTTTGCCCATTAATTCCCATATTACCTTTAATTATTGCATTTATCTTCTTCCTTGTATAAAATTCGGATTTTCTCTTATTTCCCTTATTCTAGGAAGTTCTAGAAAGTTCTAGGACGAAATATTTTATTCTTTTTATTTCTTAGTGTAGAATTTGCACTTTAGGCCCATTATCTAAAATCTAACTGAGGTATTTGTGCATAGAACCCTATATTAAGAATATATGGGAAACATTTATCCATTAACCATCATAATTCCACTAAATCAAGTCCAAAGACATACAGAATGAAAATGAAGGACAAAACTTATAGAAAAGAGTACAAAGAAGTACATAGAGGATTTCAGTATGTTACACACATTATGCACATCTTCCCAGAAAATTTAAAGATTATGCTACTGCTACATCAACACGATGTATTGACATTCATGCCGAGTTAAGTACATATTCCAGTGAAATTGCCATAGTTGTGGTATTGATGATCGTCTACTTCAAGTGGTGAATTATTGCTGCAATATTCAGGTTCAAATGTTCTTCATTCCAGATGCACTTCACAAGACCTTCATCAAATCTCGAGGATATCCAGCCTACTATATACAATTTAAAAGAAAAGAGGCATCATCATATGATTCTAGGGGAGTTTTATTAAAGGGTGAGTATCAACCTTTTATACGGGGAGTGATATTTATCTTTTATCATTTCTATATTTTCTTTTATCTAGTCCTATAACTGAAAGCTTGTACATGTGTTTCACCCATGATCCAGCTTGAGGGGGAGTGT
This sequence comes from Alisma plantago-aquatica, assembly GCA_963693085.1. Taxonomy (NCBI): domain Eukaryota; kingdom Viridiplantae; phylum Streptophyta; class Magnoliopsida; order Alismatales; family Alismataceae; genus Alisma; species Alisma plantago-aquatica. Next base: position 1,188,354,307 of record OY856412.1, on the reverse strand, counting down.
TAAAGAGTATATATTAGCATATTTATTCAATAGGTTAATTAGTTAGTGGGCCTTTAGTATCTCGGTCTATTTAGATTACTTGGGACACAAGTCCTAGGGTTTCTCCCTTGCTCCTATATATGTGACTGGGTTGTACCTCTTTTATTCATCTAATCAAATCAGTTCAATACAATATTCTTTCATTGATATCTTGAACAAAATGATCAATTAGTTGAACTAGTTGAACAATTATTTAGGATGCAAACTTATTAAAATCACAAAGTAGGTGAATCAGACGACTGGTTTTCCAGCCATTTGTATCACATTTAGTTGCCTACCCCTATCCTTGTGCCAATCGATTGACTCACTTGATGAGTCATTCAGTTGGAAAATGGCCATTTCAACATCAATCGAACATATTTTATTTAGTTTGATGAACCAATTGATTGGCTAGCCATTCGAATGACTCTCTCAATGAGTGGAGAACGCTTCATTAGGTCAACCAGTCCACTCACTCGATGATTCCACCAACTAGGAAGTTGTCCGCTTTGATAGACTTTTAATAGGTGAATCATGAAGTGACGAATCAATTAGTTGGTTTACCAACGGGTCTATTTTCTTGTATGATGGAGGTACTACCATCAAACCACTTAATCAGCTCTCTTGGTGCATTGGTAGATCAGGAATGAGGGTAAATCAACTTTTTTTTCATGAAATGCTAAACTGATCGATTGGCTAGCCAGTTGACCAATTTAGTTATTGAGTATAGTCCTCTTTACTGAGCGGATCATAGACCCACCGAATGAGTCAGTTGGTTAGATTCATGACAAAAATGCACAAGGACCCCTCAAATTTTCAAACCAAACAAATTGGTTCCCAACCGATTGGTGCACCTTTACACTCATGCCTTTATCGAGCCCCAATTGACAGGTTTAACTTTTCAAATCAACCAATTGGTTATTTAGGGGGAGAGTACAACTGAAGTGAGTGGCTGGTTACCCCTTTTCCCACTCTAATTTTTCTTACTGGAGAAAGATAGAGGTGACTTGCTATCTCTGTCAAGAATTTGGAAGAGCACAAAGGACGAATCAAAATTCACACAACGATCATCTCTATTGTCGTCCCACCATTGTCAATTGACCAATTGGTCAGTTCTGGCTGACCGATTCCGATGGATAACTCCATGCCTCCATCTCTTCCATGGCAACCTTCTCCATAATCTTCATTTCCATCAGATGGGTATAAAACTATGTTAGAAGAACGTAGCTATTAATGCGTCGTTTAACAATTACAATCACTAAGATAATTAACCTATAGTTCAATCCTTTTTCAACTTTCTGATTAAGGCTAGTATAGAAAGGGTCGATCCCACATGACAACTTTTTAAGATTGTTTCTTTTTATCCCAATTATTTGAAGAACTTATTATTTGTTTTTGGTATTTTTCAGATTTGGAACAAAAAGTAAAAGTTGAGTTTGGGGGTTGGTGATTAACACTAAGGAAAGAAATGCAAGAATGGAAATACACTTAACAAGAATGTAAATTTGCCATGTCACAAGGAAAATTAAGATGGTTGTTAGCACAAGAAAAACTATTATGAATGAAAAGACTATAGATTAAAGAAAGCAAAAGCAAGCAGTGATTAGATCAAGATATGAGAATCGAGGCTTTAGGGGTTTTCACCACCTTAGCCTAGGAAAAAACAAACTAATCCTTTAAAAATGACGGATTCGATGAAGGCAAGTGAATTAATAAAAATCCACTAAAGATGGACTCCACATGAGCCCATTGGTCCTGGTGCTCATGATTCTTAGTTCATCATCCTAAAATAATAAGATCCACGGTCGTTTCAAAACTCCTATGCGATTGGGTTTGTTGTTCTAAATCTGAACTTCCATGGTCATATCCATCCAGATTAACTTTTGATCAAATCAATTAATTACTTTGATAGATCAATTAGTTATCAAACCCAAAAACCATCTAGAATCATTTTTAAGGAAAAGTTGATAAAGCCATGGCTAAGGGGTTATTCCCCTTACCTCGATAAAGAACTACTCACTCATGGAGAAGGAGCAAAGAAAGATAGAGGGAGGAAGTGATCTAGACATCTTCGAGTCTTATGACTACTGATCCTCGATTAGAGACAATGAAGATGGTTGCCTCTTCCTACCTTGCTCGATTGCTCAAGAGAGGGGAGGAGGAGAAAAGAAAAATACTAGATCTAACACAACGGAATGACAGAATAACATGTAATAAGATTGCAAGGCTACTTTATTTCAGAACTAGAAGAATACAAGAAAATTTTCTCCAGAATCTAATACAAGAAAACCCGAGATGCCTCTAGGAGGAGGAAGTGTCCCTCCTTTTATAGGAGAGGGAGGGGGCACTTTTACAATTAAGGTAGAAAGTTTTGAGGCTGGCGGATGTTTTTTTGTCTGTCTGCGCGTCGCCAACTGACCGGTTCAGAAGTGAACCGATCAGCTGGATGCTGGTGGATGGTGGCCGCCAAGCAATCGGCTGCCAACTCTAATTAGGGTGGCAGCGCAGTCAAAACATCTTTGTGCATTTCTTCCCATCAATAGGGCTTGGGATGAGTGTTTGGACTAGGAATCGGGTGATCTGGATGGTCGTCTGGTCAAGAGCAATGATCGATGCTAGAATGCAAAATGAACAGTTGAACAACTGAGATGATCGGGTTGTGATAGTGAAACGATATGTTGGTGATGTCAGATGATCGGCTCAAGTTCTGAAACTGCAATAAAATGTACACGATTGTCAGATTTATGATAAAAATGAGAAAATATTAATTTGTGCAATTTCAAGATATGAATTGAGTATTTCTATGTGACAAGCTTAATAATTTGTAGAAAAGAAGTGCTAAAATAGCACTCATCAAAATACCCCAGACTTAATGTTTTTCTTGTCCTCAAGCTATTGAAAAATCAAAATGATTCAAAGATTTTGGAAATCAATTTCATCCTCCCTAGATTAACAATTCTTCTATCCTTTTTATGGCCGAGCGACCCATCTCCTAGAACCACAAATTGCAAGCTTTATGTTTTGTAAGAAAACATTTTTCATAACTTACTTTTTTAAACTTATACTTTTTAAAGACAGTCTTGATCTAACTTGCGCTTCGACACTCAATTTTTCAAAAAAAAAATTCTTTTTTCAATTTTTATTCACGGGGACGAGAGAAGTGGGGGTGTGGAAGATGGATCCCTCCTCTATTTGACTTGGGATATTATTTATGGACTTGCGGTTACATTGACCACAATTTTTTTGTGTGCTCTCTTTTTTGGCATCTTTTGGCGGTACGCCCCTATTACATTTATGAGGGGTATGGAAGAGAGAGGGAGAAGGGTCTTGTCACTCCGGACTTAGGGTTTGGCAAGAAGATTTATTTGTCCCCATGTGTGAATTTCAAACTTTTTTTTGAATGTCGTTGCATAAGATAGAAAATACATGTAGCTACATTATATGAGAGTAAAAAGAATAAGTTAATCTAATGCTAAAAATAAGAAAATCTACATTTGATTCTATTGGATACTCTAAGGCTTGTCACTATTTCCTAGAATTACTTTCATGATCATAGGGAACTTGATATTTCACATTTTTTTGAATAAATTTGAGAATGCAATTGTTTTAACAAATTTCATTTTTAAAGATAAAATACAACATTCAGCTGTCTAGATAAAGGCCTATGTTTGAATAAAAAATAATGCAATACAAAATAAAATGCAAAAAGAAATGTTGAAAAGGGAAGATAGAGGGTGGATCACATACCACCCACCCCCACTCCGGACTTAGAATAATGCTCGGACCGAGTAAACTCTTAGAATGAGATGGAGGGAAGAGTCACTGTGGTGGAGGGTGTTGTTGGTGGGAGGAGTAGTAGTGTCCCAAATAAGGAGAGTCAGGACCTGGATAACTCTACTACACTCTGTACAACTCATATGTTGGTCGAGTAGGGGCATAGTGACCGCAATCCACATGCCAAGACTCCTATGAACGCTGCATCAGGTACATGTGATTGAGCTGGTGGCCATGTCTCTACTGCTCTTGCTGAATCTCATCAAGCTGAGTCTGAACCTTGTAAAAGTTGTAGAGGCCAGTGTCGTCGTCTGATCATCACCTAATGCGACATCTGGAAGGTGGCGGTGGAAGTTCAGTGTCCTCGTCATGAGCCTCTAAAGAGAGGCTCCTCCTGTGAGGTTGTGGGTCAAGGACAGTGTCTGGGTCTGGATTCTCCAGATTGAATCTCTGTATACGGCCCAGTAGATCAGTTAACTCATAGACGTAGTTTGCTACCACAAATTGCGAATGTAATAGAAGCTGGAGGACCACTTGAGTGTCTTTAAACAAAAGATAATAAACGCCCTCAGTGCCCAAACGGATAAACCTACTATTCTTCAAATACTGAGTGTTGATGAGGTGATTTTTGAGCTCAAGCAGAGGAAAGGTGATGTGGGTGTAGCCCAAAAAGATTGTGAGCTGGGTGACATAGTGGCAGATACAAAAAGAAGAGGAAGTGGCTCGGCTGGCTTGGGTACCAAAGTGCTCAATATTATCATTGCCCCAGTTAAACGACTCGTCATGTAAAAGACACTAGAGAGCATAAAGTTCTACCTGAGTGATTTCTCCCTGAGTACCTTCCCGACTGAAGATGGTGCAGGCTAAGATTCGGTGAATGTAATGGACCACCGGGTTGTGGATGCAAGAGGCCTTGGGCCCATTAAGAAGACGGGGTAGGAGATCAATGATCTCAGCCCAAAACTTGTCTCTATCATAATTGTCTAGGTAGGAGTCATGAGAACGCGCCATACATCGTTCTAGCCAATAATCATCTCTGTCATCGAGGATAAAAGAAGTGATTTTCCTGGCAGAAGACTCCAAATTTTCCCCAAAAATATGGAATTTGCAACTTGAGTTCCCAAAAGAACAGTGTAACCTGCGGAAGGTGCTCAAAAACTCGAGGGTAAGATCACAGTATATAGAGGTGACATGGTAGGGAAAGATAAGGATGTGGTTTCTGCGTAGGATAGTGTCGGTAGCGTCACAGATTCCCAAAGAATCTAGGGTTGTGCCGCACGCCCAACGGGGAAGGGAAACACCGATGGCGTACATCTCCTCATAACGATGTCGGTGCTCGGAGCTAGTGAACTGGTCATAGCTACCTAGAATGGGAGCTATACGGGATGAACGGGGGATGGTGGAGTCTGGATCGTTGGCGGCCTTCTGAGTGCCCTCCATCTCGCGGAGAAGCTCATCTGCCTCATCGATGCCAAGGCGCATCTCTTCGTCCAACTTGGGGGAAGACTCGCCAGTAGGGGAGGGCATGCAGAATTGGATTCCGAGATGAGAACTGGAATGGCGAGGAGGGTCTCTGGAAGAAGACGCAGAGTCCTTACCCTTTCCCTTACGGAAACGGTTAAACATGACTGCTGCAGAGAATGAGTCGATCGGTTGAGCAAGAAAACGATCGTCTGGACAAGACTAACCAATCGTCTGGCTGATGACACGAGCATTTTGTTAATCTAAGATGGGCGGATGGTAAAACAAAGTGGTCGAATGAGTCTGGATCTGAGCACTCGGCGGAGCAAGCCGACGACCGACTTGTCAAGAAAAAAGGGTGGTGGTGATGCAGGTCCGGTCGGTTGTCTGGCGTGTGAGACGGGTGGCGTCGCAGCCAAGCGGGTGACTGAACAGACCTAGAACAGCAACTGTGATGGTGCGGCCGAGCAGCTACGTTGAGTGGTGAGCGTAAGGCCCGAGTAGCGGAAATGGCTAGACGTCTGGCTGAGGACCAGGCTGGTCGTCCAAAGTTGCGGAAATGACACACGGAGCGGCGACAAGCTCGAGCGATCGAGTGAAAGTGAGGGAGGTGGCTAGGGTAAGCGAGGAGATGGGAGAGTGGTCTTGCGTCAGGTGGGTTATATAGAACAATGGAGCAACGAGCCGATCAGTTGGGTACCCAGCCAATCGGCTGGTCTGCCTTGGGTGCCGAACAGAAGAAAGTAAAGAGCGGCTGCTGCATAAATTTATTGGGGAACGGTCGGGGAACGAGCCGAGTGGTTGGATATCCAGACGGTCGTTTGAGATGTCGAGGCATCTCAAAATAAAGCTTGAGCCAACCGGCTGGTGGTGGTAACCGGTCGTCATGATAACAGATAATAAGGAAAACAGAACGTAAAAAGAAAAAAAGAAAAATAAATGAAAAAGAAAGAACAAGAAGGGAAGATAGTGTCGGGCTGCCTCCCAACTAGTGCCTTATTTTACGTCATGGCTTGACAAGGATCAAATTATTTAGATTCCGGGGAAGTTGCGGGGTCGGTTAGGTTCAGGTCTTCTAAGGGTGGATACTTGGTTGAGTCTGAGGTGACGACATCTTCAGTAGTGATGTATCTTTTAAGACGGTGTCCATTGACCTTAAATTCACCCAAAACTTTATCCTAGAGAAGAAAAGCGTCGTGTGGATACACACACTTGACAACGTAAGGGCCATACCATCTCGATTTGAGTTTTCTAGGGAAAAGTCATAATCTTGAGTTAAAAACTAAAACTTGATCCCCTTCTCTAATGTCTTTGCGCTTGATATGACCATCATGCCACATTTTGGTTCTGTCTTTGTAGATTCTTGCGTTTTCGTAGGCACTCATCCTAAGTTCATCAAGCTCATTCATTTGGAGAAAACATTTCTTTCCAGCCATGGAAAGGTCAAAATTCAAACTTTTAATGGCCCAACTGGCTTTGTGCTCTATTTCTATTAGTAAATGACATGACTTACCATAGATCAGTCTGAAAGGGGTGGTACCAATGGGTGTTTTATAGGAAGTACGATATGCCCACAGAGTGTCATTGATTTTTAATGCCGAATCTTTCCTAGTGCGTCCAACAGGTTTTTCTAAAATTGATTTGATTTGTCGATTGGATACTTCTACTTGTCCACTAGTCTGATGATGGTAGGGAGTGACGAATTTTTGGTAAACTCCATATTTTTTCAAAAGAGCCTCAAAACTTTTCTCCAAAAAATGGGATCCCCTGTCGGAAATGACGGTGTGAGGGACTCCAAATCTAGGAAAAATGATATCTTTAAAGAGTTTCTTAACAGGTTTAGAATCACAGGTTTTAGTGGGTATGGCTTCAACCCACTTCGACACGTAATCGACTGTGACTAAAATGTAAGCAAACCCAGAAGAAGAAGGAAATGGGCCCATGTAATCGATCCCCCAAACATCAAATATCTCTAATTCCTGCCAAGAAGTGAGAGGCATTTGGCCACGCTTGGAAATGTTACCCGTCCTTTGGCATTGGTCACTTGAGAGCTCATAATCATATGAGTCTTTGAAGATGGTGGGACAAAAGAATCCACATTGTAGGACTTTTCTAGCTATTTTTTGGGAACTCATATGACCACCATAGGGGCCAGAATGACATTGTTCCAAAATGGCGATGCTTTCTTTGTTGGAAACACAACGACGATATAGACCATCAGTACAAAGTCTAAAAAGATAAGGTTCGTCCCAACAATAATTTTTGACGTCATGTAAAAATTTACCTTTAGAGTGTCCCGTATACTAGGGATGCAATACACCTGCAGCTAAATAGTTTACGAAATCGGCAAACCAAGGGAATTGGGAGTCTACCTTAAGAAATTGGTCATCGGGTAAGGATTCATTTATGGGGTTGTCATCCATGGGGCTATAGCTAAGTCGACTTAGGTGATCAACCACAACATTTTCAGAACCCCTCTTATCTAGGATTTCTAGGTCAAATTCCTGCAATAACAAAACCGTTCTAAATGGTTGCATGATCAGTGTAAACAACAACCTTTGAACCAACAAGATATGAGCAGAATTTATCGAATGCATAGACAATGTCTAGCATTTCTTTTTCGGTGACTATGTAATTTCGCTGAGCTTCATCTAAGGTCTTGGATGCATAATAAATGATGTGGTGTTTCTTGTCAATTCTTTGTCCTAAAATGGCACCGACAGCAAAATCACTAGCATCGCACATGATTTCAAAGGGTAAGGCCCAGTCAGGAGCACGAATGATAGGAGTGGTGGTGAGAGCATTTTTCAAACATAGAAAGCTCTCCATGCATGCCTTATCAAAATGGAAAGGCACAACTTTTTGAAGAAGATTGGTGAGAGGTTTCATGATTTTGGAAAAATCATGGATGAATAACCGATAGAACCCGACATGTCCTAAGAAGGCCCAGATGTCTTTGAATGAGGATGGGGGAGGAAGCTTGGTGATGACCTCAATCTTAGCTTTGTCTACTTCAATTCCTTGGTTTCTCACCTAATGGCCTAGAGCAATACCCTCCTTGACCATGAAGTGACACTTCTCCCAATTAAGGACTAAGTGTGATTCACTACATCTATCAAGGACAAGAGAGATGTTTTGAAGGCAGGAATCAAAACTATCTCCATAGATGGAGAAATCATCCATGAACACTTCCATGACAGTTTTAGTTAACCCTAAAAAATAGCAGACATACATCTTTGAAAAGTGGTCGATGCATTGCACAGGCCGAAGGGCATTCGTCTAAAGGCGTATGTACCAAAAGGGCATATGAAAGTGGTTTTCTCTTGATCTTCAGGATGGATGGGAATCTGATAAAAACCTGAGTATCCATCTAGATAACAAAAGTATTTGTAACATCCCAAGATTTGAGGCCTTGCATAAGTTGATCTTAAAAGGAATGATTGGACTATCCATATCACCAAGGTGCACCTCCTTTTCCGGGAGCCCATCACCAAAGAACTTCATAGTTAAGCGTGCTCAACTTGGAGTAGTACTAGGATGGGTGACCAGTCAGGAAGTTGATCTTGGCTTGAACGTGAGCGAGGGCAAAGTGCGCTGTTAAGGCTAGTGGTGGTCTGTGGGGCCAATCGTCATTCCTAAAACTCTACTAGAGCCTCGGACAGTGGGCCCAGGCGTTACAAATGGTATCAGAGCCAATCCCCTACAGTAGGTGGGGCCCACATGGGCATGGCATGCCAGTCTTGAGCCGTGCGGTCCAGGCATGTAGGAAAGGGTTGTCCATGGTTGATGTAGCCACCCTTGCACTAGTGTTCTGTGATCAGGAGCTGGGTGTCCATGGGCCATTGTGGGTCTGCACTGAAATGGGGTCAGATTATGAGGCCATATAGTTGAACCTTGACGAGGACGTCAAGAGTATAAGTGGGGGAGATTTTAACATCCCTTGGATCTGAGGCACATGGATCCCAGCCAAATTGGACAACCTGTGACCCATCTCCTACCTTCCACAATCAACGAGGAAGGTAGCAGTGAGACCGAGTCGGTGTTTGACCTCAAAGTGACCCTAATTTGAAAATCAAATTATATGAAAGCCACGCCTCACAATTCCGCGCCCGACTGGCCCTTTTTCCCCCTTGAATCTGCCAGTTCCATGATCGAATGAGCACTTTCTCCCTTGGTCGCTGCCATGGATGATGTGTCTAGCCAAAACCCAAACCTAGACCCCATACAACTATAAAAACCCCACCGCTACATTCGGTTTGCTCCCACGAATCTCATCGGCACCTCGCCTCTCCCTCCATGTCCCTCCTCCATGTTCCCCCTTCTTCTCCAGCCACACCTCCATCGCAGCACCGCCGTGCCCGTGCGTGGGGCTGCTTCTCCTGGGGCGATGATCCGAGATCGTCGGATCAGGGCCAAAGCTGACCAAGAACGAAAATCGAGGGCTACAGGTCGCCCACCCTCTTCCCCTCTCTCATTTTCTTTCACAAACACATGCCCAGGAGTGCGGTATCTCTCTACCATCGATCTGCCATGTAGGTCAAGCTTTGACCAAAGGATCAACGACCCTCATTTTTCATCATTTCTGGTAAATAGCCCCTCTCTACTCAATATTCAGATTAATTGCTTATTCTTGCAAAAATGATAACTCTCTTTTCCCTTGGCTAAATATAACAAACCTATATATCAAATTGATCAGCTCGGTGAGACCTACAACATGGATATAGTTTTAGACTCTAAATCCTCTTCATATTCCACTGTTTTGCACAAATATGCAAATTTGACCATGATGACCATATTTAATGCAATGTTATGATGAATTTTGGAACTTTGATGCATATATAACCACCTAAGTACCAAATTAGTAAAAATAATGTCTTTATAGCCGTAATGAAGGTCCTATTATCCCTATTGCTCATAAACGACTCCTTTTGTGTACATATGTGCCTAGTGCAGACATTAATGATGAACCTTGCCCTAAAATTTGCTAATGTTGTTGCTAATGGACACCCACCTAATCTTGTTATATGTTTATTATGACCTTATGTTGCTGATATAAACCATCCCTTATGCTTGGATCTTATTCATTGATGATCTTTGACCTTGATTACTCTATTGTGAGTTGTTTGACCCTAGAATGCATGTAAATGCCTTAAACCTTGTTATGATTATAGAAAGAGCATGGCACGTCATAATGGCATGAAACTTGAACCACACCATCATGATGACCTCTAGATCAGCAAAATATGATATAATGACCCAATAAGCAACTTGGAACCCACCTTGTCCAAAACCCTAAAATGCATCTAATTAGGGTTAATGATGAGAATCTAATGCATATATGTAATCTTGTCCTTAATCAGGTTTGGCTTATGATATAGATGGTAATGGATGTGTTAAGTTAAGAATATATGAACTAGGTATGGGCCTTATCTAGTTATATGACTATCGCTTTCTTGCTTGAAAAGACATATATTGTATGCTTGTTTTTTTACTTGTTCAAATATTGCCATGTAGTATTGTTATGTCTTACTCGATGTTTTCCTCATCCCTTTTATAACTTGAACACACACACACACACACACACACACACACATATATATATATATATATATATATATATAACTCCATTATAATAGTTTTGATAAAGGATTAACTCTTGGTTACATCCTTGAGGTCCCTCTTATATAAAAGGGTTAGCTAAGCTTGAGCACCCTTACAGACCCTTCCGACGGGAAGATGGTCAAAGGCCTTAAACATGCTTAATATTGTTGGTATAATGGAGTGAAATGACATAAAATAAGGTTTCACATTTGGTAAACAATTAACAGGTTTATTCTTGTTCATTTAGTCTTGAAATCTTTTCAAAATAATGCAAAACTTATACATATATGTATCTTTCTGCCCCATACTCAACACCTCGTGTGTTGACCCATTTCTCGTATGTTTTTTTAGGTTCAGATATGGCTAGAAGGTTGATGGGCTTGGTGAGCTATGCTAGATGTATTTATTGTAAGATCCAGATATAGTTTACATGAGTAGACTTGTACAAAGTGACTCTTGAATATGTAATTCAAATCATGTAATATAATAATGTTGCTTGATATATCTTGTTGATTGTTGAGATTATGTTGGTGCCTTTATCTTGTTATCTGTTCATGTATGCTAAGCTTTACGCTACCGCATGCTGCCTTTGGTATACGTTTGGTTCGTGGGACTGGATTCTGGTTCCGTGACAGTAACATCCCAAGATTTGAGTCCTTGGATAAGTTGATCTTAACCTCCTTTTCCGAGAGCCCATCACTGAAGAACTCCATAGTTAGGTGTGCTCATCTTGGAGTAGTACTAGGATGGGTGACTAGTCGGGAAGTTGATCCTGGTTTGCGCGTGAGTGAGGACAAAGCACGCAGTTAAGGCTAGTGGTGGTCTGTGGGGCCAGTCGTCATTCCTAAAACTCTACTAGAGCCTCGAGCAGTGGGCCCAAGCATTACAAATGGTATCAGAGCCAATTCCCCTCCAATAGGTGGGGCCCACATGGGCATGGCATGCCAGTCTTGAGTCGTGCGGTCTAGGCATGTAGGAAAGGGTTGTCCATGGTTGACGTAGCCACCCTTGCACTGGTGTTCCGTGATCGGGAGTTGGGTGTCCATGGGCCATTGTGGGTCTGCACTGAAATGGGGTCAGATTATGAGGCCATATAGTTGAACCTTGATGAGGACGTCAAGAGTATAAGTGGGGGAGATTGTAACATCCCAAGATTTGAGGCCTTGGATAAGTTGATCTTAAAAGGAATGACTGGACTACCCATATCACCAAGGTGCGCCTCCTTTTCCGGGAGCCCATTACTAAAGAACTCCATAGTTAAGCGTGCTCAGCTTGGAGTAGTACCAGGATGGGTGACCAGTCGGTAAGTTGATCTTGGCTTGCGCATGAGTGAGGATAAAGTGCACAGTTAAGGCTAGTGGTGGTATGTGGGGCCATTCGTCATTCCTAAAACTCTACTAGAGCCTCGGGCAGTGGGCCCAGGCGTTAGGGAAGTTGATCCTGGCTTGCGCGTGAGTGAGGACAAAGCATGCAATTAAGGCTAGTGGTGGTCTGTGGGGCCAATCTTCATTCCTAAAACTCTACTAGAGACTCGGGGAGTGGGCCCATGCATTACAATATTTTTGATGGGCTAAACGTTCAAGAACTTGGTCTAAGAAGGGAAGAGGGAAGTGATCTTTCCTAGTAGCTTTGTTGAGCTTCCTATAGTCAATGCACATTCTCCATCTTGTGACTGTGTGAGTGAGAATGAGTTCATTCTTCTCATTACGAATGACAGTAGTCCCTCCCTTTTTGGGAAAAACTTGAACTGGGCTAACCCATGGGGAGTCGGAGATGGGATAGATGATTCCTGCAGTCAAAAGTTTGATCACCTCTAGATAGACTACTTACTTCATATTTGGGTTGAGTTTTCATTGTGGATATCGAGAAGGTTTGTGGTCTTCTATCATAGGGATTTTGTGGATGCAGATGGATTGATATATTCCAACTAAGAGTGTCATTTTGTACCCCAAGGAAAATCCTTTTTTTCTAAGTTCACCCATAAGTTTGTTTTCTTGTTCGAGTGGAAGGGAAGAGTTTATGATGACCGGGAACAGTTCTAGCTCATTAAGAAAAACATATTTCAGACCTATAGGGAGAGTCTTCATTTCTGGGGCCTTTGGTGGTTCAGGTTTATCTTTCATGGTGGAGATCATTTTAAGATCCTCAATCTCAGCACATGGGATTTCCTCAAAGTTATCCAAATGAATCTTGAGTTGATCTAATGATTCATTGTCGAAATCACATTCGGTGGGGATAGTGAGGGCGGTGAATAGGGGGTCATCAACTAATTCCCATTCTTGCCTTAGTTGGGATAATTCATCAATGCAATCAAGGAGGTAGACTTCTTCCTCAAGACTAGGTGCCTCCATGCTTTCAAACACCCTAAACTCAAGGTTTTTCTTCCCTAGCCTTAACAAAATGGTGCCAGCCTCGACATCAATTAAGGCACGGGAAGTGGCTAAGAAGGGGCCTCTGAAAATGAGAGGGTAGCGTAAATCTTCCTTGATGTCCATGATCACAAAATCACAAGGGACATATGCATCATTTCCAACTTTAATCGGAATGTCTTCTATGATTCCCATGGGTTTGGTTGTGGATGAGTCTACCAGTTGGATGGTCATGGCTGTGGTTAACATGTCATTGAATCCTAGTCTTTTACAAAGGATATAAGGCATGATGGATATATTGGCTCCTAAATCTGCTAACCCTTTTCTACAAGCATTGTCACCCAAGTAGCATCCTATTCCAAAAGAACCTGGATCCTTCTATTTTTAGGCATCTTACTTAGGATAATGTGTGAAGTGGTCCTAGCAAGTTTAACAGTCTCGTATTCTTTAGTAACATACTTCCTAGTCAAAATAGTTTTCATGTACTTGGACCACGCGGGCATGTCAGCCAAAGCATCACGGAAGGGAATGTCAACATGTATTTTTTCATAGAATCGCTAAATTTCATGAAACGGGCATCAAGTCTTGTTTGTTTGAGACGGGCTTGGTAGGGAGGTCGGGGTTTGTAGACTGGTTCTTCATCTTCTGCCTGAGGGGTTTCGGGGGTGGGGGTGGATGGTTTGAAAGTGGCTTCTAGCTCGACAATGACCATGTCCTCATCCTCGAATTCTAGAGGTGGGTCTGGAGATTTTTCATGAGGTGGAGGAGTTTGCACTCTTCCCGAATGAGTAGAGACAACCTTGAGTTGTTTGGGATGTTTGGGGTTGTTTTTGATCTGCCTTGCAAAAGTCCCAACAAGGGGTTTCTGTTGGGCAAACAGACGGGCTAGTTGGGCATCCGTCGCCTTTTGATGAGCTTGTGGAGCAATGATGATTTGCTCCAAGGCAACTATCCTTTCGTCTGATGAAGGGGTGGTGGTAGGGACATTTGGTTGAGGGGGTGGTTGATTGTGGTATTGAGGAGGAAGGTTTAAATTTTGAAATTGTGGTCCTTGATATGGTGGTCAGGTTAGATAATTTCCTCAGTAATTTCCTTGGTTTCCAAAGTTCCTTTGATTGTTGTATGGGAATCCAGGTGGTGGCCGATTGTTACTTTGAGGGTAGGGAGGCCTTTGTTGGGTTTGGAGTTGGCTAGAATTCTCGGCACCAGAAGGGTTCCCAAATTGAAAACCAGGGTGGTTTCTAGTTTGGTTGGGATTGTAGTAACCTTGGCCAGGTATGGTATGGATTGAATTGAGGTCCTCTGGTTGTTGTCCTATTTCAGGTTGCATGGGCATGTTGTAGAGATATTGACAATGGAGGGTGGTATGGTCGTATCCTTGACAAATACCACAAAGAGAATCCACAGCTTTTAGTTGTTGGGGTGACTCCCTAAGGGTGACCAAGGATGACTCTAACCGATCTTGTTTTAAGGAAATTAATTTGAGGCTTTCTGCTATGCTTTGGATATCATTATTAACTTTTGCCTTGGCTATCTTAAGGATTCCACCAATTCCTTTTCTAGCCCTTGTTTCGGAAGCCCGTTTGACTACTTCACATGCGCTAGTCAAACTTTGATGCATGAAATTTTCTCTAGATGCGGAATCGAGAAAAAATTTGGTATCATCATCAACACCACGGTAGAAGATCTCTATGAGTTGGGCTTGAGAGATATCATGGTGGGGGCACTTCCTAAGTAAGTCTTTGAACCTTTTCCAGGCTTCTCCAAAAGACTCTCTTGGGGACATGGAAAAGTGATTTATTTGACCCCTAAGTTCGTAGGTGAGAGACAGGGGGTAAATTTTTTCAAGGAACTTGCTTTGTAGAACTTCCCAAGTTGTGACATGGTCTTCGCTCTCCATAGTGTTGTACCAACTACTAGAATGACCGGAAAGGGAATACTTGAACAACCTAAGACGGATGGCATCTTCAGAGACACCAGGAAGTTTGTTTAGAGAGAAAAGGTCAATGAACCTTTGGAGATGATCTTGGCATCTTTCTCCATTGTTGCCTGAGAAGGGATTGGCTTGCATCATGGTGATCCATTGTGTTTGGATTGCAAATTGTGGAGAAATGCTATCATGAGGTATGACTGGATGTTGTGCATAGGTAGTTTTTGGAACAGAAAAATCTTTTAATTGTTTTTGCCTTTCGGCTTCCCTCCTATCGGCTTTTATGGCTTCTTGTTCAGCCCTATAGGCTACTCGTAAAGCGGCTTCTCTTTCCGCTTGTTTGGCTTGGATGAGCTCTCTTTGAGCTGCGAGAGCTTGGTCGATTCTACAGGTGATTTCTTCTTTATTCATTCTTGCTAGATTTTGACAGTTTAAATGATGAAAAGTCCTTTCTATTTTTGGATCAAATGGTTGAGAATCAACGTTCGGGCGTCACATGCACAAATGAAGTAGTTAATCATGTGCAGAAAAAACGAACTGTCAGAATGGAAACTCGGCAGAAAGAGGAGTAGCACTTCCAGAATGTTACTCAGAAGGCATAAAAAAGGAAAAAAAATCAAAAATTTTGGGTTTTGAAGAAACAAATCCATTGTCCCCAGCAACAGCGCCAAATTGGTAATGTGTCATTTAGCACTTACAATCACTAAGATAATTATCCTAGAGTTTAATCCTTTTTCAACTTTCTGATTAAGGCTAGTATAGAAAGGGTCGATCCCACAGGACAACTTTTTAAGATTGTTTCCTTTTATCCCAATTGTTTGAAGAGCTTATTATTTGTTTTTGGTATTTTTCAGATTTGGAACAAAAAGTAAAAGTCGAGTTTGGGGTTGGTGATTAACACTAAGGAAAGAAATGCAAGAATGGAAATGCACTTAACAAGAATGTAAATTTTCCCTGTTACAAGGAAAATTAAGATTGTTGTTAGCACAAGAAAAACTATTATGTATGAAAAGACTATAGATTAAAGAAAGAAAAAGCAAGTGATGATTAGATCAAGAGATGAGAATCGAGGCTTATGGGGTTTTCACCACCTTTGCCTAGGCAAAAACAAACTAATCCTTTAAAAATGACGGATTCGATGAAGGCAAGTGAATTAATAAAAATCCACTAAATATGGACTCCACATGAGCCCATTGGTCTTGGTGCTCATGCTTCTTAGTTCATCATCCTAAAATAAGAAGATCCATGGTCGTTTCAAAACTCCTATGTGATTGGGTTTGTTGTTCTAAATCTGAACTTCCACGGTCATATCCATCCAGATTAACTTTTGATCAAATCAATTAATTACTTTGATAGATCAATTAGTTATCAAACCCAAAAGCCATCTAGAACCATTTTTAAGGAAAAGTCGATAAAGCCATGGCTAAGGGGTTATTCCCCTTGCCTCGATAAAGAACTACTCACTCATGGAGAAGGAGCAAAGAGAGATGGAGGGAGGAAGTGATCTAGCCATCTTCGAGTCTTACAACTACTTATCCTCGATTAGAGACAATGAAGATGGCTGCCTCTTCCTACCTTGCTCGATTGCTTAAGAGAGGGGAGGAGGATAAAAGAAAAATACTAGATCTAACACAATGGAATAACAGAATAACATGTAACAAGATTGCAAGGCTACTTTATTTCAGAACTAGAAGAATACAAGAAAAACTAAGATGCCTCTAGGAGGAGGAAGTGCCCCTCCTTTTATAGGAGAGGGAGGAAGGCATGTGTACAATTAGGGTAGAAAGTTTTGAGGTTGGCGGCTGGTTTTTTTTACTGTCTGTGCGTCACCAATCGACCAGTTCAGAAGTGAACCGATCGGCTGGATGTTGGTGGATGGTGGCCGCCAAGCGATCGCCTGCCAACCCTAATTAGGGTGGTGGCGCAGTAAAAACATCTTGGTGCATTTCTTCCCATCAATAGGGCTTGGGCCGAGTGTTTGGACTAGGAATCGGGCGATCTGGCCGGTCGTATGGTCAAGAGCAATGATCGATGCTAGAACGCAAAATGAGCAGTTGAACAACTGAGACGATCGGGATGTGATAGTGAAATGATCGGTTGGTGATGTTAGACGATCGGCTCAAGTTCTGAAACTACAATAAAATGTACAAGATTGTCAGATTTCTGATAAAAATGAGAAAATATTAATTTGCGCAATTTCAAGATATGAATTGAGTATTTCTATGTGACAAGCTTAATAATTTGTAGAAAAGAAGTGCTGAAATAGCACTTATCAGTAGCTCCCCCCCCTAAATTGAAAAAAAAAACCAATCATCCGAGAAAACTAGGGTGTGATTGGTTTGTTGTGAATGATACTTGTAGAGATCCTTTAAAAAAAGTTCACTTTGATCGTTATAACTTGAGTTTTAATGACTTCCATGTGACTGGTTCATTGTAATTGTGGACAGAAAGGTTTTTTTATAATTTGTAAGTTAATGTATTTTTATCCAAAAATATGGTAATACATGTTTTGAATTTATTGTATGGAAATTTATTATTATGGGAGTTGTTGTTAATTACTCCTAAATTAAGCTCAATTTCCAAGCTTGCATAAATCCAATTCTTAAGTCACTTAAACTCAATTCCAGGCTTACATGAAACTAACTATTAAATAAGGAATTCAAATTCCTGATTTTACATGGAAATTAAAACAAAGTAGTTAGACCATTGAGGGACCCACACAAGAGGGAAGAATTACTTATGCTTTTCCCTTATCTCTTTTTTAACACAAATAAAAAATGATTCTTACATCTATTTGTATTTTTTGTTATGTATGGGAGGAATGAATTGAAACCATTAGAAGAGAAAGGACATTGAAAGGCTTTGAGTCACATGTGTTTTCCTCTAGCATGTACTACTCCCTTATTGTGGTGACAACCTTCGAGTTTTGGATTTTGCAGGAAGTGGTGGTGCTTCTATTGTTACTACCACAAAGGGTGGCAGGGTCCCTCCGCATGTGGTAGTGATGCCTTAGGATGCTAATGCCACAGGGGAATAATGATTATCGACACCATCTACTTGTTGTGATGGAGCCAACAACATCACTTAACAAGGATGCTATTGGCAGTAAGAGAGAGAGAGAGGGAGGGAGGGAGAGAGAGATAGAGAAGGGGTAGAGGGCGGGTTAGAGTTGAGAAGGAAATAGGGAGTAGGATACTTTCCTAGAGCTTATTTGTCTAATACCACAAGGAAGTGTATATGACTTAATCAACCCAATTTGT
This sequence comes from Alisma plantago-aquatica, assembly GCA_963693085.1. Classification (NCBI taxonomy): domain Eukaryota; kingdom Viridiplantae; phylum Streptophyta; class Magnoliopsida; order Alismatales; family Alismataceae; genus Alisma; species Alisma plantago-aquatica. The sequence continues at coordinate 1,188,335,894 of OY856412.1, read as the reverse complement.
CATGTACCTAAGTACATGGTCGCTCATCCGTAAGAAATTAGAGTTACATGGATCCTAAGTGATGAATGGATCACCAAAGTAAACAAAAAATAACAATAAATACATAAGCAGCCAAGCTCGTGGCTGACTACACATGCATACTAAGAATATTGATTTTAAACTATATAAAGTCGCCAATGAAGTGGCACCCTAGTGGTAAAAGTGATAATGTAAGACCTATGGGTCATGAGTTTGAACTCAAGAGATGGGATGAATGAATTGCCAATTTTTTAAAACTATATAAATTCGTATACCATTATTATAGAACAACTTTTTACTATAATATGACTCTTTCAGAAACCACACATGTTCTTACTTGTATATGAATCCCTTAGATTTCTTTATATCACTCATATCTTAATTTTCACCATGCAAGAAACATCTTGCATCATGTGGTTCCTCCATCTCTAAGTCACATAACATCAAGGTTAGCATAAATTCAACACCTTTTTTTACAATGATAAGGCTTTTCTATTATTAAATAACATCCTTTATTATAGCCTTATTCCATATAAGTTTCATCTTATATATACATACACTATTAATCGAATAACCTATGTGATTGGCCTCATAATTATAACAACTTGGATATTACATTTAACATATTTCCCTCATTAGTCATGTTCATGATGTTTTCAAGTTTGTATCTTGGGTATGCGTAAGTAAGATGATTAAGACATTAACGAGTTTTATATTTCTTTCAATGGGTTGTTTCTTTATCGACGAGTCCAGTTACCACTCTTCTCAACATCTCTACTTCTCTCATATAAGATACAAAAGGGTTTTTTACAATGTTTGTACACTTTAGTTATGTGGAGGTTCTCAATCAATACATTCAAGACCAATCTATTTGATGCATTAATTCATTGGTTCATGCATTCCACCCCACTTAGCCCCTTGTCATACTAATCATGTAATACCTTGTGGTTGAATGTAAATAAGTTAAGAGGCCCTAAGAAGCTCAATCTAATGGTACTAGTTGATGAAATTGAAGATATAGTTTGATAGCCGGCTGCTCTCTCTCTCTAGAACGAGAGCTCCAGCTTCTCTCTAGGGTTCCCCCCGCTGGGGGGAGGGACGCCGTCCCTTTAGGCATGCCCTCCCCTTGGCTTTCTCCACCCCGATCACGCCTGAAGGTTGCGATCATCTCCGGAGTATTGGAGCTGGTGGCCGACGGTTTCAAAGAAGCCTCCTCGACCACCTGGGTTGATGCAGATAAGTTTGCGCCGCTTTCAGACTGGCTGGTGGATGGAGTATTGATTCATCAAATCCTCTCTGTTAAAGCGTGATGGTGGGGTAGATCCATTCCAGTCAGATCCGACTTGCGGTGTGGCTCCATCGCGGCTGAAGCTAGGGGCCGTCACGCCCCTTCTTTCACTCGTTCATGCTCGCCCTGTGTGTCCCAGGCGTTTGACGCTTCTTGGATTCGGTTGGAATCTACCTCGACGGCCATATCGACACAAGGGAAGGCTAGAGAGGTTTGCGGCTCCAGGTCAGCTCGAGGTTAGTTCGTGTGGATCTGTTACCCCCAATGATTGCTGTTGGCCTTCCTCTGGCATTGGCCTCTGGCCTTGAAGTGGCGGCGGGTTGGCTCCGTCAGGTGGCTAGGGTTTTTCCCCCATCCGTCCGATGAGGGTCTTCCCCATCTACACTACCTTTGGCAGTCTTGGCGGTAGGGTGGCCGTTGAATGGGATGCTTCACCTCGTGTCTTGGTGTCGGTGATGCTGGCTCCCTCAATGGGTGACTGGGTCCCCCTGGTCTGCTTGGAGATGCGGCTTCACCCCTGTTGCTTGATGGCGCCCCTTTCTGGGGTTCATCTTCCCGACCTGCTCTAGGTCCTGGGTTACAGGGTGTTCCTTGATCCCTCTGCTGCTGTGGGTGGATAGCACTTCAGGTTTTGTTGCTTAAGTTGACGCCAACAGTAGTCACTCTGCTGATGCTGTTGAGTGCTCTCATGGTGTTTGTAGGAATGCCTATGTGTGATTAGCAGCCTTGACGTCTTCTCCGGCATTGATGGTTTAGTGTTGTGTTAACAGTATCCATTGAAGATTAAGGACCTCGCAGGTCAGCTACTTGGCTGTTGGGCGAGATGATAGCGACAAAGATCTCTCTAACCTTGACATAGTACCACACTTTGTGGGTACTTCTAATGGATAGTTGGTGTTGTGTCAAGCATGAAGGAGTGATTTGGAGTTGTTCTTCTTTCCCCCTTGCTCTGTGGCTTAATCGTGCTGGTCTTTTTTGTTCTTGTTTTGGCTAGATCAACCTCTATGCTGATCTGTTATCTTGAGGTTCTTTTTTAGGTGACCTTGCCCTTTTAAAATCTTGATGTTCTGGTAGATAAGAAGGTTAGAAGCTTCAAGGCTCACTTCAGGTAGAAATATTAGTCTTGTTCTATGTTAAGCTCTGTTACTATTTGTGGGTATGCTGAATGCATGTAATAGTAGTTTGGTATAGTCTTCTTCTGATAGGTTTTCTTGGAGTTAGCTTGTGTAGTTTGATAGGTCTTCTTAGTTCTATTTCGTTTAGAGATTTTGTGTGTTTCCCCCTGCGACGGGCGCTTTATCTTTGTTTGAGCTGTTAAGCTCCTGTTGATGTAATGGGGTACTTTGTTCCCAAAGTTTTTGGTTTCTATAGTAACACGCTTTTTGACCGACTAAAAAAAACAATTTTGAAGATAACATACAACACTGTGTTTTTGTTACCCAAGAAACATGTACTTTGCATTCTTGAGAAAATTGGGTTGAATTATATTTAGTAACTAACAAGTCATAATACTAAGGCATGTGTTTGGATTGTTGCAGGTCACAACATAACTATACATTCCCTTTTTACTTCCTTGTGAGAAATGAATATGCCACACACCTAGTTCTCAAAAACAATTATGATGTCAAGGGTGGACTCACTACATCTTCTCATCAAGAGCCTTTATTCATCCCTAGTTGATATTTCGTGGCCCATGATTAGGTTTCTCTTGTCCTTGGGAGACCTAAACCTACTAAGGTACTAATTAGATACATTGGGAAAGGTCTCATACAAAAGTTACCATACTATTACCATTTAAAACCATGGATGGATGTGAAACCATGTTGAAACCACATGCTCATGTTGCAAGGCACCATAAGATTCCAAGAAAGAAAAACTACAAACTAACATAAGAATCCTATTTTGGTTTATTATTCTTCATATTCATCTTATGGAAGATCTAATACAAGGTTATTTTATTAATATTTAAATGTATGAATGCCTGCCTACAAAGTCCCCGTTCATGAGCTCCCTGAAAAGGAGGTGCAACTTGTTAATACGATGATCTTAGTCATCCTTCTCAGGATCATATTCATGGATTCTTTGAACATAAGATGTTGCAAAGTTGGTGTAGGGCATGAGAAAAATTTTTCTCATGCATGGACTTAATATTTTTCTTGTATTTCAAATGAATAGGCTTAGCCTATGGTACCCTACATGTTGGAATTCTATGTTCGTTCATAGTGTACTTTACATTTCTTGGCTATTACGTAATCATGTACATGTTTATCATTCCATTTATTCATTTGCACATAACATATGGAACATTTTTTCTCACACACTTGATTGAGTATCTTATTTAATTTTTTTGCATGAACTTTACTTCAAATGAATATGTTCTTGTCAAATGATTTTACTTGTTGGATCATGTTTGATATGATTTATTAATTTAGTTTTATATTTTGGAAATTGAAGACGATCACATCCTAAAAGCACCAAGGGCATCATGTTTGAGAGTTTTATAGAACCACGATTGGGAATTTGAGAAGCTGGTCATGACATTACTGGTACCACTCAATATAAATAATAGCAAAATAAATATCATTTATGCGTGATATAGTACAAAAAGTAGTGTAATCAGTAATCACATGTAATGCAATAAGATTCCACCTTAAGTTTCACCTGAAACTCCACCTCTACATGAATATCATTCTTACGGGATGAAGAATTACATGTTTGACTATGTAAGCCATCCTAAATATTTATCATATTTATCCCTTAGTGAATAGCGTTCAATGTCCCTTAATGCTTTGATTCATATATAAGATAAATTCATCGAGAATATAATTATAGAATGCAACCATGAAAATAGTGAAGGTTATCGACATATTAAGAACTATGCACCACTCTCTCTCTCAAGTAGTATTCAACTCCAAGGTCGTGCATGGAGTGAGGTTTACTAAATATATACATGACCAAAATACCTCCATGCATTGAGATTATCAAATAGCATACTACATCTGATTGGAATACAAACAACTGGATCATTGTTAATTACATTCTATCTCATATGCAATATACAAGTAGGATGATGACAACTGGTGGGTTTCTTGAATGATCAACAATAATTATCAAGAAAAACAACCTATTTTCCATCCTTAAACTTTTTTCATGAGCATATTGAAATGTGCTTTCACTTCTAAAAAACTCTTAAATGTTACTTTTATTTTTAGGAATTGAACTGATACCTCTGTGCATAAAAAACGAATGGTGGCTAAATTTTTTATTTCCAAATTTTAAAAAATAATTAATAAGACTAACCTCATATCGTAATGTCCATTCTCTTTCTTTCATGTATACAAGTCTAACTCATAACTGTTTTTCACATTCCTAGCCTTTTTTCAATTATGAAATCCAATCTCCTTAACCAATATTTTCTCACTCTTTTATCCAATTCTATATAGAGATAAGATGTTATCAATATTTATATAAAAACACAACTGGTGAAATTTTGTGGTGCACCAGTTGTGGTCTGCATTGTTTACTTGACAACCAAAGATTCATTGGTGACATTGCAAACTCTACCTTTATCACCGTGCTTGTCACAAAGTCACAAGTGAACCCATAAAATATACTTCATTGGTTTTTTTAATGTGAAGAACATTACAAATCGTTATAACATAATTCCTGCTACAATGCTTAATGAAATATTAATGAATATTATATTTGTAAATAAAAATGTGTCAAAAAGTGGAAAATGATTGAAAACTAAATAATACAAAAAATAATAAAAGTAGTTTTAATACCACCCCATATGTTTGAGCACAAAATCATGCATGTCCAAATTATATAAGATGACATCAATCCAACTAATTTGTAGTAATTATATAAATATTTTTATGACATGACAAAAAGAGTTATTCTACATAATACAATGTTAAAGAAACTAATAATCAATCTCAATTTCTCTTGGTGCACTAATGATAATATTAATCATTATCTAATTAGATAGGCCTTTTATTATTAAAATATAGAACAAAATTCTATACAATAACCACAAAGTCGTGGATCAAGTACTTTAACAAAATAATTTCACATCTTGAATGCACCATAACACAATGATAATATCTAGGAAAAAATATGAGACGAAATATTATTTCTTTCTCCTTCATGTAAACTAATTTCCACAAAGCAATGAGTAATATCCAGCAATGGGTTTATACCTCTTACACGCAACCAAATAAAATAATCATTTATCTTATGAGATGGTTTAAAGTAATAAGTAACTAAGAAGTAGACACCCATCAAGCATATTTTAGCTCATACATGTTTTAAATCTTGATGCAAAAGATAAAAGTTTTTAATAAGAAACAATGATATGTATAGTTTACATGTCAAAGCATGTACTTCACGACGTCACTATAAGAGGAGTTTGTTTCCCTAAACTAAATTTTGGTATTAAACTACTTATGAACAATTGATATTATATGATTTCCAGTCATAAACAAACTGGTTTATTCATTGTTACTTGGATAAAGCCATGTGGTATTCTATACGAATAATACAATGTGTTTTAAGTGTTAATGGCTATTTTTAGGAAATGGGATGAACGGCTGAATAGAGAAAAATAAAAGAAAAAAATGGACGCTAGTAACAATTGTAATACCTAATAGCGATGGCTATGCCACCTATATATGAACCAATGTTTTAGGAGACTATAACAAGTAACATGATCAATGGCTGAATTTATTCCTACATAAATGTGGATATGGTAACATTCATCTTACCTCATGTACTCGTGAGGTGATTTATTTAGTCATTGCACAATAACTATATGGATTAATGAATTTGAACAAAATTAGATTATTGTAAATTTCTATTTAAATATTGGACTTTTACATAAATAAAGAATTGGCAGTAACAATAAGTATGTTGTACTTTTGAATTTTGAGTATGATAAATTACATCCAGACTTAATCAGATTGTTTGTAATATAAATGAGTACTTCTTTTAGAATTTAAAAGTTCTTATCAATTAGTGGCTATAATATGTAATCAACAAAATTATTATCCTCGTGCCATGGATGATTACATATTCAAAATGTAAAGTTACTATGATAAATGTGGTGCACTCTCATGTAGATGATGGAGATGTCATGAGTCATGATAGACCACGTATTAATTCATGCACATATATTGATTATTGTCATTCAATATTCATATGTAAATAGTGATTCAAGAGGTGAATTAGGTATTCATTAGTTTAAATACTTATAACAAATATCAAAACAATGAATTGATGTCTTGTGGAATGAGAATATGATGATATATAATTTGGTCTGAAGACTAAAAGAAAGAAAACAATGTAACTATAACAAGTTGCAAAATTCATGTAGAGTATTTTTTCCTGAGATGGATGATCTAATGATGGGAATTCATGGGTAACACAGACCCTACATAGAACAATGACTTGAGACATTCTAGGGTCATATTGTATGTGTGTGGAACCAATCCACATAGTAGATCATTAATGACACGATTCCAAACAACAACAAAGTATCCTTGCTCCTCCAATATTAATCAACACCATTTAGTGTTAGGGATTCATCCTTTGGTTTGATACAAGTTTTCAAGTATACTGAGGCATGATAAAGCCTAAGATAGAGGATAAGGGATTTGTTTTCACATAATTCAAATCTAAAGTTTAAGAGCATACTCCGGATTGAAATTTGGGGATTACTTCTTAGTCAATCAATATATGAATTTATAATCTACAATTTTCTAATGAAGAAGTCTAATTTAAATAGATTTCAATCATAAGATAGTTTTGATTCAAGTGATTTAGGGTTTTCATCAATAATTGTAGGGAATTAAGAGGTTGTCCAGGTAAAAACTTTTCCATATATTATATTTTAAGATATAAGTATAATTAACTATATTTTGTTAGATAACATTTACAAAATGGTGTAAAATTCTTTCTTTAGAAATATTAATCAATTATTCATGACTAAACTAAGGAAACTACACCTTGTATAAAACATATATGCTTAATAAGTAATATCAAATAAATATGGAATTATGGACTTTTTTTTGAATTCCAATTAATTATGTGAGTAGGAACACATAGTTTTCTGTATCCTCTCATGCATGATTTTAAAATGAACACGACTTTTTGATATCAATGGTTTAAGTGAATCATCACCCGGTTAGTAATATTGGAAATTAAAATATGGAACATAGAGGAGTGTGCATAATACACCATTATATAGTATAGATCTACGTGTTTCACTTAAATTATACCAATTATCGACCATCATGAAATATAATGGTTTATATCATAAAAGTGATTCTTGGATGCTTAAACTATGCATGATTACTAAGTTTAGATTTTACATGTTTACGGGGTAATATATGTTTCAATGATAAAAATTAATTATTTAATAGATTTAATTCCTATGGAATGTGATTCTTCTAGTGTAGAACTTCAATTGAACAATAACCTATCATCTCCTTAAGGTTTACATGATTGCATTGCAATTATGTATCTTTTTCCCAATAGGTTATTTTGAGATTCTTTCATGCATCTCGGCTCAATGATTAGAATTGATATGCATTCTTCTTCTCTAATATTTGTTTCTCTCAATATAAGTATTCAATGATGCTTGATTTAGTTGAATTAATGATTCATTTTCTAAAAACTCGAGTTTCTTATGTTATAGGGGTGTGCTTCATATGTGCATATCTCATTGACAATGTGTGATGAGTTGTACATTGTTTACTTTAGATCCTTCTCCTTTGTGGTTTATAATTAATCACTAATTTATGTTCAAATGATGAAATATTTATGAGAAAACTCTAATGGATGATGAACTTATACAACATTAAATACACAATAGTGTATTGTACATGATATTGTTGTTTTGTTATTCTTATTGTGCCAAGTTGTTCCTTGTCTACAACTCTTAGTGTGTCATATTGGAGCATGAGAGTATGTACCATAGCCACACCTCACCACTCGAGTTTACAAAAGAGAGGATTGGTCATGGACATGATATTTACCCCTTCTTGAAGAAGGATGGTCCTTAGCTACAACTTCTAAATAGTCATGAGGTGTTTGAAATTCGGCATACCCTCATGTGTGTTAGGGTGGGGTGTTGATGCTTTGATGAAACCCATACTCGTGGGGTGATGGGCATTGGCTACAATGTCAACATTTTGGATGTAGCATTAGGGAAGAGTTAGTGGGTCATGGCCACAACTCCTCCCTGGTTACATGTTATAAGTAAGAAAGACACCACATGATCAAGAGTGGAATAGAACGAGGAAAAATGTGGTTAAAAGAATGTTATATACTAGATTTAACCTCTTTTGCTTTTGGTATAATACTTCCACCAAAATAAACTAACTTATATAGTTAGTTAACACACAATTATACATAATCCATTAATTTGAATTATATGCTTTTGATTTAATATACCAAAATGACTATTTGTATATTTAATAATTTGAATTGTATGTGTGTTGTCTTAACTAAATTTTATACTTCCCAGTGGGAAGCACCCACTCACTGATGTGTGATGCTATTAGAACTTTGATCACATACTTAAGATAATAGTTGTGTAGTCTAATGAGATTGTTGGTTAGGTTTTTACTAAGATGAAATCGTTGTTAGGAACATGTACTTTCTATTTTCGTTTTTTATTCCTATATTTTCTCATAGTACTTTCTCTCATTATACCATGATGTCATATAATAGATGATGATATACGTAGATGTGGCATTACACTTCGAGTAATTTATTTCATATTTAATATTTTCAAGATAATTTTTCTCAAACTTGATATATAAGCACAAGCTGTTTTTATTTGATGAGGATAACTTGTATATCTTTTTGTTTCGGTTATTATCAGTTTTTAAACATTTGTTTTCATGAATAAGAAAGTTTAGTATGTGGTTGGTTTTTGTATTTTATATGATCATTTTTATGTCAATAGCATCTCACTTTTAGGACTATGATATTAGTTCTTGGATAGGCTGGTGGGGTGTCACAAGCTTCGTTACATATATGGGCTTAGAATTGTAGTTTTATCTCGTGGAATAGATTAGATTGTATGTAAGTAATCAACATGGATTTGTAGGATTAGAATGGTGTTTGTATTTCTATATTCATCTAATTCGTAAGCTTATTTTTTAGCTATATTAGAGTCGAGGACTTCGAGTTGGGATCCAATGTTCTGGTTCTACAAGGAACCTAATCACATATATAGGTGAGGCTAGGGGTGATCATCAGTCTTGAATAAGACCAGACCAGACCAGACTGGACCGAACTGAGGACTAAATTTATGCAAAAGTATGGACAGTAGACCAAACCATTTTGAAGTAGGACCATATTGAAACCGAACTATTTGGACCACAATCAAATTTTTTAATGTCGCATACCTTGTTTAATAGTATACAATTGATACTTTAAATTAGTTATAACAATTGATAAACATGATGTCAAACATGTACACTACTATTTTTTTAATATGTGATCTTTTTATGCTTTTTACATAATATAAATTCCTATATAAAGACAATTTACATATAAACTGGTCCAACAGTTTGGTCCACAATCTGACCTTTTTTGGTCGGACCAGACTACAAATCAAATTTCCAGCATTCCCAGATCGCAGACCTTATCGAACTGACTTGTACAGTCTGATTATGTGGTCTAGACCAAGATTTTCTTACCCCTAGGTGAGTCTATGAGTATGAAATCCAATGTAGAGAAGCTTTAGGGGATGATTTGTATATGGATGCATGAAGCTACATCTAAGGTGTTTACTCAATCCTCTTTGATTATGGATATTGTCTCATATGCCAATAAGTCTTACAAATATTCTCTGAAGTTTGGAACTAATGATTTTGTAGGATTTGTAGATATGACAGAGGAAGACATGGATTCTAGATTTGGAGAAGGTATTGTGAATCTTGAACGTAGAGGATGACAAGATTTTTCATGTGATTTACCTTTTGATGCGAAATGGGGGCTACTATCTAGCGATATAAGTATGGAAGCAACCAGTGAGAAGCAGGTCTAGTTAGAATTCAAGAGGGTATTTGTAGCTTATTATATCCTAATGTCCCGTATTAGGGATAATGTCATGTAGTAAAAAAGTGTAGCTTGTTTGTTGATCTTTTTCATTTTTTCCTCGATCAATGAAATCTGAGGAATAAAAGATCAGACATTTTGATGAGGGATTGTAACTTGAGATATAAGAGAGAAAAGCCTTTTCAGAGTCCAGGAAAAGCTTTATGTGCTTTTGGAGGATGCTAGGAGGATAGTGAGATTTATGTTGAATAAGAATAGGAGAACGGATGAGGATGAGAATGAGGATGATGACGGAGTTGGTATTGGCACAACACTAGAATAAAAAGTAATTCATGTATAGTTTTCTTTAAGAGTTGTGTCTATAGGGGAAGTCAACAAAGTTGGTTTACGATCAGTTGGTGGTTATGTGGTTGTTGGCTTTGTTGTTCCTTTGGTATTTATTCCAAATAGATAGTTTCTCTTTATGTGGTCAAACACATGATGTACACTATTGTGAGGCCAATTTTGATGGTTGCATTTGTTGCAATGGATGAGTACATTAAAACTTGTCATAGGAAGTTCTTTTCCAAGCATAGCAGGGATTTCTAGGATTCATGCTTTTATCAAAGTTTGGGAATAATATTCTTTCAGGGGCAGTAAATATGTGTTGTCATATTGTAAGGTTTTGTTCTTTATTTTTACTTAAAAAGTAGTAGCTATTATTTCACTGTAGTAGACCTATTAAAAATCATTTGTGAATGAGATATGTTATTCATGATATTTATGTGGTTAATATGCAAAGATAAACCATGTCAGATTATGTATATCAATCTATTAGATGTAAAACTAGTATGTTTATGTTGAAAAAGTCATGCATATAATACAAATCCTTAATTGTTGTTGACTTTTCATTTCACGTTATTAGATGATATTATACTAAGGCATGGTTATACATTCATTTGGTAATGTTGAATGTTGAATATGATATGTGTTGATTTAGGGGTGTTGTAGCTTAGAGCCTCAATATTTTGCAAGAACTCTATGATTCTATAGTTCATCGAGTGTTTAAACAAATTTGATGTGACTTTTATTAGGGTTAGTTTGAGATATGAGTAGAGGTTTTTTAGGGTTCTTGAGCCCCAATCAACCATATGATCCATTATTTTGGGTTTTTTGTGGGTTTGGTTGTCATTTGTGAGAGTATAATAGATCTTATCATGATCATGAACAAAGGCTAGTCAACTTGTCCTACATGTTGAATGAAGCGACTAAGGAGTTCTAGCGGTAGATGTTTAGAATTGTGAGAAAGTCGCGTATAGAGGCTGCACCAACTCGTAACAAGGTTGGATATAACTTTATTGGTCATGAGAAATGTTTATGGGTGACTTGGCTAGTTGTTGGTTTCAAGGGACAACCTTTTAGAAGTTGTCCCAGTATGAAGGTCAGTCAACCTCTCAATATGTTCCATGGTGCTTTCGCTTTTGGCATATTGTTTACTAGTCAAGGGTGTTTCCTTGACAACCATTGATACATATCCCAACAACCTCAATCCATAAATTGTTCTTTTTCTCACTTTCAATCCCTATAGAGCTACTTATGGTATCATAGTGGGAGTTTTGTCCTTTCAGTTTTGTGGATCCAGTCCTTTGTATATCAATATATTTGAGGTTAGTTTGTCCATCTCCTTGTATTTTTTCTCTTATCTTCTTGAGCTCCATGCATAACTTACAACAAGATGAACTAGAGGAACTTGTCTCTTCTTGTACCTCTTCTTCTTTCACCTTTGGGCATGTTAGATCTAGCTTGATATGGAAGAGGTATTACTAGGACCTTGAAGGTTTTTGATCCTTTGGTGTTTAGATATGGACCTAGTGTGTTCTTAAGCTGAGTGGTAATTTGATACTACCCTATCTTGGAATTCAAGAAACATATATTATGAAGTGCCCATTTTGCATGTTTATGAGCTAATATATTCTTAATTGATAAGTGAATGAGTTAGTTAATTGGTTACTTGTAGAATGTAAAGAAAAAGAAAAACTTTATTTGATATGCTTGAAACAATTATAATGCACTCTCTTTTATAGGAGTAGAGAGTAAGGGAGAATCAGAATTAGGCAATATGGGATAAAAGAAAATCTAAAGACTAGACAAGTCTAAATCCCATAATAAAACACATAACACACAATAACACATAACAAAACACACAACATAAGATAACACATAAAGTAGATATACCAACACTTCCCCTCAAGCTGGAGCAGATGTGACAAACATGCCCAACTTGTCCACCAATGTAGCAAAGCAAGTCTTGAGAACTATATTGGTAAAGATGTCAGCAACTTGATCATCTATCTAGAGATATGGATTACAAATACGTCCAGAGAAGACTTATTTGTGAATAAAAATGCAATACATCTCTATATGCTTGGTGCACTCATGATACATTGGATTGTTGGTAATAAAAATGAATGGTTTGTTTTCACAGTGTATAAGAATAGGACCAAAACTAGAGGTATCACATTATTTGAGGAGTCCTTAGACCCACATTAATTTACAAACAGTATGAGTCATAGATCTATATTCTTCTTTAGGATCGAGCAACCACAGTCTATTTCGTTTTGCACCGTGTAACTAGATTTCCCCCAATAAAGGTACAATAGTCAAAGGTAGATTATCTGTCACATCTTCTACCGACATAATTAGAATCATAGTATTGAGTGATTTTACAGTGTCCATGTCTTTGATATGATAATCCTTTCCCTTACAGACAACATTCCAATGACATTGTCAAGCTTATCTAGATGCCTACTAACAAGCCAACATCAGTAGTAATATCTTCTCTAGTCATAGTAAGATAAATAATTTTACCAACCAATCTTTTGTATTGGTGATTATCAGGATAGGTTGATGTAGATTCATCATCCCAATTGGTATTCAAATCTAGAGGAGTACTATCAAGTTTAGTACCAAGCATTACTATTTCCATGAGTAAATCTAGAACATATTTGTATTGTGACAGACAAACACCAAAAGAAGATATGGAAACTTCAATTCCCAAAAAGTATTGGAGTTCACCAAGATATTTAGTAGTAAAGTGTTGTTCTAGATATCTTTAGGTAGCAAAAATACCTTCAAAATCACTACCAGACAGAATTTTATCATGCACATAAACAATAAGAATAACAAGCCCAAAACTGGTCTTTTCAATGAAAATAAAATGATCTGAATGTGAGCATCAAAATTGGAATTTGAAAAGTATCTGACTCAATTTATCGAACCATACTTGTGGGCCTTATTTTATGCCATAGACCGCCTTCTTGAGTTTGTAGAGTTTTGAACACTCCCTTGACTAATAAAACTAGGTCATTGCTCTATGTAGACTTCCTCATGTATGTCACCTGACTAGCAAAACAAGGTGGTCTCTATATGTTGACTTCCTCATGTAAGTCATAATATAGGAAGGCCTTTTTAACATCAATTCAAGAAAGGGATCCATACTTATACACAACTATAGAGAAAAGTAGTCTTACAAAATTAAGTCTAGAAATAGGAGAATATTTTCAAAGTAGTCAGACCCATAGGTTTTCGTGTAGCCTTTTGCTACTAGCTAGACCTTCAGGAATTCAAGTGAACCATCTGGCTGATATTTGACAATAAAAATCCAATGACAACCAACTGTCGAACAATTTTCAGGATGAGCAACAAGATCATCGGTCTTGCAATCTTGAAGGGCAGTCATTTTACTTTCCATAGATGGATGCCACAAATGATGCTGGAGTGCTTGTGTGGCATGCTTTGATGCATGCATAGAAAAAAGAGCAGTAGTAAAACACGCAATGCTAGCACCAAGATTAGTAGAAGAGAATAAATTACTAATCGGATGTTGAGTGCATGAACGAACACCTTTTATTTGACTAATAGGAAGATGTAGGTCAGAGAATACATGAGAGATGTGATCTACTGACAAGGTAGGAATTGGTTGTTGATGATCCAGAGAAGGTGTTACAACCCCAATTTTGGTTTCATTTACTGAGAAATGTAATTGCTCATATTAAAGATAAATAAAAAAAATGATGATGTCTTTTGATTGAATGCATGAATTTCATTACAATAGCCTTGATGATTGCTTTGTGGGCTTTATTGGCTATTGGGCCCAATAACAAGGAAATTCAATTAGTAAATGAATAATTAAGTTTTTGAGAAAAGAAAGGTGTGGAAACCTACAGAAGACAAAAGAATATAATCCAAAGTTGGATTTCGTGCCTCTTGGGTTCCTTGGTTCCCAAGGATTCCAAAGTTGCATAGAGAATGCAATAAGAAAATAAAACACCAATTAAGTATTTCCTTGTTGAGAAAGAAATTGAAAATCATGATAAAATGTGGAAAATATGTGAAAAGAAGTATAATTAAGTTATCCTTGGTGGAGTTTCGTATCCCAAGGATTCCTAATGATAAAAGGCATAACAATGCAGAATATAAAAGAGAAATAAAGAGAAATCCTCAAAAAGAGATATTTTAATGAGAAATAAATAAGATAATGTGAAATAATGCATATTGATGCATGTAGAAGGATAATGAGTATTCCTTAAAAAGGAATTTCGAATTATTTGAGTTTCTTGGGATCCAAGGAGTCCCAATGAAGAAAAGAAAGAGAAAAATACCAATAATAGAAAATAAAGAGATAATGGGAATACATAATTAATGGATTATGTAATATTGATAAAAAGGAAGTATTTCCCTACTTAAGGAGATATATAATTTCGAGGCCAATGAATTAAAAGCCAATAGTAAGGATATTAAAAGAGATAATTCTCTAATTTCCTAATAACCAAATCATATGGATAAATAAGGAAATAAGTAGGAGAGAGAAGATTACTTCTCATGGAAGTAATATGATTCCTTATGAGAGAGAACTTGATTTTTCTTGGATGAGCGTCCTAGGGCATTGAGACCCTCCCATATAAGGGGTAGACCCTCTGGGTCAAGTTCCAGAGAGATCCCACATCTCCCACCCTCTTCCTCATCTTCTTCTTGCTTCCTTACGATCAAAACCCAAGCTAGGAGGAGCGGCATGAGCACGAGGTTAAAAAGATCCAAAGCTAGGTTTCGATGAAAGCCTGAAGTGCCCCAGTGCTGAGGAGAAGCACATCCATTGAGGTTGTGCCCTAGGGTGTGCACAACGACATCCGTCAGGGTGCAGTGACAGCCGCAAAAACATGGCCGATGAGTGGAGAACCAGCCACGGTTTGGGGGAGCTTCTAGTGCGCCCAAGTGCAGTGGAGTTGGGTCAGCCCTTGGCGGCAACCCTCAAACCCTAGGGAGGAGTGGAGGTGGACTACAAGCAAGCCTGCAGGCGGCGTACAGTAGGGCGGCGCGAGGTTGAAGATGGTCCAAGTGCATTGGACAGTTGTGCTCCTCCGTGGGTTGTACAACCAATAACTTAAAGGAGGGAAATTACGACATTTCGAAATGTTTGCAAGTCACAAGATGTTGCACGGGTGAAGTGACATGGTGCAATCTGATTGGCCCAAGTAAGTGAAATCTTGCTAAATTCGTAATTAAATATTGGTAACTCTGATTAGGAAAAGTAATATATGAAAATTGATCCTCAGAACGAGAGGAACATAAAGAAATTATTGTTGAAGCCTAATTTCGGTTTCTATTCAAAAAGTATATCAAGATGATATCTTTAATAGTTTATCAATGAAAAACCCTAACCTTTGATGATTAATGAATTAGAAAGGGGTCATGTGAGTGTTTAAAATAGATATTAACATGTTGTTAATAAAAAGGGCATATTAGATTTAAAAGGACGATCTTCATGTATAATTTGATTAATTTAGGGTTCCATATTATTTAATGAACCTTGAACCCTAACTGTGGTAATTATGATCCTTAATGATTTTAATTGGTCAAATTCATGTACAAAGTTGAGATATGATGGTTCTAATCTATTTAGAGTACAAAAGTCCCTAATTCTAGATAAATACCCTAAATGTAGTAATTAAGGTTTTCTCATGAATAAAAGGTAGAATTATGGCAAATCGAGTTCATATGTGATTACACCATAATGAACTTTGAATTGATGATGAATGAGCATAATGATCTTGTCATGGATTAAAAGGATAAAAATGGTAGTTTAATATAAAAGAGGCGTAATGGGCTTAATTAATGTTTAAGTGTGCCTTTAATCTAAAATTAGGGTTTGTAAGTAATTGTATAGAATTAGGGTTTAAAATAGTAAATGAAGTGAAACCCTAATTGCAAAGTAAACCCTCAAAAAAGGAAGAAACCCTAAAAAAGAATAGAAACCATAAGTAGCAAGATGGTTTGGATAGTTTTTGATAAAAAGGAATTGGATGTATATTTTAGGATTGAACTGTGTACTTGCTTGATTTTGGATTACTTGCTTGTTTGGACTATTCCTACATCTGAGTCTGCCTGACAGGTATGTGGTTACATTTATGAATAACCAAATTAGTTTCACGATGATTCTCGGAGATTTAATCGGTTGTTTGAAATAAACTGCTTGTATGACTTTTATTTCATGCAACTATAAAGTGACTATTATTATCACCTAAATATGAGTACATGACTGGCCCAGATCCTGGTCCTCCTCTGTGGCTTAATAGTTTGACCTAGTACATGGTTACCTATGGGGTAGGTCCATCAGGTCATTGGATGACTTAGTATATGGCTACCAATGGGGTAGGTCCATCAAGTCACCTTGAGTCAGGGATTGGGCTACCTATGGGTAGTGCCATGCGACTCTTTAGCACCCCTTGAGTTAGGGATTGGGCTACCTATGGGTAGTGCCATGCGACTCAACCCTAGATATTGATCTACCTGTTAGGTAGGATCATGCGGGGTTTAATGGGGATCTACCATAAGGAAGGTAGCATCCAAGTCCACTACAGGGACAGTGTAGAGGCTAGGGTATGTATGGATTGAGCGGTTATGTTTAAAATGTAAATTTGTTTGTTTGAATGTAATTGATTGTAATATGTTGATATTAATTGCACGTTTATTATTTCCCCCACATACCAACTTCTTGCTGACCGACGTTTTGTTTGTCGACATTTTAGGTACAAATGAAAAGAACAAATAGTAAAGTGGCATATGTGGAATTAAATGAGAATTAACATGCACATGAGGATTAGTTAGATTAGTATCTTCATGGATAGAAGTTTAGAAATCCCAGTTTTTAGAAGGTATGCAAAGTTTTATTTTATACCAATTTTCTGTTTAGTTGGTAAAATTTATTAATTGTTATTGATTATTTGTCGAACCTTTGATCAGGGTTATTGGTTAACGGCTCTGACCTTTTGGTCTCCCTTAATTGGAGGTTACCGGGAGGCGAGGTCATTACAATTGGTATCAGAGCATAGGTTCCTCATCTAATCATTAATAATTATTAAATTTTACAAATTCCATAGAACTGAGGGAGTTATTAGAGGATTGTCTGAAAGATTGAGGTGTCTCGAAAAGGATCACGTCTGGGGGCTGGCAATATTTTTCTCCGATTGCTAGTCGGAATATGAGGACTCCTGGATTGTATGACTGCATGGCCGATGTCTTAGGATATGACTCGAAATAAGATACCTTTAGGACTCTCTCATCTTGTTCATCCCTTCTCAACTCAAATTCTATTAAGGACCTTAAGGATTAGAGTTTTCTCTCTTCTCCTCACCCTCTTGAGGTATGGGTAAGGTTAATAAGGTCTAAGGAATCCTCCACCAAATTAATGAAAAGCATGTAAATAAGATGTCATGGACATAAGCTTAATAGAGTAAGCGTAAACTAAAGAATAGATACATGCTTAGGTCATATGACACGAGTTGTCATTGCCCTCAGGAGAGACCTGAGGATAGACCTCTTTGTCAGGAGGATGAGTAGAGAGAGTTAGTCTTGGAGGTAGAGACCTCCATTAAAAAGTAGAGACCCAGCACATCCTTTGAGGATGATGTTAACCCTAACCCTAAGTGAGGGTTAGAGAGAGAGATGACATGAAGAGTTAGATGTCATGGTATACCAGGTGTTTGGATAGACATGCCTTGGATGCCATATGAGCCATGAGAAGTTGATGACCGAGTACCTTTGGCAACCCAACCCTGGGAAGGGTTGTGCATGTTTGAGCGAAGGATAGCTCCTTCATGGATGAGGTTAGAGAAGAACCTATAGAAACCTTATGGGCTATTGCAAGTAGGATATAGCTTGCACCCAGAGTACATCAGTAGTATGAGCAGCAAGTTAAAACTGAGACCAGAAGGATAGGATGGATGGCTTATGAGATATGCATAAGGGTCTATGGATAATCATGAGAAAACATAAGTTTGAGCATAGGATTCACCCACGTAGAGGTATGCCTGTGAGCTTGATCCTTCATGGAGAGATGACCTCTAGTAGTATGGCTGGATGTGGAGTTAGCTTTAGAGAGAGAAAGAAGGAACCAAGCAAGAAGGTTGGAAACCTAAAACCCCAAGATGTGAGGAACAGTGGGGAGTCGAGAATGATGCGACCTAAGTAGATGATAGTGGTTGCCTCATGCATGATCCCTGGAGGTTGATGATATCTTGGTTGCCTTTAGAGGAACCAAACCCTAGAGAGAGGATGATGCTTCTGGTACCTATGTGCTTGTGGTATAGGTGTTTACCTTATGAGATAGGAAAAAGAGTTCCTTAGACCTGGAGAGGTTTGGTAACAAGTTTTGAGGCCTTGTACCTTATTGGTTGTCCTATAGGAGAACTCGACCCTGATGTGTTGCTCGAGTAGAAGGATGACAGGGAGTGCATGTCATGCCTTATACATGCTTGAATCATGGTTAAGAGTTTGAACATGCATTTGGACACCCAAAGGTGAACCTAGGGTTCCTAGGCCTAAGAGGGGAAGCAGTGTACCCAATGCTCATGATGAGATTTGAGTCTCTATAGTTTCGAGCATGGTACTCCTCATGTGTAGAGGTAAAGGAAACCCCTTAAGTTAAGGGTATGTTTGATGAACCCCTCACAACTAAGTTGTTCTAATGTTGAGGATGAGAACAAGTGTGACCTAGCATGGTTTCGTAAGTGTCTTCTTGTGCCTTAGTAGCTTTCTAGGGCTAAGCATGCTCATGTGGATGCATACCCTAAACATAAGGATGTTTGTGACCGTTGTTATCAAGGTGTAGTTTCCTCCCATCCTGGGAGAGGGACCCTTTTGTAGGGTGTATACCCGTTTTGTTGGTTTTGAGGTAACCTAAAGAGGTTTCAAAGGATCTTGTGAAGCTAAGTGAAGAGTACATGGTATGAGAATGAACCTGTAGACCCATAGATAACCATCTCTACGTGCATGTGGACGTGTTACCATGGAGGTAACCGGTATGGGTCTTGACCAAGGTAGGCAGGTTACCATGATCCCTATGAAAGGATGAAAGTCAACCATGAATGTAGAGAGAGAGAGATGATGAAGGCTTGGGTAAGGTTCTAAGTTGAAAATGTACTATAAGAGAATCCTAAGGCTATCCTAGGGTCAGGTAGGGATAAGACTGATGGAAGTAGGAGTTTCCTAATTCCCTAGTTGCACATGAACATAGGGCCAGGAGGTAACAACTATCATTATCTAAGGGCCATGGGTTAGGAGATTGATCACCTTCATGAACTCATGGGATCCAAAGGGCAGATGAGTAGGGCACTCTATGGATGCATAAGGGAATAGGGATGACCCCTAAAGTGTCGGCACCCTATAGACCTGGATGAGATGACCAAGGAATGGGTGTGGACCCAAGTAGGATCGAGACCAGTTTTCCATGGAAGCAACTTTGATATCAAGATGATGGTGATGTGGAGACGTAAGTTGCACATTTCAACTTAGATTCGAAGGTGTACTGGCAATGTGGGATGTACCATCTCTACTCTTGGAACAGGAAGAACTTTGTGTTTGGACGGACGCCAAATGTTTATTTCCTCTTGTTATGGGAGGGAGAGATGGGACAATACGCATGCCATACGTCAAGGATAAAAGATGATGCGAGTTGGAACGTTGCTACGAGGTATGAGGATAGAGATGATAACATACCTTGGTGGAGTGAATGATACATGGATGGTTTGCAAACAATAAAAGGTATAAGGTATTCATCTTATAAGGATGTTTTTTTTAGCATGAGCTATGTGGAATTTACAAGTGATGCAAGGTAGGGTTGATCACCAAGAAGATGAGCTCAAAGTGTTCTCAATGAAGATAGACTTAGAGTTCGAGTTTGAGATGATAAGTGAAATACATGGAAGTGTATGTCTTCAATGTTACCTAATACCTAAGGATGTGAAGTTGTAATGAATGCTCTGGTTGAGATATATCTGACTAGTTTGGCAAGAGGCTAGAAGAGGTTGTTAGGTTAACCGTCAATTGGAAAAGAGATATGTTTGGGCTAACACTAAGATGTAACGAGATCTGTTGAACAATTTAGTAGTTGTTCGATTAGCCAGCCTAGTCCTTGATATAACGAATGGATGGTGATAGAACTTCATATACACTTCTTTGGATAGGAAGGTAATAAAACCTCGATGAGAGTGGTTTAGGGTTTCTGAGGAATCAATCTTGAGGAATCATGACATACAGGAAATCATGATTTTAAGATCACCATACACCATGGTACTACTGAGATAATGAGTGGTAGCAGTACTATGGATGTTGGAGATGAGGCTGCATGTGGTATGTTGCATGCAAGCCAGGAGGTAAAGGATGAACACTAGTAACCCAATGTATCGATAAAGAGGATAAAAGAGTCCCTGAGAGGGAATGGGAGTTCATCACTATGGATGATGTGGAAAGTCTCCCCTTGACCAAGGAAAGTCATGATGCAATATGGGTTATGGTAGATCGCCTTACCTAGATGACATGAGAAAGAAAGAAGTATTGTCAAGAGACAGATCAGATTGAACTACACGTGAGAGAGACGGTTAAACTACACCATGATACGAGTTCAAAAGTTCTTGAATATGATCTAAAGGTTCACCTCCATAAGGTGGAAGTAGTTACATGAAGAACTCAGTGTCAGTACCACCTATCACCCCTAACTAATGGTTAGTATGATCCAGACTAGAGGGTCTGATGAGAGCAAGTGTGCTTGTTCAGGGTGATACAAAGAGACAGTTCTTAAGATGTGATGTCAACCACCATAGCCTTTAGCGGGATGTAAGAAGTTCTATAAGGATGTTGTGTCGGTCACCACTTCATTATGATGATGTTGGTGAAGGAGGCCTCACGAAGGTAAGAAAAGAACCACAGTGTGTGCAGATGATGTCGCTTGATCATGCAATGGCTGAGAGAGAGCCCAAGGGTGACATGAGTCACGAGCTGATGCAAAGCAGAGTGACATGCAGTTAACTATGGGAGAATATAATGTGAAAATTCGACCCCTCTGAGATACAACTGAGAAAGCTGAGTCCCTGATATATGGGTCCATTTGAGATGAATTGGTGGAGAAGGTTGTGTTTAGCCTTACCCCTCAAGATAACATGATGAATAAGGTGTTACATGAGTCCGATCTAGAGCACTATGTGAGGTACCCAAGCCATGTGTTGAGCCCTGAACCTATTCAGCTGTTTGAGAGGCTGAAAAGTCCTGAGTCACCTATGGGGGTACAAAATACCAAGGTAAGAAAGAACTCAGATGGAAGAATATGAGATGATGAAGGTTCTTGGGAAGCACCATGGAAAGGGTGAAGCCACATGGGAGCCCTGATGGACATAAGAAAGGATTATCCTGTTTGTTTGCTTGCTTGATGGAATTTTGAGGACAAAATTCTTATAAGAGGGGAAGGATGTCACAACCCCAATTTTGGTTTCATTTGCTGAGAAATGTAATTTCTCATATTAAAGATAAATGAACAAATAATGATGCCTTTTGATTGAATGCATGAATTTCATTACAATAGCCTTGATGATTGTTTTGTGGGCTTTATTGGCTATTGGGCCCAATAACAAGGAAATTCAATTAGTAAATGAATAATTAAGTTTTTGAGAAAAGAAAGGTGTGGAAACTTCTAGAAGGCAAAAGAATATAATCCAAAGTTGGATTTCGTGCCTCTTGGGTTCCTTGGGTCCCAAGGAGTCTAAAGTTGCATAGAGAATGCAATAAGAAAAGAAAAGACCAATTAAGTATTTCGTTGTTAAGAAAGAAATTGAAAATAATGATAAAATGTAGAAAATATGTGAAAAGAGGTATATTTGAGTTATCCTTGTTGGATTTTCGTATCCCAAGGATTCCTAATGATAAAAGGCATACCAATGAGGAAAATAAAAGAGAAATAAAGAGGATTCCTGAAAAAGAGATATTTTAATGAGAAATAAACAAGATAATATGAAATAATGCATATTGATGCATGTAGAAGGATAATGAGTATTCCTTAAAAAGGAATTTCGAATTATTTGAGTTTCTGGGGATCCAAGGAGTCCCAATGAAGAAAAGAAAGAGAAAAATACCAATAATAGAAAATAAGGAGATAATGGGAATACATAATTAATGGATTATGTAATATTGATAAAAAGGAAGTATTTCCCGACTTAAGGAGATATATAATTTCGAGGCCAATGAATTAAAAGCCAAGAGAAAGGATAATAAAAGAGATAATTCTCAAATGTCCTAATAACCAAAGCATATGGATAAACAAGTAAATAAGTAGGAGAGAGAAGATTACTTCTCATGGAAGTAATAGGATTCCTTATGAGAGAGAACTTGATTTCTCTTGGATGAGCATCCTAGGGCATTGAGACCCTCCCTATATAAGGGGTAGACCTTCTGGGTCGAGTTCCAGAGAGATCCCACGTCTCCCACCCTCTTCCTCATCTTCTTCTTGCTTCCTTATGATCAAAACCCTAGCTAGGAGGAGCGGAATGAGAACAAGGTTAGAAAGAGCCAAAGCTAGGTTTCAATGAAAGCCTGAAGTGCCCCAGTGCTGAGGAGAAGCACAACCATCGAGGTTGTGTGCAACGGCAACCGTCAGGATGCAGTGACAGCCACAAAAACATGGTCGATGAGCGGAGAACCAGCCGTGGTAGCCACTATTTGGGGGAGCTTTAGGTGTACCCAGGTGCGGAGGAGTTGGGGCGGCCCTTGGCGGCAAACCTCGAACCCTAGGGAGGAGTGGAGGTGGACCGCAAGCAAGCCTGCAGGTGACGTACAATAGGGAAGTGTGAGGTTGAAGATGGTCCAAGTGCATTGGATAGTTGTGCCCCTCCGCGGGTTGTACAACCAATAACTTAAAGGAGGGCAATTACAACATTTCGAAATGTTTCCAAGTCACGAGATCGTTGCATGGGTGAAGTGACGTGGCACAATCTGATTGGCCCAAGTAAGTGAAATCTTGCTAAATTTGTAATTAAATATTGGTAACTCCGATTAGGACAGGAATTATATGAAAATTGATCCTCAGAACGAGAGGAACACAAAGAAATTATTGTTGAAGCCTAATTTCGCTTTCTATTAAAAAAGTATATCAAGATGCTATCTTTAATAGTTAATCAATGAAAAACCCTAACCTTTGATTATTAATAAATTAGAAAGGTGTCATGTGAGTGTTTAAAATAGATATTAGACTATTGTTAATAAAAAGAGCATATTAGATCAAAAAGGATGATCTTCATGAATAATTTGATTAATTTAGGGTTCCATATGATTTAATCAACCTTGAACCCTAACTATGGTAATTATGATCTTTAATGATTTTAATTGGTCAAATTCATGTACAAAGCTGAGATATGATGGTTCTCATCTATTTAGAGTACAAAAGTCCCTAATTCTAGATAAATACCCTAAATGTAGCAATTAGGGTTTTCCCATGAATAAAAGGTAGAATTATGGAAAATCGAGTTCATATGTGATTAGACCATTATGAACTTTGAATTTATGATGAATGAGCATAATGATCTTGTCATGGATTAAAAGGATAAAAATGGTAGTTTTAATATAAAAGAGGAATAATGGGTTCATATATAACTCAAATCTTAATAAGGAAACTTATACTATCAGAGATCAAACTTAGATAAGTTTTCACATACTTATTTCAACTATCATTCTATCATCTACTCTATGTATTACATATCTTGATAAGGCTCTAGACATATAATCTAGACTACTCTCTCTTCTAGACTGATGTCACCCCCTTTCACTCAGATTACATGAACACTAACTACTCTCCAGTGTGAGGGACACATTTTCATATTTACATATAGGTAATAAAATATTATATAATTTTTCTCTGAGAAGGCAGACGTCAGAGAAAACTGCCGAGGCTTGAGCCAATTGGAAAACAAAACCAAATCAGAAAAACGAGTGTCCCACACAAAGTAGATAGCCTAGTTCCATGTCACCTAGTGAAATGGTGAGAACACAGTGTAGACTAGTGTAGCTACCCAATACATATGAGCTCTATATGCAAAGGGTTTCAGACACTTGTCTAAACCTAGTTCTCGAACATCTAGGTTCTAACCTAGAGGCTAAGTCAAACCTTATTCATATAGAACGACTTACTAAGTTTCTAGGATTTAAGGTAAAAGGTGGAATTTAGTTTTTATATTTTATGGTGAGCAATTGTTAGGTGTAGCTATTGTTCATGCTCTGATACCAACTGTGACGTCCCCGGATTTTGGCTTCTCCAAACCCTATTGGGAATGAGAGGTCAGAATTCGAGAACATCATCCAATCATACTAGAGAGCGATGCGGAAGCATAATACACATACATGAACATACAACCATAACATAATCAACATTCAACATGTATTTTTATACAAAATGAATTATTACAAAATGCTTTACATTTACATATTGAATGAAAATCTACAAGTCTGAACATGTATGCTAACATGATCTTAGACAATAGGTACAACCTGAACAACTTCTCACTTCCTGTCTTTTATCCCAAGCTATCTCTGAACCTAAAACATACGTGAAACAACGAATCAACACACAAGGTGTTGTGCACGTGGGTAGAAAGATACATACTAATATGTTTGCATAATTGAAATAACTTGAGAAAGAAAGAGTAAAAGAAAACATTATTTAAAGCGATAATCAGGTAAACATTCTTTTTATTGCTTTCACTTTGATGCGGTTGTACTACTCATACTTGCACTTGACTTACATCTAGTGTGGGAAATATAGTATCATCATACATATAACATGGGCCAAGGAATCATACATCCATGTTAGGCAACATACATCCACACCAGGCTATGTGCTCTAGTAGCTACAACCCATCATACTCATTTATATTCCATTAGATTTGGCAAAGTATAACTCATACTAGTTCAACCAAGCAATCATATCCAAATATGAGCATTCAAGATATCACATATCATATGAAATCAGAAAACTAGTCTTATAATTAATAAATCCCACGTACCTGAGTTCAGAGATTCCTAACTTATCCTTGATCATCTAGAAGTCTGGTCATCACCTGATTAAGAGAAGACCACATACTATCATCAGATTCTCACCATCTTAACCCTAGTCATGCTCATTAGGGTTTATATTATCTCATTAGGATATTCCCATGTTTACTTGCATTGTTGTCTTATATTTATCTTACTGATATCATTTTCCAGATTATGATTCATTATCTGAATATTAGGTCCCATATTATTTTTGGTGCACATATTAACCCTAGGTTACATCATTAACCTAGATTAGGGTTTTATAACATGCATTAAGATTCATTTTCATATAACATAGATTCTGTTCATCATGATGATCTCATAATTAAATTTGAGGTTCAATATACTGATATGAGATTTCTCTGTAAATTTCATCATTTATAGAGCATGTATGCATTTAATACATTATCTTTAGTGTTATTAGCTCTAATTAGCCATATAAATCAAATTATATGGTTCCGTACATCAACATGACCATATCTAACATCATATGCATTATAAACATGGTCATGGTCTTATTGACATTTTCCCATAATTTTATATCATCATATGATATTTATTACTCATGAAATAAGTATAAAGAATCTTACCTTATATCGTAGTATTTTAAGAATCAAAAGTCTGATATTGAGGTTTCATATTTTTCTACTAATTTTTATGAGAATAACGATACCTTGTTTGCAATTTTCTAATAATCGAGCTAATT
This sequence comes from Alisma plantago-aquatica, assembly GCA_963693085.1. Classification (NCBI taxonomy): domain Eukaryota; kingdom Viridiplantae; phylum Streptophyta; class Magnoliopsida; order Alismatales; family Alismataceae; genus Alisma; species Alisma plantago-aquatica. The sequence continues at coordinate 1,188,309,423 of OY856412.1, read as the reverse complement.
ACTGTGATTTAATGAAGATCAGGGCATTTACTGAATTATTACCTTTTTCTAGAAAAATCGCGAGCCGTCAGATCCCTACTATGGCCATTGGATTGGCGACATGTAGCCCTCAAGTATGACTCCTTTTTGCCCATAGGGGCCGACTGGTATAGGATTGGCTCACTGGTTCGTTGCTGGACCGGGCGGCCCCCTTTCCTTCTGTCTCCTTCGAGTGATCACCCAACGTGGTGTGGTCCGCTTCACGGGCATCACCTGCAGACGCCAGACCCAGGCGTCGTCGTGGTCTGGGTTCACGATGAAGAAGTGCACTGTGGTCCGGTCTTCCCCAAGGATGGGGAAAAGCAGTAGGCGAACCACCGTAGCTTCGACAATGGTGGCTTACCGATGGAGACTGCTCCCTAACCCAGATGTTCATCGTGATTGAGGACAGAAAGAGGGAGAAGCACACGGCGGCTGGAACCTCTCCGTCCAAAGGAAAATCCACCTCGATCATCGATGAGCCTCATTGGAGTCAAGATTCCAAGGTCGTGGACCCTTCTCTAGACCCTCCACAAGTTTCTGAAATCTTTCCTCTTCCTCCACGAGCTCGAACCTCTACACCGATGGTGGTCCAGGCTGACGGCGGAGGAATAACCAGCTTGGGGGTTTCGATCTTATGGATCCTCTTGCTTCAGAAATAGTACGAAAATGGTCACAGGTACTCTACGAGGTAGATGACATCACCCAGATGTGATGCAGCTGGTCAAAACTCCCCCAAAACACTCGAGCTCCACCATAGGTTGCAGGTTCGATGGCCATCACTGTCCCTTGCACTGAGAAATTAAGAGCACTGTAGGTTGCGGAAGGGATCTTGATCACTTTTACTTGGTCAGTGCAGAATGTAGTCGTGAAAAGAGCGAGGGATGAGGAGTCGATCTCTCTGGTTCTCACGGATGGAGATGGTGTTAGGGACATAGCTTGGTTCTCTCCCAATACGCCACCTCCCAACCTAAATCTGGGTTTGTTGTAGATCTCCACACTTCTCGGATCTGGGTAACTTGCTAGAGGAGTGTGAGAGGTATTCTAGAATAGATTATCAAGGCTGGGTGGATCGACATATTGCTATGCAACTCTTCCCGCATTTGTCGGAGGTTGAAGATATTACCTAGCCGTCTGATCCTCCCTACTGGTGGCTGAGATCAGGCCACCTCAATAGGCTGTGGGCGTGCCTAAGCAATGGGAATTGGCTAGCGTGACATCAAAATGTCACAGATACTAAATCGTATCACTAAAAGATTAAAGTTCCACCACATATATTTCATTAATGTCCTCAACTTCAAATGCATACATCTTTTTATAGAAATCTTCAAACGTTCTCAAATTTTAAACATAGGCTTATAACATCATAGTGTATCTTCGAACAAAGTTTGAGTCACTAAAATCCATTAATTGGTCATGAAAACTAATTCTCCAAACAACCTTATAATAGGTGCATAAAACTTGAACTCAACGTAGGAAATAATAGCATCCTGATCAGATAAGATCAACAATACTAGCTATGATGCTAACACCCTAAGGCTTATCAATTATATTGGGTATGAAAGCCCTAAAATCGGGGTCATCATATCCACCCCACCTTATTTGGAATTTCATCCTCAAAATTCAACTAATCTCATCCTTAAGAGGCTATTGAGGAGTTCAACTTCATATACATCATCATTGCTTAGGTTCTAAGACCATCATAGTTATATGCACTCTAAGTTGTCAGCTTAGGGTCTAGTGATTCTTGGGTGTGTCCACCCCACCTTATATATATGTGGAAGCATCACTTAACCATAACATGACATTATGATATCTTAGAATTATATCACCCCTAACGATACATGTTTTGTTCATACTTTTAAGGTCAAGAGGAATTCATTTTATGCCATGATATTCAGATCGTTCAAATCTAACATCATTAACATCTTACAATGATTTCAGCATTAGAGGAGATTTATCTTCATCCTTGATATTAAGATTTTTCTACTTTAGAAGGGCTTACGTAACATGTTTGACCATTAGGGTTTCACCCTATGGTGTGATATTCATACTCAACTTAGAAGCATACATTGAGAAGGATCAAAGTTATGAACTATATTTCTGATCATATATCTTATGATCCAAAAATATCTTTATATCAAGATCATGAGTTCAACTTTTTATGTCTTGCATGTATTATGTGAAGGGAAAAATAGAATATACTAAGTTTATCCCATGATCTCAGCATCATATCTTTTATGTTTCATATGAAGGGGAAAAGAATATTTTAAAGTCAAACTTATCATGATTTCAATCTTGGGTACTACATGTATGATATAGGGGGGAAACTATAGAATAGGTCAAGCTTATACGAGTGACTCCTCATATATAAATCATCTATATAGCTCAACTGAGGTTTCTATCATCGTACATTAAGAAAGAGAATAAGAAGGGAGAACATGTATTTTGAGTATCGTTTGCACCAAGCATCATACTCTCATAACTAGAGTTCATATATTACCTCACTTGCAACTAATGATGAGATTCACAAAATATGTCACTCCAGCTAGGACCGAACTCAGCAAAAGGATTGACTTTATCATATGGGTCATCTACCCATCCTTTTCTTTTACCCAATTCTCACATATAGATTTGAATCATGCATAAGGACTCAACTCAACACTCAAGAGTAATCTAGTGTAGGACATTTTTTTTTAAACACATATCTCATATATTAGAGGCTAGGTCGTATGACCTTCTCCCTGTGGGTCTTACTCTCTCTAGAGTTCACCACATATCTCATCCTACCACTAGACATCCTCCTTGTATAAGAGCTTGAGGCTCATGCACACTCATCTCCATCTTAACTAAGCTTATCTTTAATAGGAAAAGGGAATATACTTTCATCATCATGACTTAGCATAGATCCTCCCAAGAGTGGATTTGTCTCATATATAACTCAAATCTTAATAAGGAAACTTATACTATCAGAGATCAAACTTAGATAAGTTTTCACATACTTATTTCAACTATCATTCTATCATCTACTCTATGTATCACATATCTTGATAAGGCTCTAGACATCTAATCTAGACTACTCTCTCCTAGACTGAAGTCACTCCCTTTCACTTAGATTACATGAACACTAACTACTCTCCAGTGTGAGGGACACATTTTCATATTTACATATAGGTAATAAAATATTATATAATTTTTCTCCGAGAAGGCAGACGTCAGAGAAAACTGTCAAGGCTTGAGCCAATTGGAAAACAAAACCAAATCAGAAAAATGAGTGTCCCACACACATAAGATAGCCTAGTGCCATGTCACCTAGTGAAATGGTGAGAACACAGTGTAGACTAGTGTAGCTACCTAATACATATGAGCTCTATATGCAAAGGGTTTCAGACACTTGTCTAAACCTAGTTCTCGAACATCTAGGTTCTAACCTAGAGGCTAAGTCAAACCTTATTCATATAGAACAACTTACTAAGTTTCTAGGATTTAAGGTGAAAGGTGGAATTTAGTTTTTATATTTTATGGTGAGCAATTGTTAGGTGTATCTATTGTTCATGCTCTGATACCAACTGTGACATCCCCGGATTTTGGCTTCTCCAAACCCTATTTGGAATGAGAGGTCAGAATTCGAGAACATCATCCAATCATACCAGAGAGCGATGCGGAAGCATAATACGCATACATGAAAATATAACCATAACATACTCAACATTCAACATGTATTTTTATACAAAATGAATTATTACAAAATTCTTTACATTTACATATTGAATGAAAATCTACAAGTCTGAACATGTATGCTAACATGATCTTAGACAATAGGTACAACCTGAACAACTTCTCACTTCCTGTCTTTTATCCCAAGCTAGCTCTGAACCTAAAACATACGTGAAACAACGAATCAACACACAAGGTGTTGTGCACGTGGGTAGAAAGATACATACTAATATGTTTGCATAATTGAAATAACTTGAGAAAGAAAGAGTAAAAGAAAACATTATTTAAAGCGATAATCAGGTAAACATTCCTTTTATTGATTTCACTTTGATGCGGTTGTACTACTCATACTTGCACTTGACTTACATCTAGTGTGGGAAATACAGTATCATCATACATCTAACATGGGCCAAGGAATCATACATCCATGTTAGGCAACATACATCCACACCAGGCTATGTGCTCTAGTAGCTACAACCCATCATACTCATTTATATTCCATTAGATTTGGCGAAGTATAACTCATACTAGTTCAACCAAGCAATCATATCCAAATACGAGCATTCAAGATATCACATATCATATGCAATCAGAAAACTAGTCTTATACTTAATAAATCCAATGTACCTGAGTTCAGAGATTCCTAACTTATCCTTGATCATCTAGAAGTCTGGTCATCACTTGATTAAGAGAAGACCACATACTATCATCAGATTCTCATCATCTTAACCCTAGTCATGCTCATTAGGGTTTATATTATCTCATTAGGATATTCCCATGTTTACTTGCATTGTTGTCTTATATTTATCTTACTGATATCATTTTCCAGATTATGATTCATTATCTGAATATTAGGTCCCATATCCTTTTTGGTGCACATATTAACCCTAGGTTACATCATTAACCTAGATTAGGGTTTTATAACATGCATTAAGATTCATTTTCATATAACATAGATTCTGTTCATCATGATGATCTCATAATTAAATTTGAGGTTCAATATACTGATATGAGCTTTCTCTGTAAATTTCATCATTTATAGAGCATGTATGCATTTAATACATTATCTTTAGTGTTATTAGCTCTAATTAGCCATTTAAATAAAATTATATGGTTTCATACATCAACATGACCATATCTAACATCATATGCATTATAAACATGGTCATGGTCTTATTGACATTTTCCCATAATTTTATATCATCATATGATATTTATTACTCATGAAATAAGTATAAAGCATCTTACATTATATCGTAGTATTTTAAGAATCAAAAGTCTCATATTGAGGTTTCATATTTTTCTACTAATTTTTATGAGAATAACGATACCTTGTTTGCAATTTTCTGATAATCGAGCTAATTACTGTGATTTAATGAAGATCAGGGCATTTACTGAATTATTACCTTTTTCTGGAAAAATCGCGAGCCATCAGATCCCTACTATGGCCATTGGATGGGCGACATGTAGCCCTCAAGGATGACTCCTTTTTGCCCATAGGGGCCGACTGGTCTAAGATTGGCTCACTGGTTCGTTGCTGGACCGGGCGGCCCCCTTTCCTTCTGTCTCCTTCGACTGATCGCCCAACGCGGTGTGGTCCGCTTCACGGGCATCACCTGCAGATGCCAGACCCAGGCGTCGTCGGGGTCTGGGTTCACGATGAAGAATTGCACTGTGGTCCGGTCTTCCCCTAGGATGGGGAAAAGCAGTAGGCGAACCACCGTAGCTTCGACAATGGTGGCTTACCAATGGAGACTGCTCCCTAACCCAAATGTTCATCGTGATTGAGGACAGAAAGAGGGAGAAGCACACGGCGGCTGGAACCTCGCCGTCCAAAGGAAAATCCACCTCGATCATCGATGAGCCTCATTGGAGTCGAGATTCCAAGGTCGTGGACCATTCTCTAGACCCTCCACAAGTTTCTGAAATCTTTCCTCTTCCTCCACGAGCTCGAACCTCTACACCGATGGTGGTCCAGGCTGACGGCGGAGGAATAACCAGCTTGGGGGTTTCGATCTTATGGATCCTCTTGCTTCAGAAATAGTACGAAAATGGTCACAGGTACTCTACGAGGTAGATGACATCGCCCAGATGTGATGTAGCTGGTCAAAACTCCCCCAAAACACTCGAGCTCCACCATAGGTTGCAGGTTCGATTGCCATCACTGTCCCTTGCACTAAGAAATTAAGAGCACTGTAGGTTGCGGAAGGGATCTTGATCACTTTTACTTGGTCAGTGCAGAATGTAGTCGTGAAAAGAGTGAGGGATGAGGAGTCGATCTCTCTGGTTCTCACGGATGGAGATGGTGTTAGGGACATAGCTTGGTTCTCTCCCAATACGCCACCTCCCAACCTAAATCTGGGTTTGTTGTAGATCACCACACTTCTCGGATCTGGGTAACTTGCTAGAGGAGTGTGAGAGGTATTCTAGAATAGATGATCAAGGCTGGGCGGATCGACATATTGCTCAGCAACTCTTCCCGCATTTGTCGGAGGTTGAAGATATTACCTAGCCGGTTGATCCTCCCTACTGGTGGCTGAGATCAGGCCACCTCAATAGGCTGTGGGTGTGCCTAAGCAATGGGAATTGGCTAGCGTGACATCAAAATGTCACAGATACTAAATCGTATCACTAAAAGATTAAAGTTCCACCACATATATTTCATTAATGTCCTCAACTTCAAATGCATACATCTTTTTATAGAAATCTTCAAACGTTCTCAAATTTTAAACATAGGCTTATAACATCATAGTGTATCTTCGAACAAAGTTTGAGTCACTAAAATCCATAAATTGTTCATGAAAACTAATTCTCCAAACAACCTTATAATAGGTGCATAAAACTTGAACTCAACGTAGGAAATAATAGCATCCTGATCAGATAAGATCAACAATACTAGCTATGATGCTAACACCCTAAGGCTTATCAATTATATCGGGTATGAAATCCCTAAAATCGGGGTCATCATATCCACCCCACCTTATTTGGAATTTCATCCTCGAAATTCAACTAATCTCATCCTTAAGAGGCTATTGAGGAGTTCAACTTCATATACATCATCATTGCTTAGGTTCTAAGACCATCATAGTTATATGCACTCTAAGTTGTCAGCTTAGGGTCTAGTGATTCTTGGGTGTGTCCACCCCACCTTATATATATGTGGAAGCATCACTTGACCATAACATGACATTATGATATCTTAGAATTATATCACCCTAAGGATACATGTTTTGTTCATACTTTTAAGGTCAAGAGGAATTCATTTTATGCCATGATATTCAGATCGTTCAAATCTAACATCATTAACATCTTACAATGATTTCAGCATTAGAGGAGATTTATCTTCATCCTTGATATTAATATTTTTCTACTTTAGAAGGGCTTACGTAACATGTTTGACCATTAGGGTTTCACCCTATGGTGTGATATTCATACTCAACTTAGAAGCATACATTGAGAAGGATCAAAGTTACGAACTATATTTCTGATCATATATCTTATGATCCAAAAATATCTTTATATCAAGCTCATGAGTTCAACTTTTTATGTCTTGCATGTATTATGTGAAGGGAAAAATAGAATATACTAAGTTTATCCCATGATCTCAACATCACATCTTTTATGTTTCATATGAAGGGGAAAAGAATATTTTAAAGTCAAACTTATCATGATTTCAATCTTGGGTACTACATGTATGATATAGGGGGGAAACTATAGAATAGGTCAAGCTTATACGAGTGACTCCTCATATATAAATCATCTATATAGCTCAACTGAGGTTTCTATCATCGTACATTAAGAAAGAGAATAAGAAGGGAGAACATGTATTTTGAGTATCTTTTGCACCAAGCATCATACTCTCATAACTAGAGTTCATATATTACCTCACTTGCAACTAATGATGAGATTCACAAAATATGTCACTCCAGCTAGGACCGAACTCAGCAAAAGGATTAACTTTATCATATGGGTCATCTACCCATCCTTTTCTTTTACCCAATTCTCACATATAGATTTGAATCATGCATAAGGACTCAACTCAACCCTCAAGAGTAATCTAGTGTAGGACATTTTTTTTTAAACACATATCTCATATATTGGAGGCTAGGTCCTATGACCTTCTCCCTGTGGGTCTTACTCTCTCTAGAGTTCACCACATATCTCATCCTACCACTAGACATCCTCCTTGTATAAGAGCTTGAGGCTCATCCACACTCATCTCCATCTTAACTAAGCTTATCTTTAATAGGAAAAGGGAATATACTTTCATCATCATGACTTAGCATAGATCCTCCCAAGAGTGGATTTGGCTCATATATAACTCAAATCTTAATAAGGAAACTTATACTATCAGAGATCAAACTTAGATAAGTTTTCACATACTTATTTCAACTATCATTCTATCATCTACTCTATGTATCACATATCTTGATAAGGCTCTAGACATCTAATCTAGACTACTCTCTCCTAGACTGATGTCACTCCCTTTCACTTAGATTACATGAACACTAACTACTCTCCAGTGTGAGGGACACATTTTCATATTTACATATAGGTAATAAAATATTATATAATTTTTCTCCGAGAAGGCAGACGTCAGAGAAAACTGTCAAGGCTTGAGCCAATTGGAAAACAAAACCAAATCAGAAAAATGAGTGTCCCACACACATAAGATAGCCTAGTGCCATGTCACCTAGTGAAATGGTGAGAACACAGTGTAGACTAGTGTAGCTACCTAATACATATGAGCTCTATATGCAAAGGGTTTCAGACACTTGTCTAAACCTAGTTCTCGAACATCTAGGTTCTAACCTAGAGGCTAAGTCAAACCTTATTCATATAGAACAACTTACTAAGTTTCTAGGATTTAAGGTGAAAGGTGGAATTTAGTTTTTATATTTTATGGTGAGCAATTGTTAGGTGTAGCTATTGTTCATGCTCTGATACCAACTGTGACATCCCCAGATTTTGGCTTCTCCAAACCCTATTTGGAATGAGAGGTCAGAATTCGAGAACATCATCCAATCATACCAGAGAGCGATGCGGAAGCATAATACGCATACATGAACATACAACCATAACATACTCAACATTCAACATGTATTTTTATACAAAATGAATTATTACAAAATTCTTTACATTTACATATTGAATGAAAATCTACAAGTCTGAACATGTATGCTAACATGATCTTAGACAATAGGTACAACCTGAACAACTTCTCACTTCCTGTCTTTTATCCCAAGCTAGCTCTGAACCTAAAACATACGTGAAACAACGAATCAACACACAAGGTGTTGTGCACGTGGGTAGAAAGATACATACTAATATGTTTGCATAATTGAAATAACTTGAGAAAGAAAGAGTAAAAGAAAACATTATTTAAAGCGATAATCAGGTAAACATTCCTTTTATTGCTTTCACTTTGATGCGGTTGTACTACTCATACTTGCACTTGACTTACATCTAGTGTGGGAAATATAGTATCATCATACATCTATCATGGGCCAAGGAATCATACATCCATGTTAGGAAACATACATCCACACCAGGCTATGTGCTCTAGTAGCTACAACCCATCATACTCATTTATATTCCATTAGATTTGGCGAAGTATAACTCATACTAGTTCAACCAAGCAATCATATCCAAATATGAGCATTCAAGATGTCACATATCATATGCAATCAGAAAACTAGTCTTATACTTTATAAATCCCACGTACCTGAGTTCAGAGATTCCTAACTTATCCTTGATCATCTAGAAGTCTGGTCATCACCTGATTAAGAGAAGACCACATACTATCATCAGATTCTCATCATCTTAACCCTAGTCATGCTCATTAGGGTTTTTATTATCTCATTAGGATATTCCCATGTTGACTTGCATTGTTGTCTTATATTTATCTTACTGATATCATTTTCCATATTATGATTCATTATCTGAATATTAGGTCCCATATCCTTTTTGGTGCACATATTAACCCTAGGTTACATCATTAACCTAGATTAGGGTTTTATAACATGCATTAAGATTCATTTTCATATAACATAGATTCTGTTCATCATGATGATCTCATAATTAAATTTGAGGTTCAATATACTGATATGAGCTTTCTCTGTAAATTTCATCATTTATAGAGCATGTATGCATTTAATACATTATCTTTAGTGTTATTAGCTCTAATTAGCCATATAAATCAAATTATATGGTTTCGTACATCAACATGACCATATCTAACATCATATGCATTATAAACATGGTCATGGTCTTATTGACATTTTCCCATAATTTTATATCATCATATGATATTTATTACTCATGAAATAAGTATAAAGCATCTTACATTATATCGTAGTATTTTAAGAATCAAAAGTCTGATATTGAGGTTTCATATTTTTCTACTAATTTTTATGAGAATAACGATACCTTGTTTGCAATTTTCTGATAATCGAGCTAATTACTGTGATTTAATGAAGATCAGGGCATTTACTGAATTATTACCTTTTTCTGGAAAAATCGCGAGCCGTCAGATCCCTACTATGGCCATTGGATGGGCGACATGTAGCCCTCAAGGATGACTCCTTTTTGCCCATAGGGGCCGACTGGTCTAAGATTGGCTCACTGGTTCGTTGCTGGACCGGGCGGCCCCCTTTCCTTCTGTCTCCTTCGACTGATCGCCCAACGCGGTGTGGTCCGCTTCACGGGCATCACCTGTAGACGCCAGACCCAGGCGTCGTCGGGGTCTGGGTTCACGATGAAGAATTGCACTGTGGTCCGGTCTTCCCCTAGGATGGGGAAAAGCAGTAGGCGAACCACCGTAGCTTCGACAATGGTGGCTTACCAATGGAGACTGCTCCCTAACCCAAATGTTCATCGTGATTGAGGACAGAAAGAGGGAGAAGCACACGACGGCTGGAACCTCGCCGTCCAAAGGAAAATCCACCTCGATCATCGATGAGCCTCACTGGAGTCGAGATTCCAAGGTCGTGGACCCTTCTCTAGACCCTCCACAAGTTTCTGAAATCTTTCCTCTTCCTCCACGAGCGCGAACCTCTACACTGATGGTGGTCCAGGCTGACGGCGGAGGAATAACCAGCTTGGGGGTTTCGATCTTATGGATCCTCTTGCTTCAGAAATAGTACGAAAATGGTCACAGGTACTCTACGAGGTAGATGACATCGCCCAGATGTGATGCAGCTGGTCAAAACTCCCCCAAAACACTCGAGCTCCACCATAGGTTGTAGGTTTGATGGCCATCACTGTCCCTTGCACTGAGAAATTAAGAGCACTGTAGGTTGCGGAAGGGATCTTAATCACTTTTACTTGGTCAGTGCAGAATGTAGTCATGAAAAGAGCGAGGGATGAGGAGTCGATCTCTCTGGTTCTCACGGATGGAGATGGTGTTAGGGACATAGCTTGGTTCTCTCCCAATACGCCACCTCCCAACCTAAATCTGGGTTTGTTGTAGATCTCCACACTTCTCGGATCTGGGTAACTTGCTAGAGGAGTGTGAGAGGTATTCTAGAATAGATTATCAAGGCTGGGTGGATCGACATATTGCTATGCAACTCTTCCCGCATTTGTCGGAGGTTGAAGATATTACCTAGCCGTCTGATCCTCCCTACTGGTGGCTGAGATCAGGCCACCTCAATAGGCTGTGGGCGTGCCTAAGCAATGGGAATTGGCTAGCGTGACATCAAAATGTCACAGATACTAAATCGTATCACTAAAAGATTAAAGTTCCACCACATATATTTCATTAATGTCCTCAACTTCAAATGCATACATCTTTTTATAGAAATCTTCAAACGTTCTCAAATTTTAAACATAGGCTTATAACATCATAGTGTATCTTCGAACAAAGTTTGAGTCACTAAAATCCATTAATTGGTCATGAAAACTAATTCTCCAAACAACCTTATAATAGGTGCATAAAACTTGAACTCAACGTAGGAAATAATAGCATCCTGATCAGATAAGATCAACAATACTAGCTATGATGCTAACACCCTAAGGCTTATCAATTATATTGGGTATGAAAGCCCTAAAATCGGGGTCATCATATCCACCCCACCTTATTTGGAATTTCATCCTCAAAATTCAACTAATCTCATCCTTAAGAGGCTATTGAGGAGTTCAACTTCATATACATCATCATTGCTTAGGTTCTAAGACCATCATAGTTATATGCACTCTAAGTTGTCAGCTTAGGGTCTAGTGATTCTTGGGTGTGTCCACCCCACCTTATATATATGTGGAAGCATCACTTAACCATAACATGACATTATGATATCTTAGAATTATATCACCCCTAACGATACATGTTTTGTTCATACTTTTAAGGTCAAGAGGAATTCATTTTATGCCATGATATTCAGATCGTTCAAATCTAACATCATTAACATCTTACAATGATTTCAGCATTAGAGGAGATTTATCTTCATCCTTGATATTAAGATTTTTCTACTTTAGAAGGGCTTACGTAACATGTTTGACCATTAGGGTTTCACCCTATGGTGTGATATTCATACTCAACTTAGAAGCATACATTGAGAAGGATCAAAGTTATGAACTATATTTCTGATCATATATCTTATGATCCAAAAATATCTTTATATCAAGATCATGAGTTCAACTTTTTATGTCTTGCATGTATTATGTGAAGGGAAAAATAGAATATACTAAGTTTATCCCATGATCTCAGCATCATATCTTTTATGTTTCATATGAAGGGGAAAAGAATATTTTAAAGTCAAACTTATCATGATTTCAATCTTGGGTACTACATGTATGATATAGGGGGGAAACTATAGAATAGGTCAAGCTTATACGAGTGACTCCTCATATATAAATCATCTATATAGCTCAACTGAGTTTTCTATCATCGTACATTAAGAAAGAGAATAAGAAGGGAGAACATGTATTTTGAGTATCTTTTGCACCAAGAATCATACTCTCATAACTAGAGTTCATATATTACCTCACTTGCAACTAATGATGAGATTCACAAAATATGTCACTCCAGCTAGGACCGAACTCAGCAAAAGGATTGACTTTATCATATGGGTCATCTACCCATCCTTTTCTTTTACCCAATTCTCACATATATATTTGAATCATGCATAAGGACTCAACTCAACACTCAAGAGTAATCTAGTGTAGGACATTTTTTTTAAACACATATCTCATATATTGGAGGCTAGGTCATATGACCTTCTCCCTGTGGGTCTTACTCTCTCTAGAGTTCACCACATATCTCATCCTACCACTAGACATCCTCCTTGTATAAGAGCTTGAGGATCATGCACACTCATCTCCATCTTAACTAAGCTTATCTTTAATAGGAAAAGGGAATATACTTTCATCATCATGACTTAGCATAGATCCTCCCAAGAGTGGATTTGGCTCATATATAACTCAAATCTTAATAAGGAAACTTATACTATCAGAGATCAAACTTAGATAAGTTTTCACATACTTATTTCAACTATCATTCTATCATCTACTCTATGTATCACATATCTTGATAAGGCTCTAGACATCTAATCTAGACTACTCTCTCCTAGACTGATGTCACTCCCTTTCACTTAGATTACATGAACACTAACTACTCTCCAGTGTGAGGGACACATTTTCATATTTACATATAGGTAATAAAATATTATATAATTTTTCTCCGAGAAGGCAGACGTCAGAGAAAACTGTCAAGGCTTGAGCCAATTGGAAAACAAAACCAAATCAGAAAAATGAGTGTCCCACACACATAAGATAGCCTAGTGCCATGTCACCTAGTGAAATGGTGAGAACACAGTGTAGACTAGTGTAGCTACCTAATACATATGAGCTCTATATGCAAAGGGTTTCAGACACTTGTCTAAACCTAGTTCTCGAACATCTAGGTTCTAACCTAGAGGCTAAGTCAAACCTTATTCATATAGAACAACTTACTAAGTTTCTAGGATTTAAGGTGAAAGGTGGAATTTAGTTTTTATATTTTATGGTGAGCAATTGTTAGGTGTAGCTATTGTTCATGCTCTGATACCAACTGTGACATCCCCAGATTTTGGCTTCTCCAAACCCTATTTGGAATGAGAGGTCAGAATTCGAGAACATCATCCAATCATACCAGAGAGCGATGCGGAAGCATAATACGCATACATGAACATACAACCATAACATACTCAACATTCAACATGTATTTTTATACAAAATGAATTATTACAAAATTCTTTACATTTACATATTGAATGAAAATCTACAAGTCTGAACATGTATGCTAACATGATCTTAGACAATAGGTACAACCTGAACAACTTCTCACTTCCTGTCTTTTATCCCAAGCTAGCTCTGAACCTAAAACATACGTGAAACAACGAATCAACACACAAGGTGTTGTGCACGTGGGTAGAAAGATACATACTAATATGTTTTCATAATTGAAATAACTTGAGAAAGAAAGAGTAAAAGAAAACATTATTTAAAGTGATAATCAGGTAAACATTCCTTTTATTGCTTTCACTTTGATGCGGTTGTACTACTCATACTTGCACTTGACTTACATCTAGTGTGGGAAATATAGTATCATCATACATCTAACATGGGCCAAGGAATCATACATCCATGTTAGGCAACATACATCCACACCAGGCTATGTGCTCTAGTAGCTACAACCCATCATACTTATTTATATTCCATTAGATTTGGCGAAGTATAACTCATACTAGTTCAACCAAGCAATCATATCCAAATACGAGCATTCAAGATATCACATATCATATGCAATCAGAAAACTAGTCTTATACTTAATAAATCCCACGTACCTGAGTTCAAAGATTCCTAACTTATCCTTGATCATCTAGAAGTCTGGTCATCACCTGATTAAGATAAGACCACATACTATCATCAGATTCTCATCATCTTAACCCTAGTCATGCTCATTAAGGTTTATATTATCTCATTAGGATATTCCCATGTTTACTTGCATTGTTGTCTTATATTTATCTTACTGATATCATTTTCTAGATTATGATTCATTATCTGAATATTAGGTCCCATATCCTTTTTGGTGCACATATTAACCCTAGGTTACATCATTAACCTAGATTAGGGTTTTATAACATGCATTAAGATTCATTTTCATATAACATAGATTCTGTTCATCATGATGATCTCATAATTAAATTTGAGGTTCAATATACTGATATGAGCTTTCTCTGTAAATTTCATCATTTATAGAGCATGTATGCATTTAATACATTATCTTTAGTGTTATTAGCTCTAATTATCCATATAAATCAAATTATATGGTTTCGTACATCAACATGACCATATCTAACATCATATGCATTATAAACATGGTCATGGTCTTATTGACATTTTCCCATAATTTTATATCATCATATGATATTTATTACTCATGAAATATGTATAAAGCATCTTACATTATATCGTAGTATTTTAAGAATCAAAAGTCTCATATTGAGGTTTCATATTTTTCTACTAATTTTTATGAGAATAACGATACCTTGTTTGCAATTTTCTAATAATCGAGCTAATTACTGTGATTTAATGAAGATCGGGGCATTTACTGAATTATTACCTTTTTCTGGAAAAATTGCGAGCCGTCAGATCCCTACTATGGCCATTGGATGGGCGACATGTAGCCCTCAAGGATGACTCCTTTTTGCCCATAGGGGCCGATTGGTCTAAGATTGGCTCACTGGTTCGTTGCTGGACCGGGCGGCCCCCTTTCCTTCTGTCTCCTTCGACTGATCGCCCAACGCGGTGTGGTCCGCTTCACGGGCATCACCTGCAGACGCCAGACCCAGGCGTCGTCGTAGTCTGGGTTCACGATGAAGAAGTGCATTGTGGTCCGGTCTTCCCCTAGGATGGGGAAAAGCAGTAGGCGAACCACCGTAGCTTCGACAATGGTGGCTTACCGATGGAGACTGCTCCCTAACCCAAATATTCATCGTGATTGAGGACAGAAAGAGGGAGAAGCACACGGCGGCTGGAACCTCACCGTCCAAAGGAAAATCCAGCTCGATCATCGATGAGCCTCACTGGATTCGAGATTCCAAGGTCGTGGACCCTTCTCTAGACCCTCCACAAGTTTCTGAAATCTTTCCTCTTCCTCCACGAGCTCGAACCTCTACACCGATGGTGGTCCAGGCTGACGGCGTAGGAATAACCAGCTTGGGGGTTTCGATCTTATGGATCCTCTTGCTTCAGAAATAGTACAAAAATGGTCACAGGTACTCTACGAGGTAGATGACATCGCCCAGATGTGATGCAGCTGGTCAAAACTCCCCCAAAACACTCGAGCTCCACCATAGGTTGCAGGTTCGATGGCCATCACTTTTCCTTGCACTGAGAAATTAAGAGCACTGTAGGTTGCGGAAGGGATCTTGATCACTTTTACTTGGTCAGTGCAGAATGTAGTCGTGAAAAGAGCGAGGGATGAGGAGTCGATCTCTCTGGTTCTCACGGATGGAGATGGTGTTAGGGACATAGCTTGGTTCTCTCCCAATACGCCACCTCCCAACCTAAATCTGGGTTTGTTGTAGATCTCCACACTTCTCGGATCTGGGTAACTTTCTAGAGGAGTGTGAGAGGTATTCTAGAATAGATGATCAAGGCTGGGCGGATCGACATATTGCTCTGCAACTCTTCCCGCATTTGTCGGAGGTTGAAGATATTACCTAGCCGTCTGATCCTCCCTACTGGTGGCTGAGATCAGGCCACCTCAATAGGCTGTGGGCGTGCCTAAGCAATGGGAATTGGCTAGCGTGACATTAAAATGTCACAGATACTAAATTGTATCACTAAAAGATTAAAGTTCCGCCACATATATTTCATTAATGTCCTCAACTTCAAATGCATACATCTTTTTATAGAAATCTTCAAACGTTCTCAAATTTTAAACATAGGCTTATAACATCATAGTGTATCTTCGAATAAAGTTTGAGTCACTAAAATCCATTAATTGTTCATGAAAACTAATTCTCCAAACAACCTTATAATAGGTGCATAAAACTTGAACTCAACGTAGGAAATAATAGCATCCTGATCAGATAAGATCAACAATACTAGCTATGATGCTAACACCCTAAGGCTTATCAATTATATCGGGTATGAAAGCCCTAAAATCGGGGTCATCATATCCACCCCACATTATTTGTAATTTCATCCTCAAAATTCAACTAATCTCATCCTTAAGAGGCTATTGAGGAGTTCAACTTCATATACATCATCATTGCTTAGGTTCTAAGACCATCATAGTTATATGCACTCTAAGTTGTCAGCTTAGGGTCTAGTGATTCTTGGGTGTGTCCACCCCACCTTATATATATGTGGAAGCATCACTTAACCATAACATGACATTATGATATCTTAGAATTATATCACCCCTAAGGATACATGTTTTGTTCATACTTTTAAGGTCAAGAGGAATTCATTTTATGCCATGATATTCAGATCGTTCAAATCTAACATCATTAACATCTTACAATTATTTCAGAATTAGAGGAGATTTATCTTCATCCTTGATATTAAGATTTTTCTACTTTAGAAGGGCTTACGTAACATGTTTGACCATTAGGGTTTCACCCTATGGTGTGATATTCATACTCAACTTAGAAGCATACATTGAGAAGGATCAAAGTTACAAACTATACTTCTGATCATATATCTTATGATCCAAAAATATCTTTATATCACGCTCATGAGTTCAACTTTTTATGTCTTGCATGTATTATGTGAAGGGAAAAATAGAATATACTAAGTTTATCCCATGATCTCAGCATCATATCTTTTATGTTTCATATGAAGGGGAAAAGAATATTTTAAAGTCAAACTTATCATGATTTCAATCTTGGGTACTACATGTATGATATAGGGGGGAAACTATAGAATAGGTCAAGCTTATACGAGTGACTCCTCATATATAAATCATCTATATAGCTCAACTGAGGTTTCTATCATCGTACATTAAGAAAGAGAATAAGAAGGGAGAACATGTATTTTGAGTATCTTTTGCACCAAGCATCATACTCTCATAACTAGAGTTCATATATTACCTCACTTGCAACTAATGATGAGATTCACAAAATATGTCACTCCAGCTAGGACCAAACTCAGCAAAAGGATTGACTTTATCATATGGGTCATCTACCCATCCTTTTCTTTTACCCAATTCTCACATATAGATTTGAATCATGCATAAGGACTCAACTCAACACTCAAGAGTAATCTAGTGTAGGACATTTTTTTTAAACACATATCTCATATATTGGAGGCTAGGTCCTATGACCTTCTCCCTGTGGGTCTTACTCTCTCTAGAGTTCACCACATATCTCATCCTACCACTAGACATCCTCCTTGTATAAGAGCTTGAGGCTCATGCACACTCATCTCCATCTTAACTAAGCTTATCTTGAATAGGAAAAGGGAATATACTTTCATCATCATGACTTAGCATATATCCTCCCAAGAGTGGATTTGGCTCATATATAACTCAAATCTTAATAAGGAAACTTATACTATCAGAGATCAAACTTAGATAAGTTTTCACATACTTATTTCAACTATCATTCTATCATCTACTCTATGTATCACATATCTTGATAAGGCTCTAGACATCTAATCTAGACTACTCTCTCTTCTAGACTGATGTCACTCCCTTTCACTTAGATTACATGAACACTAACTACTCTCCAGTGTGAGGGACACATTTTCATATTTACATATAGGTAATAAAATATTATATAATTTTTCTCCGAGAAGGCAGACGTCAGAGAAAACTGTCAAGGCTTGAGCCAATTGGAAAACAAAACCAAATCAGAAAAATGAGTGTCCCACACACATAAGATAGCCTAGTGCCATGTCACCTAGTGAAATGGTGAGAACACAGTGTAGACTAGTGTAGCTACCTAATACATATGAGCTCTATATGCAAAGGGTTTCAGACACTTGTCTAAACCTAGTTCTCGAACATCTAGGTTCTAACCTAGAGGCTAAGTCAAACCTTATTCATATAGAACAACTTACTAAGTTTCTAGGATTTAAGGTGAAAGGTGGAATTTAGTTTTTATATTTTATGGTGAGCAATTGTTAGGTGTAGCTATTGTTCATGCTCTGATACCAACTGTGACATCCCCGGATTTTGGCTTCTCCAAACCCTATTTGGAATGAGAGGTCAGAATTCGAGAACATCATCCAATCATACCAGAGAGCGATGCGGAAGCATAATACGCATACATGAACATACAACCATAACATACTCAACATTCAACATGTATTTTTATACAAAATGAATTATTACAAAATTCTTTACATTTACGTATTGAATGAAAATCTACAAGTCTGAACATGTATGCTAACATGATTTTAGCCAATAGGTACAACCTGAACAACTTCTCACTTCCTGTCTTTTATCCCAAGCTATCTCTGAACCTAAAACATACGTGAAACAACGAATCAACACACAAGGTGTTGTGCACGTGGGTAGAAAGATACATACTAATATGTTTGCATAATTGAAATAACTTGATAAAGAAAGAGTAAAAGAAAACATTATTTAAAGTGATAATCAGGTAAACATTCCTTTTATTGCTTTCACTTTGATGCGGTTGTACTACTCATACTTGCACTTGACTTATATCTAGTGTGGGCAATATAGTATCATCATACATCTAACATGGGCCAAGGAATCATACATCCATGTTAGGCAACATACATCCACACCAGGCTATGTGCTCTAGTAGCTACAACCCATCATACTCATTTATATTCCATTAGATTTGGCAAAGTATAACTCATACTAGTTCAACCCAGCAATCATATCCAAATACGAGCATTCAAGATATCACATATCATATGCAATTAGAAAACTAGTCTTATACTTAAGAAATCCCACGTACCTGAGTTCAGAGATTCCTAACTTATCCTTGATCATCTAGAAGTCTGGTCATCACCTGATTAAGAGAAGACCACATACTATCATCAGATTCTCATCATCTTAACCCTAGTCATGCTCATTAGGGTTTATATTATCTCATTGGGATATTCCCATGTTTACTTGCATTGTTGTCTTATATTTATCTTACTGATGTCATTTTCCATATTATGATTCATTATCTGAATATTAGGTCCCATATCCTTTTTGGTGCACATATTAACCCTAGGTTACATCATTAACCTAGATTAGGGTTTTATAACATGCATTAAGATTCATCTTCATATAACATAGATTCTGTTCATCATGATGATCTAATAATTAAATCTGAGGTTCAATATACTGATATGAGCTTTCTCTGTAAATTTCATCATTTATAGAGCATGTATGCATTTAATACATTATCTTTAGTGTTCTTAGCTCTAATTAGCCATATAAATCAA
The DNA here is from genome assembly GCA_963693085.1 of Alisma plantago-aquatica. Classification (NCBI taxonomy): domain Eukaryota; kingdom Viridiplantae; phylum Streptophyta; class Magnoliopsida; order Alismatales; family Alismataceae; genus Alisma; species Alisma plantago-aquatica. The sequence goes on along the minus strand of OY856412.1, from coordinate 1,188,289,287 downwards.
CTTATATGGTTTCGTGCATCAACATGACCATATCTAACATCATATGCATTATAAACATGGTCATGGTTTTATTGACATTTTCCCATAATTTTATATCATCATATGATATTTATTACTCATGAAATAAGTATAAAGCATCTTACATTATATCGTAGTATTTTAAGAATCAAAAGTCTGATATTGAGATTTCATATTGTTCTACTAATTTTTCTGAGAATAATGATACCTTGTTTGCAATTTTCTGATAATCGAGCTAATTACTGTGATTTAATGAAGATCAGGGCATTTACTGAATTATTACCTTTTTCTGGAAAAATCGCGAGCTGTCAGATCCCTACTATGGCCATTGGATGGGCGACATGTAGCCCTCAAGGATGACTCCTTTTTTCCCATAGGGGCCGACTGGTCTAAGATTGGCTCACTGGTTCGTTGCTGGACTGGGCGGCCCCCTTTCCTTCTGTCTCCTTCGACTGATCGCCCAACGCGATGTGTGGTCCGCTTCACGGGCATCACCTGCAGATGCCAGACCCAGGCGTCGTCGTGGTCTGGGTTCATGATGAAGAAGTGCACCGCGGTCCGGTCTTCCCCTAGGATGGGGAAAAGCAGTAGGCGAACCACCGTAGCTTCGACAATGGTGGCTTACCAATGGAGACTGCTCCCTAACCCAGATGCTCATCGTGATTGAGGACAGAAAGAGGGAGAAGCACACGGCGGCTGGAACCTCTCCGTCCAAAGGAAAATCCACCTCGATCATCGATGAGCCTCACTGGAGTCGAGATTCCAAGGTCGTGGACCCTTCTCTAGACCCTGCACAAGTTTCTGAAATCTTGCCTCTTCCTCCACGAGCTCGAACCTCTACACCGATGGTGGTCCAGGCTGACGGCGGAGGAATAACCAGCTTGGGGGTTTCGATCTTATGGATCCTCTTGCTTCAGAAATAGTATGAAAATGGTCGCAAGTACTCTACGAGGTAGATGACATCGCCCAGATGTGATGCAGCTGGTCAAAACTCCCCCAAAACACTCGAGCTCCACCATAGGTTGTAGGTTCGATGGCCATCACTATCCCTTACACTGAGAAATTAAGAGTGCTGTAGGTTGCGGAAGGGATCTTGATCACTTTTACTTGGTCAGTGCAGAATGTAGTCGTGAAAAGAGCGAGGGATGAGGAGTTGATCTCTCTGGTTCTCACGGATGGAGATGGTGTTAGGGACATAGCTTGGTTCTCTCCCAATACGCCACCTCCCAACCTAAATCTGGGTTTGTTGTAGATCTCCACACTTCTCGGATCTGGGTAACTTGCTAGAGGAGTGTGAGAGGTATTCTAGAATAGATGATCAAGGCTGGGCGGATCGACATATTGCTCTGCAACGCTTCCCGCAGTTGTCGGAGGTTGAATATATTACCTAGTTGTCTGATCCTCCCTACTGGTGGCTGAGATCAGGCCACCTCAATTGGCTGTGGGCGTGCCTAAGCAAAGGGAATTGGCTAGCGTGACATCAAAATGTCACATATACTAAATCATATCACTAAAAGATTAAAGTTCCACCACATATATTTCATTAATGTCCTAAACTTCAAATGCATACATCTTTTTATAGAAATCTTCAAACGTTCTCAAATTTTAAACATAGGCTTATAACATCATAGTGTATCTTCGAACAAAGAGTCACTAAAATCAATTAATTGGTCATGAAAACTAATTCTCCAAACAACCTTATAATAGGTGCATAAAACTTGAACTCAACGTAGGAAATAATAGCATCCTGATCAGATAAGTTCAACAATACTAGCTATGATGTTAACACCCTAAGGCTTATCAATTATATCAGGTATGAAAGCCCTAAAATTGGGGTCATCACATATGTGGTTATGAATATGAATAACTACATAAGTTTCATGATGATTCTCGGAGATTTAATCGGTTGTTTGAAATAAACTGCTTGTATGACTTTTATTTCATGCAACTATAAAGTGACTATTATTATCACCTAAATATGAGTACATGACTGGCCCAGATCCTGGTCCTCCTCTGTGGCTTAATAGTTTGACCTAGTACATGGTTACCTATGGGGTAGGTCCATCAGGTCATTGGATGACTTAGTATATGGCTACCAATGGGGTAGGTCCATCAAGTCACCTTGAGTCAGGGATTGGGCTACCTATGGGTAGTGCCATGTGACTCTTTAGCACCCCTTGAGTTAGGGATTGGGCTACCTATGGGTAGTGCCATGCGACTCAACCCTAGATATTGATCTACCTGTTAGGTAGGATCATGCGGGGTTTAATGGGGATCTACCATAAGGAAGGTAGCATCCAAGTCCACTACAGGGACAGTGTAGAGGCTAGGGTATGTATGGATTGAGCGGTTATGTTTAAAATGTAAATTTGTTTGTTTGAATGTAATTGATTGTAATATGTTGATATTAATTGCACGTTTATTATTTCCCCCACATACCAACTTCTTGCTGACCGACGTTTTGTTTGTCGACATTTTAGGTACAAATGAAAAGAACAAATAGTAAAGTGGCATATGTGGAATTAAATGAGAATTAACGTGCACAGGAGGATTAGTTAGATTAGTATCTGCATGGATAGAAGTTTAGAAATCTCAGTTTTTAAAATGTATGCAAAGTTTTATTTTATACCAGTTTTCAGTTTAGTTGGTAAAATTTATTAATAGTTATTGATTATTTGTCGAGCCTTTGATCCGGGTTATTGGTTAACGGCTCTGACCTTTTGGTCTCCCTTAATTGGGCATTACCGGGAGGCGGGGTCATTATAGAAGGGACCGTAACTGTGGGTCTTCTCATATACACCTCTTCAGTTACATCAGTGTGATCATGTTCTTCCACCTCAGATAGAGGAGTAAGATCCAACATATCACTTGATAAAGCAAATCCCTCATCATAATAGCACGACATCTGTTCAAAGAAGACAACATCTGCACTCACAAACCATTTTCTATTGATCTTGGTGCTTCTTAGGCTAGAACCAAGATTAATAATAGAGTAGAAATTATTAATCAGACATTGAGTGTGGAAACTAACACCTTTCATATAACTAATAGGATGATGTAGGTCAGAGAATACGTAAGAGGTGTTGTGATCTTCTGATGAGGGATGAATTAGTTGTTGATGAGCCAGAGAGGGGACTGTAACTGTGGATCTTCTTGTGTACACATCTTCAATTATGTTAGCATGATCATGTTCAACCACCTCAGACAGAGGAGTCAGATCCAATAGATCACTTGATAAATTAGACCCCTCATTAGAGTAGTATGATTTTTTTTCAAAAAAGACAACATCTGCACTCACAAACCATTGTCTATTAACATGATCATAAGACATATATCCTCTTTGAGTCTGTGAATAATCCCAGAAGACACACTTAGTGGAGCGGGGGTCAAGTTTAGATATCCTAGGGAAGAGACTCTTAACAAAACAAGTGTTGCAAAAGATAATGGAACGAAAAACATATGCATCAAGATACATAAGAGAGATATGGACTTTATTACACAACAAAGAGGAGGGCGTACACTTAATTAAGTAACACACAGTAGATATAGCTTCAGGACATAAATGTTTAGGTACATGATAGTGAATAAGAATAGTGTGTGCTACTTCAAGAAGATGGTGATTCTTCTGTTTGAGCACACAATGTTGTTGTGGTATGTAAGGACATGAAGTTTAACGAATGGTACCCTGATAGGTACAAAACATATCCACATATTTTTGCATTAATTCACAGGCATTATCAATAATCAAGATTTAAATAGTTGTTTTGAATTGGGTTTGGATCTCAGTAAAAAAGATGGTGATAGTTTACAAAAATATTATTGTGATCCCTTAAGAGAAACAACCACGTTTCCCTAGAATGGTCGTCAATAAAAGTCATAAAATAGTGAAATCCAGACAAGCTAGTAACATAACAGGGACCCGAGATATCAACATAAACCATATCGAAAAGGTTTCTAGAACTAATTTCTTTATTTTTATGAAAAAATCCTGAATCTGATTACCAAATTGGCAAGATTCACACAAAAATTGTATCTGAGAAATATCAGTAAATAAACATTATAGTTTTATAGCAGAAAGATGTCCCATCCGATAGTTACATTGAAGACTAGTCATAGAAGAAGATAGCAGAGCTAAAATAGATTTTGGCACATCCATGTAGTATAGTACATTTGGTCCCTCATGGATTGAGTCAATCCGCTTCCTCATATGGTGATCCTGAAACACACAACCCACATGAATAGAAGTGATTGAGCACTGAAGGCTCTTAACATTTTTACTGATAGATAGTGGATTTAGAGCAAATATCTGAACATATAAGACATATTCTAAGGGTAGTTTTTTAGATAGAGATATATTTCAAATTCCATGGATAGTAGACTGAGTCTCATTTGCAAATATCACAAGAGGGAGACATGTACTCTTAAATAAGGCAGTGAAAAATATTAGAGCAACCAAAAATATGAGCAAATGCACCTTATCTGATGACCCATTGATTTTTACTGTAAGTAGCAGGGGATGAAATTAAAGCTGAAGAACCTCCTTGTAGAATAGGTGTTTTCTAGGATAGGTGATCCTGGAGGAGTTTTTCAAACTCTGAGCAAATCCATGCAACCGTGGGATAAGTGGATCTTAAGACAGTAGCAGTTGAACCTTCATAAACATTAGACGAGACCTGATTCACCCAGATAGTAATGCTATATTTTTCTATCAACGGTCCCCATTATGGTTCCTTCTCCCACCAAAGTTGCAGAAGTGGTTGGCAGGAGGAGGTTGAGGTTAACCTTGTCAAGGGCCAGGAGGAGGACCACGTCTAGGAGCACAACCACTACTACAATGACCACAACCACTTCCACATCCTCGACTAGAATCATACAAGCAGACCGCAAGGGTCGAGTGATTTGAACAAGTAGCAGGTAGGGAAGATATTGGAGTAAGTCGTTGAATGTGCTTGAGAATATTCCTTAGTGTAGGTAAGGGATCACTGCATAAGATATGATCAAAAACTCCAGAGAAAGTAGGAGGAAGTCTATATATGAACTGAACCAACTGAAGTTCATTGCAATGTCATTGAACTTCTTTGATGTCCAAAGAAAGGCGATGATATACTTTTTATTCATCTAGAGTGTAGAACATTAGTTGTAGTGGTCCTCGACATAATTATTAGTGGAATACACATTTTTTACCAAATTTTTGAAGATATTAAAAACCTTTGGATTTTTTTAGTAAGAGTACACATGGGATAGTTAATACCACATAGCTTTTGCATTATGAAGTCAAAGGAGAGACTAACTAATCTCCAGTACAACACTATTCACCATCCATGTCATAACTTCATAATCATCTTTGGATGAGTGAGAATAGGCATGCTTGGTTTTTCCATCAGCCATAGCATCACGAGGGATTTGAGCATCAACAAAAATATGGGAATAGTGCCCTTGGGCTATGACATATAGTTCAAAAGGTGTCAACCAACAATGATAGTTCAAACCATCAAGTTTCACAGTCATAACACACAAAGACTGACAAGGATCTATAGTTTCCATAGAAGCTAAAGTGATGACATGCACAAGAATGAAGTAGTTGAAATAGTAGTATCAGATCTGGATTAGTAGATCTAAGAAACCCGCATAGGGGTAATAGAGTGTAGAAGTGGATCTAGTAAATAGAACTGAGAAACCCACATAGAAGTAGTAGAAAATAACAGAAATGGATTAGTGGATTTTAGAAACTCTCATAAGGGAAGTAGTGAGAAGGAAGACTGACTTTGTCATAGTGTGAGATTTACTCAACCATGTGGCGTATGAAGACAAAAAAGATAACACTTTTAGGTCTTCAATGTGCTATTTTTGGAAGTAGATGGAAGGTATTAAGAGAGTTTGATGGGGTGGAAGTCGATGGGATGATTCTCAATGATGGATGGAGGTCGACAGTGTGAAGGGTGATGGGGAGACATCTATAGGGTAGAGGTAGATGGGGTGGAGTTGATGGGATATGAGTAAATGAGGTGTGGAGGTTGATGTAGTGGAGGGTGATGGGAAAGGTCGATAGGATGGAGGGTGATGGGAAAAGGTCGATGGGGTGGAGGTGGATAGGGTGGAGGTCGATGGGATGTGGGTCGATGAGGGGTGGAGGATGTTGGGGAAAGGTCAATGGGGTGGAGGTCGATGATGTATTACAGGTTGATGAGGTGTTTGATGTTGGTGAATGAGGTGGAGGTGATGAGGTATATAGAGGTCGATGGAGTAATGGTGGTCGATGGGGGTAGAGGTTGATGGTGATGTGTTACAACCCCAACTTTTGGGTTCATTTGGTGAGAAATGTGATTTCTCATATTAAAGATATTTAAACAAATAAAGATATTTTTTTTGAAAAATGGATTTCGTTTACAATAGCCTTGATGATTGTTTTTTGGGCTTTATTGGCTATTGGGCCCAATAACAAGGAAAACACAAAAGGAATTCCATTGTTAATATGAAATGGAGAAAAGAAGGATGTAGAAACCTCTAGAAGGCAAAAATATATAATCTAAAGGTGGATTTCGTGCCTCTTGGGTTCCTTGGGTTCCAAGGAGTCCAAAGTTGCAAAAAGAAAGCAATAAGAAAAGAAAAGATCAATTAAATATTTCTTTATTAAGAAAGAAATTGAAAACAATGATAAAATGTGGAAAATAAGTGAAAAGAGATATAATTTTGTTATCCTTGGTGGATTTTCATATCCAAATGATTCCTAATGTTAAAAGGGATGCCAATGAGGAAAATAAAAAGAAAGAAAAAGAGAAATTATTAAAAAGAGATATTTTAATAAGAAATAAACAAGATAAGGGGAAATAATGAATATAGTTGCATCTAGAAGGATAATAAGTATCCTTATAAAGGAATTTCGAAATCTTGGAGTTTCTTGGGGTTCAAGGATCCCCAATGGAGAAGAAAGAAAGAGAAAATATCAATAATAGAAAATAAGAGGATAATATGATGCCTAATGAATGAATTTTGTGGTTTTTATAAAGAGGTGGTATTTTCTATGAAAAGAAAATATAATTTCGTGACAAAGGGTTTAAAGCCAAGCGCAAGGAAGATAAAAAGAGATAATTCTCGAATTTCCTAATAACCAAAGCATATGGGTTACCAAGGAATTTTTAAAAGGAAAGAGAATACTTCCTAATTAAGGAACTTATTTTCCTTTTGAGAAAGTGACTTGTTAATCTGTGGATAGATGTCTTAGGGCTTCAATAACCCTCCCCTATATAAGGGTAGAGCCTTGGCCAAGTCCGGGAGAATCCCGAGCACTCTTCTCCCTCCTTCTTCTTGTTTTCATCCTTAAACCCTAGCAGAGGGGAGAAACGTGACCATGGGGCAGCAAGGAGCCCAGGTAGGGTTGTGATGGAGGCTGGAGATGCCACGAAGTCAGAACGAGGTCAAGCTAGCATCGCCATGCCCTATACGACGTGCCATGGCAGCAATACGGCTGCACATGCGACTACAAGTTGCAGGTGTGCTCAGAACAACCCAGCCACTCTGGCCAAGAACTAAGGGTTCCCCGTGTGCGCCAGGGAGCGGCGGAGGTAGAGAAGCAATCTTTGAACAAGGATCACAGTCTAGAGAGAGAGAGCCCGTGCAAGGCTGCCAACAACGGTCTCTAGGGCTGGATGGAGGTGGAAGACGACCCTTTGGGTCATTGGGCGAGTTTGCCCCTCCGCGGGCTGAAGGAGTTGTAACTTACCCAAGGGAAAAATTGACAATTGGTTATGTTTTCCAAACCAGCGAGCAATTGTATGGGAACATGGCGACGTGGCGCTCTGCGGTTGGCCCAATTAAGGTTTTATTAAAAAAATCATATCTCCTTAATAGTAGCTAGGATGAATATGCATAAAATATGAAAGTTGCTTAGCAAAATGAGGGGAATCCATTAAAAATATAATTGAAGCCTGATTCTGAGTGCAATTCAAAAGGTGTGTAAAGATGATATCTTTAATGGTTTAATTAATGCAAAACTCAAATCTTTGGTGATTAATGATTTGGGGAAGGGTTAAATGGATGATTAAAGTTGATATTAACATGTTAATTGTAAAAAGGTACATTAAGAATAAAAAGGATGAACCTTGTATGTAATTAGTTAATTTAGAGTTTCATGTGCGTAAATATGCTTTAATGGGCCTTGAAACCCTAATATTAGTGAATGAGACTGTTATTAGCTTTAATTAATCAATTTCATCATTAAAGTTGAGATATGATAATTTTAAGCTTTTTCAAGTATAAAAGTTCCTAATTGGGATAAATACCCTTAATGTAGTAATTAGGGTTTTTCTAATGAATAAAGGAAGGATTAATGACAAATAGAGTTCATATGTGAATTAGACCATAATGAACTATGAATTGATGATAAATGAGCATAGTGATCTTGTCATAGATTAAAAGGATAAAAATGGTATCTTTAATGTAAAAGAAGCTTAATGGACTTAATTTATGTTTAATTGTGCCTTAAATTGAAATTAGAGTTATATGTTGTTAAAAGATAACCTTAATATCTTCTGTGAAGAATAGAGGAAATAAGTAGGGTTTATGAGTAATTAGGGTATAAAATAGTAAAAGATGAAGGGAAACTCTAATTGCAATAGAAACCCTAAAAGTGGACTAGAAACCCTAGGAAGCGAGCTAGGTTTTATAGATCTTGATGACATGAGTAATAAAAGCAAATTTGCATGATTATTTTAGGATCTTGTTGTATGTGCTTGCTTGCTTGGATTCTTACTTGCATGGATTATTCTATCTCAAATCAACCTGACAAGTATGTGGTTATGCTTATGAATATCTCAAATTAGTTTTTCGAGGTTTTCCGAAGTTTTCCTCGATGACTAGGATTAAACTGTTGGATGAATTTAATTCATGCAAACTATAATGTGGATATGAATATCATTTAAGATATGTGACTACTAGCTCAGATCCTAGTCCCCTCTATGGCTTAATGGTTTGACCTAGTATATGGCTACCTATGGGGTAGGTCCATCAGGTCATTGGATGACTTAGTACATGGCTACCAATGGGGTAGGTCCATCAAGTCACCTTGAGTCAGGGATTGGGCTACCTTTGGGTAGGGCCATGCGACTCTATAACCCTAAGTATTGGCTACCTATAAGGTAGAGCCATGGGAGTAAGGATCTACCATAGAGAGAGGTAGTATCCAGGTCCACTGCAGGGACAACACAGAGATAGGGCATAGGTAAGGATTGAGTAGTATTGCTTAAGACGTAATTTTGGCTGTTAAATGATAATTGGTTGATTATATTATTATCATAGTTGCACGATTATTGTTTCCCTCACATACCAGCTTTATACTGACCGACATTTTGTTTTTCGGCATTTTAGGTACAAGTGAAAAGAACAAACAGTAAAGTGGCATATGTAGAATTAAATGAGGATTAACGATCACCGAGGATTAGTTAGAATATTCTCTCATATGGATATAAGTTTAGTAATCCACATTTTTCAAAGGTATGCAAAAAGTTTTCATTTATACCAGATTTCAGTATAGCTGGTAGAATTTGATAATTGTTATTGATTATTTGTCGAACATTTGATCCTTTTAATTGGGATAACAGCTCTGACCTTCTGGTCTCCCTTAATTGGGGGTTACCGAGAGGCGGGGTCATTACATGATGGGAGGTTAATAGGGTGGTGGAGGTTGGGGAAGGTGATGGAGGGAAAAGGTAATAAAGGTCGGTGGGTGGTGGTGATGGGGAAGGTGGTGGAGGTGTTGAAGGTCAATGGGTGTTGTGCGGTGGTGGGATGGGGCTTAAGATTAAGGGGGATCAAACACATCTGATACCATAAAGAAAAAGAAAACCTTTATTTGATGTGTTGGAAATAATTACAATGAAACATCTTTAATAGAACAAGAGAGTAAGGGATAAATAGAACTAGGTAATTTGGGATAAAAGGAAAGGTAAAGACAAGACAAGTATAAAGCATATAACAGAACACACAACAAACCATAACGCATAACAAAACACACAACTCAAGATAACACATAAATAATACATACTATTAGAATGCGATTGTTTTTCTAGGTAAATTATTAAAAAATGACCTATTAGTCCTTAATAGTTGACATGAGTGAATTGCAATTTTTTTTCTATTTCCCAATTTATTGTATTAAAATGTTTGCATGTCTAATAGCCCAATTAGTAGGATTGACATGAATACTTCTCATGTAATGATGAATCTTGTATATGTTAAGTAATTGAATAGAAAATGCCACTTTAGGGGTTCTTGTCACGATGACGATTGGCATTTAATTTACCTGTACTAATATTCAATATATTAGTCAAAACTAAATAATAATGTTCTAAGGAGTTATGATAGCATACATGTATATCTTTGTGATAATACATCATGAGCTGCATATTGCCTACTTGAGATCCTTTTCACAAGAGACAATTCCTTAATTAGTAATTCTCACTTAATTGATGAGGTACCATGAGGTGAGTACATAATGAAATTAGACTATGTGATATTAAAGATAATAATGAGTGTACTATAATCCATGATGACCTAATACAAGCAAAATCTCTAATTACTCAAGATAACTTTGCACATTATTTTGTTCTTTTATTGATCTTGTTTTGCAAGGGGTGATGGGACTTAACTACGCCCTTAGTGTGATGTTTGTCAGACTTGAGACGACATGCCCAAAGGCCACTGATCACAACTAATGTTTTGATAAGAGATTATGGTCCTTAGAAACAAATCGTGTACACCATTCTGAAAAGTGAAATCCATAGCCATATATTCTAAATAGGAGGAAGTATTGCAGCTTTACAACACTTCATGGTGTTCCAAAATGAGTTTTAAGCCTTTTCTACAACCTATTATTGTGGAGGTGTTGGGCCTTGGTTACAAATACAATGCACTGAGTGGTGTTTGAGAATAGGGGTTGGGGCTTAGACAATACCATTTTCCTAAGTGCATGCTATAAGTAGAAAGATAATATATGTCATAAATGGGACAAGAATATGAATTATGTGATTAGGAGAATATGTAAGTTTTCATTATGCTTTTTATAACTCTTTTAATACTTTTGGAAAAATTAACTATCTTGTCTTGTAATCTAACTAAAAAAATGTACTCAAACTATTAATTAGAAATATCCTCTTTCTCTTTAACATTCCTAAACTATTATTTCTTTGATTAATAAGATAAATTGCAATTTTGCTATCTTAATTTTGTGTTTTACCATCGATTGTGAAATACATACTCATTGAGATAATAAACTCATACAAAATTGATATAATGTTTCATGTTCCATAAATGTAGTCTTAGTAGGTTTTTGTGTAAGTGTTTATCAAGTCCAATGTTAGTCGACACATATCCTGTTCTTAATCTCGATGTGAGTAGAGACACTTTTTACCACTAATGTTTTACATTTTACCTTCATGTCAATATGTCCTCCAATTTTAGTTTCTCTAATGATAAGCAAAGTGATGAATGTGAATCTTTATGAGTTAGAAATATATGCGACATTTTCCTTTCAGTAGTGTAAGTCAAATTTAAAATTTTCATTTTTAGTATTAGTTTAACTTGAGAAATGAATATGAAATGTTCTATTTTATCTTCTTGCTTGCATCGAGGAATCAGATAACTTTTATATCATAGGTATACCACCTAAAATATTGATATTAATACCATTGGTCATAGGTACATACATGTGTAGTGTTAGGATCTCATTTATCGGTAAATTAGTGAGGTTACCACTAATACTATCAAATATAGGGGATACCAATGCAAAATGCACCACTTACCTACCACCCCGGTTAACATAGTTTGCAAGAGTCACTTGTTTCTACTATTTAGAGTGGAGAATTTTGTTCAAATTGGGTGATTTTTGAGATTTGAGCCCAAGTTAACCCAAATTAAGGTACGCTTACCTAATATCTTTCATTTACACCATTTCCAAGCTGCCACTCTCTATTTTCTTTTAAGTTCACCTAAAAACCACACAAAATAAACAAGTCATATATATACTCCAAAATATATATGTTTAGTGCTATTTATCACTAGATCTACAACTATATTATGTTGATCGACTAATTTATCACTAGATCTATCTAATTAGCACACTAGTATTAACTATTATCATGTAATTTTATAAAGTACTATTAATATTATAATGAGTACAACTTATTATTGGTACTTATTTTGATTTAGTAGACAAAGTTTAGTTAAAGACTAACATGAACATATATAAACGACAATATAGTCAAAAATATTTTTCATTTTTTTATATATTAAAAATGCTTTAAACAATCATATATTTCATTATTCTATGTATTTGTGTGTGTTAATGTTACACGAGATAAAATTAGTATTTGTTAACCTATAACCTATCTTTTTGAAAAGTAAATATATACTTTATAGTAAAAATAATTTCAGACTTTATTTAAAAAATCCTTCTTTCATCAAAATAAAAATCTTAAAATATAATGTTTGATTCAATAATACGTAAAGGTATTACACACTTGAAAATGTTGTATTTGATTCTACAATAAATAAAATAAACTTATTTCTCACTTAGTGGGTTATTTATTTCATATTAGTATTGTATATTTACAATACTTTCAATCAATTAAATACTAATACATCATTTGCTTTGCTTGCTTGTATTTGCCTTTTTCCCATGTTGATTTTTATGAATACATCTTGGAATTAAGTAATGAGAAGGGTGATGAGGGCAATAAATCCACAACAAATGATGTGGATTTCACATTGTGTCACCACACTCATGTCCTTGTGTCTAGGGGAAATATTGTTTTCCACTTTTTTATAAAACAATAGGTGGAGGAGGAATGAGTAGATTCAAGCGTTAGATTACTGCTGGTGAAAACATGTGGCAATGTGATAGTAGTGCACCTAAATTTTACAAATGACTTCAATAAACATATGGGTGCAATGAGAGTAGAACAAAAAAATCTAAAGGAGGTTGAAAATTTCTACACATATACACTCTTTGATGTAAGACCCATATGCTCTATTGTTGAATCAGATGATGATATGATATAGCCTATATGATGCGATATAACATATACATGTTGGAAAGGTGGGATATTAGATATTCTCACAAAAATGAGAGGATTAGGGAGGATGAATCTCAGATATAAAGATTTATGGGTCGTACTATGTAGGTTGAGAGTGGGTATGCATCACATGTTTATGTTATTGACCTAGATGATGATGAATGTCAACTTGCGCAGTATAAAAGAAAAAAAGGCACCATTGATACATTTTCCCATTATGCTAGTGCATTATTGAAGCATTTTGATTAGATATGGTTTAGAATTGCAAATGCTAGGCCAAAAACCCTAAAATCAATGTTCATTTACGGAAAACAAAAGGTTGAGAAGTCAATGGGTAAATTTGTTGGCTAAATGGACATCCATAAAATCCCTTTGTTTTGATTATGACAAACATTTCATTTTTATTTATCTGACGAGCTACTTGAGTGTGCAGGATGACACAACTATAAGGGAAATCCAACATGAAGTATTTATATTTTCATGCAAATGTAATCATTGTAAAAAAACTTGTACAAAATTATAATGTACAAGTACTTAGAATCGCATGTAAATCAAGCATTGGATTTTCCCTAGCTAAACACCTTAGTCATCCATTCAATAGGACCACCTATGCACACATACGTATAACTAGTGCCCAACTTGAAACCTTAAAACAGGATCTCTCTCGGTCGACCAACTCCTCGACCGAGATACTCTCGGTCGACCACATTATCGACCGAGAAAGATCCAAAAGTAGCCGTTAGACACAGCAGTTGACAGTTGCAAATAACGTTAATCCAGAGAGCCTTTCGGTCGACAATTCCTCGACCGACCGGGCATCTCGGTCGACAAGTCCTCGACCGAGATGGTCTCTGACAGCAACTGCAGAATTAATTAACTAGCGGTTGCTAATGCGCCTAACTTATTCCTAACGGCTAGTTAAGCACTAGGAACCCCCTAGAAGTTATCTAGAATGTCCTTAAGCATACTTAGGCTATTCCTATAAATAGGACAAGCCATAGGACACTAGAACTCACTTCTTACACTTGCTATACTTGAGAAAATACTTGAGCCCTCTTGTGCAATCTGTGTGAACTGAGCTTTGTGATCAATTGGCCATTTTCCCTTTAGCTCAAGCTCGTCCTATAGGCTAGATTTTCCTAACCCTAGAAATCACAAGTCCATCATATTGGCTAGGAAAATCCAAACGCTTGATCTAGGGAAATCAAGCCTTGAGCTACAAGGATAAGTTGTATTTTCTTTTATTCCCTTCTTGTTCCTTGTATTACTTGTACTCTCCTTGCTACTCCAGGTAGGAGGCTGCGGATTGGAGAGGGTGAAGCTCTTCGTGGTGAAGAGGAAGACTTTGGACTACTTCAGAAGGCTGTCTTGACGGGAAGCTACTTCGGGAGGAAGGCTACTTCAAGGGGGAGCTTGAAGTTACTTCAAGGAAGGCTGCTTCGAGGTTGGCAAGACTACTTCAAGGTGAAGGCTGTCCAAAGGGTGTTTAGAAAGTATTGTAAATTTTATGTAACATCCTTGAGAGGTAATAAAATTTAGTACTTTCAAAATCCCGGTTGGGTAAGCAACCGGGTAGTGGACTGACTCCTTAGTATTTGCTAAGGTGGAACCACTCTAAACACCTGTGTTCCTCTTCTTAATCTTTAGTTTGGTTGTTTGAGTTTAAATTATTCTAAAATATATATAAAACTCTATTCACCCCCCCTCTAGAGGTTTTCAATTGGTATCAGAGCAGGCTTCAAGGAGCCCTAACAAAGTCTTGAAGAAAAGATGGGGGATGGAGTGCTCAACAACCTTAACATTGAAGGAACGCTCGTTGCTCGACCTCCGGCATTTGACGGGACAAACTATCAATACTGGAAGAGAAGAATGCAATTTTACTTCCAAGGAATCAATTGGGATCTTTGGAGAATGGTATCTACACCATACACACTTCCACAAGACGAGTTCGAAGTATGGGATGCTAATACGGTAAAAATGGCCCAAATGAATGCAAAGGCAGTAAGCATTTTATATTGTTCCATTTCAGTAGGTGAATTTAATAGAGTATCAAACTGTGATACCGCATATGACATTTGGCATAGATTATCTATAACATATGAGGGTACTGTTCAAGTTAAAAACTCTAAAGTTAGTTTGCTTAAAACCAAATTTGAACATTTTCGTATGGATCCAAACGAAACTATTAGTGAAATGTATTCAAAATTTTCTACTATTGTTAATGGTTTGAGTGCTTTAGGGAAACCTGTTCTTGAGGAAGATCAGGTATCAAAAATACTTCGATCTCTTCCTCCAAAGTACAAACCAAAGGTGACAGCTATTGCAGAAGCAAACGACCTCACTCGCCTCAAAATGGAGCAGCTCATCGGAAACTTAGAAGCTCATGAGGCAGACCTAGAAGAGGAAGAAAGAAGAGAACATGAACATCAACGTGGGCCAAAGAAAGACGTGGCTTTCAAAGCATCAAAAGCTCTCTCACAAGAGAGTGAGGAATCTAGTGAAGAAGAAGGAGAAGAAGCATTGATAGTCAACGGTAAGAAATATAGAAGGTTTAAATCTAATAAAATTTCTAGCTCTTCTTCCACTCCCAGGTGCTTCGAATGTGGAAAGAAAGGACATTTCAAAAATGAATGTCCCAAAGCTAAGAAGGGAAAGAAAAGCTCACATAAGAAGAAAGAAAAAGCTTATAAAGCAGCATGGGATGAAACGAGTGAAAGTGAAAGCGGAGAAGATAAAGTAGACTGTCTAATGGCAAGAGAAGATGAAGAATCTCAAGAGGTAAGCCTAGTTGATCTTCCTAAAGAAGAGTTAGTAGCTAGCTTACAAGAAACTTATGATAAATATGTTGATGCCAAGAAGAAACTAAAAAGGACTATAAAATCAAACAATGAGCTCATTGCCAAAATAGATGAACTTTCTTCCGAAAAGAATAACATTGATCTTGAAAATGTATCTTTAAAAACATCTTTAGATGATTGCACTAGAAAACTACTTACTTTGGAGACTAATGTTGATCTTCTATCAAAAGAAAAGACTGATTTGTTAGCTAAACTACAAGCTTTTAAAACTCAAACTATCTTGTGCAATCATTCGGACTATGACAATATTGTAAAAGAAAAGGATTCATTGCTTTCTGATTTAGACCAGGCAAGAAAAGATATACATAAGAAAATGAATGACATTGCTCAGTTGCAAAGAGAACTTTATGAGTTAAAAAGAAAAGATATTCTTGATAACATATTAAAAAGTGGTCCGACCTTCAATGGAAGAAAAGGTTTGGGATATGTTCCAAAGAAAAACCAAACCAAAAAGACCCAAACTATGTTTGTACCCAAAAACACAATGGCTAGAAAAAGAAATGAAGTTGATTCTATTACTTGTCATTTCTGTTTACGTCTTGGACATTACTGTTTTTCATGCCCCTACAAGACTAAGAAGTCCAACTTAGTTAGGACCCCAAGACTCCAAACTTAGAAGAATGGAATGAAGTTGAGATATGACAAAATACTTAATTTTTGCAATTTATATTGTCCTATCTCAACAAACGATGCTATGCTTAATGGTATTATTATTTCTGCATTGGTGTAATAAAACAGAAACTTCGTCGGTCGAAGTACTGTCGACCGAGCTCTGGGTCGGTCGAAGTATTGTCGACCGACTGGATGTCTTTAACAAATCGAAAATCTTCCAGTACTCATTTCGGTCGAAAATTGGTCAACCGAAAAAATTTTCTGTTCTTTTTGATTGTGACACAGTAACATGCTCGATCGACAAATTGTCGACCGAGAATTATATCGGTCGAACAATTGTCGACCGACTAGTTTTCTGTATCAGAACTTTTATACACATATGCATTTTAAAAGTTTCTAACCTTATCGGACCATCACATGGGTACCAAAATCTAAATTCTAATGCAGGAATGGGTAGTTGATAGTGGCTGCTCCAAACATATGACCGGGAACAAGGACGCCTTTCAAACCTTTGAAGAAAAGAAAAGTGGAACGGTTACTTTTGGAGACAATGGTAAGGGCAAAATTGTTGGAATAGGTAATGTTGGAACAAATCTTGAAATCAAAAATGTTCTACTAGTTGATGGATTGCACCATAACTTAATAAGTGTAAGTCAACTATGTGATAGTGGTTATGATGTGCTATTTAACAAAACCTGCTGCAAATTATTGATAGAAAATACTACAACTGTTGTTTATGAAGGAAATAGAGTTGGAAATCTTTATATCCTTAAACCAAACTCTATGAAATCAGTAGTAGGAAAATGCTTACTTGCAAATGAAAACACCTTACAACTATGGCATAAAAAGCTTGGTCATGCTAGTTCACATGCTATTAAAAAGTTAGTAAAATATGATCTTGTTCTTGGATTACCTACTTTGTCTTTTGATCAAGTTGCAAATTGTGAACCTTGTACAATGGGAAAGCAAACCAAAACATCTTTTAAATCAAAACATGTACTTAGCACCAGTAGATCCTTAGAATTAATTCATATGGATTTATTTGGACCAATGAGAACACAATCTATTGGTGGTAAACGATACTGTTTTGTTATTGTTGATGATTATAGTAGATTTACATGGGTACATTTTATTGCAACTAAAGATGATACTATTCATGTCTTTATGCAATTTTGTTCTAAGATTGAGAATCTTTTACAACATAAAATATGTACCATTAGAAGTGATCACGGTGGAGAATTTGAAAATCATACATTTGAAACTTTTTGTACTTCTCAGGGGTATACTCACAATTTCTCTGCTCCACGCACCCCACAACAAAATGGTATTGTAGAACGGAAAAATCGATCTTTACAAGAAATGGCTAGGACCATGATGCTTGAACACAACACACCTAAAACCTTTTGGGCTGAAGCTGTAAACACTGCTTGTTATGTGCTAAATAGAGTCACGGTTCACTCTCACTTGAAGAAAACTCCATATGAAATAATACACTCTAAGAAACCTAGAGTTGACTACTTCCATACTTTTGGCTCTACATGTTACATTTTAAACACCAAGGATGATAGAGACAAGTTTGATTCTAAATCACACAAAGCATTCTTCTTGGGATACTCTACTTCTAGCAAAGCGTTTAGGGTATATAACACTATCTCTAGAAAAGTTGAGGAATCCATTCATGTTTCTTTTCATGAAGAATCAAAATCCACAAATTTAGACATCATTGATCTCACTAATCAGTTTGACACTATAACCATTCCCAATGATAATGAGAAAACTCCCACATCCGATCCTCCAGTTGAAACACAACCTACACCTAGGCTGATCAAGGATCATCCCCAAGAGCTAATTATTGGAGATCCAAATGATAAAGTCAAAACTAGGTCCTCTTTCCAAGATGTTGCAAACATGGCTTTTGTCTCTATCATTGAACCTAAGAAAATATCCGAAGCTCTTAAGGATGATTACTGGATAATAGCCATGCACGAAGAATTAAATCAATTCACTAAAAACGATGTATGGGATTTAGTCCCTAAACCACAAGATAAAACTATCATAGGAACTAAATGGGTTTTTAGAAACAAGCTTAATGAGGCAGGAGAAGTCATAAGGAATAAAGCACAGTTAGTTGCACAAGGATATAATCAACAAGAAGGAATAGATTTTGATGAAACATATGCACCCGTAGCTAGACTTGAAGCTATTAGGATGTTACTAGCTATTGCTGCCCATAAAAACATTCAGCTATATCAAATGGATGTCAAAAGTGCATTTCTAAATGGCATCATACAAGAAGAAGTCTATGTTGCTCAACCACCTGGCGTCGAAATACCAGAAAAGGACGATCATGTTTATAAACTTAAAAAGGCACTTTACGGTCTAAAACAAGCACCTAGGACTTGGTATGAACGGCTCAAGACATATCTTTTTGATAATGGTTTCTCTATTGGAAATTCAGATTCTACTTTATTTTTCAAAACATATGCATCTGATTTCTTAGTTGTGCAAATATATGTTGATGACATTATTTTTGGTGCCTCAAATGAATCATTATGCACACAATTCAGTGACATTATGCAAAAAGAATTTGAAATGAGCCTTATGGGTGAATTAACATTCTTTCTTGGTTTTCAAATTAAGCAAACACCCGCCGAAATTTTTATAAGCCAAGAAAAATACACTAAAGAACTGTTAAAACCCTTTGGGATGGATCAATGCAAACATGCTACTACTCCTATGGCTACTTCTATTAAAATTGATAAGGATGAAAATGGGGAACCTATTGATGATTCCTTATATAGAGCCATGATTGGTAGTTTGTTATATTTAACCGCTTCTCGACCGGACATTATGTTTTCCGTTGGTCTTTGTGCTCGATTTCAATCCCAGCCTATGCAATCTCATTTTCTTGCGGTTAAACGAATTCTTCGATATCTAGCCGGCACTACTTGTTTTGGTTTATGGTATCCAAAAGGACAATCCTTGGAGTTTAAAGCATATACTGATGCGGATTATGCCGGTTGTCGACTTGATCGCAAAAGTACTAGTGGTGGATGTTTCTTATTAGGTAGAGCCTTAGTATCTTGGTTTAGCAAGAAACAAAACACGGTTGCCCTATCTACAACCGAAGCTGAATATATGGCAGCTGGGTCTTGTTGTGCTCAAGTGCTTTATATGCAACAGGTTTTAAGCGATTATGGTTTTCATCTTTCATCTACACCTATTTTTTGTGACAACACAAGCGCCATAAACTTAGCACATAATCCTATTTTACACAGCCGGGCCAAACATATTGAAATCCGTCATCACTTCTTAAGGGATCACATCTCAAAGAATCATGTTTCCCTTCATCATGTTGATACGGAAAATCAATTGGCTGATATTTTTACAAAACCGCTTCCATTAGATCAATTCAACAACATTAGGAAGCAACTACTTATTACTCCGTTGGAGGATGTTTTCTTTGATATCTGCGGTTCTTAAAACAATTACTTATGCTTTTATGATTAGTATCTAAATTGATATGAACGTTTAAATTGGAAATCTGCAAATTGTTGTCTTTACATTTTGGCTATTCAATGGATATCTTTTTTGTTCGTTTTTTGATGGGATACCTAATTAAGGGGGAGTTTTTTTAGTAAAACGGTTATCTTTTTGAAATGACAAAGGGGGAGAGATATATAAAACTATAATTTAAATATTTATGACAAACTCAATCAATGAGTTTCAAAAATATACTCTTGGCTTTACATTGAAAGTTGCTATGTTCCCAAATGAACTGGATTTCATGTTCCATAAGTCATTGGGGATACTAAGCACACATTATACAAATAAGAGGAAAAGTTCCAAACAGCAATCTAAAGGTATGGCATTTATATGTTTTATATTTCCTCTATTCATATTTTGGAAATGTTTGTCATCTTCAAAAAGGGGGAGATTGTTGGCTAAATGGACATCCATAAAATCCCTTTGTTTTGATTATGACAAACATTTCATTTTTATTTATCTGACGAGCTACTTGAGTGTGCAGGATGACACAACTATAAGGGAAATCCAACATGAAGTATTTATATTTTCATGCAAATGTAATCATTGTAAAAAAACTTGTACAAAATTATAATGTACAAGTACTTAGAATCGCATGTAAATCAAGCATTGGATTTTCCCTAGCTAAACACCTTAGTCATCCATTCAATAGGACCACCTATGCACACATACGTATAACTAGTGCCCAACTTGAAACCTTAAAACAGGATCTCTCTCGGTCGACCAACTCCTCGACCGAGATACTCTCGGTCGACCACATTATCGACCGAGAAAGATCCAAAAGTAGCCGTTAGACACAGCAGTTGACAGTTGCAAATAACGTTAATCCAGAGAGCCTGTCGGTCGACAATTCCTCGACCGACCGGGCATCTCGGTCGACAAGTCCTCGACCGAGATGGTCTCTGACAGCAACTGCAGAATTAATTAACTAGCCGTTGCTAATGCGCCTAACTTATTCCTAACGGCTAGTTAAGCACTAGGAACCCCCTAGAAGTTATCTAGAATGTCCTTAAGCATACTTAGGCTATTCCTATAAATAGGACAAGCCATAGGACACTAGAACTCACTTCTTACACTTGCTATACTTGAGAAAATACTTGAGCCCTCTTGTGCAATCTGTGTGAACTGAGCTTTGTGATCAATTGGCCATTTTCCCTTTAGCTCAAGCTCGTCCTATAGGCTAGATTTTCCTAACCCTAGCAATCACAAGTCCATCATATTGGCTAGGAAAATCCAAACGCTTGATCTAGGGAAATCAAGCCTTGAGCTACAAGGATAAGTTGTATTTTCTTTTATTCCCTTCTTGTTCCTTGTATTACTTGTACTCTCCTTGCTACTCCAGGTAGGAGGCTGCGGATTGGAGAGGGTGAAGCTCTTCGTGGTGAAGAGGAAGACTTTGGACTACTTCAGAAGGCTGTCTTGACGGGAAGCTACTTCGGGAGGAAGGCTACTTCAAGGGGGAGCTTGAAGTTACTTCAAGGAAGGCTGCTTCGAGGTTGGCAAGACTACTTCAAGGTGAAGGTTGTCCAAAGGGTGTTTAGAAAGTATTGTAAATTTTATGTAACATCCTTGAGAGGTAATAAAATTTAGTACTTTCAAAATCCCGGTTGGGTAAGCAACCGGGTAGTGGACTGACTCCTTAGTATTTGCTAAGGTGGAACCACTCTAAACACCTGTGTTCCTCTTCTTAATCTTTAGTTTGGTTGTTTGAGTTTAAATTATTCTAAAATATATATAAAACTCTATTCACCCCCCCTCTAGAGGTTTTCAAAATTCTTCTGTGCTCATGGTATGCTGACACATATTGCAACTAAACCCCCTCTCCAATATATATAAATGTGATAGTTGGAGTTTGGTAGGGGAATCAAGCCCCCCATTACACATGAATTTATCAACAATGATATTCCCCAAGAGAAGAAAGATTTAGCATAAATTCCAGACTATAAACAATTATGGTCTAAGTATGATGTTACAATCATGTCTGATGGGTGAACTAGTATGAGAAAATTGTTAAATTTATTGCATACTATCATGGATGCATTATTTTTATATACTATGTTGATTCTTATGTTGAAACTAGGAACTAAAAATACATCAAGAAGCTAATGAAAACATACATTTGGCAGATTCAACTGGGAATGTGGTTCAGATAGTAACTGAAAATGGCGCTAACTTCAAGAAGTCTGGTGATATTTTATTGAAGAGATATTCAGTCTAATGAGCACCATGTGTTGCCCGTTATATGATCAAATTCTTAAGGACATGGGCACAATTGATTGCATACAATTTGTGGCAATTGTTAGTAGGTTGATCACATGCTTCATTTTAGCCATTCTCTTTTGTATATGCAATGAGATGATCTGAGTACTACAGATACAATCATCAGTCTGAAGGGTTAATAGATTAGTAAAAAATTAATTGGCCTTGCATTCATCAAAGTCCAAAAGGAATGGACTAAGGAGGTTCTTCAATGGCATGTTGTGGACCTCCGTGAAGGAATACAATCCATTTCCTAATGAGTTAAGTAACTGATTGCCAATCAAGATTCTTGGGATAAGATTACAAGGCCATGTATATAATGGAACCCATTGTCAAATTATTAAGGTTGGTAGAAGTGATAAAGCGTCAACAATGCCTTGGTTGTATGTTGTAATGCAACTAATGGTGGATAATATAACAAATTAGCTCCTAGGTCTGATGCACAATACTTGTCAATTATAGAAATGCATTGGAAGGATTAGCTTTTGCATCCATTTCATAAAGCTTGTATATATATAACTCAATATAAATATTGTAGTTTCTAATTTCTCCAACTAATTGTCTAAAGTCTAAACCTTATTTCCATATCTGGAGACCACATTATCTGAATCTCCAATGCTCAATAATTGGGCTTAGATGCGCCTCTAATGAATGTTATTTTAGATATAACTAATAAATTCATTACCTCCACAAAAGAGTAGCAGATAATATTGGATGAGGCATATATTTAATTATCCTCTTGATTACATATAAGTTCTTGTTTCATTATCTTAATATCCTAGATTCCTAAATTTATATGTAAATGTTTTTACAGTTGTGATAATTATGTGAAAGGACTAGATGATTTGCTCAATAAATGCAATTGTTGATCGCGAGGAGGGTGATCCTCGTGAGTGGTGATTTTGAATGGAAGTAGTTCCCCCCATCTAAGAGAGGTGATTGTTCACATTTTTTTTGAGGAGGTTTTGAAAGAAATTTGAGGACATTTATTTTGAAATAATAAAAAAAAGGAACGGATGGGGGTCAAACATGCTGAGAGATGTAGTCTACATCCATTACAACATGTAGTTGAGGGCTAGAGCCATAGAGATGCCAAATACAAGGAAGTAGATTTTTTTGTTGTCCATGATCCCAATGACAGATGCACATTTAACACAACCAAACTTAGAATCTTAGAAGGATATGCTGATTTCGAATATCCTTTATAGGAATGGATGAATGTGATAGTTGACCAATTCTTAATAATCAAGATGACCGTCTGAATCCATATATAGAAGAGTAATTTGAAGCTGCTTTCGACATTAACATTGATCAATCCCCATCTAAATGACTTAAGCTTGAGCATAAGCATGAAATCACTAATATGGAAACAATAATATAGTGAGCACATATTCTTCTTCTTCTTCAAAAACTAAATTTGGGACCAAATCAAATTTTGGTTATGGTGGCAATGATGATAATGGTGTTGGTCGCACTCTTCTAAATATCCTTCAGCTATTGATCCTCAACATGATGATCGTCCTTATGTATAGGTTGCATATCCTCCTCAAATAGAAAATTAATATCCATGGATGACTAATCTTTCAAAAGGAATAAACCTGAGGAAGGCAAGACTGTAGTGGTGCACCACCACCTTTGGCCTCCCACACTCCTCAATATTGTAGTTATTATTATTTTATATTTCTAATTCTTTGAAGAGAACTACTATTTCTAATTCTCAAAGTCAGCAATCATATGGCGATATGTTGTTTGGGCAAATACATCCATACACATCCAACCATAGGTAATCAATATTTTAAATTCAACCACCACAACCATACGTAGAACATCGTATTGGATAATCATATAATACAAGTTTCCCGGGCCCATATGCAGCATCATCAATACAAGTCTACTGTCTACTCTAGTGATGGGGGAAAATCATGGAGTGGTGGTCTTTCAGTTATTCTTATTTGTGAAGTCCTTATACATGTTCCTCTTCATCAAGTTTTCATACATATTTGTGATCTGGAAGCTCCTACTGCCCCTCTAACTCCAATCAAGGAACAATATCTCAAGGATTTACAAGAGAATTTTTCAATGATCAATGATGCAATTTTTTAAGATGAAGTGTATGAGTAGCACATAAGTTCATACAACAAATCTTACATAATGTACAAGTCATGGCCACAATATGTCAACCATATATAGTCGATACTATATGGAGACCCAATTCATGTACACTTTCCAAGTTGAAATTCCCTAGATATGCGTGCACTCATATCTAATAGAAGTCAAGAAGGAAAATGTAAGGGATTGTGATTGTCAACTATTTTATAAAAATAAGCCAGATCATTTTCACAAACATCATTGATTAGCCACACAAACATCACTCATTGAAGATAAAGTCATACATATATTATTCAGGAAAGAACAAGAGAATAATTTTATGAAATGAAAGTACAAGTACATAGGATTTAAAACATCCTATACATCATCTGGAAGAACAAATAACTATCTAACTGAAAAAGAGATAAGAAATAGAAATCTAGCTAGTCTATCCTCCATGCCCCTTTATTTGGTAGATTCAGGTACATTGAGGTGCATTATTTGTTCTTTGTACCTAGAAAATACAAGAAACAAAATCATTAACATAAGTTGGTATGTGTCTCAAAATATAGTACTGTGATTGCATAATTCAGATACTTGAAGGAACAAAAGAAAGAAAAGAAAGACATTGTTTAAGGCGAAAAATCAAGTAAACACATCTTTCATACCTATCATTGGTTGCAGTTGTACTACAAATTTCTATTGGCACTTATCATACATCTAATATGGGAAAATTAATGTATCATATATCTAGCATGGGCAATTCATCATACATCCATACTAGTAAATATACCATACATCCATGTTGGGCTATTTGTGCTCTAGTAGCTACAACTCATCAACATTTCATTTATGTTTCATTTAGATTTGGTGAAGCATAATTACTAGTAATCATCCAACTAAGTATAGAAAATAAGTCACCCAAGATGCATCATTTCTTATGCAACAAGGGAAAACTAGTCGTATACTTAATAATTGCCACATACCTGTTTTGATTAGATCTGGAATCCAAGAGTCTAAAGGAATAGTAAATAGAACACCCTAAAAGGAAATAAATACCTAATGTCATTATGTGTTGTCAACACCTCATTTTAGGGTTTTTGACTAACTAGGGTTTCCCTTTAGGGTTCACATGATCCAATGTGTTCAAGGTCATATCTAGGGTTTTTGGGTCGACTAAGAGCATAAGGGATCATGACATAGTTAGGGTTTGGCAAGTAAAAGCATGAAAATACACATATGTAGAGAGAGAGAAATGAGAAATTAGAGTTTCTAGATAATCATTCATACATGATTAGGGTTTCATAAAGAAAAAGGATCAGGGACCTTACTAGGGTTTGATTTACACCATAGGTCAGGTTGTAACACTTAATATTCATTATTGCATTTTAAAGGGCCTAAACGTATAAACTACACTATAGGCTGATATTTTGGAATAGGGTTATGAATCATACCATGAGAACATTTTTATTAGGTTCCTCGTATTTTTCTAATAATTTTTATATATACGTTTGCTATTGTCTGGTATTCCTACTAATTTCTATGATTTTCCTAAGATAATCTATTTTCTATTGATTAAATAAAATGTGAGGGATATTACTTGATCAATAGTTGGATCTGTCTGGATCGACGACTCAGATTGATCCCTGGTGTTGTGGGTTCAACACAGCTTGTTGACTTGTACTGGATGACTCGCGACCATGTTTAGTTGAGTTGGTTATCACAGATTGGTCCACATCAGTCCAAGTCAGCGACATGCCCTCTCCTCTCCTTCCTTTACTGTTGCTTGCTCAAGCAGCCTACTATGTACAACTCTGGTGAGGTGGTGAGGCTTCTAGAACCTAGATTAGGGTGAAAAAGAGGTACCACCACCTTCGTGTGTTTTTTCTGAGTCAGTACGGCTAGCGAGGTGAGTGTGGCTGCCTTTGGGTCTCCCAGTCGCTATTGTGGGAGGAGAGGTCCCCGGTAGTAGATAGGTCCAAGAGGAAGAAGGGGGTTATGAGGAGGTTGTGATGTCATTAATGTTTGTATGTATGCCCTGAGAGCCAATCATGGGATGATTGGTGGGATACATTAAGATTGATTTGATAAGCATCAAAGGCAAGCTTCCAATTCTTTCTGGTTCAGTCATATGAGATAATGATGGAACATATTGAATGTCTAGAGAATAACAGTGCTCAATGATGTATGCTTTCAGGTTGAGGACTTGAACGATGAGATCATACATATGCTAAGAGTTTGTACATTCTTATTATGTCCCTAGTCAGATGTCATTGTGGAAGGTAGATAGAGAACAATGACACACAAGACTAGATTGTGGTATTGGTTGATGACAAAATCTCATTAGTCATGATATGGAGATATCAAACCAAACACATAGGTACTTGTTAGAGAACAAGTGTACCGGATAGACCCACCGTGAGTTTGACACATGGAACCATGAAATGATAGTCACAGTCAGTTCTCACAGTGATGGTGGTGAGTGTGATTCTTTGATCTAAAATCACTACACTCAACACATATCGTTGGGTACACTTTGACATCATCAAACACAGTCCTGAAACAGGGGTTGTTATAAAGGTGATGATTGGGTGCCTTTGACACATGGGGCTTTTGAGGGGTGAGTGATAGATATGGGATTTGTCCCTCCTGAGGGAGTTTGATATCCATGGCCACTTGATGAGTAAGATTGAGATAGGTGTGAATGCATGTGTGAATCAATATGTGATATTGATGTCATACATATCTCTTCCAATCTACTCTGAGATCAAGAAAGTGAATGAACATTGACAGGATGACTGTTCCATGACTCGAGTTCATTCAGGATATCAGTGACAAAGGAATTATACATTCACTGTAACACCATTCATGGATTGTAGGATTGAAAGTTGTTCTCTAACTTTCCTTTTCACATGGGTAGCACTGATGTGCGACTAGGCACCGCTCTTTGCTTGTGAAGTCATAAGTGTTATGGACTTTCACTGCCAATGTGAAATGGACATGCAGGGTCACACACATAGGATTTAACTTGGAAGAGGAGTTTATCCACAAATGATGTTTAGATTGAATACTAAAGGAGTTTAGTAGTTCAATTAAACACTCCATTAATTGATAGCTCAAAATCATAGTGTTCAAGGTGTTGGACCAGATGATTAAGAGTGTTGGATTGATTGGAACTGCAATTGACTGATTTGCATAGTCTGATGCCCCAACCGATCGGCTCATGGGACGAACCGATCGGCTCTGGTTGGTGAACCGATTGGCTCAACTGGTGAGACGATCGGCTCATGTATCAATGAGACGATCGGTTCATGTATCAATGATACGATCAACTCAATTGTTGAACCGGTCGACTCATGTGACCAACTGAGATCGTTTGGAAAGTCAGAAAATTCTTTTTGCAAATACAATTTGTTTCACTTGTACAAATTTGATTTGGATAAGGACTAATATTTGATTAGTTGGAAACAAATATGAAAGTCAATTTGAGTTGTCAATCCCGAAAGTCCCGGTGAGACCAGGAGATGCACATGCACCATCCAAGATCGGAGGTGAAGACCGCGCAAGCTGTGAGGTAACGTCATCGAACAAGCCTCGGGACAAGGTATGTCTCTACAAACCATCCTTCCTACTGTATAGACGTTGACGCGATTCTTTTATTCTAGGTTTGGGAGAAGAAATTTTTTGTTTCTGCTTCCTTGTCTGTCTCCCCTAAAACCCAATAGTGGTATCAGAGCCACGTCAACTGCTCTATACTTTAGGATTATTGATATGATCGATTTTGGTTTGTCGCCTTTATTTATTGCATACGATGCGAATAAAATTGTATTTATGCATGTCCAATCATAAATCCACAAATCCCAATATACATATATGATACGTAATATGAATGCACTCAATACACTTCGCCCTTAAATGAGTTTTGTGGTGGATGTATAGCGTGGTTATGGCCAATAAACCCTATATGTGTGTGCTTGGTTGTATGTAGTTGCTTGCATCTCGGTCTGCATACCGATTCCCTACCTCCTTATTCCTAATGTAAGTCAAGATTTCTTTCCTACGTTTGCTCCCCCTGAATGTAACTTGGGGTTTCCCAATTTAAATGTAAATAGGATAGATCTTTTATTTCCTGTTATGTCAAAGAATGGAGGACAATCTAGCGACGACTGAGACGACCGGTTCAAGGCGTGAACTGATTGGTTGGCAATCCAAACGATCAGCTCAAGGAGCGAGATGATCGGGTGGCGGCTATGAGGAGATGCATGACGACCAGGCGAACTGATCAGTTGGAGGAGCCAACCGATCGGCTGGTGGCACCTAGACGACCGGCCAGGGCGAGCAGGTCTTTCATGTGATGATTTGATCAAATCAGACGGCTATAGCACTTCATCATGGACAGGGGTCATGTGATGTAGACCTAGATGACTGTGATTCCTCTTGGCTCGAGGAATCACATTAGGATGGCCATAATCATTGCTTTTATCATTTTGCATGTTTTCTGTGGGATATAGAATGTATATGATACGTATGATGTATTGTGGTGATTGGATATGTATATGTACCTATAAAAACCAAATCCCTCATTAAATATTAAATTTTTAGATTCCTTCCAAAAGCGACACACGTGAAAAGCTTGATCGACCAAGTGTGGGCACGCCCTAGTGTGGTGCACCGTCTATGTCGTGGAAGCGTGAAGGATGAATGTGTGGGTCTACCCTAGTAGGGTGCATATTCATCATGTTGGCTTTGGGTCGGACTTAACAAGGTGACCTAGATAGGATGTAGCACCTTGAGGCATGGAGGTGATCATGGCAAGGAGTTGCATATGACATCTTTCAAGAGTTACATATGATGCAATTGGCAAAAGTTGCCTACCTAGAAGATCTAAGTTGTGGGTGACATCCCTAGTTGGTCCATGACTCAGAGGATTTCAGGATCTTGACCCACTAGAAGATTATACATTGCAATCTTCTGAATTGATGGTGAGTGCTATCAATTTGAACATAAATAGTGGGAGCGGAAATTAAATAAAGTCCTAATTATATCGTCATCCTTTCAAATCAATCAAATAAGTAAAAATTGAGTTTTGGACTAAATTGCATATATTTCCTTTTGTAGTTTAAATGACAGCAAACAACAATCACTTTTCATTGCGATCAGTCCTTGAAAAGGACAAGCTAAATGGAACTAACTTCCACGACTGGTTTAGGACATTGAGAATTATTCTTACTCAAGAGCAAAAGATCTATGTCCTGGATACTCCAGTTCCAGAGGAACCTGCTCCTACCGCACCAAAGGAAGAAAGGGATGCTTATAAGAAGCATTCCGATGATGCCATTGATGCAAAGTGCTTGATGTTGTGCTCAATGAACCACGAGTTGCAAAGACAACATGAGAACATGGGTGTCATTGAGATGATTCAGCATCTCAAGAACATGTATGAAGATCAAGCATGGTAAGAGAGATATGATGTCTCCAGGGTGTTGTTCAAGTGTGTCATGATAGAAGGAGATGTAGTTGGTCCTCACACACTCAAAATGATTGGGTATGTGGAGAACCTGACAAGACTGGGATTTCCCCTGAGCCAAGAGTTGGTTACTGACGTGATACTGCAATCATTGCTAGAATCTTACAGTCAGTTTGTGATGAACTACAACATGAACAACTTTGACAAGCCACTGACAGAGTTGTTGGGCATGTTGAGGACAGCCGAGACACAGATGAAGAAGGAAAAGCCTAAGTCTATGATGATGATCAACAACAAGAAAGTCAAGTCCAAGCATAAGGGCAAAGGCAAGACTAAGAAAGGTTTTGATGCTAGCCAGCAGCCCAAGTCATCTTCAACTCTCAAGTCCAAGGGAGGCATGACCAAGAGAGGCAATTGTCGCCATGGTCAAAAGCCAGGACATTGGAAAAGGAATTTCCCACTCTATCTGGAAGAACTAAAGAAGAAGGAGGCGACATACGTATCCACCTGAAGGTGTCATGAAATAAACTTGTAACACTTTTTGAGGTATATGATACCAAGATATAAAGTGTAAAGCACCCAATAAATGGGGCAAATGTTGCCGCCATAGATAGGAGTACTTTAGTTTATTTTCAGCCTTAAAGGCATGTAATAGAGTTATGAACAGCTATTTCATATTTTCCAATAGATAGAAACACATTATTTTTTCATATTGTATGACAATAATGGCAATTAATAAAGTTGATGTTTCAATCTTTGTGGCAATGCCTTGTTTATCTTGTGGTACTTGGCATGCATAAGATAAAATGATACCTAAAAGTTATTGATAACTCAAACAATCAAATTAGCATAAATCATGAGAAATTCATTTCTAGTTTCCATATGATGGATAAGTCTAGACTCTTTCAGTTAGAGAACCAGTAAGAGACATGAATCTCTTGGACATGATTAATCAATCTTCACTAGTGGTAGTGGAAGAATGACTATCCTATTAGGTATAATACATGTGATGTATTTACATACCTATTGAAGAAAATGCTAATACTTCAAGCGGTGTTTATAGAAATACCAATATGAATATCTTGAAGTGTTCAAGAATATCATAGATGAAGTACAAATTTGGTAAAGTATTAATTCTTGATGAGATCAATGAATGAAATACTTGGACCAAATGTTTGAGAACCTTGTGAGTGATTATGATTGTGTATCATAGTGAACTCATGATTAAGGCATGGCGATGTCTAAATCAACAAGGAATCACACTCTAAGGAGTTAGAGGATGATTATCAAATCACTAAATTCTTCTAAATAAATAATACCCTACACTAATAAAGGACATTAAGAATCACAAGGAGTTGTGAGTTCTTATATCCTTGACAGATACACCCCGATTATCTATGTGATGAGTTGGACATGTGATGAGTCAACTATCTAGATGAATATGAGGAACCGGAGTTTGAGTTATGGTTTATGACCATTACATCCTAAATGACTTCCTTGTGAACCATAAGGTATGACCTTGATGGTAGCACCCATTGGGATGAAATCCATAAGTGCAAATGAGCCTTAAGCGTTAAGACATGTGGATAACATTTTGAGAAGGATGATGCTTGTTGATTACAACTTAATGACTAAGACATTTGGCATACGGATACTAAAACAATATTCCTATGAGGAATAAAATAAGGATGTGTACGTGACACAACCTATAAGGTTTATGAATCTATTAATGCAAATGAAGTCTATA
This sequence comes from Alisma plantago-aquatica, assembly GCA_963693085.1. Taxonomy (NCBI): domain Eukaryota; kingdom Viridiplantae; phylum Streptophyta; class Magnoliopsida; order Alismatales; family Alismataceae; genus Alisma; species Alisma plantago-aquatica. The sequence goes on along the minus strand of OY856412.1, from coordinate 1,188,257,625 downwards.
AGTTACAATGGACTAATCAATATGATTGATTAAGTACAAGCAACTTGGAGCTGGATCTTTACTTTGATGATATAGTCAAAGGGTTTGAATGATATGTCAAAAATAAAGAGGGATCTGTGATTTAGTGGGAGCGCATTTACATTCCACATGTTGATGTGAAATGGAAATGTTCTAGAATGGAAATCCAAAGTGGAAATTATCTTTAGGGAAGATAGAGACGTTTCCTATGTGATAGGAATAGAGATATATAGAGATAGTTCTTGAAAACCTCTTGACCTGAAAAGAGAAAGCATACATTAGCAATCTATATTGAAGGGTTCAGTGTGCATAGATTCAGTGGGGGAAAACGTGTCCATGTTACATGGAGTTGGTATCCTAAGACCAAGTGTCCAATTCTTATGAAGAATGGGAACACTAAGAATAGATAAGGATCTATCATGTATGTAATCATCCCATAATCTTGCATGTATGGACATGGCAAGAATAAAATGCATTAATCATCTTGTATGTAGGACATGACAATATGATATGCTCGTCCTGATAACTCGTATGTGGGACATGACGTGTGGATGTCTGTCTAGTTCTATTAAGGGTTACTGGAATACCATGAGAACTTGATAAGTACTTGAGAAGTACTAGTTCTATGGAAATAAGGAAGGGTTCACTGTAAAGAGTTACACTTATGCAAACTTCCGAAAAGGACAGAAAATTAATCACAAAATATATATGGGATATATAAAAGTGAACGTTTGTTGATAAATGGAAACGTTCCAATAAAGTTGTTTTAAAAAGGACATGTCGAGTATCTATGTGTTAGAGAACATTAGTGGGTACTATATGGATATGGGAGTTCATAGAGATGAACTTATAGATATTCCGGTCATTGATGACAAGTTAGGACTGCTTGGTCATGCAATGTGGTTAAAGGTTAGCAAAGGAATACTATATCGCATATTACAGCAACTCCATCTCATATGTGTGACGTACATCGAAGAGATGAGAGACATGCAGTTAATATTGACTTTGGCAAGGTGTTTCCATAACTCACTATGTTAGCACTAGAGCACAGTAACATGTGGGACATGTTTGAAGATCACTATGAATATGATTCAAGGGTGATTGGCTCGCAGTGCAAGTGGGAGTCTGTTGGTATGTATGCCCTAAGAGCCAATCATGGGATGATTGGTGGCATACATTAAGATTGATTTGATAAACATCATAGGCAAGCTTCCAATTCTTTCTGGTTCAGTCATATGAGATAATGATAGAATATATTGAATGTCTAGAGAATGACAGTACTCAATGACGTATGCTTTCAGGTTGAGGACCTGAACGATGAGATCATACAGATGCTAAGAGTTTGTACATTCTTATTATGTCCCTAGTCGGATGTCATTGCAGAAGTTAGATAGACAACAATGACACACAAGACTAGATTGTGGTGTTGGTTGATGACAGAATCTCATTAGTCATGATATGGAGATATCAAACCAAACACATAGGTACTTGTTAGAGAACAAGTGTACCGGACAGACCCACCGTGAGTTTGACACATGGAACCATGACATGATAGTCACATTCAGTTCTCACAGTGATGGTGGTGAGTGTGATTCTTTGACCTAAAATCACTATACTCAACACATGTCGTTGGGTACACTTTGACATCATCAAACATAGTCTTGAAACATGGGTTGTTATAAAGGTGATGATTGGGTGGCTTTGACACATGGGGATTTTGAGGGGTGAGTGATAGATATGGGATTTGTTAGAGAACAAGTGTACCGGACAGACCCACCGTGAGTTTGACACATAGAACCATGACATGATAGTCACAGTCAGTTCTCACAGTGATGGTGGTGAGTGTGATTCTTTGACCTAAAATCACTATACTCAACACATGTCGTTGGGTACACTTTGACATCATCAAACATAGTCTTGAAACATGGGTTGTTATAAAGGTGATGATTGGGTGGCTTTGACACATGGGGATTTTGAGGGGTGAGTGATAGATATGGGATTTGTCCTTCCTGAGGAAGTTTGATATCCATGGCCACTTGATGAGTAGGATTGAGATAGGCGTGCACGCATGTGTGAATCAGTATGTGATATTTATGTCATACATATCTACTCCAATCTACTCTGAGATCAAGAAAGTGAATGAACATTGATAGGATGACTATTCCATGCCTCAAGTTCATTCGGGATATCAGTGACAAAGGAATTATACATTCGTTGTAACACCATTCACGGATTGTAGGATTGAAAGTTGTTCTCCAACTTTCCTTTTCACTTGGGTAGCACTGATGTGCGACTAGGCACCGCTCTTTACTTGTGAAGTCATAAGTGTTATGGACTTTCACTGCCAACGTGAAATGGACTTGTAGGGTCACACGCATATGATTTAACTTGTAAGAGGAGTTTATCCACAAACGATGTTTGGATTGAATACTAAAGGAGTTTAGTATTTCAATTAAACACTCAATTAAGTGATAGCTCAAAATCATAGTGTTCAAGGTGTTGGACCAGATGATTAAGAGTTTCAGATTGATTGGAACTACAATTGACAGATTTGCATAGTCTGATGCCCCAACCAATCGGCTCATGGGATGAACCGATCGGCTCAGGATGGTGAATTGATAGGCTCAACTGGTGATACAATTGGCTCATGTATCAATGAGATGATCAACTCAATTGTTGAACCTGTCGACTCATGTGACCAACCGAGATCGTTTGGATAGTCAAAAAAATCTTTTTGCAAATACAATTTGTTTCACTTGTACAAATTCGATTTGGACAAGGACTAATATTTGATTATTTGGAAACAAATATGAAAGTCAATTTGAGTTGGATCAGGATCACGAACCGATCGGCTCAGAGCCCCAGACGATCGGCTCAGGTCCCAAACGATCGACTCAGGGCCCGAAACTATTGTTTCAGGGTGTGAACTGATCGGTTAAACTGCCACAGTATGTTAGTTTTTGTGGAAATATCGAACCCTTCTACTCCTACTTTAATCCCGTATTGGTCGGGGTAGAGAACCCTGTCCCATGACCCTCCTATATATAGGGGTATTGGGGGCTTCTTAAGAACAACAACTAAGAACACCAGTTGCTCTGTAAAGTTGTCGTTCTCTCTGGTTGTGGTAACCGAGAGAGCCCAAGCAAGTGCTACCCGATAAGGGAGGCACAACAAGGGAAAGACAACTACAAAAAGCGACTGGTGGGAGGAGAGTGTGTCAGTGACTAGTACGCCGACAGGAGGGTGTGACTCCTTTTGATTCCTTGTGGGACAAGGAGATCGGAGTTCCAGGTGGTCTGTGTGGACTACTTCAGAGGCGGGAGACCTCTGCCGCTCAGAGGACAACTTTCAATCCCGACAATCCCGGTGAGACCAGGAGCTACACAAACACCATCCAAGACCGGAGGTGAAGACCGTGCAAGCCGCGAGGTAACGTCACCGAGCAAGCCTCAGGACAAGGTATGTCTCTACAAACCATCCTTCCAACTATATATACGTTGATGTGGTTCCTTTATTCTAGGTTTGGGAGAAGAAAATTTTTGTTTCTGCTGCCTTCTCTGTCTCCCCTAAAACCCAACAATTAAGCCTCATGGCGGTCCCCCAAAGGTGATGGCGAGGAGAAATGTGGGTGATGGTGGCTCCTGGAGTAGGTAGAGCTCTAGGTCGAGCAGAGGCATAGGAGATTTGGGTTAGGGTGATGGCGATGCTTCTTGGTGCAATTGAGGGTGTGGGATGATCAATGGATGCTTGGCAGAGCTTATGGGATACTTATATATGCATGAGGAGGTGTAGAGGGGTCAGCCCTAAAATGGGTGTCGCCTCCAGATGAGAGTCACAAAGAGATGGGAAGCAGTTCTCCCTTATTTGAGGGTTAGGGGGCATGTAGTGAAGGTTGTTTGGTTTGTTTTGATGTGGGGAGGAAGAATATCCTGCTCTGCTCATGACATAGCGGTGAGATAAGGAGGAAGGGGTTGAGGTCAGGTAGCTTAGTTGTTTGGGGTTGGGGCTGAGATAAGAGGGAGGAGGAAGATGAGCCCCTAACCATTAGATCCCCTTGTGATCCCAAAGGTTAGGATCCTAGGGTTAGGATCTCACAGACCCAACCTGAAGCTGCATGACACATAAATGTGTCGCGACCTAGTTATTTTTGTATGGAACCTAGGTCTTAGGCTTAATATAAATGAAGCATTGTACATTAATTTTGATTGGTCATATCTCCTAATTGGTTCAAACAATTGAAGTGAAATTTTAGGTGGAGCTTCAAGATGTCATTACCCTACTATGATATAAAATTGACATTCAAACATGAATATTTGTTATGTAAATTGATTATGTACCCTAATAAATGTAATTTATCTAACCTAAAATTTAGGGTTTGGATTTTCATGACATTGATAATCGCTTTTAGTCAACTAAGCAAGGGATATGGTTGAGGGTATTATTGGAATTAACAATTTAAAAAAAGAGATAATATAAATAAAAACTCACTTTGTCAAATTCTTCCTTCCTTTTAAAGAATTTCGTCCTCAAAATTCAAGCATCTTGAAACAGGTGCGTATATTTCTGCTCGACCTCGGACTTGAGATCCCAGGTGGCATTAGTCTGATCATGGTGGTTCTAGAGAACTTTCACCATATATATATGTTGATTATTGTTAAGCTCCTTTGTCTTGAAATCAAGAATTTTGACTGGGAACTCAACATAAGATAGATCATCTTTCAGCTCTAGAGGCTCATGATTCAGAATGTGACTAGGATCTTTGACATAAGGCTTTAGATTTGATACATGAAAGACATTATGCATGGAACTATATTGAGGTGGAAAAGTGAGACGATAGGCACATTTACCAACCCTTTCTAGAATCTCAAAGGGTCCAACATAATGAGGACAGAGCTTTCCTTTATTCTTAGCCAAAGCTCAAATAGGTCGGATCTTCAAAAAGACATGATCACCTTCCTTGAATTGATGTTCCTGCCTGTGAGCATCTACATTCAAGTTCTTCCTATCATGTGCCCACTTCATCCTCTGCCTGATCATTGCAACATTATCTATATACAACTACATCTCCTCAGATTTCATCAAAGTATGTTCTCCGATGTCATCCCAGTGTAGTGGAGATCTTCACGGTCGGCCATAGAGAGCTTCATAGGGAGGCATCCCAATACTTGCCTGATAGCTATTATTAGATGCAAAATCAGATAAGGGCAAATAATGGTCCCACGAGCCTTCCCAATCAAGAACACAAGCTCACAAAAGATCTTCCTGATCTATACTATGCGTTCTGACTGCCCGTTTTTCTACAGATGGTAGGCTATATTGAAGCTCAATTTGGTGCCCAATTATTCTTGAACATGTTTCCACATCTTTGAGGTGAACTTTGGGTCCCTGTCTGAGACAATGGACACTATAACTCCATGCAGATGTAATATCTCTTGTATGTAAAGGTAGGCCAGCTCAAAAACTTTTGCAGTAGTCTTTACAGGAAGAAAATGAGCTAACTTTATGAGACGATCCACTATAACCCATGTATTGTTGTATCCTTTCTTGGTCCCGGGTAGTCCCACCATAATATCCATGGTGATGTGTTCCCATTTCCATTCTGGGATTTCCAATGGTGTAGTAAACCACCTGGCCTCTAGTATTCTACCTTAATTCTCTGGCATGTCAGACATCTGGACACAAATTAAACAATATCATGTTTCATGCCCGTCCACTAGAACTAACGTTGTAGGTCTTTGTACATCTTAGTTGTGTCAGGATGAGTTGTGTACTTTGACCCATGTGCCTCACTGAGAATCCTGATCTTCACAACTGACTGTTCAGGAACCCACATCTGGTTTTTGTATTGAAGACCACCATCAAGACCCACAGACAAATGTGTTTGAGGCTTTGACAGGAGAGAGGAGAGCTCAATAAGATCAGGACTAGCTTTTTGTGCTTCAAGAAGTTCAGACTGATGACCAGACATAATTAAGATATTCTTGACCTGGAGACGATCAGATAAAAATTGTGGCTTCCATCCCATCAGATCCTCCATATTCCTCCAGATAGGAACAAATAAATATGCACATACTGCCCTTTTTCTACTAAGAGCATCAACAACTACATTAGCTTTGCCTGTATGGTAGTCGATAGTAAAATTGTAGTCCTTCAGGTACTTGATCCATCGATGTTGACGCAAGTTCAGATCCTTGTGTGTCAGGATGTACTTCAGGCTTTTGTAGTTAGTGAAGATATCAAATGTCGCCCCGTATAGGTAGTGCCTCCAGATTTTGAGATCATGAATGATTGCAGCTAGTTCCAAATCATGTGTGGGATAATTAGGTTCATTGGGTTTTAGCTGTCTGGATGCAAAGGCCACCACTTTTTCGTGTCATTGCAAGACACATCCTAACCCATTTCTTGAAGTATCAGTGAAGATCATGAACCCTTCATTGCCAAATGGTACGACTAGAACAGGAGCCAATGTCAACTCCTACTTTAATTTCTAGAAAGTGGGCTCACAAGTAGCTGACCAGATGAAGTGCTCATCCTTCTAAGTTAGCTTAGTCAGAGGAAGTGCCACTTTGGAGAAGTTCAGAATAAAGCGATGATAATATCCGGCTAGACCCAAGAAACTGCAGATTTCAAAAGGATTTTGAGGAGGTTGCCAATCAAGTGCAGTAGATACTTTGGCGAGATCAACAGATATGTTACCCCCCAAAATGAGATGTCCAAGAAACATGACTTTATCAATATCGAATTCACATTTAGAAAGTTAGCCATAGAATTGCTAGGCTCAAAGGATTTCAAAAACTGCCTTCAAGTGATCACGATGTTATTCCATCAATTCAGAATAGATCAGGATGTCATCGATGAATACGACCACAAACTCATCAAGATATGGTTGGAAGACTTTGTTCATCAGATTCATGAACACACCAGGTGCATTGGTCAACCCAAATGGCATAACTAGAAATTTGTAATCCCCATAAGGAGTTTGAAAAGAATTTTTGAAAATATCTGAATCTTTGATTTTAAGTTGATGGTATCCAGAGTGAAGATCAATTTCTGAGAAAATTTTGGCAATGTGAAGCTGATCAAAGAGGCCATCAATGCAAGGGAGAGGATACTTGTTTTTAATAGTGGCTTGGTTCAACATGTGATAGTCAATACACATGCATAGAACAGTCTTTCATTTTGACAAAGAGAATGGGCGCACCCTAAGGGGAAACTCTAGGATGTATAAAATATTTGTTGAGAAGTTCTTGCAACTGTTTCTTCAACTCCATAAGCTCAGCAGGAGCCATCCTATACAGTTCCCTAGAAATCAGAGTGGTTCCAGGAAGAAGGTCTATGGAGAACTCAATGTCTCTATTTGGAAGCATCCCAAGAAACTCCTCCAGAAATACATTGAGAAAATCACGTACTACCTCCAGTCTTTCTACAGGCCCATTGTTCGAACTGGTCTTTGAGACTAATGCGAGAAAGTCTTTACATCCTTTAGAAATGAGCTTTTTAGCTTTATGAGAAGAACTTATAATGTTATTACAGAATCCGCTTCCCCAAGGGATCACCACAGGACAGGAATGAGGCTGAGAGAAAACTACCATCTTGTTTCTATAGTCAATGTGAGCATGATACGTGTATATCCAATCAATACCAAGTATATCAAAGTTTTTCATGGTTAAGAGAATAAATTTTAAGGGCATATCATGATTTTTGAATTTTAGAGGTAGGACATCAATTTTTTTTAGGGTAGTGAGTATTTTTCCACTAGGAGTAGACACATCCAGGATATATCCCAAGTCCCATATATGCAGGTGTAACATAGATGCCAGATTTTGAGAAATAAATGCATTTGTGGATCCACAATTGAATAAAGCTTTAACTAGATGATCATTTAACAATACGGTGCCTACATAGGATAATTGAGTTATGAATAATTTGAAGGCTTGAACAAGATATTAGATTATGAAAAGAATTTTGATTACCTTCAACAAGCTAGTTGGGATTTTCCTTGGGCTCTTATGTAATCACTTTGAAAACTCTATCATTGCAGTGTCCCTGAGGAGATGGAGCACCTGCTAGAGGTTTTCCAAGGATAGATGAAGTAGGGCACTTGGTGAGGAAATGACCCTCCTTCTTACATTTGTAGTGGACCGGCTCAGTATAGTGACAAGGTCCATCATACCCTCATCCACAAATTTTACATTTGTTGTCATAGTCCCTCAACTAGTTATAGATGTTATTCTATCCTCTTTTTCCTAAACCTCCTCCCTTTTCTGATCCCTTGTTGTTATGGCCAGGGTGGAACTTCCTAGTCTTATCCTCTTCGGTGGTGGTTAACCCTAAGTATCCCATATTAGAGGGCTTCTGTAGACCTTGTTCTCTTTTCTGCTTGAGGGCCATGTCTAGGGCTTTATATATGCTTCTAGGATGGGAGTCTATAATTAGGATTTTCAGATGGGCTGCCAGGCAGTCAACATAATGATCCACTAGGCGATCTTTAGTCTTAATAGGGGAATAACGTTCTAGAAGCCTAAACTTCTAAGTGTAATCAGTCACAGAGAGACTACCCTACTTAGCTCGATATGCATCTTCTCCTTCCTCTTCCTCTCATCTATAGTCATAAAACGATCAGTGTAGAGGGTTTTGAAGGCTTCCTACCCCATGTTATCTACTTCTTCTCCCCTATTCCTGCCATAGTTTTTCCACCAGATTTTTGCCCCTCCCTTAAGAAGATGGGAGGAAAATTTGACTTTGTTCTCACTGGGTACTTCTAGGGTATGGAAGGCATTCCCCACAAAAAAGATCCTGGCTTCAGCCTTATCCATGACTTCATGTTGGTCCTCTCCCCAAAAGGTACCAGGATTGAGCTTAACGAAATCTAACACAGTCATCTCCTTCGTCCTAGATGAGCTAGGTTCATGGGTTCCTTTTAGGGAAATGGTCTTCATGAAGTCTAGAAGGATTTTCTTTTGTTCTTCGCACCTTTCTCTGGATGCACTATTGGGATCAGGTACCTCAGAGGTTTCAGATTCCTTCCTCTTCTTAGATAATGACTCTTCAGAGGCCTTGGAGTTATGGGTTTTCAAAGGCATCCTGAAATTAGGTGGAACATATTAGATTTATCGTCATCATTTTTTTACTCATATTATAATTCATTATTCTTATTTATTAATTATGAATGATCTTAATGTTATGATTTGTGGGGGATAATCTATAATCCTTATCAGTCGGTCCTCAGGATTTTCTAAATAGAGTGACTCTTTTCCTAACCTTATGTCATAAAGGTTAGAGGGAAATGTTTATAGATGAAGAATGGGGGGGATTTTCCTATAGAAGAGATGAGAGGGAATATTTATAGATGAGTGATGGAGCTTCCACTTGCGTATATTTGCATGCACCACTAAAAATCCTAAAGATAGTAAATCTTTTAGGTTTAGCCTTGCTTATACTAGATTAAAAATTCCACCCACGTATGCTAGGATACATGGAAGTCTTATCGTAGTATAGTTAAGGGTCGAATCCATAGGACAATGGTATTGCTAAGATCAACAAGATGGAAAATGTTAGAATTTCATTTAACTCCTTAACAATCGGTATTTAAATAGAGAGTTGGTTTGATTGGTTAAACTAAGTGCAAGTAAAGTAAAAGCAAGAAAGTAAATTTAAGGTTGTAAATAATGTTAAGAAACCACTAGGATGTGATCCGCTTTCACCACCACTACGCATGGATCAAAACATGCAACATAGTAACATAACCTGCAATAAGAGTCTGAACAGTTAGTATCTTTGTAGATTTAGTTTCTTTTCAGAGAACTAACTATGAGAAGTGTGGGAATATTGCAACGCCAACCATCCCCAAACGAATGGTCACTTAATTTACATCATTCCCTTCGCAAAGTGTGTTCCTCGACTTATCAAGGTTGCACTTTCATACGTCAACTGATTCCATTTCATAGTATGAAAGTACAACGATGGAAGTGAGTTTACTCCACTTCTTGAAAAACACTCCTAGATACCAAAACAAATGCATGGTGGCTACATGCATCAGGAACCAACATTCAATTGAGATTTGAATCTAATAGTACAAACATAGACAATTCATACTAGAAGATAATAGGTAACACAAGTTGGTGATCAAGCGACAATCATTCATTAAACGATTGATGTCGAACTGAATAGAAAGTATATGTCTATTGCAAACTTATGAATTACATTGCATGAAATGAAAACATGGGTAGAGGGGCTACTCCCTGCACCCTAGTGTATAAGTATACTCGCTCATGGCAAGAAAAAAGAAGGGGGCAAGAAGAGAGAGAAATAGCATCATCTCCATGAAGGAGGGAGGAAGGTCGACTCCTTGGAGAGAGAGAGAGCAATGATCTTCACACTTCGTAGCTTGCTCGATGATGAATCCTCCTCTTCCCACCTTCTTTGTCGATGAGAGAGAAAGTAGCTCAGAAATGGAGTATGGGTCTCAGACCGGCAGCCTCGGGGCAGTGGGTGAAGGATGGAATGGCTCTGGAACAACAGAGGTAGCCTTTGGGCATCTGAAATCTGATGCTTTGTAAGGACCCCTCGGGTCTTATTTATAGGCTTTGAGTGAGGCTCAAACAGTTTTGGAAGTTTGGGCCCAAACGGTCGTGAAGACCGTTTGGACTCTCTCTCAGTTTGGAGACTGTTTGGATTCTTTTGGTTTGGAAACCATTTGAGTCCTCATGGTTTGGAAACTGTTTGCCTCTATTCATTCTTGGGACCGTGTAGCTTCATACGTTCTTAGGATATTTTGACTTTATACGGTCTTGGGACCGTTTGGTGTTCATTCGGTCTTGGGACCGTTCGGTGTCCATTCAGTCTTGGGACCGTTTGGTGTCCATTCGGTCTTGGGACTGTTTGGTGTCCATTCGGTGTTGGGACCGTTCGGTGTCCATTCGGTCTTGGGACCGTTCGGTGTCCATTCGGTCTTGGGACCATTTGGAGTCCATTCGGTCTTGGGACCATTTGGTGTTTTTGTAATTTTTTTGTGCTTCTGTAAGATATAAAAGGGGAAAAGTTAGTTGATGATATATTTATAATGAAGTGGAAAATTAAGGATTATGTCTAATTTATTTAAGAAAGAGTATGGAAAATTGAGGAAAACTAGTAAGATAACATCGCAAAATGGGAGGTTATCACCCCCCCTAACTTAGAGTCTAGCTTGTCCTCAAGCTAGATAGAGCTAAGACATGTAGTGGCGGGGCGATTTTATTTAGTGAAGATTTCCGTACTCTTGTTTCAATTCTAAACCAGAGATCTCTTAGAGTTTTATCAGGCTTCTTCTCACACTAACTCTTTCAGGTGTTGGGAGTTGCGTGGATCTCAAATTTCTTCCTTATCGCGTAGCTCATATTAGGACCACCTTTTCCTTGATCGCATTTCTGTGCATGTTTTCAACTCCAATCAGTTTTTTACTTCTTTGAAGAAAAACTAATGGGAACTAAAATGGGCATGAGGGTTGGCTAAAGGCTGATGTTAACTCCCCCTTTTTGTGGGGGAGGGTTTATCTAAACTTTTAAGTTCTCACTACCGGGCGCGACACATCTGCCTTTGAGAGGACAGCTAAATGTACCGGCCAGGTGAGTCCTTTATCAGCTTATTCATATATTCAGAGACCTTTGGATCTCATTATCGTGCATGACACATCTGTCTTTGTGAGGGAAGATGAATGTGCCGTCCAGGTGAGACCTTTATTGGTTCTTCATATAGGTCCTTAAGCGTGGCACAACTCTCATGTTTTTATTCAACACTCTGGCTTTTATTCTTATACTCACATGCTTAGGAGTTGGATAAAAAGGGATTTTGTTTGGGCTTCCAGGCCTCTTTTGAAAAGAAGAAAACTATTCTTGGAGTCTCCTGACATACACTTATTTTGATTTCGTACTTTGTGGTCCACTTGAGAGGTTCCTTGATTTAGATTTTACCTGGTTCCCTCCCGCCCTTGGAAGAGTTTTGGCTGGCTTTGGCCATGATGTTAACTTGAGGAGAGTCTGGAGCAAAATTGAAGCAAAAACATGAAAATCGGGTGTGAAAGTAATTTATTGATTTGACATCACATGCCTAAGTGCTTTTTCTATTGTTGCTTTTTTTGAGGTCTGCTTTGATTCTAAATTTAGTTGGGGGTGACTTTTTCCAAAAGTGATGTTATACTTATCTACAAGAATTATTCAAGGAAATTACTGAAAAAAGTCTAAAATGTGAAGGGAAAAATGGGATCAGTGCATAGAAAAGCAGAAGTGAGTAAAAAGAGCAGAGGGAGAAGGGTTGAAAAATGATACCTCACCCTTGTCCAGTGTACCCCCCCAACTTATCACTCACTCTATCCTCAGAGTTTCAAAGTGATAGGTTGAGAAGTATATGGACATGGGCATTAGGCGTCTATTAGTCCTTTGTTAGCTCCATGCGTTCGGAGAAGATTAGCAGCAAACTTCCCATGTAGAGCGTTGTAATCCACATCCGTCATGTCCTCTACTGGTCGTCCAAGAATAGCGATGGTGTACATCCAGTAGAGGACATGCAAACCACAGTCGTTTGACTCTCGGAGCTGTTGGGGGCATCTATGGCAGAAGGCTGGGTGATGAAAGTGTTCTTTATCGTACGCCCTTGTGTGCTTGCTTAAGAGATCATGTAGTTTGTCAGCACACTCCTTTGCCACCTCCTCCGTTGGCGTGTTAGATGTCACAGCATATAGCCTCTAGTTTGCATCAAACTGACTATCAGAACTGTTATAGATGATAGTTGTTCCGTTGTGAAGGTTTGTTTCCAGTAGCATCCAGTGTTCTGAGTGAAGGAAAGGAAGCATAATGAAATTCGGAGTCATATGTTGGAGGCAAGAGATGAGTGTCTTTGTGGTTCCGAAGTTATTTAGATTTAGGAGATCATCCTTCATATATGCTGACGCCATATAAACCGTAGGGTGATTCCATCTGAGGAGATATTGATAGGCGGTCATTAGACTCACGGATAGAGACCCTTTGAATTGTAAAGTTTCACGGTGCGTATCCGCCATAACTAGAATATCTCCAGCTAGAAAAACAAGATCATCTCTCTGGACATATAGCCTGGACATTATGAGTTGAAGTTCATTGTCAGAAAGACACATACAAGCCGCAAGGTCAAAATTGGGAAACATTGGTTTAATGGCAGATAGCGGAACCATTTGGGGATATGATCTTTTGATAGGGGCCCTGTTAATAAATTGATGTCCCCTTTATCCTTCACCATATTAAATGTGTAGGGGTCCCATAGTCTTTTTTCAGGGACCATGGCGGGTTGTTGTTTCTCCAACTCCTATAATGTTTGTCAGAACGACTATTTCTGTGGACGTTGGATAGCCGAGTAGAGGTATCGAGGGACGTCGTCTGGTGCCATAGTTGTGTCCTTGAAGAACCATCTGTCACATATGAGCTCCATGGCGTAACACCCTCGTAGAGAGTGAAAGTCTTCTGCGGCCAGCTCGGTGAAGGGGATTTGTTGATTAAGCGCTTGTATGTGGCATATAGTGAAGAATGTGCAATCCCCAAATCCTTCTTGCGTTTGGACTTGTGGGTTTATGATTCGGAACCATGGTTGGTTCCAACCTTGTCAGAGTGAGGGCTTTGCCTCCCAAATTAATTTTAGAAGCCGGAAAGAGATGCATCTTTCCTCCCTGGCTCCTAGACCAGCAAAATTGATGATTCCGACTTTAAGCTCACTAGCGTAGAAGTTGTACACTTTGGCGTCGCGAGCCTCTGTGTCGACAATCATGAGCAGCCAGTGGCTGAAAACTTGGAAGGGTACTGTGATATATTGTACCTCCCTTTCAATCCCCCTACGTAGCCACTCGATAGTCTTGTTGTGTAAGTCCTTGTACAGTAGACTTAGAGCCAAAGAAGGTGAAGCATTGAGAATTGGCTCCGGCCGTTTTGAGCTTTTGTATGTTTCGATGGCGTTGTCAAGAAGAACACAAAATATTTCCATCGTCACTATTGATTGAGGTCGAAGGATCACGCAGAAATCTTCATGTGTCAACTTGTGCTTAGTCTTTATATTTGTGTAGATGATGTCCTTTCCTTCTTTGGCATCATCTACGATAGTGTTCAGGATGAAGATATCCTGGACATCTAGGGTAGAGATGGCTGCCATGTCTAGTTCGTGCATCCTCTTAGGTAGAGGTGGCGGTGGGTGAAGCTCTTGCAACGGAGGAAAAGAAGTATGCTCTAGGTTGTCCATATAGTGTTGCAAAACTTCATCATTTTCTGAGTTAGAGTCAGAGTCGAGTTCATCATCTGTGTCTAGACTCACTCTGTATGACTCTTGTTGCTCTGGGGGTAAAGGCACTGATTGTTCTAGTGTGGAGAATGATGGGCTGCTGATGTTGGTGGACTAATGTTGGTTCCTAGGATACAATGCTGGAACTCAGCAAAAGCCGCTTCTTTGGTAGCTTCCCCCATAGATCCCATGGAAGAATAGTTAAGGAATTGATCCCCATATGATATGTTAATGTTGTCAGTGTGATTGGGGGATTTGGGATCTTGTCCACCTTCTTAGTGGTCTTTGTTTGCTTCCTTTGTTGAAGGTTCTGTTCCTCGGCTGGCTCCCTCCTCGATATGTCCTGGGTCATCAGGTTTGTCTTCTAAAGAGGAGGTGTCATTGTTGCAGTCAGCAGAGGAGTCAGAATCTTCTTCTTCGTCTTTGTCTTCTTCTTCTTCTTCTTCATCTTCCGCCTTATCTTTTGTTTGTTTTGGCATTGTTTTCTTGCACTACCGGTGAAGTGCTTGTAGTTCATCAAGAGCCACATGCACATGCTCATGTGTCTCAAGTAGTGCATCGTGGGTTTCCTTCAGATCAGAATATCGTGACTCGGCAGAGAGGAGTCATGCAGAAAGGCATCTAACTTGGGCTCATAGGTCACTGATTTCATTGTTTGACGACTCCTCTTGGCGGCTATTGAGTTGTGCGAGGGTGTTAGTGATGTCATCCAAATGCTTGCTGAAAGCAGTTTGTTGCTGCTTAAGCTCGCAAAGGCTCTCTGGCAGAGGTTGAGTCTGCGTAGAGATCTTGTCGACTTGTTGAGCCAACATTGCTTGTTGGATTTTCACCTCAAGCACCAACTGTGGCAGTTGTTGTAGGTGGTTGTCGATGCGTTCGACTTGCATGGCCGCTACTTCCTGTCATTGGTTGATGCTTGAGAGGATGCCAGGTAGGGTGTTGTTTTTCTCGTCGATCTTGGCGACCTATTTTGTAAGACACTGCACACAAGAAAAAATTGATTACATTATGTTAGAAGGGTCGGTGAGGAGGTTTCAGATGGCGTCAAATTGATGTCTGAATTCCTCACCGATGTTTGTAAAAGGGACCCCAAAAAAGGATGGGTGGGATGGCTGGGGTTAGGGTGGAAGGGTGGTAGTGTCTTGTGAAAGAGACACTGAAGATGGTCCCGCGAATTGTGTGGTGACTGTAGATGGAGTCACCAGCGGTTTCGGGGTGGTGGCGGATGCGAAGGGTGGCGACATTGATGGGAAAGCAGTTGAGGTGGAGGCGAATGAGGTGAAAGTGAGATCGGGCATTGATGTGAATGGAATGCCCGATGAGAAGGGGATTGAGGCAGAGGATGCAAGTGGAGGTGCGGATGTGGGGAGGGGATTTGTTGGTGGAATTATTGTGGAGAATGATGGGAGGGTGGTGGATTGTAGAATGGTGGAGGATGGTATCATGGTGGGGGGTGGAGGTAAGCTCAACATTTATACTCATGATAAAGGAGTCTAGTGATGAGGTGGTGATGTGTTCTTTAGGGAGAGGAGGTTCAGCTTCTTGGTGTAGTCTTGATGTCGGCGTCCCCGACAGTTGCTGTGCTTGAAAATGCCCTTTGGATGGTCGTTTCACAGGTATTTTTGTTATTCTTATAGTTGGGGCGGTGATGTTGTGCCCTGCTTGCCCCGCTTTGGATTTCTTTTGTTGTTCTTTCACCGAAGCTAGAAGATTTACAAGATCCTCTTCAGAAAAGAGTAGCTTTTCCTTGTCATAATCGACAAGCTCCGGAAGCGGCAGCGGAATCCTTGATGATTTAACTGCAGGGCAGAAGATGTAGTGCAACTTTGCATCCTTCTCCTTAATGATGTATGAGTTCTTTAAGGTTTGCTCATTGGTAAGAATGTCACCATTGATTACGGCACACCGGGGCAGTAGTCTATCCATCTTGAGATATTTTAGGATGGATGTTATATGTCCACCCATACACATTTCTTTGCTTAGGGCATAAGAAGAAAGCTTTTTTAGCATATGAAGTCCAATGTTGATGGGCATCCCATGTAAGACGAACTAGAGGATAAAAAGATCAGAAATGAGAACATTCCTGGCCTCAGTCCTTGGGAAAAGTGCACATGTGAGAATTTTGTGAAGCGTGTGCACCATCCCAAACTGAATATTTGAGACCTTGCAGGTCTTTGCCTCATAGTTTGGGATCCCTGTCAGGGATTTTCAGAAGTTATGTCTGTTAAATTGGGAGTTGTCTGTGCCAACTTGTTTAGATTTCTGCAGTTGCTCTAGGTTGTCGATAAAGATATCATTTAGCAAGTTTTTTGTAATGACAACCTTGTTGCCAAAGAGATTGGTGACCAGCCTGCGGTCACCTCCATCCCTTTCTCTATCCATAATTTCCACAGATTCTTTGTTGAGATGCGTGAATAATTCTGTAGTGGGCTCAACATAAGAGATTTTAGGGATGAAGCAGAGCCTAGAGAGATTGACATTGTCGAGTGGGTGAGGATTCTGTTATATATCCCCATCTTCATTAGTACGCTTGAGCAAACGTACTTTGTTGGTTTCAATGTTTTGTCAATGGATTGGAGGGTGTGGATGAATAGGTTTGCTGGTGGTGATGCTGGAGAAAATAGGAACAATGATGTGGGCGGGAGTAGTGGCGGCGGTGGTGGTGGTTGATGGAATGTATCCCGCCAGGGTTTTCTCTCTTGAAGTGGCGGGATGGACCTACTTTCTTGCCCGTTTCTTTATAGGTTGTTCTTTTGCAGCTTCCTGGGCCTTTCTCTTCCCCTTGGACTTTGCGGTTGGGGATTCGTCCTCAGAATTTGGCTCGTATTCGGAGCCTTCATCACTGGAAGAAATTTGTTCCACTTCTTGATTAGGCTCCTTGGTTAAACACATGTTGAGGCGGTCAATTTCATTCATGACTGCGAACATGTTGACTTTTGGTGGGACCTGTCCAATCTTGTTGTAGATGTCAACAACCTTCTAGAGCTTGGTGCAGTCTTCTATCAGTTGTTCCCTTGTCCAAAAGGGGGTGTGATCAGGCTTCTTTTGCGGGTGATGCCATATCTGAAAAGTTAGCAGAAAATCATGTGTTAAAAGGATTTGAAGTTGCAAAGATAACAAGTTTATTGAAAGAAAAGGTTACATTATGTATGTGTTAATGTTTTTTTAGGTTTTGGTGGATCCAAACGGTTTCAGGACCGTTTGGCTCCAAACGGTTTCAAAACCACAAGGGAGGTGGAACGTCGGGGTCGCAGCGGACGGCGGTGGAATTGGTGAAAAAGGTTCAATTTGTTCACGCGGTAGCGGTAACAACAATGATAGCAGCATTGGCGACAGTGAAAACGAGGCAGATGCAAAATGCCCTGGTGAGTCGGAGATGCTGGTGACTGTCATGGACTACCTTGCTGTGTGATGGTGCTGCTGACGACGACGGAGCAGTCGATGATGGTAATGAGGCGAGGAATGGTGATAACGACGTGTGGCGATGGTGCAGAAGTCGTAAAGGAACAGGTATCGAGGAAGCAACATTGGCAAAGATCGCAGAATGAACTGGGGTTGTGTGAGCAAGGGTGAGCGGGGGCAGGGAAGCTGGAGGGTTGGAACAGTGCTCGCGCACGGGTTTAGAAAACTAGAGATTCTAGAAGAAGAAAAAGGGAGGGGTTGGGGATATATTTATAGGATTTGGGGGGGGGCGTTACAAATTCCCAAGGGCAAATGGTTTTGAGACCGTTTGGGGTCCAACGGTTTCAAGACCGTTTGGGACCAAACAGTTTCAAAACCGTGAGGTTAAGATTTAATTGGATTTTATATTTTTATGTTTGTTTTGGTTATTTATGTGAATTTTATATTTTCAGATAAAACAAGATAAACCTAATCAAACAAAGAGAAAACTAGGCAACAAAAATAAAAAATTATGATACTCAGGTCTTGGGTTGCCTCCCAAGTAGCGCCTGGGTTTTACGTCGCTGGCCCGATGGAAATCCGGTTTGGTTATGTCAATGTTGAGGGATCGTGGATCTCGATAGTCTATCTTGGTATTTTGTCTGCTGGAGTATAGTATTTCTTCACTCTATGGCCATTGACTGTCCTCTCTCCTTCATTGTCATCAACAATGATGATGGCTCCAGTCGGATATATGTGCTTGATGGTAAAAGGCCCATACCACTTTGTACGAAGTTTCCCGGGGAACATTGAGTCTGGAGTTGAAAAGAAGGACTTTGTCTCCAATAGCGATGTCTTTTCTTTTGAGGTGACCATCGTGCCACATCTTGGTTTGTTCTTTGTAGATCCTGGCACTTTGGTATACAATCATTCTGAGCTCCTCAAGTTCTTGCAACTGGAGTTGTCTGTATTCGCCAGTGCTTTTAAAATCAAAATTTAGTTGTTTAATGGCCCACCAGGCCTTATGTTCCAGTTCAACTGGAAGATGACATGATTTCCCATATACCATATGGAATGGGGTTGTTCCTATCAGTGTTTTATAAGCTGTGCGGTAGGCCCAAAGGGCATTAGTAAGCTTGGTGGACCAGTCAGTACGATGTCTATTGACTGTTTTCTCTAAGATTGCCTTTAGTTGTCTATTCGAAACTTTGACTTGGCCACTAGTTTGTGGATGGTAAGGTGTGGTGACCTTATGGTTGACTCCATATTTTTTTAGGAGGGCTTCGAAGCTTCTTTCCATAAAATGGGTCCCTCCGTCGGATATGATAGTTCGGGGGACTCTGAATCTGGGGAAAATGATGTCTTTGAACATTTTGATGACTGGCTTTGAGTCACTGGATATGGTGGGTATAGCTTCTACCCATTTTGAGACATAATCCATAGCGACCAATATGTAAGAAAATCCATAGGATGTGGGGAAGGGACCCATGTAGTCTATTCCCCAAACATCAAAAAGTTTGATTTCTTGCCACAGAGTGAGAGGCATTTCATTCTGTTTAGTTATACCGCCAGAAAGATGACATGTATTGCATGATCTTACAAAATCATAGGAATCTCTTGCTATTGTTGGCCAAAAGAAACCCGATTGCAGAACTTTTAGAGCGGTCTTTTTCGAGCTCATGTGCCCCCTAGTGGGGCCAGAATGACAATGCTCTAAGACGGGGGTAATTTGCTCTTCTGGTATGCAGCGACAGAAAAGTCTATCTGCACATAGACGAAAGAGATAGGGTTCATCCCAGTAGTATTGTTTAACATCATGGAGAAATTTCTTTTTATCATGGTGAGAGGGGGAGGGGTGGATGATTCATGTAGCTAGATAGTTCACTATATCAGTGTACCAGGGGAATCCAGTGGTAATTTTCATAAGCTGGTCGTCAGGGAGGGAGTCTCGGATAGGTACTTTATCATCATCCTCAACTTCAATGTGGTTGAGATGATCAGCGAAGACATTTTCCACTCCGCTTTTGTCTTTTATTTCAAGATCAAATTCTTGCAGCATTAATACCTAGCGGATGAGTCTGGGTTTTGCATCCTATTTCTGAATAAGATATTTGATGGTGGAGTGGTATGTATATGCGATCACCTTTGATCCAAAATGATACGAATGAAATTTTTCAAAAGCGTAGATGACGGCTAAGAATTCCTTTTCAGTAGTAATATAATTCTTTTGTGCCTCATCTAACGTCTTGGATGTGTAGTATATTACATATGGCTTTTTGTCTATTCTCTGCCCCAGCACAACCCCTATGGCATAGTCGCTAGCGTCACACATTATTTCAAACGATTGTGACCAGTCAGGTGCTCATAGAATGGGTGCTGAGATTAAAGCATTCTTCAAAGTTGTGAAGCTGTGCAGGTATTCTTGGTCAAAGTTGAAATCAACATTCTCGGTCAATAGGTACGTCATAGGTTTTGCTATTTTCGAGAAGTCTTTGATAAATC
This sequence comes from Alisma plantago-aquatica, assembly GCA_963693085.1. Taxonomy (NCBI): domain Eukaryota; kingdom Viridiplantae; phylum Streptophyta; class Magnoliopsida; order Alismatales; family Alismataceae; genus Alisma; species Alisma plantago-aquatica. The sequence goes on along the minus strand of OY856412.1, from coordinate 1,188,237,450 downwards.
TTCAGTAGAACTCGGCATGACCCAAGAAGGCTCGCACTCCCCTTATGTCTTTGGGCGGTGACAACTTTGAGATGACATCAATTTTTGCCTTGTCTACTTCGATTCCTCTTTTTGGAGGATAACACCTTCAATCACCATAAAGTGACATTTTTCCCAGTTTAGAATAAGGTTTGTTTCCTCACATCTCTGTAGGAATTTACTTAGGTTGAGCAGATAGTTGTCAAAGGAATCTCCATATGCTAAAAAATCGTCTATAAACACCTCCATAATTGTTTCGGTTAGTCCCGTGAAGATAGCAGTCATGCACCTATGGAAGGTTGTGGGTGCATTGCATAGCCCGAAGGGCATCCTTCTGAAGGCATATGTTCCGAAGGGACAAGTAAATGTCATTTTTTCTTGGTCTTCGGGGTGAATTGGGATTTGGTAAAACCCAGAATATCCGTCGAGGTAGTAGAAATTTTTTTGGTGGGCTAGCCGCTCAAGGGCTTCGTCAAGGAAGGGTAAGGGAAAATGGTCTTTCCTTGTTGATTTGTTCAGTTTTCTGTAATCAATGCACATTCTCCAACCAATAACGGCCTGTGTAGGTACTAATTCATTCTTATCATTTAGGAAAACAGTGGTCCCCCCTTTTTTAGGGACCACTTGGATAGGACTAACCCACTGAGAGTCAGAAATTGGAAATATAATACCCACTTTCAAGAGTTAAGAAACTCGAGGCAAACTACCTCTTTCAGATTTGGGTTTAGTTTTCTCTGGTACTCCCTCGAAGGTTTGAAATCCTCTATCATAGGTAGTTTATGCATGCATAGAGCGGGGTTTATGCCTGTTAGGTCATTCATCTTGTACCCAATTGCTTTCTTGTGCTTCCTTAATTCAGTGAGAAGCCTTTCTTCCTGATCGTCATTCAAAGAGGAGCTAATGATAACTGGACATAATTTTCCTTCATCTAGGAAGACATGTTTGAGCCCAGTTGGTAGAGTTTTCATTTCTGAGGCTTTGGGTACTTCTGTTGTCTCTGATATGGAGATCAATTTTAGTTCTTCAAAAGTGGCTTCTGGGGCTTTTTCGGCTTGCTCCAAGTATTGCAGGCATTGCTGAACTAACTCGTTGGTTGAAAATTCAGCTTCCGAATTTATTAGAGCGTCCTCTAGGGCATCTGCTAGTTCTGGATTTTCTTACTTGATTTGAGACATTTTATCGATAGATTCAAGTAGAAAAACCTCTTCATTGATACTTGGGCTCTTCATGCTGTTAAAAACCCTGAACTGAATAGTTTCTTTACCCAGCCTCAATGTAATTGTTCTAGCCTCAACATCAATTAATGTTCTTTCTATGGCGAGGAAAGGTCTACCGAAAATTATCGGGTACCTTAGGTCTTCTTTTATATCCATAATGACGAAGTCACAAGGGACATAAGAGTCCCTCCCCACTCTTACTGGAATATCTTCAATGATTCCCAGGGGTGCAGTAATGGTGGAATCGGCGAGTTGGATGGTCATTGTTGTAGGCAATAAGTCTATAAACCCCAATCTTTTGCACATGGAAAATGGCATAATTGATATGCTGGCTCCCAAGTTGGCCAATCCCTTTTTACAAGAAGTATTCCCAATAGAACATTGTATGCCAAAGGAGCCAGGGTCCTTCTATTTTTTCAGCATTTTATTCAAAATGATATCAGAAGTGGTTTGGGCTAGCTTGACAGTTTCATGCTCCTCTGTCATATACTTCTTTGATAACAAGGTCTTCAGATACTTGGACCAGGCTGGGATTTTAGATAAGGCGTTAAGAAAAGGAATATCAACATAAAGTTTCTTCATTGCCTCTTTGAATTTCTGGAATCTAGAGTCTAGTCTGGTTTCCTTTAGCCTTCCAGGATAGGGTATCCTTGGCTTATATTGTGGAACCTCTGGTTCTTTGGGACCTTGTTCCTTTTCTTTTCTCTCTTCAACATCTTGACCTGATTCTTCTGTTGGGATGATTTCAGTTACATCCCCGTATTCTTGATTAACCGAGATGGCTTCAGTGAGGGCACGACCAGACCTTGTTGTAACAACATTTAATTATTCTGGTCTATGTTGGTCGTGTCTTAGATTTGCTTCTAGTTGGCCAGCGAAAGGGCCTAATGGAGGTTTTAGCTGAGCTGCTATCTGTGCTAACTGAGTTTCCACAGCTTTTTGCTTTACCTGCTGGTTAGCTAGCATGGTTTGTTGTGATTGCATCATTTTCCTTATCAAGGACAGTTCATCAGTCTGTTGTGGTGGGGCATTCTTCTGTTGAAATTGAGTGAGTTGTTGTTGCCCTTGAGGTGCCGACAACTGAGGTTGTTGCGGCTGTTGCAGCTAAGTTTGTTGTAATTGTGGGTGCAGAGGAGGGTGAGTATACTGGTAGTATGTGGAGGGATTTCTTGGGTAGTTGGATCTTTGGAAATTGTTTCTAAGGTTCCCTTGATTTTGGTTGTAGTTGCTTTGAAATCCAGGTGGTTGTTTGTTGGAGGATCCACCTTGTGTTTGATGTTGCGGGTTAGCAGTTCCCGCAGGATTTCCATATTGAAAACTAGGATGATTTCTCGGTTGATTTGGATTGTAGTAAGCTTGTCCTGGTATGGAATGAATGGAATTTACTTGTTTTGGCATTTGATCCTCATGGTGTTCAATGATCAGCTCATACTGTGGTTGGGGTAGCTGTAAATCCATCATTACATTGTATAGGAGGCCGCATGACAATGTAGGATGATCAGATGCATGACAGGCCTCGCAAGTTCTTGTGGCTGCTTCAACTTGTTGGGGGGTCTTCTTTCTGTCATACTCCCCAAATGATGCTTCAAGGGCTTGTTGTTTGTTGGCTATGGTCTTCAAAGCTTCAGCTATGGCTTTCATTTATGTGGATTCTTCATCTTTACAAACCTTTAGGACTCCTCCTGTGGTTTCCCTCCCCCAATTGGATTGATTTTCATCTTCGAGAGTGACGATCCTCTAGGCGTCTTCGTAGTTTTGTCTCATAAAGTTTCCTCCATATGAGGAATCTAAGAACTTTTTGATTTCATCACTTACTCCCCTATAAAAAGTTTCTATGAGTTGATTTTGTGAGATTCCATGGTGAGAGCACTTCCTCAAGAGTTCTTTGAACCTTTCCCATGAATCAGCCAGTGACTCTCCTGGTAGTTGAAGGAATTGGTTGATTTGCCCTCTGATTTGGTAGGTTAGTGAAGGTGGGATGAATTTCTCCAGAAACTTTTCTTCTAAGGGAGCCCAAGTGGTGATTGGCTCCCCGTCCAAGGAATTATACCAGCTTAGCGCTCTTCCAGACAAGGTGAAATTGAAGAGTCTAAGCATGACTGTGTCCATGGTTGTTCCAGCTTGTGGTACTAGCCTGCAAAGAGCCTTGAACCTCTTCAGATGGTCCATGCAGTCATCTCCGGCACTTCCAGAGAATGAGATGCCCTGTATTATTTGGATCCATTGTGTCCTAATCTCAAAATTAGGTGTGTCGATGAGTGGTGATTGGACCAAATGGTTGTCTTCGTAGTTCTTGGGAATAGCGTAGTCCCTTAGTTGCTTGCTCCTTATCAACAGTTGTGTAGCATCCTTGGCTGCTTCATTCTCAGCACGGATGCGGGCTTGCTCTTCAGCCCGTACTTCAGCCTGAACTTGGGCAGGCGTGTCGGCGATGAGTTGCGCTCGCTGGGCTGCTATGGCGGCGTTGACCCTTTCCATCACTAATGTAGCTTGATGTTGATCTTAAGCCATTTGTCTGACTCTTTGATAATTAAGTCTAATGTGGCGGTGGAAACTTCTCTCTACCTTAGAGTCATACTCTGGATCAGGGGAGAATCTGAGATTATGCATTGGTTGCATACACGTCTTCTACCTGAGTAGAGGAAGAAACACACTTTTCAGATGATGCGGGAGATATGATGAAATCAAGAGAATATGGAGTAATATCAAATAAAAAGTGTAAAACCCTAACCAACTAGCCAGATGATAAATGAAACTAAAACGTTATGTTGTCCCCGAAACCGACATCAATTTTTTATCGAGCTTCCACTTGCGTGGAGTTGTGTGCACCACTAAAAATCCTAAAGATAGTAAATCTTTTAGGTTTAACCTTGCTTATACTGGATTAAAAACTCCACCCACGTATGCTAGGATACGTGGAAGTCTAATCCTAGTATAGTTAAGGGTCGAATCCATAAGACAACGGTCTTGTTAAGATCAACAAGATGGAAAACATTATAATTTCATCATTTAACTCCTTAACAGTCTGTATTTAAATTGAAAGTTGGTTTGATTGGTTAAACTAAGTGCAAGTAAAGTAAAAGCAAGAAAGTAAATTTAAGGTTGTAAACAATGTTATGAAACCACTAGGATGTGATCGGCTTTGACCACCACTACGCATGGATCAAAACATGAAACATAGTAACATAACCTGCAATAAGAGTATGAACAGTTAGTATCCTTGTAGATTTAGTTTCCTTTCATAGAACTAACTACGAGAAGTGTGGGAATATTGCAACGCCAGCCATCCCCAAATGAATGGTCACTTACTTTACATCATTCCCTTCAAAAAGTGTGATCCTCGACTTATCAAGGTTGCACTTTCATACGTCAACTGATTCCATTTCATAGTATGAAAGTACAACGATGGAAGTGAGTTTACTCCACTTCTTGAAAAACACTCCTAGATATCGAAAAAAATGCATGGTGGCTACATGCATCAGGAACCAACATTCAATCGAGATTCGAATCTAATAGTACAAACGTAGAAAATTCATACTAGAAGATAATAGGTAACAAAGTTGGTGATCAAGCAACAAGAATTCATTAAACGATTGATGTCAAACTGAAAAGAAAGTATATCTCTATTGCAAACTTATGAATTACATTGCATGAAATGAAAACATGGGTAGCGGGGCTACTCCCCGTACCCTAGTGTATAAGACTACTCGCTCATGGCAAGAACAAAGAAGGGGGCGAGAAGAGAGAGAAAGAGCATCATCCCCACGAAGGAGGGAGGAAGGTCGACCCCTTGGAGAGAGAGAGAAACGATCTTCACACTTCCTAGCTTGCTCGATGATGAATCCTCCTCTTCCCACCTTCTTTGTCAATGAGAGAGAAAGTAGCTTGGAAATGGAGTATGGATCTCAGACTGACAGCCTCGAGGTAGTGGGTGAAGGATGGAATGGCTCTGGAACAATAGAGGCAGCCTTTGGGCGTCTGAAATCTGTTGCTTTGTAAGGACCCCTCGGGTCTTATTTTTAGGCTTTGAGTGAGGCTCAAACAGTTTGGGAAGTTTGGTCCCTTAGACTCTCTCTCGGTTTGGAGACCGTTTGGAGTCTCTCAGTTTGGAAATTGTTTGAGTCCTCATGGTTTGGAAATCGTTTGCCATTTATTCGGTCTTGGGACCGTGTAGCTTCATATAGTATTAGGATAGTTTGACTTTATACGGTCTTGGGACCGTTTGGCTTCATTCGATCTTGGGACCGTTTGGTGTCCATTCGGTCTTGGGACCGTTCGATGTCCATTCAGTCTTGGGACTGTTTGATGTTGGGACCGTTTGGAGTCCATTCGATCTTGGGACCATTTGGTGTCCATTCAGTCTTGGGACCGTTTGGTGTTTTTGTAATTTTTTTGTGCTTCTGTAAGAAATAAAAGGGGAAAAGTTAGTCTGATGATATATTTATAATGAAGTGGAAAATTAAGGATTGTGTCTAATTTATTTAAGAAAGAGTATGGAAAATTGAGGAAAACTAGTAAGATAACATCGCAAAATGGGAGGTTATCAATGATAAGGATCCTAATTAAGGTATTCCCAAGAAGTAGGGGACATTTAGGATATCGTCCGAGTAGACTTTTACTTCTATATAGGTATCCTAGTGATTTCCAAGCTAAGTGGCTCGAAGACTTTAGCCAGAACCATGGCAGATGCTATCCTAGACACCTCCACCCTTCACATCCCTAACTCAAGGACTACCCTAGACTCATAATAGGGTGAATGAAGTTCATGTGACCATGATGTGTGATCATTGGCTCTGATAACAACTATGATGACTCCAATTCCTGTACACTTTCTGAGTTGACATTCCCTAGATATGTGTGCACTCATATGTAATATATGTCAAGAAGGAAAATGTAAGGGATTGTGATTGCCAACTATTTTATAAAAAGAAGCCAAATTGTGTTCACAAACATCATTGATTAGCCACACGAACATCATTCATTGAAGATAAAGTCATACATATATTATTCAGGAAAGAAGAAGAGAATAGTTCTATGAAATGAAAGTACATAGGATTTAAAACATCCTATACATCATCTGGAAGAACATATAACTATCTAACTAAAAAAGTGATCAGAAATAAAAAAATCTAGCTATTCTATCATCCATGCTCCTTTATTTGGTACCTTCAGGTACTTTGAGGTGCATTATTTGTTCTTTGTACCTAGCAAAATACGAGAAACAAAATCATCAACATTAGTTGGTACATGGCTCAAAATATAGTACTATGATTGCATAATTCAAATACTTGAAAGAACAAAAGAAAGAAAAGAAAGCCATTATTCAAGGAGAAAAATCAGGTAAACACATCTTTTATACGTATCATTAGAGGCAGTTTTACTACAAATTTCTATTGGCACTTACCATACATCCAGTATGGGAAAATTACTTTATCATACATCTAGCATGGACAATTTATCATACATCCATACTAGGCAATATATCATACATCCATAATGGGCCATTTGTGCTCTAGTAGCAACAACTCATCAACGTTTCATTTATGTTTCATTTAGATTTGGTGAAGCATAATTACTAGTAATCATCCAACCAAGTATAGCAAATAAGTCACCCAAGATACATCATGTCTTATGCAACCAGGGAAAGCTAGTCTTATACTTAATAAATACCACATACCTATTTTGATTAGATATGGAATCCAAGAGTCTAGAGTAACAGTAAATAGATTCATCTAAAAGGAAATAAATACCTAATATCATTATGTGCTGTCAACACCTCATTTTAGGGTTTTTGACTCACTAGGGTTTCCATTTAGGATTCACATGGTCCAATGTGTTCAGCATTAGATCTAGGGTTTTTGGGTCGACCAAGAACATAATGGATCATGACTTAGTTAGGGTTTGGCAAGTCAAATCATGAAAATACACATATGTAGAGAGAGAGAAACTAGAAATTAGGGTTTCTAGATAATCATTCATACATGATTTGGGTTTCATAAAGAAAAAGGATTAGGGACCTTACAAGGGTTTGATTTACACCATAGGTCATGTTGTAACACTTAATATTCATTATTGCATTTTAAAGGGCCTAATAGTATAAACTACACTATAGGCTGATATTTTGGAAAAGGGTTACGAATCAGACCATGAGAACATTTTTATTGAGTTCCTCATATTTTTTGATAATTTTGATATATAAATTTTCTATTGTATGATATTCCTACTAATTTCTATGATTTTTCTAATATAATCTATGTTCTATTGATTAAATGAAAAGAGAAGGATATTACCTTGATCAATGGTTGGATCTGACTGGATCGATGGCTCAGATTGGTCCCTAGGATTTTGGGTTCAACACGGCTTGCTGACTTGTGCTGGATGACTCGTGACCTGTTCAGTTGAGTTGGTGATCACGGATTGGTCCACATCAGTCCAGGTCAGTGCCACACCCTCTCCTCTCCTTCCTTTATTGTTGCTTGCTCGAGTAGCTTGCTATCTACAACTTTAACGAGGTGGCGAGGCTTCTAGCTCCAGGATTAGGGTGAACAAGAGGCACTACCACCTTTGTGTAGTGTTTCCGCATCGGTGCGGCTAGCCAAGTAAGTGTGGCTGCCTTTGGGGCTCCCTTCCGCTGTTATGGGAGGAGAGTTCACTGATAGTAGAGAGGTCTGAGAGGAAGAAGGGGGTTGTGACATCATTGAGCCTCGTGGAGGTCCCACAAAGGTGATGGTGAGGAGAAATGTGGGTGATGGTGGCTCCTGGAGCAGGTGGAGCTCTAGGTCAGGCAGAGGCATAGGAGCTTCAGGTTAGGGTGATGGTGATGCTTCTTGGTGCAATTGAGGATGTGGTATGAGCAAAGGATGGTCGAAGGAGCTTGTAGGATACTTATATAGGCATGAGGAGGTATAGAGGGGTAAGCCCTAAAATGAGTGTCGCCTCCAGGTGAGACTCCGGAAGAGATGGGGAGCAATTCTCCCTAATCCGAGGGTTAGGGGGCATGTAGCGAGGGTTTTTGGGTTCATTTTGATGTGGAGAGGAAGAATATACCACGCCGTTTGTGAGATATCGGTGAGATAAGGAGGAAGGGGTCGAGGTCAGGTAGCTTAGTTATTTGGGTTCATGGCTGAGATAAGTGAGAGGAGGAAGACATGCCCCTGACCATTAGATCCACTCATGATCCAAAGGGTTAGGATCTTAGGGTCAGGATCTTGTTGACCCAACTTGAAGCCACATGACACATAAATGTGTCACGGCCTGGTTATTTTTGTCCGGAGCCTAGGTCCTAGGCTTAATATAAATGAAATACTATACATTAATTTTGATTGCTCATATCTCCTAATTGGTTCATCTAATTGAAGTGAAATTTTAGGTGGAGCTTGTCATTAACCTACCATGGTATAAATTTGAGGGTCAAACTTGAATGTTTGTTATGTAAATTGATTAAGTACCCTAATACATGTTGTAATTTATCTAACCTAAAATTTAGTGTTTGGATTTTCATGACATAGATAATCACTTTTAGTCAGCTAAGTGAGGGATATGGTTGAGAGTATTATTGGAATTAACAATTTATAAAAGAGAGATAATATAATAATCACTTTTAGTCATTAGAACTAACATGAGTTAGTAAGTTATTACATTAATCATGTGTGTGAATTGGAGATAGTTGAATAAGTGATAAGGCCTCGTTTGGGTAGCAAGTTTTCGAATGTGGCATTTCTATATATATTTTTTGATATTATATTAATACACGTGGACTTTATAAGTACCGACATCGGGCCTATTCAACAATAAAAATGGTGATCTGGAATCACGCCAGTATTGATAGAATTTACAAATACCGCATGGTGCTATAATTTTGGTTTCCTCACCGTCCATTTCACACACACCTGCTACAGCGAGTGCAGGTTCGGGGACAAGCTGAAGTACCGCATACACGTTAGCCACCTATAAAATTCTAGTACATAAAAAGTCAATACCCAAACATAGTGTAAATTTAAGATTATTGATTGTGCTAGTTAAATTGAAGAGATTAATTCATACATTTTGTCATCTATATCTCTAAGTGAGATGAAAAATTCATTACCTTCTAAATGATGAGCACTCCCGCACATAATCAATATGCAATTTTATTAGAAATGTGTGTGAATGTAAGTTTACTGATTGTGCTACTAAATTTTTAGATCTTAATTCCTACATTTTTCATCAAAATACTTAATCAAAATCTCTATAAAGAAGAAAAAATTCATTACCTCCCATATGATGGACCTCCCAAATACCCTAGATACAATTTTGTTGCATATAATGATGTTTTTCTGTGTAGAGATTATACCTATAAATTTCATAATATACTTTATTTGTTTTTCTATAGAAACATACAATATTGAATATGTCAAAATTTCCATTAGTATACCAATAAAAACATACTTGTAGGTTGTTGAAAGGGCATCATTATCAGAAACATCATTCCTTGGATCGTATATTTGTTTGACTTGTTTTATGATCATGCAATTTCATGGTTTTTTGTTTGGGGCAAGAGGTCTACTATGTAGTTGGTTTTATTATTTGATTGGGTTATACCTCTTCATAGTAGTGGCAACTCACATTTAGGAATATAGAATTAGTTCATAGTTTGGATGATAGGCTCTAGTAGAAAAATCATGTATGGTTACAAATATATAAAAAAACACTATTAAATGCTCATTTAAATTTTTATTTCATATTTGGATCAGGTTCACGGGTCCTCAAGTATAGATCTACCTTGACCCTATCCCATCTTATGCAATAGCATAATCTGAAGTCCAAGTTCTAACAACTAATAAAAAAATTGGCTAAATTTTCATTTAGATATGAATTCATTGTAATTGACTTGTATGATTACTCCTAGGATATTATTTAGAATGCATTTCATTTATTTATTTTACATCTTTTTTTCAACATATTTGATTTTCAACTTCATTGTCCTGTCAGTTAATCCGCTACTATATGTAAAAAAGATAGAAGTGAAATCAAATGTACTATAATTTCTACCTTTTTATTTTTTTGTCAATAAGATAAATCATATTTCTAGAACAAATGTGTATTTCATTCTATAATCTTATTAAAAAAATTGCTCAAAATAACATGGTTGTCATTGATTATAAATTTCACACTATTACAAAGGTTTTGGTGGACAATATGTAATTATGTCTATATCACCACAAACCCTCTTGGCCTTAGTTTTTCAAGTTATTGCTACCAGTTTCAAACTTATAGCAAAAAATAGGTTCAATAAGTATATCTTTGTTTCATTTCCCTCCTGTGAAATTAAATCAACCTCTATGATCACAATAAGCTAGTTTGTTCAGTAACCTCCTCTATCGCAATCAAGTTTACTAACATAGAGAGGAATAAAGCCAGTGACAGGATGGTAAAGACTCACCTATTAAACCCTAATAGGATGTATGAGTACACAACTTATCCTACTAAGATCTATGATCTCCTTTATTCTAATTGATGTAATAGTTTTGATGGTTTTATTAGTGAATGTAGCTCAAAATCATTTTTTCTTTCTAGAGTAGGGCGAGATGAATAATGGATTTCATAGCTTCACCTATATATATATATATATATATATATATGTATGTATATTAATATAGATATATATATATGTATATATATGTATGTCTGTATATGTATATGTATATATATACACACACACATATATATATATATACATAAATAAATAAATAAATAAATATATGTATATATATGTCTGTATATGTGTATATATATGTATGTATATATATATGTATATATATATACATACATACATACATATATATATATATATATATATTAGAAAAAGGACTCTATCCCTATGGGATAGGAAATTTCCTATACCTAAACCTTATTTTGCACACTTCTCAAGACTTTTGGCATGATCCAACCATATGTATGTAAAATATACTATGTAGATAAATTGTGTTTCAAAAGTCAATCCAATCAGATATGTGTGGTACCTTTATCTTAAAGTTTTGCGATCATAAAAATGAACAGTAACTCTAAAAATCAGCAGCAACCATTGAAATGTTTGGGTTATATCTAATAAAGTACAAACATTATCATCGTGAAATTTTAATAACATCTAATCTAAAATATATATATTTTACATCAATACAATTAGATTACATTATATACCACTTGAACATTGCTAAATAGACTCCGGTATAGGAAATTTCCTATACCCTTGGGTATCAGCTCTCGATCCTCTCTCTCTCTCTCTCTCTCTCTCTCTCTCTCTATATATATATATATATATATATACATATATATATATGTATGTATGTATGTATATATGTATATATATATATATATAGCCGGTATAGGAAATTTCCTATACCCTTGGGTATCGGCTCTTGATCCTCTCTCTATATATATGTATGTATGTATGTATGTATATATATATATATGTATATATATATGTATATATATACATATACATATATATACATATATATATATATATATATATATATATATGTATATATATGTCGGTAAGGGAATAGCCCGGTTGGCAAATTCTGTTGGTCCCCAATGAAGGGACCCGGATTCGAAACCACACGGAGAAGCATCTCTTGATTTATCACCCTCCCGGGCGTCCGGCCTCCGCCACGGGTTATGGGAGAGGGGGGAGAAATCTTTCTCTCTTAATCCCATATATATGTATACATATATATGTATATATATATATATATATATATATATATATATATATATATATATATATATATATATATATATATATATATATATATGGCAATGATCCAGTGAGAAACATATCTGGTGAGAGCACGAGAGGCATTTGAATAACTCTCCCCATAGATCAATTTTTCATAATCCAACGTACAAATTACAAGTATACCTTAATATCTACCTTCCTATAAAATTTTATCACCATCCAATTGGTATATCATTCACAATAACCAAATATTTTTCGACGCTCTATATCAAATTTCAGGCTGACCGTTGAATGTAAAGAATATATATTGTACATATGGACATGTAAACAATGTCTGATTGAATAATTGTTTGTGACAAGGTAAATGAAATGATGCTTTTTCCATCTATGTGGTTGGATTTTAAAAAATAGTTACTAATTTGTAGTTATTCAAATTCATGTCATTCTATCACCGTAGGATGTTTCTTACTGGATCTCTACCATGTGTGTGTGTGTGTGTATATATATATATATATATATATATATATATATAGAGAGAGAGAGAGAGAGATATACATACATATATATATCCACACACACATATATATACATATATCAACTTTTGCAAGTGGATATGAGTTTATTTCATGGTCAAGAACATTAAAAAGAAAAGAAATATGACAATTAATATCAACTTTTGCAAAGAATCTATTGTTGATTTTATTTGAACTCAAATAAAAAACAACAAATTGAAGCAAGAAAACATTTAATAGATGTGAAAAGACATGATTATATGCAAGCTACAATGACAAAGCACCTAACATTAAATAAAGTTATCAATAATGTTATTAGTTGCTTTGTTCACATACAATATGATTGATTCAATGGTTAATTTTCCTTTTGATAATTTATGAGAAGAATTACATATGTACTAGTGTATAATGAAAGCAAGGTGCTTACCAAGAACCAAAATAGTTTATAATTTTTCCAATCAAATTAAGTAAGGAAACATACATAGAAAACTTTATGAATAGACTTCTTGGGTAGATTTATTTTCTATTATTAATGGTGTTCCTAATTTTATAGAAATCATCATTGCGCAAGATGAGTGTAGGTTATTTCCTTAAGGTTTTATTAGGTATTAGACATCATGTATCTGATATTATAATCGGTTCAAGTCATATCAGAAGAATCAAATTATTATTAAATTGTATGTTATTATATATAAACAACTAGCGTCACCAAAAAGTAATTTTAGCATATGTGATTGGTTACTAGACCAATAACTTGCATAACATTTTATTATTTAAATATTAAAGATGTCATATGTAATATATACCTCGAGGTTGCTACATGGTTTGTGTAGAATTAGCTGTCAGAGACATCAAATATAAAGGACACTAACAAGAATTTTCTTCATGATGGGATATAATTTTAAAGTATAAAACACTATTTCTCATAAAAAAATTACATGAAGGATAAGTTATGCATGAAAATAGTTTTTGGTATCCCAAAACATAGTAATTTTGCACCATTGGGAATATTATACCATCCCCTTCATTTTATTTATCCTTTTCATATGTATTATCTGTGTTTGATACTTTCCATTAAAAGACACTCTATAGACTAAAAACCCTCTTTTTGTAAGGTTTATCTTGAACTTCTTGTGGAAATGGACAATTCTTTACTACAACAAAATAGAGAGGTCAACCTAGTTACCAACACCTTATAGGAAATCAAAGTGTCAGGGGAGGGTGTGTTATTTTTTTATATCATACAATAATATGACTCCACTTGGATAGTTTTTTCATATCATTGTAATCTATTTATTAGATTTTCGACCTTTTCTGCATAAGTTTAATGATCATTTCAAATATCGATAGGCATGAAACCAAACTAGACCATAGAGACCAACCAAATCAAACAAAAAATTGACCAGTTCGGTTTATGTTTCGTAGGTTGTATGGTTTGATTTGTTCTTTTTTTTCTTCTTCAAACTATTAAATAACGATTAAATTCAATTTGAAGATGCAAGTTAGCTAAAGCACCGCAAACTAATACATATGTGAGTTCGTAAGACATATTATTGAATAATATAAAAAATACTTATATGGACTCACTTGTATAATACTTAAAAATTGAATGTGTTAAGATGTATAAATAATTTTAGATAAACATGTCTAAATAAAGATAAATTAAATTATGTGGTATGTTTCATAACCAATTCAGAGTTGGTTAGATGATGTCAACACATAATTCTATATATATATGTTCTTATATTTACCGTCACTAAATAATGCTTCTTTGGAAGTTAATTTATCATGTTAAGTGAATTTCTAAATATGATAAAAAAAATGGAAACTAAACTGAACCAAATAAAATATGAATAGTTTTGGTTTGGTGTTGAACTACTTGATTGTTTGGTTCATTCTGAAAATTTCAAAAACCATTTGTATGGTATGGTTTTTAGTTTTGGTGGCAAGCTAAACCAAATCAAACTATGTCCACCCCTAATTTGAACCAACTCCACTAATGATGCAAGGATTCTGTTATATCATTCACCCAACTTTATAGTGGGTGTTCCATACTAATATGCTACACTGAGATGAGTATATCTGAATATATTTAATCTTCTAGGAAATATGTTTAAATATTGTGTTGCTACTTAATACACTTTTTTTATTAAAAGATAATTGACCTTTATTAATAAATACTTTCTGAATAAATTAAAAAGGATCTAAGTGCATCTAAATCATAGTGAGTTTCCTTTTCGATCTCTAATTCCCTCAGGAAGCTGTGTGTGACCCTGACTGTGGCGACACATCCCGCTATCACACAGACAATGAGGTGCCACACGAAAATGTGCGGAAACACCATAAACCACCTATTAACAGAAACACCGATTAATTAAAACCAATTTCGGGAAACAGGTAAACCAAGAAACTATTATATTCAGATCCTCATCCTGTAAGAAAACATGTTATATAAGCATTTACAAGTCTTGATATGTGTCCACAGCTTAGAAGATCAGTTGTCTGGTCATCACATGAGTTCATCACCTGTTTAAACATACATAACGGGCCACATCCGGTCGGAGCAGGATATACAAAGCTTCATCAACTATACATCGTGAAACAATGCCAAAATGCCTCCGAGGACCTGAGAGTACATGGATGACTCTATGACTCTACTACAAAACAACCAAAATAGTAGCATATCCATCTCTTGTCTTCTACTGCTCTTCTTATTGCTGCTCGGCCGCAACCCCGCGACCACCACCACGTCTAGAGCGTACACCTAAAAAGGTTGTAAACCAACGGGGTGAAACACACAGTCCCAGCGAGAAACATAGCTCCCCGCCAAAATCATAAAACCTCAAAGGTTAAAGTAGATAACAACAATTAACTAAATAGGCGTAACAAGAGCAGCATACTAAGTAGAGTTATTCATACCATCAAGCTAACCAAGATGTACAGAAGGCATATAACCAAGTATTTCTTTATGGAACATGATTGATAAGATAAGATTAATAAGATCTTACCACATAATATAAGGAGTGTATAAGTAATTACAATGTATAACAAGATCAACTTCACAAACAAGGCCTCAACCAATGTTCTGTGTTTTATCTTAAGCAATAAATACTATTCGGCTGGATTACATGTTATTATGCCCTGAGGAAGTGAGCTGTACCGCTCAAATCCAACCTTCGGTTGTGAAACCCAAGCCGGTGCCATACAAGGTCAATGGAAGAGCCGGAATCCACGACCTCCCACATTGTGGTCAGTGTACGAGTACAACACAAGCAGGACCACAATCTCATGCTTAAGTGGCCTCATCCACTAGGTCAGGCTGCCCTCTGCCTAGCCCGCCTTGGTACAGGTATCAGCGCTAGTAAAATTGAGCCACGAGCATGATCAACGTGCTTTGAGCCATGAATACATTCATGCTCCCATATCACACATCCTGAGCCATGGGCCTATTCACCATGCTCTTAACATATCGAGCTACGGGCCTGAAACTGCACTCTGGAGTCTACAACCGAAGTTCCACTCTAACCTCCTCATTTTCGGCTAGGAGAAACCACACATATTCAATAATATGCGCTTCCAGGTTAACCCGCAGGAGAACCTATTTCACCATCACCATCTACTGACGATGATGGATCTGTGGCCAGGGCAAACTACATGATAGATTCATCTGTAATTAGTTAATGTATTTTAAGTAGATTGTTGGGGCAAATGAGTTATAAAACATATATGACATTAAGTTACCTTGTTATCACCACCATCACAATATCCTGGGATCTCAATCCCTCATCACAAGAAACCACTGCCTCATAAGGCATTCATCACTGGGAATAACAATCCCAGATCTCATCATCAGAGGATAACACCTCAACTAGGCACTTTAGCCAAACTCTGGTCCACATGCCCAAACACATCATATTGGTGATGCAAGTTATCTCATCAACAAGAGTGACCATCAATGTAGTGTGATTCAAACATATATACCTCATAGCACTTTACCTGGCTATGCATCCACATGAAACACCTGCATGGTTAGTATACACAATCATAGGGATAACTGAAACCATCATGGATAACAGAAGGATCATGTTGTCAAACATAGGGTAACATTGATGATTATATGCTTTATCATTCATGCCTCAACCTGTGACCGTAGACATGGGTCACATCATCATGTGAAGCAGGCCATATACTTTCAAACTTGTCATTACATATATATATGATTTCAAGAAGATCATAAGCACATTCAAATATGTTATGTTTTCATAGGTGTGTTCTACCATATCAAACACCTTATCATCACCATGACATGACAAAGGTTTACAAACCACAACCATAACAACAAGAAGGTGATCACACGACAAAGAACTATCAGATGGGCTTTCGGATGGAACACGACCCTCACTAGAAGTACCCACTACCCTCACAAGAAGTGTGATGGGTAGGGCACCCTCACTAGAAACAACATCGGGCAGCATATCGGCCCATCACAGTAAGGGTGTCGGCTACCACCTCAAAGCATGCCGTGCAACTATGTGTATCGTACATCCATGGTTATCAGGCATCCATGGGTATCATGCACCTATGTGTCGTGCAACCAGGGGTGTCGTGCAACCAGGGTTAGGGTTACCATCTATCAATATATTGGGCATCACCACTAAACCATGACGCCCAACACAAAGCTAGCCCACAGCTCCATAACGTTCAAGGTATACCGGGCACCAAGCCACTACCCAAGCTAGGTGTATCGAGTAGGGTACTCAACAAGGTATAACGCCCAACACACAAAGGTATCGTCCAACAACCAAACACCTCTAGGCACAACGGCCAAAGGTACAACTCAAACAGGTAGCAAAGGAAAGCCTATCGTCCAACCACACTAACCTCATCCTATCAACCAACACACAAGGCAAGGACCAAGGTGTATCACCCAACACAACCTCATCATCTCAACCCAAGACTCTAGATCAAGAGAGGGTATCGGGAAATACCATCCCCAAGCCATATCGTGCAAGATACAGCTCAACAAGATCACCATCAACCTCAAGCACAAGGGCACCAAACCCTAGATTGATCAAGAAGATCGGCTCACCTCTCAACAACCAAGACAGAGGGGTTTTGCACAACCTCAATCACAACTCGGGAAACCACAAAGATCAACCTCAACATAGATCTACATCTACCACAAAGCTCACCTCTCGAATCCATGGTGAGTGGAGGGTGTTGCTCAAGCAACTAGAACACAAGCTCGCCTCTCAACTTAAATGAGAGAGGGGTGTTGCTCATATCACTAGAGCTCAAGCTCACTTCTCTAGACCAAGGAGGGAAAGGAGTGTTTCTCAACAAGGAAACCCTAAGACATGGTTTGGCCAACTAGGGTACAACTGAGCAAGAAACTTAACCAGAAACATACATAGCCGATTATGATCATATGAAACATACAAGAACATAGAAGAAGGTAATATGATTATGGTTAGGAGTTATGTAACCCGCCTTAAGCAAGCTCCAAGCTCCTAGTTCCAAGCACCAAGCTACACCTTCGGCCACCTCAAGAGGAAGAATAAGAAGACTGCAAGATAAGGATTGGCCACCAAGCTTGCAAAGGAAGAGGTGTCGTGCAACCAAAGGGAGAGGGGAACTAAGGAACTAAAGGGATCCTTAGCAAGAGAAAGGGAACACATATATAGGAGAGGATGGAGGAGAAACCAAGGTAAGACAAGGCAAGGTGTCGCCCACCTAGGGACACTTATCCATGGGCAATGCCACCACTCTAACTTGCCTTAAACACATGTCCAAGGCCATTGCCACATGCAGGCTTCAAGCACCAAGTGTCCACTAGTGGTGGCACAAACGAGGTCAAAGAGGTCAAAGGGGTCCATGGGCGACACACCCCAACTCCAAGCCCGACACACTCCCTCGGCGACACACCCAGGCTGATACAAGGCACTCCTTCCCAACACAAGGTCCAACAAAGCAAGGGCAAGGTTCAAGCAAGGCATCTCAAGGCCCAACAAGCTCATCCAAGCCCAAAGCAACTCAAGCAACGAGCCCAACCCTTCCTCTCAACACTAGAGGAAGCAAAGAGAGAGAGAGAACACCTCTCAAGGTGATAAACTTGCTTAACAACCCTAGACTTGGGTTAATTGCAAGTAGCACCTCCAGCTCTCAACAAAGCACAAACAAACCCTAATCACCACTAAAGGTGATTAGCAAGCAACTAAGCACCAGGGTTAAGCAAAGCAAATAGAATAAGCCCTAAACGGAGGTCGAGGTCCTTACACCGACCTTGGAGTTCCCGGGGTTAATCAAATATGCAACAAACTTATACAAATGATTGTATTTTGGTTCATTTAAATATTATATGTATGTTATTATTACAAGTTTTTTTCTTCAAAATATAATGTTACAAGAGCATGTACTTGATTCAAGAGGAAGATATATAATCTCAAATTAGAAAAAAAAAGATAAAGATATGTATTGCACCCAACATGTGATTCTAGCAGTGTTTTATTTTTACTCCACTATCTAATGATTCAATGCACATGTATTTTAATATCATTAGTTTTTTTTAGAGAAATGCATTTTATACATGTTCTTCTATTGAAATGAATTATCTTCCCTTTAATAAAATGGATGGTAACATGATGTCTAATAGCTTTGACTCCTAATCTACGACCACCATAAAAAATAGGCCTTTGACTTGATTGTTTCTCTCTCTAAGTCTTTTGATTGATCTTTTAAAAATATTATAATCATTCAAGATTTTGGCATCTTATTTACTTACAAACTTCATGTATGATGAGAATGTTTAATTGTTCAAGTAAAACCTATTTCCAAATTGAGTAGAACTCATAAAGATGTGACTTATGAAACATGATTCTAAAACCATATGTATGAGTATTTTGATTAATTATTAATTGCAATTATAAAACATGTAATTAGGTGTCTTGAACACAATCATCAAGATATATGCATTGATTACATTGAGTATCTTCACTATATTGGATAAATGAACTAAATTTCGTATAGTAGTTGCTATAGAGACTACGACAAGGATTTCATATTGTGGTTGTATCGTGAAGACTAAACCATGAGTATTCAATTAAGCCTCAATTAGATGATTACCTACCTATTTCTTTTACTACTATGAAATTCTATGGCTCTGACTTTGCATTTTAAAACCCACAGTGATATTTTTTATAAGTAATTAATAGAGGTATCTATTAGCATTGCATCTTTCATGCTTTTCTTTTTTCTTAATATGTTGTTGTTGTACCCATCTCTTATACTAGAGAGAAGCAAGTATTGGTAGAGAGGCCTAATGCTCCTACCCTTGCTTGTCTAAGCTAACTAAAGGTGAATCGAGGTATGTTGATTCTAATGTTAGGGCAGTCAACGAATCTTTAAGGTATGGATAGTGAATCATTAATAAGTTGACATGGTGTTTCTACATGTATAGGTATACATTAGATAATTTGAAGGAAATGTCGTTAAAAGATGAAAATTTTAATTAGAGATCTATATTTTGTTAATATTATCTTCATATTGTGAATAATTATTAAAGTACAAATTTAAATGTAAAATAAATGTGATTCTCTTAGAAAACCAAATATGTGATATGTTCTAGAAAACTAGTGAAACATTATCGATTAAGAATAATTATTAATTAGAATTTAATCATACTCCTCCCTTGTACAAAATGCGAACATATGACATCCATTCCGCAATAGTTTTAGGTTTTGAGGTGTCGTTCACATTCTAAGATGATTCGACCCAACTAGTCTCCCCTTCACTTTTTGGGATGGAGATTTCTAGTTAGGGATTTTATGTTAGTTTATATTTATAACAGGAGGCCCTAGCGATAGAGTTGTGGAATTTGTGTAATTTTGTATTTGAAGCAATAGTGTTGTATTTTCTTGTACATATTAATGATTATTTTTTATGTACATAACATTCATATAAATGATTGTGGTGAATGAATATATGTGCTTACTTTTTAATTCTTAAACAAAAAATAAAATCGTGTATTGTGGTTTTCCCTCGTTGTTTACTTACATCTATTGTATTTTGTTACAACTAAGAATAATGTGAGTTTAGATCACAAGGTTTTTCCTAATCACTTGGAGGGAAATTACCCAAAGGGTTGAACATGCAGTCTCCAGTTTGAAATGGTCTAGTTCCATTTCTATAACCTACCCAATCATTTTAATTATTAACTAAACATATACATTAGATTAATTGCCTTGAGTTAATTGAGGAGTTTTATCAAGAGGATCATATGTTGATGGATAATTTATATGTCTAGTTTTCTTATTAGATTTCTTCAACATGACTTGATTTATTTCAATATCCAAAGGAACTTTATTCAACCTTTTATTCTTGCTCTTTAGCTGGAAAAAGACATTTATTCTTCTTAATAATGCCTAGGTTTATCCTAGTGTTGACTTGCAAATTGCAAAACTAAGAGGTTGTTTCATCAATAACTTATCGAGGAATGAGAACTCATTTGACATTTCGGGGTAGTGGTTGAAACTAACCAAGGTTGATAACATCCTCATAATTGTCCTCGATCCTTAGGCTCTTGAAATGTCAGGAATAACATTGGTCATTACTAGATTGAAACAACCATGTGAGAAAGGGAAACTTTGATGAACTAAGGTAGTTTTCTCATACCCATTTGTTGTCACACAAGTGGCATTATTCGTTTAGAGTTTCCACTAAGTGAGGGGGGAAGAGGTGACTTTACTTTTCAATTTACACAATGCGGGTGTGACTTCTTGATAGTATGATAACTAATATTTATCATTACTGTAGTACTCGAAGATATACTATATTCTCATGTCCACTTGATTTATGTAAGAAAATAACAATTGGAAAAATAACCTTTGTATAAGTAATGGTCGTAGAAGTCATGGTTAGTTTTTCCTAGGAGATATCACTCTTATGTGCTAGTAACCATTTTAACTATGCACCTAACTACAACAATATAAGCAAAGTGCAAAGTTGTGTGTAGTCCTAGTAAATATATAATGAACGTGTTGTTGTGAAAGAACGCCGAACAAATTAAACATTGGAATTAATTTATGAACGTCTTGTAATACAGTTTATTAAAATATAATTTTCACAATGAAACGGTGCTTTTTTCGATACTCTTTTGTTTGTTACAAGTAGAGAGTCCAGATTATTCTGGACACGCAAACAAAGAAGATCGTTGATTTTTTTACCCTCCCTAAACCCTAATGCTCCAATGAGCTTTGGAACCCGCAACTTGTGGTTAGCAAATCAGCAAGCTTACAAGTGCATTAATGAATGTATGTTGTTAAACGGACCACGGACAAATTGACAGAGAGGCTGCTACGAATTCAGGAAAAATCGTGGGAATAAAACCAAAAAAAAAATCAAATGTTTTCTGCTTCTGAATTTTACATTACGTATGATGTTACCGGTTAATTTATTATAGAATTGTGAACCAACCGTCGCCTGTTTAGCATATACATAGCGTTCTTTGCCAAGAAATTGTATGTCTACGATTTAAAAGGGGTCCGGACCAACCTTCTTCGCTCGGTAACGACTCTTTTATGAACATTCTAAAGCCCAGAAATTGTATGTCTACCATTTAAAAGTGTAAGTATATTGTTTTTCTATGTATATAATTTAAGGTTTTTAAATTTGTTCGTGGGCTCAATGATAATTTTCTGCAATGAAATGGCCTGAATGGCCATAGCCACCTCACTTTTCTAGATAAGTCATGGCTCAAAATTTGATGTAATTAATATATGTTTGTTTGTTAGTTTGAATTTTAGTGTAGTGTGAGATTACTATTTTTGAATCAGTTATATCAATAGAAGGTCTTACACGCTCTAATCAGTTCTCGCTATATTTATTGAGAACAGTGCCAATTGGTTAAACGTTACCGAAAATAGCATTGTTTATATAGGCAGCATAAAAGACGGTAAATTTCACTTGTGCAAAAATAAGGTAAACTGTAACATGCATTTTCTAGAAATAAATTGATATAATATGCTTAAACAGAGTAATCGTGCTTAGAAGTGCAACCACGCATGTATTGAACAAACAGATAGAAAAAGAAAACTTTGTTTTTATAAATTTGAAAAGATGACCTTGTTGGGTCAGTCATAGAAGTCTTGTCTCCACCGCATAAACACATCGATAGATCTGCATCTGCAAATTCTCTTGGCCATGATCGATTACTGGAAGGAAAAAGATAGACAGCATAAGAAGAGTTTATACATCATGCATTGCCAAGAGTACAGAAGTCAGACAAAATAAGAAGCAAAGTTAATGCAGCAAAGGGACATAGGGCAACAAAAAGCACTCGAGGGATGAAGAAAGAAGTGGATTGCAACTTGCAAGTGAGATGTGAGAGAAAGGAATAGGATGCAACTTGCAAGCTTATCATACCTGTGTAGAATATGCATCTGAAGATCAAAGGTCTTTCAACATCCCTAAGGATAGGGTTAAAATATTCGGTGTCCGGGACAATGTGCCCAGTATATTCGAGCTGCAC
The DNA here is from genome assembly GCA_963693085.1 of Alisma plantago-aquatica. Taxonomy (NCBI): domain Eukaryota; kingdom Viridiplantae; phylum Streptophyta; class Magnoliopsida; order Alismatales; family Alismataceae; genus Alisma; species Alisma plantago-aquatica. The sequence goes on along the minus strand of OY856412.1, from coordinate 1,188,214,458 downwards.
ACTTCGCTATGGGGCCCACAAGTCTATAGATGAGATGTTGTGGGTAGAGAGGTAGGCACAGAGGTTAAAATCTCAGCCTAAGAATGACAATCAAAAGGTGGCTACTTGAAAATGGCAGTTTCGGATCCAATCAGCCTACTCGGTGAAATTTACATATATCTCTCAACTTCTCCAACAATGACACAACACGCCTTCGTTTCTGCAAAACCCTAGCTATGCCATATCTACCAACTTGTTTGGTGTCATTAACTAGACCTCCTTTACCTTGATGCATAGGGGGCTTTTCCAGAGCTCCACCTATGTGTTGGAGATGTTGTATCGATACAGTCTTGGATGTGACGAAAAGTTGTTGCAGAAGCGTTACCGACAAATGTGTAAATATAAATAAGAAAAATCAGATTTAACGTGGAAAACTCTTCCTAAGACGAGAAGAGAAAAACCTCGGGGCAATATTGGTCAACAAGCACTATGAAATTAAGATTATAACTCACACTGTATGGATTTAATTACCCCTAAATATAGGTAGTCCTCCCCACACAAGAACAAAGATGAAGAAGAAGAGAATCACACCCAGTGTGTACAAAACCTCCCTCTTTACTTGATCTCCTCACGAGCCCATTGTCGTTGCTGGGGACTGCTTGATGCCGCTGCGACCATTGACTGGGTCAAACCGTTGCCATTATGGAAACACTGTGTCTGTAACCGCCAACCGCTACTTTACTTCAAGGCAAGGTCGATGGCCCTCTCTTATCAACCAAGAGAGCTGCTCTATCAGTACACCCAATGTGTCACCGACTGTCAGCCGCTACTTCGCTTCAAGGCAAAGTTGTTGACCCTCTCTTATTTACCAAGAGTGCTCCTCCAGTTGTTCTTGTTCTCTGGCACCCTCTACCACAGAAGGCACCAACAAGCAACTGGAGGAATCACACCTCAACCGGTGGGATGGTGGGATAATCTCAATGGCCTCCCCCAGGACCTCTATTTATAGGTCTCCATGCATGTGGTTGGAATCAGGAATCCTTGTCCAAATCCCAGACTCACTCCTAGTCCAACTCCATGATGCACATAGGGCACCATCATCTTTCCTTCTTGGATTTGACTCTTATTAGGATTGGTAGCACAAATAACCCTCTCCCAAGTCCAAATCCCACTAGGACATGTGCTGGATTATATTCCTAATCCTAACCATTTCCCCCTCCAGCCCATGAGGGAGATGTGGTCTTCAATGATCATTTGGAGTAGTGTGTGGATCCCATCATCACAAGTGATGGGTCCATTCTCTTCACACATTGCATCATCATGTTGTTTCCATCCATCTTCTTGAAGTAATGTCTTGACTTCACATTGTTCCCAGACAACTGAGACGAAGTATCCTGGCCTCGCCGCTTCTCTCTCCATGTGTGCACCTAGAACTTTGTTGGTTCCCCCTGATCAGTCAGTCGAGCCCTCCTGGATGAAAACCATGTTTCTAACCTTCTGTACCAAGGTTCAAAAACTCTTTGATGATGCTCCAACTACATGTCCAATGTATTGCCCTCCTTCTTTACATGTTCTCTGTCTCAAAGAAGTCTTTGGAGCCACTACTACAGAAATGGCTTATAACGTCACTTTTAAAGGCGTCGGTTGTATAAATACACTGATACCTAAACAATAAAGTGTCGGTTCATAAAATAAACCGACATCTATCTATGAAGGGCGACCAGACATGGGTATCACTTTTATTCAGTGTCGGTTCCTTATTAAAAACCCGACGCCTAAAATTAACCACCAAATCTAAAATTTCTAGCGAAAAAAATTACCTCCAAAATTTAACATACGGCGTCGATTATTAACTAATAAACCGACGACTAAAGGTTATTCGCGAGATAGAAATTGGGCACATTTTGGTCATGGGTTTCACTACAATGACCGACGCTTATGGGTTCCCGCACTGTTCGCGGGAAAATTTTCACACCCTTTAAGCGTCGGTTTTGGAAATAAACTGACGACTATGGTTATTAATCAAGAATACTTTTTTAATCGGCATATGTAGATAGACGTCGGCTTTTTTCTAGTTAAAACCGACGGCTATCATTGAGAATAGGTGTCTGTTTGTTTGGAGAACCGACACCTTTAGTTTTTTGTGTCAGTTTGTTTGAGTAACTGACGCCTATTGTTAACTTAATACCACCCGCGCGAGCCAGGCTCTTCCCCCTTCTCTGTTACATCAATTCCGCACATACTTAGGTTGGCGATCACCTCCGGTTCCTTGCTCCGCCGTTGTTCCTTCCTCTGATCGCCGCCTTTGGTTCCTTGCTCCGCCACCGTTTGTTGCTGTGGGTGCCGCGGTCCCTTCTCCTCTGTGTGCCAGTGCATGCGTGCCTTCTCTGCCTGCTAGATCTCCGGCCGCCACCCAGCTTCCTGCAAGCTCTGGCACCTCCGCCACCCAGCTTCCTGCTAGCTCCGACGCCTGCTCCTTCTCCTGCTCGTGAGTTTATTTCTCCTTCTCCAAGCCGTTGCTCTCCTGCCTAGGTATATGTCACTGCCCTTCTTCTTCCTCCACCTCTTCTTCTTCCCGACCTACTCCCTCTCCTTACCAAATGTGGATTAAAGCAAGGCCACGATCTAGTGGGCTGGCCACGGTCATGGCTTTGTTGGCCGACCACGGCCGTGCTGGCCAGCACGGCCGTGGTAGGCCAACACAGCCACAGCCGTGGCCAGCCAACACGGTCGTGGCCTTGCTTTAATCCAACAGCCATCTGAGAGGGAGCAGAGGGAAGAAGAAGATACATTTGCAATTAAATACTAATGCTTGACCTAATTCTGTAAATTTTGATGCATGTTGAATTAAGATATTAAAACCCTAATACACATTTCACCATAATCTTTTTTTTGGTCGGTCCAAAAAGCGTGTTACTATTAATACCAAAAAATTTGGGCACTAAGTACCCCATTACATAAACATGAGCTAAAAGTTCATTACAACCAGCATGTAAGACACCCAGAGATCAAAAGCAAAAAACAGAGCTCCTATAGAGCCATCTATCTGGACAAGGAAAAGGGAGGGGATAGACCTGCCAGCCAGACGGCGGTCTAGAGAACACCTAACTAACCAAGACATCAATAGCAATATCCACATCCTCCTGAAATTATGATGCCTTAGGAAGCAGATAATCAATAAAATGACAGCATAACTAGCAGGTCCAAAACCAAACGCTATCCAGAACCCAGAATAAAAGCATCCAGTTAGCAAGATCTCAGAACACCAAGATTTCAAATCCTAAAGACGTGGAACTAGAACCAAGACCTACAGCTGATCATCCAAGCACTTGCAATAAACCTCAACTTCTGAAAGTGTGTCGAAAAAGCAACTAAGGAACACCGTGCTGACCCATAAAAATAGGCTAATCCCCTGATGAGCTGACAGGTTGCTGCCTGGAAGCCAACCTCCATGTCATACGAGCAGCAAGCTCCTCGTGAGATCCCTGGTAAACCTACAAGAGAGCATGAGACACCCACACAAGGCTTGAAGCCCCTATTTGCATTGGGTCAAATCAACAAGCACCTAGCAGGTGACACCTTCAGACAGAGAAGAACCAGTAGGCCACCTAAATACAACAACCAATCTTCATCCTATCAGGAGCACTTATAATCAAATCACCCACAAATGTGTGTTACTAGATAGGACTTCAACCAGCCACGTTGATCCAAGTGAACCAGAAGATGACTCAGCCTGAACAGTCCACTGCTTGGCCACCTATTCAAAAGAACAGAAACAACCAACTTCTTCCAAGGAAGTTGCTCGTCAACACCATAGTGGTGTTCCTGCACCCAGCAAAGATGGGGGAGTCAGGAAAGAACCAATCCCAACAGCCCATTGTCATAGCTCCAAGGAGCACAACCCCTCATACTCACCAATAGCAACTGCACTGCAGAGGATCCGAGCAACCACCAGCAGACCAGCCGCCTGAGAGGCAGACCGTTGCCCCTGTTTGCATAGAAGCAACCCGGCGAGCACCTTGTGGGCGTCCGACTAAGGGAGAGCAGAGGACCGCCGCCCGAAGACCAGAGAACCAGGGAATGCTGCCCATATCAGCTGAAGGTCGGATCACGCGAAGAAGAAACCAGAAGCAGAACCTCGCGGACACCGACACGAGCCAAACAAGCCTGATATTGACGCCAGTCAACCTCGCGATGAGGCACCATCGGAACCACATCGAGGTCGAAACCTAGGGGTAATCACCGCCCCGGTCGATGGAGAGAAGGTGCAAGTGAGAAAGAGGCGAGCCACCCCTTCGAACACCTGCTGTCATAGCCGCTTCTTAGATCTCAGATCTGGGTGGGTAAGGCCTTCTCCATCTGCCACACTTGAGCGAGAGGGAGTCAACTAGGTTGAGCGCCGAACCCCAAAAGCCCTTTCACCAATGACCAAGACGATGCTCCCGACTAACCTTCAACCCAGCAAGCCAAAGTAGACACCTGCGATTCAACCTCACTGACACCCTTTTCTCCAACGATGTGCTCAAGCTACCGTCCATACCTTTCCCTAGTTTTAGAGTCAGGGGAAGGAGGACACTGCGGAGCCGCCTTCTCATAGAACGAACCAAGACGAGAACTGAAGAGCCAGGGGGAGGAGGCGTCAAGGGAGACACTCCCTCCCCCCAGCGACAGCCACTGGGGAGATCCTAGTGAGAAGGGAGAGCGATCCCTAGAGAGAGAGAGAGCCCCAACGACAGCCGCCAGGGAGATCCTAGTGAGATATTAAAACCCTATATAAGATATTAAAACCCTAATGTTACATTTCATCATAATCTTGAATTAACTATATTGCTGAAATCTTGTGATCAATCTATGTAAGATATTAAAACCCTAATGTTAAATCTCTGATTTTGTAGTGATGTGTCACCCTAACATCTACATGAATCCCTATTGTATGATGTAGATTGATGATAATGCATGAGCTAATTTGAAATTTTGAAATAAATTATGAATCTCTCCATCCCTAGGTCATAGTAATTTATGTGTAATCTTTATCTTGATGATGAACATGCATGGACACTTGAAATGTTGAAATCAATGTTATAGAATGACAACACATGTATTTGTTGGCCTAGAAACCCATCCAAGATTTACTCATTAGGAGTAAATCTTGGATAGTCCCCAGTTTGGGACTGTTCTTGAACACCTAATCTCACTTAGGATGTAAGTGTATAATGTGTATTTGGTTTTCAAGAAAATTTCAGCAACATTTCCCCATTTGTTCTCTAAGTATATATGTACTTAGAGAACAACGGGGAATGCTGCCGAAATTTTCTTGAAAACCCAATACACATTATACACTTACTAGTGAAATTAGGTGTTCAAGAATGGGATAGGTGGTACACATTTATTATATATAAGAATGACAACACATGTCCCTAGACCCTAATGTTGTTGTAATATATACTTGTTTTCTCTTTGATCATAGAATGGATAGATAATGGATGTCCATTCGCAATCGCTGCACCCCAGAGTTTATATATGGTCTTGACCAGTTTATTAGATTTGTCGAGGAGCATAGGAAACAACCCATATATAGGTTCTACTGTCGATGTAGGCATTGTGGTAACAACTTGAAAGTTAGCACTGGTGACAAAATCAAAAGTCATGTCATGTGAAACGGGATTATACAAGGCTATACAGAATGGAACTGGCATGGAGAGATTTCAAACTCAAAACCAGTGGATGTCGATAGCAGTTCTTGTGTGGAAGAAGAAATTGCCTCCGATGACGTAGATGTGAATGAACCAGTAGACATCGTTGATGTGATGCTGGATAGTTGTGGGGTAGAGCACACCGATCCACCTCCCATTTTTAGAAACATTGTGCATGATGTTGAGATATCGTTATACATAGGTTGTAATAAGTTTACGAAGCTTAGCTCTGTGTTGAGATTGTATAAGCTGAAAGATAACAATGTATGGAGCAATAAAAGCTTCACGTCATTGTTGTCTTTGTTGAATGAAATGCTTCCTGAAGGAAACAAGCTGCCAAACTCAACATACCAGGTAAAGAAATTGTTGTGCCCAATGGGAATGGATGTCAAAAAGATACACGCATGCCTGAATGATTGTGTATTATTTCAAAAGGACTATGTGGATTTGAAAGATTGTCCAAAATGTGGTGTGTCACGGTATAAATTAACGACTTCGGGGGAGTCCAAAACAGGTTCTCCTGCCAAGGTGATATGGTATCTACCTATAATATCACGGTTTCAACTCTTGTTTTCCAATTCGATAGATGCAAAGAATTTGAGGTGGCATGCAGATGTTAAGAAAAATAATGATGGAATCCTACGACATGCGTCTGATTCCCCATAGTGGAAGAAGATTGATTTATTGTACCCTGAATTTGGTGAAGAAGTCAGGAATCTAAGACTTGGACTTTGTACAGATGGGATGAATCTGTACGGGACATTGAGCATCCAACATAGCACTTGGCCAGTCATGCTTGTTATATACAATCTTCCTCCCTGGCTGTGTATGAAAAATAAGTACGTAATGCTGTCGTTGTTGATATCGGGCCCTAAACAACCTGGAAATGATATCAATGTTTATCTTGAACCTCTGATTGATGACTTAAAGAAACTATGGGGTGAAGGTGTGATGACCTATGATGCTTCACGAAGAGAGACATTTTGTTTGCATGCTATGTTGTTTTGCATTATAAATGACTTTCCAGCATATGGGAATTTGTCTAGATATACTGTCAAAGGAGCTAAAGCATGTCCTATATGTGAAGAGAACACTGATTCAACCAGACTAAAACATGGCGGTAAGACTGTATATCTCAGTCATCGAAGGTTTCTTACAAAATTCCATCTGTATCGTAGGAAGCGCAAAGCATTCAATGGATTGAATGAGGAAAGAAGTGCACCTAAACCTATACCAGGGGAGGTTGTTTATGAAAGAGTAAAAGACTTTGTCAATGAATTTGGTAAGAGATCACAATGTACTATGGCCACACGGAGTGACAAATCTTTATTCAAGAAGAAGTCAATATTTTGGAATCTTCCTTATTAGAGTTCTTTGACAGTCATACATTGTATCTATGTCATGCATGTTGAAAAAAATGTCTGTGATAGCGTCATTGGTACTTTGTTGAATATACCAGGTAAGACTAAAGATGGGCTAAAATCCAGACTGGACCTACGTGAAATGGGAATAAGGTCAGAATTAACAGAATTACGTGAAATGGGAAATCGGAGAACATACATACCTCTCACTTGTTACACATTATCTAGAAAGGAGAAGAAAGCTTTTTGTGAATGTTTGGTAAATGTTAAGGTGCCACAGGGTTACTCATCCAACATTCATAGATTGGTATCAATGAAAGATCTGAAGTTGATAGTAAATCTCATGATTGTCACACTCTAATGCAACAAATATTGTCTGTGGAAATTCGATCTATATTGCCGAAGCATGTAAGGTTTGCAATCACCAGACTTTGTTTCTTTTTCAACAGTATGTGCAGCAAAGTTATTGACCCTGATACTCTCGATAATTTGCAAAGAGAAGTGGTTGTTACCCTATGTCAGCTTGAGATGTATTTTCCTCTATCGTTCTTTGATATCATGGTACATCTTGTTGTCCACTTGACTAGGGAAGTGAAAATGTTGGGACCAGTTTTCTTGCATTGGATGTATCCCTTTGAATAATACATGAGCGTTTTTAAAAGTGATGTTCGAAACCGTTATCGGCCTGAATAGAGTATTATTGAGGGTTATGTGGCGAGAGAGGTTATGGATTTTTGCAATGACTTTCTCAATGATAATGACACTCCTGGTAATGACAAGAATATTGAGGAGCAATTTGGCAAAGGAATTTTGGGATCACGGGTGAAAGTAATCAGCCGTGAGCAGTTGGAATAAGGTCACTTGTATATTTTACACAACATGGACGAAGTGAGTGTTTATATCGAGGAACATACCAATTGCATCAAGAGACAATATCCTCGAGCCAATACAATGTGGCTTGCTAGAGAGAATAACAAGACATTTATTAAGTGGTTTGAAGAGAAAGTCTTACATCAACTATCTCAAACACCAGATGATATTACTGAAACTATCAAATGCCTCACCTTTAAACCGAAATTGACTGTTATGTCTTATGAAGGGTATGACATTAATGGATTCACATATTACACAATGCGCCAAGATGATAGGAGTGTCGTCCAAAATAGTGGGGTCACCCTTCAAGCGTCGACTATGTTTTTTGCAAGTGCAAAGGATAAGAGTCAACGTGAAGCTAAAATGTCATATTACGGTGTCATTCAAGACATATGGGAGTTTGACTACATAGATTTCAGAATTCCACTCTTCAAATGTAATTGGGTTGATAACACCAAAGGAGTTATTGTGGATGAATTGGGTTTCACTTTAGTGAACTTTGAAAAGATTGGCGAGAAGGGTGAACCATTCGTATTGGCATCACATACGAAACAAGTATTTTTATATTGATGATCCTGCAAATGATAAATGGTCGATTGTTCTTCATGGTAAAAGACAGTTCATTGAAGATCCTATAGATGAAGATGAGTACTATGATAAGTATGATGACTCCAGTCCATTCTCAGTTGGGTTGCCAACACCAGAAAATATTGAAGCTAATGATGACTTGTATGTGCGCGGAGATCACAATGAAGGATTGTTAATTGATAAAAAATCGCAATATTAGAGGCATGTTTATATTTTTTTATATGTTTTATTTTTCTGAATGTGAACTTTACAATGTCAATTACAATATTTCCTGTGAATGTGAACTTTACAATGTGAATTTTACAATGTGAATTACTTTACAATGTGAATGTGAACTTTACAATGTGAGCTTTACAATATGAATTACTTTACAATGTGAATGTGAACTTTCAGATGGCTGAGCATTCTCCTGATGACCGTGCTGATGATTACCGTGAGGGTGAGGACATCAATATGCTGCCTCACAATGTAAGTTTTAAAAATATATATCATATATTTATATCTATATGTCCATTTCTAGTTATATCCTGTAATTGTGTTTATTTTGTCAAAATTTGGGTTGATGATGCAAATGTACCCTCTGAAGCACTTGAGGCACTTGATCAGCAGCACCAAAAAGTTGACAAGAGAAGGGGCATCACTATGATGAAGAAGTTAATAGCACAAAGGGGCAATGGACCCAAACTTGTTGTGGATTTTAATAATGTAGGAAATGCACTTGGAGTGAATCGCAATTCGTTTGTTTCATATCTTGGGTATGTTACTCATAGCCATTGTGGTTGTAAGATAGATTCTTGGCATAAAGTTCCTAAGGAGAAGAAAGACGTAATATGGAAGGATTTATGCGTAAGTTATTATTAATTTTCAATTCTATTTGTTAGATTACTATTTTTTTGGATACTAGTTAATAGCAATTCTATTTTGCAGAGTATATTTGAATTAGATGAAAAGTTGCATCGTAAATGTGTGATGTAATGTTGTGGGAGAGTCCTAAGGAACTATAGGACAAATCTCACCCAAGAATACATAAAAGAAGGTGAAAAGAGGAAGAAGACAGCCACAGAACAGTGGAACTTCCTAGACTAAGAAGAATGGGACGCATTTGTTGCTTCAAGACAAACTGATGAATTCAAGTTATTAGGTGTCACCCCCAATTTAATTAATATATGTTGTATTCACCTATTCAAGATTAACATTTAGTTTTACTAACCAAATCATTAATGTGCATACTAACTAGGCCCTCAGTGAGGTGCAAAAAGCAAGGTGTGCACTGAATGTGCATGACCACACAATGGGCCCAAAGGGGTATGTAGGCATTCGCCAAAGACTACAGTCTGAGGCTAATGCTCAGTCTGTTGCTACTCAGGAGTCCTCTACTATAGGTAGCACACCTCTGCCTCACCATGATGTATGGATAGCTGGGAGGCAAAATAAGAAGGGAGAAATAAGGAAGCCCGCAACTGCTGAGGCGACTGCAAAAATGGTAAAATACAACTCTTATAACAATCATTCGAATATTGATTATTTGTGGTGTTTACTTAATTACAAATTTTTGTTTTGGCGATTAGCGGGAGCTGCATGAGCTGAGGAAATAAGGAAAGTTCATCCCTGAGGGCACAAGGGATGAATTGACAGTTGCTCTGGGTAACCCAGAGCATCCTGGACGTGTTAGGGCTGCAGGCACTGGTGTGGGCATCAAAGCGTTCTTTGGGCCATCCCAGCGCAAACATGTCCCAAAAGCGGGACTTTCACAAGAAGAGGTAATCTATTCTTTCTTTATAATGTTACTGTAAAAGAGAATTCAATAATCAGAAGCTAACGTTTCTTTTATCCATGTATAGGTAGATAAGCTAGTTGATAGGAAACTCAAAAAAGCACTGAGTAAGTGGCAGGCATCTTAGACTGCCACTCAACAGACATTACCGATTATGGCGTCCCGCTCTACTCCTACTGCAGAGGTTGGGAGTAATCCTATAGACCCACCACCTAGCACATCCAATGTAAGTATTTTTATGACATAATAACTAGTCTTTTCAAGATCATATGTATATATGTATATAACATTCTTTACACAAAAATTTTTAGGGGTTGAAGCCATGCCGTCTAAAAAGTAAAGAATATGTCGTTGCAGAGGCATCGACTTACCCATCCCTACCAGGGGAAATATTTCATGGGTCTCCATTACCAGTTGGTTGGGTTAGTGTGAGCCCGGTACGTATATTCCCCAACTGGATGGATCTTCCATTGCCATATGCCCACCCAGATTGTGAAACACTTGGTGAGGCAGAAGGTGGAGTGATATTGTGGCCAAAAGCGGTTGTCCTCTATACTGGAACTGTATGGTAAATTTACATTACGTTAAATTGTTAGTGTGTGTATATGATGTCAGTTGATCTGAAATTATATATATATATATATATATATATATATATATATATATATAGGTTAAAAAGAAGACACCCACATCATCTAGGCCTCCACCACCACCTCCTACGTTACCAAGTTGGGTTCCACAGGACCTACCTATCCCGTTAGGGTATGACAATATGGTTAGGCGAACATGATATAAATTTCCCTATAACTGTTTCTATAGATGTGGATGATGCAGGTCAATCATACGAAAGCAACCTATTTATACAAGATATTTTGGAGTTGTTTCAATATGATTGGTTGAATATATTTGTGATAGAGCTATGGATAAGGTGAGATCTTCTTTATACATCCATATACCTTGTGTAGGATCTGGTGATCTGGTTTCTTATTTATTAATGCATACGTAATACATGTTTTGCAGCTAAAGATATGTGCAGATTTTTCATTCGAACATGTAGGATTTTTGATTCCATCTTTGATTAGTCTAGTAGCTAAAGACCCTCCGTCAGTTCAACAATACTACTGTGATACTTTTAGAAGTTTTGCTCAAAATAAGAAGACGTTGATAATAGCTCCATTCAATGTGGAGTAAGTTTACTTTGCTTATAATTTGGACTTAAGAAAATTACATTTTTATTGTGGATTTTGAGTTATTAATTTTTAACTTTTTTACCTCTAGTGGTATGTATTGGGAGTTACTAGTTATTGTCCCCGATACGTTCACTGTCTATTATCTAGATCCTAAGGGGACTAAATTGAATTCAAGATATGGACACAAAATGAAAATGGCATTATTCCGGTGAGAAATATTTCATTTTCATATCCGTTAACATATGTTATTACATTACTATTTAATTATGCAATGTACTGTGTTACATTAATATGTAGGGGTTTAGATGAGTTCAAAAAGGCTGGAGGAAAGGTCCCCAGGAAAAAGAACCAACAAATAATTTAGACAAACGTGGAAGTAAGTTCCCGAGTGTAATGTATATATTATTAATTATGTGAATAGTGCTTAATTAGTTGTATTTTTAAATATTTTGTATGTTTCAATTTATAGTGTGCTACAAAAGACAACGGATGGGCATGTGCATACTATGTGATGCGATTTATGCACATGATTATCAAATATGTCGCAGTGGACATCGATACCATTCCTGAGGTATTATATATAGTCTCATTAGATAATATGAAATATATCACTCTTATTTATAGATCATTAATTATATATATACATCATTCTCTTTGCAGGTGTTTAAAACTGACCACACTACAGGAAAGGCCTTACCAGATGTACATGCTCCCTATACGAAGAGAGAATTAAATGAAGTAAGAGAAGAATGGGCAACAACCATACAAGTAATGGGGGTTTTAACATATAATTGGGATGTTGATAACGAATAATTAATAACTAAAGAATGATATTTTGTAAATGAATTTCTGAATTATAATATGTGTGAATGTTTCTACATGTCTGAATGTTTCTACATGTGTCTGAGTGAAAATGAATGAAACTGCTGGTTGATATATGAATGTTTCTACATGTGTGAATGTGAAAATGAATGGAACTACAGATTGCTACATGAATGTTTCTACATGTGTGAAAATCAAATGGAACTGCAGGTTGCTAAATGTGTGAACATTTATGTTGTTAATTTTGCAGGTTTGTCGCCAGTTGTTGGCTGATATCAATGGATGTCGTAAAACCCACAGTTCATAACTGAACTGCAGGTTTCTCATCCTGCGACCTTCCACGGCAGGTCTGCAGACTAACAGAAGAAAAAAAACATAAAATTGGCATCGGTTATTTGTATAAAACCGACGACAAATGCTTACAGTGTTGGTTGCCCTACTAGTAACCGACGTCGATTTCCCTAATGAGGCCAGACACCACGGCCGTGCTGGCCAGCACGGTTGTGGTAGCGGGCCAGACACCACGACCGTATCGGCCAGCACGGTCGTGGTAGTGGGTGAGATGGTGTCGGTTATCACTACTAAACTGATGTCAATAGTGCCCCATATGGCGCCCTTTCTGTGGCGCGAAGGTATATGGCGTCGGTTGGAAAGCTAATAACCGACGCCTATAACCCCCCTGCTGGTGCATTTTCGGTGGCGCGCGAAGGGTTTTGGCATCGGTTTGTGAACCGACGCATAACGGTTGGGCTTTTAGCGGCGCCCACATAGGTGTCGCTTAAAAACTGACACTAAAGACCTTAAATAACCGACACTAAAGTCCAGTTATGTACTAGTGAGCGACCTTCTCTAACTGGGAGTCATTGTGCTGCACATCTATCTTCATCTTGTAGACCCACTTATTCTTTAGTGGTCTTCGGCCCTTGGAAAGTGCCACAATCTCATAGGTGTCATTCTTCTATAAAGAATTCATCTCCTCCTACATCGACTGATGCCATTTTTGCCTCCTGAAAAGTCTTTTGCTCCCCTTGATTAGTAAAAAGAATATATTGAGATGCTGGATATCTGGATGAAGGATGACAAACTCTGCCATACCTCCTCAACTACTTCTCTGAGGACCCCCCTACCAAGAAGTCTCTTCCTGTGAAGTTGAATCACTCATCTGTGCATCTGGAACTGGACCACTTTATATGCTATCACTCTGCTACTCATGATGATTATGATGCTCTTCTTCATCATTAGAGGACTACACCTGTGAAGAAGCTGAAGCATCGTCATACTCATCGTCTGAAGAACTATCACCTGATCCCGCAACTTCTACATCATCAAACTTAGGCTCCGTCACTGTCTGACTCTCACAGAAAGTCACATCTCTATGTCTGTTCATGGTATTTTTCACTAGATCCCATAACTTGTACCCAAACAACTGATCTCCTAGCCAAGAAATTAAGATACATGACACCGCTTTATCATCCAGCTTTTGCCTCTTTTCCTTGGGAACATGAGCATATGCCTTGCATCCAAATACTCAGAGGTGAGAGTAGTATGCATCCTTGCATGTCCATACATTCTCAGGTATATCAAACCATATCAAACCCCAAAGGTACTGATTGATATCTATTTATCAGATAGCATGCAATACTCACTGCCTCGCCCTAGAATATCTTTGGCAACTTTGCATTCTTCAACATGCATATGACTTTCTCCACAATAGTAAGATTCATCCTTTCAGCTGTCCTATTGTGTTGTGGTGTGCCAGGCTCTGTCCTTTCCAGTCGTATCCCATGCTTGGTGCAGTAATCCTGGAACTCCCTGGAGGTGTACTCTCCTCCATTGTCTGTGCGGAGACACTTTATCTTTTTCTCTGTCTCCCGTTCCACCATGGCATAAAATTTCTGAAAATACTAAAAGACCTGATCCTTGGCCTTCAACAAGTAGACCCACACCTCATAGATGTATCATCAATGAATGTGACAAAATACTTATTGCCACCCAGTGAAGCCACCTCAAACGGATCGCAGACATCCGAATGAACCAAATGTAGAAGCTTTGACTTCACTACATACCTTGTCTTGAAATAAACTCATCGATGCTTTCCTTTCTGACATGCGTCACATGAACTGAGACCACTGTCCTTTCCACAAGGAATTAATCTCTACCCGGATAGAAGCTTCAATCCCTTCTCACTCATGTGTCCTAGCCATCTGTGCCATAGATCTGTCTGGTTATCCTCAACTGCATGTATATTTCCGCCTTTGAGCACCTTAAGATGGGTCTTGTACAATGTGTGAGACTGTTGCCCCATACAGTAACCAAAGTCCCCTTAGTAATCTTGCATTTCCCACCACCAAAATCAAAATGACAACCTTCTCTATCAAAGAAAGAACCAGGAATCAAACTCAGCCATAGATCTTGAACGTGACGAACATTTTTCAGCGTGAGCATGCAACCGACACTTGTCTAAACACAAATGTCTCCAATCCCGACAATTCCAGAGAAGCTGGAATTTCCCATATTTACTCTGTCGAAGCCCCCCTTCCTATATGAAGTAAAGAACTCTTCACATGGTGAAGCATGGTAAGAGGCTGTAGTATCCACCACCCATACTGAATCGTCCTCATCATCATGCAAACACTGCTCCTGGACTGTTAAGACCATATCATCCTTATCATTCCCGTCATCTGATATTGTGGTTGTAGTGTTCTTGTCATCATCTTGCTTGTCTTTGTCTTCAGACCATTGTTTCCTTTTCCAGACCTTGTAGTCCCTTTTGAAATGACCTGGCTTGCCACAATGGAAGCACCCTCTACTATTCTTGGACTTGGACCTACCATGAGACTTTCCACGGCTCTGAGATCTGCCACAGTCTCTCACTCTGTCAGTGCTCCTACCCTCTGTGAAGTGTAACTCTGATCCGCTGTCACCTGAGGCTCATCATTGAGTCTCTTCATTCAGTAGGCTGCTCTTCACCTGATCAAGTGTCAACTTGCCTTCCTGTGCATAATTGTTGACTGTCACTATGAGTGTCTCCCAGCTGTCCGGTAGAGATCCTAGAAGAAGTAGAGTCTGAATTTCAACATCAAGAACCATATTCATAGACCCCAACTGATTTAAAAGGCTTTAGAATTCATTCATATGCTCGGCGATGCTTGTACCATCCCGTTACTTGAGGTTCACCAACTTTTAGATCAAGAAAACTTTATTTGTGGCAGTCTTTCGCTCATATAACTTCTTAAGTTTTTCCCACAGATCTTTGGCATTGGTCTCTTCTGAGACGTGATGGAACACGGAGATTTTGAGCCACTTCCGCACTATTTCGACGATTTTTCTGTTTAGCTTCTTCCAATCTGCATCAGAAGTAGTTTCTGACTTTTGTCCCTCCATCGGATCGTATAGATCTTTGCCATAGAAAATATCTTCCATCTTGGGTTTCCAAATCTGCCAATTTGTGCTTGTCAACTTTATCATCGTCTCATCTTCATCCTTCCCCATCTAGACCTATATCTACAGCCTGTACTCTGATATCACTTGTTGGGGATGTTATACCGATACAGTCCCGAACATGACAAAAAGTTGTTGCAGAAGCGTTACCGAAAAACATGTAAACCCAAAGAAGAAAAACCAGATTTAACATGGAAAACTCTCCCCAAGACGAGAAGAAAAAATCACAGGGCAATACCGACCAACAAGCACTATGTAATTAAGATTACAACTCACACTGCCTAGATTTAATTACCTCTAAATCCAAGTAGCCCTCCCCACACAAGAAAAAAGATGAGGAAGAAGAGAATCACAACCGGTGTGTACAAAACATCTCTCTTTACTTGATCTCCTCACGAGGTCATTGTCGTTGATGGGGACTGCTTGATGCCGTTGTGACCACTGACTGGGTCGAACTGTTGCCACTATGACAACATTGTGCCTGTAACTGCCAACCGCGACTTTACTTCAAGGTAAAATCGTTGACCCTCTCTTATCAATTAAGAGAGTTGTTCTGTCAGTACACCCAATGTGTCACCGACTGTCAACTGCTACTTCACTTCAAGGCAAAGTCACTGACCCTCTCTTATTTACCAAGAGAGCTCCTCCAGTTGTTCTTGTTCTCTGACACCCTCTACCACAGAAGGCACCAACAAACAATGGGAGGGATCATCTCAATGGCCTCCCCCATGGTGGGATGGTGGGATAATCTCAATGGCCTCCCCCATGACCTCTATTTATTGGTCTCCATTCATGTGGTTGCAACCAGAAATACTTGCCCAAATCTTAGAAACAATCTTAGTCCAACTCGATGATGCACATAGGAACCGTAGTTTTTCCTTATTGAATTTGACTCTTAGGATTGGTAGCACAAATAAGCCTCTCCCAACTCCAAATCAAACCGAGACATGGGACGTGGGCTGAATTATATTCCTCATCACAACACTATGCCGTTGTCTTCCACAAATACGTTTCCTGGCAGATCTTGTCTCACCATTGCCTCCACCAGCAACCACTAGCTGAAGATCGTCTTCACAGCCGATTACCGATCCCTCGGTCTCTATGCTGACAGCAAAAAGCCGAACAGCTTTGACTGCAGGCCCGTCGGTATCCCATGCTTCCATCCCAAAGACTGCAGAAGCAACAAAGTGTCCAGAATACATTGATTTGTCACGACTGCTTCGAGCGTTAGCTACCCTTCGGCAGTGTATGTACAGCTTTTGGCCGTCACAGCTTAGGGTGGCCTGAGAGAGGAAAAAGTTGACGACATCGCCGGCGGTGAGACCCTTCTCCTTGACGAAGTTGCTCCAGCCCTTTGTCAAAACGTAGCTTCGGCTTCTGTTCCAGTAGGAATAACGGAACTGCCATACCTTTACTTCAGGCCCAACGTCCTCTAGGTGAAGGAGAACCCCGTTGTCGATGTCAACGACAACACCGCTGCCCTTGTCAATATGAAGCGAGAAGTGCTTCTCAGCATGCTACTTCGGGATCACCAGCCGGTTTAGCTTCCCCACATCGCTCGGTGTCATTGCTTTGTGAAAGAGAAGCTCCCTCTTTGACATATCAAGCAGCGGATCTGCTCCTAGTGATGCCTTCTCCCAGCTCTTGGTTAGACACTGGTAAAAGTCCTCCTGGTAAGTCCTCTTGCGGAGTATGCCAATTACTACAAGAAACCATGGTATGCGTGACAGTTGGCAAAATAATGTTGTGACGGGCTTCAACGGCATTGAGAATGCCTTATGCTGAAGCCCGTCATACATGGCTAGAATAAAAGATCCGAAAAGGAGTAGCACACGGATCATTGGAAAAGCCTTCTAGTAACGAGCTAATGCTAAAACTAATCGAACGGTTACAATTGGATCTTTTCTATCCAACGAGCATAATCCATTGGGACGAATACAACCCTATAGATTGGCTGCTTTTCCCTTTTTTACTCCAACTTCTGGCTATTGCCGCTACTCGCCATTGCCATAGCCATCGTCATCGGTGGACAGTTGACGCTCGCCATTTTCCGGCTTCCCCTGAACCCCCCAACTGCCGACTGCTATACTCGACATGTGTCGATGGCCTTAACTCAGTTTCTTCCGGCTGCCCGTGCTTCTCGCCATCCACCAACTGCTATGCTCGGCATGCGTCAGCGACTGCTTCTCGCCATCTTTCGGCTAGTGTTCTATAAACACCTTCAATTGCAGGTTAAGTTAATAGGTTACAATCGAGCATGTTAGATATTTGCGGAATGCAATTTACTATGTGATTGATTTTTTTTACCATGTTCAATTAACTGATTTCCATTATATCTTCGTTATTTCCTTGAACATAGTTCTGCATAAATGCATGCATTGAAAAATGTCGTTTACATTCAAGTTTCTTGTTGCATTCTATTATATCAAGGCTCGTTACTTTCAAGACAAAAAGTTAATTTTTTTTGTAATGAAATTGATATTTTTCTTCGTGGGCACCGATGTTGACTATTCATTTTTATTTTTACTAGTATATTGTTGCGAACATATTATTTTTGAACTACTTCTATTAAATTGTGTTCGTGTATATAATTTATTATTACTAGGCATGTGTTTTTCCTTTAAGATAAGAAAACAACCATGAGTTATTGCAAGAAAGTTGTTTTTCCAAAAAAAATCTTCTAACTATTATAAGCGCACACACCAACTACGATTGTGCATTTTTGCCCATTATTTGAACATTGTTCAATGAAATAATAAGTTTTTGGTCACAATGAGGAATATTTGAAATGAATTCCATACTAACTCAAGAGAAGTAGAAATTCAACTAACAAGGACGTGCAATCAAACATTTTAGGATGTTAGTGAGGCAATTAGATCTTTTATTATTTGATACTATGTTTATACTTTCAGATATGCCATATCTATCATTCACTTCAAAAATATGGAATTGAGGTTCAATACTTTAGATGTAAAATATTGACCTCTAGAAGTTATGTGGAAAATGTATATGTGAATCTATAATATCAGTGTAAATGTTATTTAAGTAGATAGTTATTAAGGTTGCTTAAAATTTGAATGTTGAAGAAAACTATAGAATAGTTAAGCATCCTTCTGGTCATAGTCTTATCGTTTAGAGGCTATAACTTTCAGCTCCATGTATCGAATCTAGAGTCCTCTAGTTGCTACAAAAATTTCATTACTAGCATCTATATATATGAAAAATTGACCACATGGCATGTTCTTACATTTTAAATGAAGCACAACAGCTATATGCATATCACATGCCTTGTATTGAACAACACCTAGATGTGCTTTTGTATGCAGAAGTGCTTGATATTATACACTCTTAATGGGTCACCTAGAATTTTTTATAAACACCTAACTCCCAAGTCAGATGAATCTTAGCTCATGCTTTATTGACCAGATTTAATGCCAACATAATTTAGGATTGTGCATGAATTTTACTAAGTGTGTTGTTTCTTGAATCCATTTGAAGTGGTGCTTGAATTAGGTTTCATGTGATGTAGTTTTTTTAAATAGTGATATTATTATACTCCATAGGTAGTCAACTATTGATATATATGTCGAACCTATTCTGTTTATTTGAAATTCCTCCTCAGTGCAACCAAGCCAAGGAAACAACAAAATTACAAGATCATCTTGCTTGTTCTGCAAATTATTTGTAGTATCGAGAATATCCATCCCATGGCATTAGTAACTTCATGCAATGACAATTTCTACAATTTGACCTTTGGCTATTGTTAATTGTAACTGTTCTTGCTCATCAGATAGAAGAGCAATTTGATGTATTGTTTCATGCTTTCCACATGATGCACAACCCATGTAACACTAACACCAAGTTGTTTGTGCTCAGGTATGTATTTGCATTCCTTGCATATAAATTGCATGTGAAAAGAAGAATGAACACATAAACGCACATATGTTCTTGTGGCTATTAATTTTTTCTTGTTGAGCATATCATTTCCTATGCTTTTATCTCGTGATGGTGTATTAAACACTACAAAATTTGTTAAATAGTTAGCAATGACACAATTTCTTTCAAAAATCAAGTATATTTCATTCAAACAAACATGTCTGTTTTGTTTTCATCCATGTCAATAATGTGTATGTCTTAATGTGTTAACTAATGTAGTTAGTGAGCGAAGTATTGAAGCCGCATGTCTATGGAGATAGATATAGATGTATGCTAATGACATACCAAATCCTACACACTTGATTTCAAAAGGTAAGAGATTGGAAGTCATTACTAGGTTCATAGGACACATTTATATACACTAATTCCCAATATATTTTCTATATGTTATCTGGGGGAATGCTAATTTTGTTATCCTTATCCATTAATCTCCTAAAGCTAGGAAAGGAGATAGGAATTCAATGCTACTAGTGGAGAATGTGAAATAGTAAGTTTTGATATGGAGATATGGTTATGGATGCAAGTGAAGTACCAATCATGGATTCATATTTAATTGAGACAATAATATTCTACTATGAAGAGTCATATCTTTGCATATCTTAGTTGAAGTGATGGATGTATCAGATGTAGGTTTTGATGCCTACATAATGAATTTTTGATGTACCATGTAGGCATCAAAGTCATAGTTGTGTGTCATTCAAAAGGCATAACAACGTGTATGCCTTATTGGATGGCATGACCATCACACCTTAATACATGCATTATGCATATGGATATATTAGAAATATATTTTGATTTAGGGGGTCTACTCCCAAGGGGAATACTACATAAAAGGATTGTGGAAAGTCTTTTGGGTGCCTTGGGGCGTAATATTTCCTTTTTGTTGTACATGCTGCCTAGGTTCGCTGTGGTGGCGGCGACGCTGGAAGCGGGGTCTCCTTGGAGCTCCAGTGGTCTAATCAACGACAACTCGTGGTGTGGAGCATCAGAGGACTAAGCCAGATGGTTCCCCTTATTCACCACCTCATCTCTCTACCTTCTTACCCTTCTTCTCCTTCGATGTCTGCCTTCTGTGCACACATCCAGGCTTGGAGGCTCCAAGATGCCATGGGGGTTGCTGGGTCACAGCCCCTGGGTGGCCTGGCCTCTTGTCCCATAGTGACAAAGTTGAGGGGATGCGACAATGCCGTCTTGCAGGTAGGGACTTCGATAGACGACAGGGATGCTTTCTGTGGAGACAAGGGCGTATCTCCATCCAGTGGGGTTGGGGACAATGGTGGCTCAGGGTCACTGATTGCTTCCTTGATGCTGGACGGAGGGATTCTCGCTGAGGGGCGGCCAGCGGAGCTTGGTGTGGGGGAAGCAGGACACTGTGGAGGTTGATGGCTCTGTTCATTTTGGTAGGGATGATGCCCACCGGGTGTTTGAGTTTTTGTGTGAAGGACCTCTTGGTGCTGGTGGTACCTGCCCTGTCATGCTACCTAGGGATGAGCTATCGATGGATGTGGGGGAGTTTTTCATGATTGGTGCCTTGTGTGTTCCCTTTGTTGTGGCGGTTCCGGAGGTGGATGGGCATGTCAGGCAAGGGGGCAAGGTTGTTGATTCCTTGACAGTCGGTAAGTCTAGCCTTTTTGGCTCAGGTCCTCATGTCCACAAGGGGTCATGCTTTCAATGTCTATGGCGAGGGCACTGGCAGCATCAATGACTCTCTTTGGTTGTCTGCTTTTGGTGTCGGTTTCCCAATCATCGTGTGAGGGATTGTCCAGGCACTACTGTAAGTGGAAGGCATCCTTCCTTTCCTAGGGATATATGCCTTTGTTGTTTGGAGTGTGGGCATCGGCGACGTCATTGCTCTTCACCAACAATCTGTTTTCGGTGCAAATCATCGGGCCACATGGTGCGGACCTGCCCGATGGGTTTCTCACAACCTGGAGCTGATGGTGGTTTGTTGCAGGCGATCGCGCCCCCGACCTCAGATCAGATTCATGGTATGGAGCCTAAAGATAAGTCTAATCAAGTTGCTAGGTGGATACATGATGATGTCGGTGCATACATACGGTTGTGTCATCGACGTCTTGGTGACTTTCTAGATTCTCGGTTTGGGGATGGTTCCTCATGCGAGATGGATCTGGGTGGTGATGGCAGCACATTATTTTTTTGGAAAGGTTGGTGGACAAATGCTCTGACGATGATATCTCTGCACGGGAGGTTGAGGAGGCGGGTGATGATAGATCCTTCCTCAACTTTATAGGAAAGATGAAGACAAGCTAATGTTGTTGAGGTTTGATGGATCAGCTAGGATGAGGGTTGTTTTGGCTGTGGATGTGTTGATGTGTTTGATCATGTTTGAGTTTTTTTCTTCTCTGGGGCTGTTGGGGGTTTAAGAGATTGATTTATTTTGAGGGTGCGTATCTTTCCTGGGTTGATGTTGAGGGTGATCTGATGTATCTCATGTTGATGACTTCTTTGTGCTTGCTTGAGGAGCAAGGTGAATAAGATTGACCTCAAATTTAAAAAAAATGAGGAGTGTGAGAATTACTATGAGAAACGATGCTAACATAACCAAATACATGGATTGAACATTTACTCAAAATAAGGTCCAATTAGTTTTTTCTCTTTAGGAAAGGAAATACTTCCTATGGAGTCTAGCTTGTCTAGGGATATATGTATATAAAATTCCTTCCTGCTTGAGTACCTATGAGTTCTTGTCTAGTAACCTGCTCTTTCCCATCAATTTTCTTATTGCTGACATGGCGTATCTTGCCTGTACATGGATGTGATGTATATATATTATCATAATAACTACATGGATGGTGTTTGGTTGTGCAATATTAGTCTTGAATCATAAGCCTGACATAGTACTCCTCGCATTACATGTTTGTATACTAATTTTTCACTATTAGCACGGTAAATTAGGTTTGACTAAATAATTTTTTTGATACATTTTTAGTTGTGTTTTGCTGTTGGAAAGGGAAAATGTTGTTCCCATAATTGGAGTCTATATCATTTTCACAAAGGTACCTAATTTGACCTATCGTTTCCATTTTTTTAATGGGGCAATGTGATAGATAGATGTACCAACTTGTGCTAGATATTTATAGAATATGCTTATGTTTATCATTTGATTTAAATATTTTTTATAGTCAAAGACTACCTAGTTAATATTATACATCTACAATGAACATCATGTCAATGTTCATCACATATGTTTTGATGGAATGAATTTTGGTATTACGCATTAGATACCATATAACATTGATGGATACATATGAAAGGAATCTTGGATTTTGATTGAGTTCGGAGCTGTTGGGTAAAATCAGATGGATGTGGTATGGAATTAGATCTATGGATAAGGTAGTCTGATTAGGTTGTATGCAGTGAGTGTGCACATGTACTTGTTACAATCTATACAAAAATAACTGAAGGGTTAAACGTAATATATGAATGAACATATAATTTTTTTTACATGGAATCCAAGATATTGAGTCGAAATTTTTAGGTGGATAGAAATTTACTTATAAGTGGAGTTGTTAATGCTAGTAGACTACTTTATATCAATTCTAGCTATTTCATTGTTCTATCTTTAGTTTGTTCTACATAATGGTTGTCCAGAGTGATAGTATGTGTTGACCTTTATGTTGGTCCTTACTTTTAGTCATATGAGCTCTTAACAATAGTTGTCATAAATAAAAATATAAGTGATGTAGATGCTATCTATTCATTTACTATAAAATCTTGTATAAACAGATGTATAATTGTTGAAAATGTGGCAACCGTTCTCCTAATGATGTTACTAGCAGCTTTATCAAAGTTATAAACAAGAAAGGACCATTGTGATGTTCATGAAGAATGAGATAAGTTGTTGTTTCATTGTTACATATTTTACTTGATAAATATCTATTTGATTCTTTTACTTGAGCTGGGAAGATTCTTGAGCAATAATAGGTAAATGGAAGTAACCAGGGCGCCATCTTTAGATGTTAAGCATTATGGGTCAACCGTTGGTGCTGCCACATGCACTTCCTAGTGGGCAGCTACAAGAGAAATAACAAACCTTCAAGAAGAGCTTCCATGCAAGGACGTGTTGCTCAGTTTCAGTGAATCGATATCCCCCAGATCATCACACTTTCTAGCTCCTGACTTGTGTAAATGGAACTTGATTGTTGTGTTACATACTTTGTATCTTTGAGACGGGGCAAGGGGATATGTCCTCCCCAGTGTAAAGAGCATTTTATTAAATAAAAGATTGGTTCCAGATGTTTGAATATATCTTGGGTAGTTTGTATGCCTGTTGTAAAACATCATATCACTCTGATTGTCAAAGAATCTAGACAACCAAATCATTTCCAGCATTATTTATATAATATTTTATCATTTAGTTGAGTGATGATTGTACTTATGGTCTATTAGTGTTGTGGCGAGCTGAATATCAGCAATGCCTGACGGTTATGGCCATCATAGCATGGATTGGCGACGCTGTTTCGGCTTACGCATATTGTATGACGGGCCCCTCGGCTTAACACATTTGGGCTCCCTGATGGGTTTAACTGTCTCAGATAACCCGTTCTCTTGTAGTTAATCTCAGCCTTGGATCTGGACCAGACGAACATCAGCTCCGCAGCCTCCGCTGAGTCGTGCTCGGACAGTGGCCTGAAGTTGGTGGTTGCTTCGCCGCCGCGGAAGCGCTGGGCAGCTACGTGGTAGGCCCGCACTGCTTCTTCCTCGTTGCTGAAGGTACCCAGCCACACCCGACGGTGCTTCTCGTATATCTGTGCTGCTGCTTTTCTTCCTCTAATCGTTCCTCTCTCCAACCCTTATCTTCGTCTTTCAACACTACTACTCTCAACTTGCTAAGAGGGAAAACTGACTTTGCCTGGATGGAAGATACAGGAGTACATTCGATGTGATACACCTAATGTTCCAAGGGATACAGAAATATTTCCGAAAGCCTATAATTAATTAAATAATAGACCCTTTTAAAATAATTGGATCAGTTCATCTGGTCAAGCAGGAATCCGTAGTTGCAACTACTTCAGTTTGTACTCGACCAAAAATTAATGCAAACAAACTAGTGTATCCAAATCGGCAATTCGTTATCTAACTAATTATATCCGGGCAAGCAAAGTATTGACATCACTAGTCGGATGGGTTCAAGTTACTATGTCATGCTTTAATCCAAAAGTATTTCTTACATCAAGGGTTCGCTTGGACATAGTACAAGCAAAAAGTCGGTATATAATTTGCTTCATTTCACACGTATGAAGTTTAAAATTGTGTTTACAATAGAAAACATATAAATAGTGGCATCAAAATTGCTTAGTGTTATTCTTAGGAATGCCAAGGGGGATGTATGAAGAGGTGAGGTCTTATCCTTATCCTTATCCTTATCCACCATGTGTGTTGGGTAAGAATAATTCCCCACTCGAGCAATATCCTTACCTCTTTTTCCTTATTTTCTTACCCACAAGGTCAATGGGGGAGGGTAAGGGTAAAGCAAGGAATTTATATAACTACAACAAATATTGTTATCAATAAAAAAATCATGTTTAACATTTACACACACATCTAAATAAAGTATCAAATTGATTTACAAAGACAATTAATGACCCAAAGTGATTCGACAGTTTTGAACAACCATATAAACATGGTATATTGCATTCCAAATATACCACCAATGTAGTGTGAGTTGAATACACATATTAGTAATCCAAATGTTGATGTAAGGGAACCAATTTCAAAAGAAGTCAAAATCACAAATAGATGCTAATATTTGGTTCATACATCATTAAATAATTTTGTTTGATATAAATTTTGTACGATGCCCTTGCATACACAATTATTCAATACCACTCAAACTATTTGTGTTTACAGAAACAAATCAGAACAAAGATATATACTACACCACAAATATATAATATAATGGTACATCAATACAAAATTATGTTGTTATATTCAAGTGTCTAGTAACTCCAAAATGTTGTTGTATAGGTGACCAAATCTGACGCAAAAGAAGTAAAGAGTACCACTAAGATACTTTTAGATTGTGTTTACACCACAAAGTTTTGTTGTTTCATGCAGGTATATATCACACCTCAAGTTTTTGTTGTATGCATTACAAATTGGCCGAATAAGAAGTAGAGAATATAGAACTAGTAGTACCAAATGATGCTAAGATAATATTGATTTATACATATATTTATACAATACTACCTATATATATTTGATATATTATAAACAAATATTATTGTACTTCAAAAGCAAAGGCAATTCTTTAGTCCAATATTGGGAGATTTTGATACTTCTCTCCTCCTTATATATGGGTTTTTTCCCATGGGATAATTGAGGAAAACAAATGGATAAGGGCTTCGCACGTGCATGGTGAGGCAGCTCAACTGAATTTAGGTCGGGTCGATTGACATGAAAATATCGTGCATTAAATGCAAGTGAACATATCAAGTAATAGAGGCCTTGTGAGGCCCGAGCCGAACACAGGGAAACAAAATCTAGAAACTACTACTACCTATGATATAATCAGCTAGGTCAATATAAATGGTTGAATTTAGTTTTAATTAAATAAAAGAAATGCAAAAGTGAAACAAGAGTGACAAATGAGTGAATCGGAGTAGAATGAATTCCTTAGGACAGTGATTTCACCACAGATAACATTACAACTAACCTCCAAACACTAACATACATCATCCCTACCCCTGGATAAAGAGTTTGTAGCATGAACTACCCACTCTCGTAGTGTAGTTCACTACCTAATCTAATGTCTATTCTATTTTTTATATAAATTAGTTGATTAGTTAGGTGCTTTATGATAAACTATGGGTTTCTCCTCTCATTTGTGCTCCACCTTTATCAAAGGGCTCAATAAATGGGTAAACTTATACTTTTCCAACCCTTAATGTGGCATACAACTCATGAAAACATAATTAACTAATGCGGAAGCGTTCACTAAGCAGCTGATTACCAAAAATCACTAGAAATTAAAACCTTTTTATCAAAAGATTCATAAAGTAAAAACTTTCTCACATAGAACAAAAGTAACACATTTACATTCTGTTTTTCAAAAGTACATAACTTGTATCATCTCTTTCTGTGAGTTACAAGCATTAACTGTCCTGTCAGGCTAAACACAGGCAGTATAAAATCTCGAGGCACTGAGCCAAAATCTTGAAAGCACTAACTACTACTCCGAGGACCTGAGAGTACAGAGACGACACATAGGACACTATCTACATCTATACAAGGCATAACAGCCAGTGTCTACACCTGAGACTTCACTGTTGTCCCTTCTGCTACTGCTGATGTCCTTCACCCACTGAAGGATTCCTGCCTCCTCGTCCGCGTCCACCTAAAAATGTGATTCCCACGGGGGTGAGACAATTGTAAATTGCCCCAGCGAGAGATATAACTCTCCTCCAGAAACATTATTATTGCAGCTTAAGAAGATAGATATGAATAGAGGTATCATATTTATTTGACAACAGATATTTTAATGTCTAACAAATTAGAACATTATTCTTATCAGAAGCATTACAGCTATAACTTGATAGAATCAACATGTCACTTATCCTTTAAGGAATATGAAGAACATGTATAATATTTATTCACTATAGAATCATTACCACAACATTAACTCTCTTCAGGCTTAGTTCATATATCTAATGCCTGGTATTGCCATTGAGGAGTCATGGCATGTATCCATACTCTTTTCACAAAGTGTTGGGATCTTAGTCCCTCAACTCACCAAGCACAATTCCATTCCTTAACAGGTTCATCATCATGTTTATAGTATCTGGGTATTTGAACCCAGAATTCACCATGGCTACTTATTATCACTTATTAGGTAACTTAATACCTTCAGATCATTTAACCAAGGACATCTTGAATCTTGCTACATAATATATTGCTCATAGTACACAAAGTTCTATGATTCTTACTACACAAAGCATATGAAGGCTTATAAAGCCTATAAAACATTCTTAATAACAAAGCATCATAGCCCATACCTGCCTATGCTCATCTTCTCAACATATCTGCATCATTAGTAATCATGATATAATTACATATCAATATCATGCAATTTGAGGGTTATCTTATTACATTCATAACCCATTAGTCTGTATTTGAGCTTCACATAGGATTAACTTGTCATAGGATTTCACATAGCATTACCTTGTATTAGGGATCACATAGAATTGACTTGTATTAAAGTTTCACATAGCAATACTCTATAATCATTCATCAATAAATGAATTATCAACACACAACATGAGTTTCTCTCTCATGTTTTCCAGAGTATGATTACATCATAGTTGGTAGGTTTGGATTAACCTTTTCATAAGGCATGTTAGCCTACCTTCAATAGAGTGCATTACATCTCAATGTAACCATTGACATGACACATCTCATGTGTCTTTTATTCAATTATATTAGACTTATAACACATCAAGGTATACCAGTATTGGAGTGTTGGATGTGATATCTATCATATCTTGATGTATCACTTCCCTCAACACCATTATATTACTTGGGTTTATACACTTAGCTTGTATTAGGGTATTCCCCATCCTAATACTTTATGCACCAGTTCATCACATTTATCATGTAAGGTAGTGGTCATTAGTCACTCACTTAGAATATGCAACCATTTCCAATGATATAGACTCACCCTTTAGGTCAGGGACTATTAGTATAAGGATATCCATTATCAACCTCTCTAGGTGTTACATTTTTCATAACATTAATTACTATTCCACTATTAGGAATAGCATTCTCCATACTTATAATTTGAGAATTCACATAGAATATTCCATATATTTGTGGATTTCACATAGTATTACTCTTCAATAGAGTTTTATATAATCATCCTTCTATATCAAGGTTTCACCTAGTATTATGTGAAATTAGGATTTCACAACACATCACCCAGTGCTAGGTCTTCACATAGGATTAGTGGCACTACCCTATATTAGGGTTTCATATATCTTTATCCCATTTTAGGGATTGGGGTTTACCATTCACATCCAGGTGGGGTTTCTCTTTCCTCATACCCAAATTAGAGTTTCCTTCATTGCTACACTAAGTTAGGGTTACATCATCACCCTGGATTTACAATAATACTCAGTTTTGCCCTAATTAGGGTTTCACACATAGCTTTACTCTAATTAGGGTTGGGGTTCATTGATTAGGGTTTCATAATCTCATTATTATGGATCAACCCTTATCACATAGTTTACTCATAATGAGACAATTATGGCTTAATTATATAAGAATTCATCTCTCTCATTCCCTCTCTCATCATCTTTAGGGTGTTAATTACACCAAGATTAATCTAAGTCAACTCTTCACTTGAGTACACATAGCTAGGGTTATCCTTCACAATCATCATGGGTCTACATCTTTAATAATCACATAGTTGATTGACCTTTGATCGTATTAGATGTCCAAATGGTCTAATCAATTAAACCATCAATTATATAAGGAATTCAAAAGGATTGACCAATTAAACTTTCAATTCCACAAAGTTATCAATTGGGTTAACCATTGAAATCTTCAATTGCATTAACTATCTAAATAGGTTCACCATATTGGACCATCAATTACATGATATGTCCAAATGGATTAACCATGTTGATCTTCACATAGTTGATTACTTAGACCCTCAATGATCTTAGTTCTCATACATCAATTGGTTGAAAACCATTTGAACAAGTTGTACTTGAAACCAATTGGAAAAGGTAGGTATTGAAACCATTTGCACTTTGGGTCTCCAAACGGTTTGAGATCGTTTGGTCCCAAATGGTCTTGAGACCGTTTGGTGGACTCAAAAGGTCTTGGGACCATTTGGACCCAAATGGTCTTGAGACCGTTTGGTCCAAACCCTCTCAAAACCGCATGGACCAAAAAGGCACTTCAATACTCAATCGACTCAATGTTTCAATCCATGGACCAATTATAAATTGAACCACTAAAGTATTCAATCGACTAAATTTTCTTGAAAACCCAATACACATTATACACTTACTAGTGAAATTAGGTGTTCAAGAATGGGATAGGTGGTACACATTTATTATATATAAGAATGACAACACATGTCCCTAGACCCTAATGTTGTTGTAATATATACTTGTTTTCTCTTTGATCATAGAATGGATAGATAATGGATGTCCATTCGCAATCATTGCACCCCAGAGTTTATATATGGTCTTGACCAGTTTATTAGATTTGTCGAGGAACATAGGAAACAACCCAGAGATAGGTTCTACTGTCCATGTAGGCATTGCGGTAACAACTTGAAAGTCAGCACTGGTGACGAAATCAAAAGTCATGTCATGTGAAATGGGATTATACAAGGCTATACAGAATGGAACTGGCATGGAGAGATTTCAAACTCAAAACCAGTGGATGTCGATAGCAGTTCTTGTGTGGAAGAAGAAATTGCCTCCGATGACGTAGATGTGAATGAACCAGTAGACATCGTTGATGTGATGCTGGATAGTTGTGGGGTAGAGCACACCGATCCACCTCCCATTTTTAGAAACATTGTGCATGATGTTGAGATATCATTATACATAGGTTGTAATAAGTTTACGAAGCTTAGCGCTGTGTTGAGATTGTATAAGATGAAAGATAACAATGGATGGAGCACCAAAAGCTTCACGTCATTGTTGTCTTTGTTGAATGAAATGCTTCCTGAAGGAAACGAGCTGCCAAACTCAACATACCAGGTAAAGAAATTGTTGTGCCCAATGGGAATGGATGTTAAGAAGATACACACATGTCCGAATGATTGTGTATTATTTACAAAGGACTATGTGGATTTGAAAGATTGTCCAAAATGTGGTGTGTCACGGTATAAATTGACGACTTCGGGGGAGTCCAAAACAGGTTCTCCTGCCAAGGTGATGAGGTATCTACCTATAATATCACGGTTTCAACTCTTGTTTTCCAATTCGATAGATGCAAAGAATTTGAGGTGGCATGCAGATGTTAAGAAAAATAATGATGGAATCCTACGACATGCGTCTGATTCCCCATAGTGGAAGAAGATTGATTTATTGTACCCTGAATTTGGTGAAGAAGTCATGAATCTAAGACTTGGACTTTGTACAGATGGGATGAATCTGTACGGGACATTGAGCAGCCAACATAGCACTTGGCCAGTCATGCTTGTTATATACAATCTTCCTCCCTGGCTGTGTATGAAAAATAAGTACGTAATGCTGTCGTTGTTGATATCGGGCCCTAAACAACCTGGAAATGATATCGATGTTTATCTTGAACCTCTGATTGATGACTTAAAGAAACTCTGGGGTGAAGGTGTGATGACCTATGATGCTTCACGAAGAGAGACATTTTGTTTGCATGCTATGTTGTTTTGCATTATAAATGACTTTCCAGCATATGGGAATTTGTCTAGATATACTGTCAAAGGAGCTAAAGCATGTCCTATATGTGAAGAGAACACTGATTCAACAAGACTAAAACATGGCGGTAAGACTGTATATCTCAGTTATCGAAGGTTTCTTAAAAAATTCCATCTGTATCGTAGGAAGCGCAAAGCATTCAATGGATTGAATGAGGAAAGAAGTGCACCTAAACCTATACCAGGGGAGGTTGTTTATGAAAGAGTAAAAGACTTTGTCAATGAATTTGGTAAGAGATCACAATGTACTATGGCCACACGGAGTGACAAATCTTTATTCAAGAAGAAGTCAATATTTTGGAATCTTCCTTATTAGAGTTCTTTGACAGTCAGACATTGTATCTATGTCATGCATGTTGAAAAAAATGTCTGTGATAGCATCATTGGTACTTTGTTGAATATACCAGGTAAGACTAAAGATGGGCTAAAATCCAGACTGGACCTACGTGAAATGGGAATAAGGTCAAAATGAACAGAATTACGTGAAATGGGAAATCAGAGAACATACTTACCTCCCACTTGTTACACATTGTCTAGAAAGGAGAAGAAAGCTTTTTGTGAATGTTTGGTAAATGTTAAGGTGCCACAGGGTTACTCATCCAACATTCATAGATTGGTATCAATGAAAGATCTGAAGTTGATAGGTCTTAAATCTCATGATTGTCACACTCTAATGCAACAAATATTGTCTGTGGAAATTCGATCTATATTGCCGAAGCATGTAAGGTTTGCAATCACCAGACTTTGTTTCTTTTTCAACAGTCTGTGCAGCAAAGTTATTGACCCTGATACTCTCGATAATTTGCAAAGAGAAGTGGTTGTTACCCTATGTCAGCTTGAGATGTATTTTCCTCTATCGTTCTTTGATATCATGGTACATCTTGTTGTCCACTTGACTAGGGAAGTGAAAATGTTGGGACCAATTTTCTTGCATTGGATGTATCCCTTTGAATAATACATGAGCGTTTTTAAAAGTGATGTTTGAAACCGTTATCGTCCTGAATAGAGTATTATTGAGGGTTATGTGAGAGATTATGGATTTTTGCAATGACTTTCTCAATGATAATGACACTCCTGGTAATGACAAGAATATTGAGGAGCAATTTGGCAAAGAAATTTTGGGATCACGGGTGAAAGTAATCAGCCGTGAGCAGTTGGAATAAGGTCACTTGTATATTTTACACAACATGGACGAAGTGAGTGTTTATATCGAGGAACATACCAATTGCATCAAGAGACAATATCCTTGAGCCAATACAATGTGGCTTGCTAGAGAGAATAACAAGACATTTATTAAGTGGTTTGAAGAGAAAGTCTTACATCAACTATCTCAAACACCAGATGATATTACTGAAACTATCAAATGCCTCACCTTTAAACCGAAATTGACTGTTATGTCTTATGAAGGGTATGACATTAATGGATTCACATATTACACAAAGCGCCAAGATGATAGGAGTGTCGTCCAAAACAGTGGGGTCACCCTTCAAGCGTCGACTATGTTTTTTGCAAGTGCAAAGGATAAGAGTCAACGTGAAGCTAAAATGTCATATTACGGTGTCATTGAAGACATATGGGAGTTTGACTACATAGATTTCATAATTCCGCTCTTCAAATGTAATTGGGTTGATAACACCAAAGGAGTTATTGTGGATGAATTGGGTTTCACTTTAGTGAACTTTGAAAATATTGGCGAGAAGGGTGAACCATTCATATTGGCATCACATACGAAACAAGTATTTTGTATTGATGATCCTGCAAATGATAAATGGTCGATTGTTCTTCATGGTAAAAGACAGTTCATTGAAGATCCTATAGATGAAGATGAGTACTATGATAAGTATGATGACTCCAGTCCATTCTCAGTTGGGTTGCCAACACCAGAAAATATTGAAGCTAATGATGACTTGTATGTGCGCGGAGATCACAATGAAGGATTGTTAATTGATAAAAAATCGCAATATTAGAGGCATGTTTATATTTTTTTATATGTTTTATTTTTATGAATGTGAACTTTACAATGTCAATTACAATATTGCCTGTGAATGTGAACTTTACAATGTGAATTTTACAATTTGAATTACTTTACAATGTGAATGTGAACTTTACAATGTGAGCTTTACAATATGAATTACATTACAATGTGAATGTGAACTTTCAGATGGCTGAGCATTCTCCTGATGACCATGCTGATGATTACCGTGAGGGTGAGGACATCAATGCGCCGCCTCACAATGTAAGTTTTAAAAATATATATCATATATTTATATCTATATGTCCATTTCTAGTTATATCCTGTAATTGTGTTTATTTTGTCAAATTTTGGGTTGATGATGCAAATGTACCCTCTGAAGCACTTGAGGCACTTGATCAGCAGCACCAAAAAGTTGACAAGAGAAGGGGCATCACTATGATGAAGAAGTTAATAGCACAAAGGGGCAATGGACCCAAACTTGTTGTGGATTTTAATAATGCAGGAAATGCACTTGGAGTGAATCGCAATTCGTTTGTTTCATATCTTGGGTATGTTACTCATAGCCATTGTGGTTGTAAGATAGATTCTTGGCATAAAGTTCCTAAGGAGAAGAAAGACGTAATATGGAAGGATTTATGCGTGAGTTATTATTAATTTTCAATTCTATTTGTTAGATTACTATTTTTTTGGATACTAGTTAATAGCAATTCTATTTTGCAGAGTATATTTGAATTAGATGAAAAGTTGCATCGTAAATGTGTGATGTAATGTTGTGGGAGAGTCCTAAGGAACTATAGGAAAAATCTCACCCAAGAATACATAAAAGAAGGTGAAAAGAGGAAGAATACAGCCACAGAACAGTGGAACTTCCTAGACCAAGAAGAATGGGACGCATTTGTTGCTTCAAGACAAATTGATGAATTCAAGTTATTAGGTGTCACCCCCAATTTAATTAATATATGTTGTATTCACCTATTCAAGATTAACATTTAGTGTTACTAACCAAATCATTAATGTGCATACTAACTAGGCCCTCAGTGAGGTGCAAAAAGCAAGGTGTGCACTGAATGTGCATGACCACACAATGGGCCCAAAGGGGTATGCAGGCATTCGCCAAAGACTACAGTCTGAGGCTAAAGCTCAGTCTGATGCTACTCAGGAGTCCTCTACTATAGGTAGCACACCTCTGCCTCACCATGATGTCTGGATAGCTGGGAGGCAAAATAAGAAGGGAGAAATAAGGAAGCCCGCAACTGCTGAGGCGACTGCAAAAATGGTAAAATACAACTCTTATAACAATCATTCGAATATTGATTATTTGTGGTGTTTACTTAATTACAAATTTTTGTTTTGGCGATTAGCGGGAGCTGCATGAGCTGAGGAAACAAGGAAAGTTCATCCCTGAGGGCACAAGGGATGAATTGACAGTTGCTCTGGGTAACCCAGAGCATCATGGACCTGTTAGGGCTGCAGGCACTGGTGTGGGCATCAAAGCGTTCTTTGGGCCATCCCAGCGCAAACATGTCCCAAAAGAGGGACTTTCACAAGAAGAGGTAATCTATTCTTTCTTTATAATGTTACTGTAAAAGAGAATTCAATAATCAGAAGCTAACGTTTCTTTTATCCATGTATAGGTAGATAAGCTAGTTGATAGGAAACTCAAAAAAGCACTGAGTAAGTGGCAGGAATCTTAGACTGCCACTCAACAAAAAGTACCGATTATGGCGTCCCGCTCTACTCCTACTGCAGAGGTTGGGAGTAATCCTATAGACCCACCACCTAGCACATCCAATGTAAGTATTTTTATGACATAATAACTAGTCTTTTCAAGATGATATGTATATATGTATATAACATTCTTTACACAAAAATTTGTAGGGGTTGAAGCCATGTCGTCTAAAAAGTAAAGAATATGTCGTTGCAGAGGAGTCGACTTACCCATCCCTACCAGGGGAAATATTTCATGGGTCTCCATTACCAGTTGGTTGGGTTAGTGTGAGCCCGGTACGTATATTCCCCAACTGGATGGATCTTCGATTGCCATATGCCCACCCAGATTGTGAAACACTTGGTGAGGCAGAAGGCGGAGTGATATTGTGGCCAAAAGCGGTTGTCCTCTATACTGGAACTGTATGGTAAATTTACATTTCTTAAACTGTTAGTGTTTGTATATGATGTCAGTTGATCTGAAATTATATATATATATATATATATATATATATAGGTTAAAAAGAAGACACCCACATCATCTAGGCCTCCACCTCCACCTCCTACATTACCAAGTTGGGTTCCATAGGACCTACCTATCCCGTTAGGGTATGACAATATGGTTAGGCGAACATGATATAAATTTCCCTATAACTGTTTCTATAGATGTGGATGATGCAGGTCAATCATACGAAAGCAACCTATTTATACAAGATATTTTGGAGTTGTTTCAATATGATTGGTTGAATATATTTGTGATAGAGCTATGGATAAGGTGAGATCTTCTTTATACATCCATATACCTTGTGTAGGATCTGGTGATCTGGTTTCTTATTTATTAATGCATACGTAATACATGTTTTGCAGTTACTTAGACAAGATATGTGCAGATTTTTCATTCGAACATGTAGGATTTTTGATTCCATCTTTGATTAGTCTAGTAGCTAAAGACCCTCCGTCAGTTCAACAATACTACGGTGATACTTTTAGAAGTTTTGCTCAAAATAAGAAGACGTTGATAATAGCTCCATTCAATGTGGAGTAAGTTTACTTTGCTTATAATTTGGACTTAAGAAAATTACATTTTTATTGTGGATTTTGAGTTATTAATTTTTAACTTTTTTACCTCTAGTGGTATGTATTGGGAGTTACTAGTTATTGTCCCCGAGACGTTCACTGTCTATTATCTAGATCCTAAGGGGACTAAATTGAATTCAAGATATGGACACAAAATGAAAATGACATTATTCCGGTGAGAAATATTTCATTTTCATATCCGTTAATATATGTTATTACATTACTATTTAATTATGCAATGTACTGTGTTACATTAATATGTAGGGGTTTAGATGAGTTCAAAAAGGCTGGAGGAAAGGTCCCCAGGAAAAAGAACCAGCAAATAATTTGGACAAACGTGGAAGTAAGTTCCCGAGTGTAATGTATATATTATTAATTATGTGAATAGTGCTTAATTAGTTGTATTTTTAAATATTTTGTATGTTTCAATTTATAGTGTGCTACAAAAGACAACGGATGGGCATGTGCATACTATGTGATGCGATTTATGCACATGATTATCAAATATGCCGCAGTGGACATCGATACCATTCCTGAGGTATTATATATAGTCTCATTAGATAATATGAAATATATCACTCTTATTTATAGCTCATTAATTATATATATACATCATTCTCTTTGCAGGTGTTTAAAACTGACCACACTACAGGAAAGGCCTTACCAGATGTACATGCTCCCTATACGAAGAGAGAATTAAATGAAGTAAGAGAAGAATGGGCAACAACCATACAAGTAGTGGGGGTTTTAACATATAATTGGGATGTTGATAACGAATAATTAATAACTAAAGAATGATATTTTGTAAATGAATTTCTGAATTATAATATGTGTGAATGTTTCTACATGTCTGAATGTTTCTACATGTGTCTGAGTGAAAATGAATGAAACTGCTGGTTGCTATATGAATGTTTCTACATGTGTGAATGTGAAAATGAATGGAACTACAGATTGCTACATGAATGTTTCTACATGTGTGAAAATCAAATGGAACTACAGGTTGCTAAATGTGTGAACATTTATGTTGTTAATTTTGCAGGTTTGTGGCCTGTTGTTGGCTGATATCAATGGATGTCGTAAAACCCACAGTTCATAACTGAACTACAGGTTTCTCATCCTGCGACCAGCCACAGCAGGTCTGCAGACTAACAGAAGAAAAAAAACATAAAATTGGCATCGGTTATTTGTATAAAACTGACGACAAATTCTTATAGTGTTGGTTGCCCTACTAGTAACCGACGTCGATTTCCCTAATGAGGCCAGACACCACGGCCGTGCTGGCCAGCACGGTTGTGGTAGTGGGCCAGACACCACAGCTGTATTGGCCAGCACGGTCGTGGTAGTGGGTGAGATGGTGTCGGTTATCACTACTAAACCGATGTCGATAGTGCCCCATATGGCGCCCTTTCTGTGGCGCGAAGGTATATGGCGTCGGTTGGAAAGCTAATAACTGACGCCTATAACCCCCCTGCTGGCGCATTTTCGGTGGCGCGCGAAGGGTTTTGGCATCGGTTTGTGAACCGACGCATAACGGTTGGGCTTTTAGCGGCGCCCACATAGGTGTCGCTTAAAAACTGACACTAAAGACCTTAAATAACCGACACTAAAGTCCAGTTATGTACTAGTGAGCGACCTTCTCTAACTGGGAGTCATTGTGCTGCACATCTATCTTCATCTTGTAGACCCACTTATTCTTTAGTGGTCTTCGGCCCTTGGAAAGTGCCACAATCTCATAGGTGTCATTCTTCTATAAAGAATTCATCTCCTCCTACATCGACTGATGCCATTTTTGCCTCCTGAAAAGTCTTTTGCTCCCCTTGATTAGTAAAAAGAATATATTGAGATGCTGGATATCTGGATGAAGGATGACAAACTCTACCATACCTCCTCAACTACTTCTCTGAGGACTCTACCTGATCCTGATCCTGCTCCCCCTACCAAGAAGTCTCTTCCTGTGAAGTTGAATCACTCATCTGTGCATCTGGAACTGGACCACTTTATATGCTATCACTCTGCTACTCATGATGATTATGATGCTCTTCTTCATCATTAGAGGACTAACCCTGTGAAGAAGCTGAAGCATCGTCATACTCATCGTCTGAAGAACTATCACCTGATCCCGCAACTTCTACATCATCAAACTTAGGCTCTGTCACTGTCTGACTCTCACAGAAAGTCACATCTCTGTGTCTGTTCATGGTATTTTTCACTAGATCCCATAACTTGTACCCAAACTACTGATCTCCTAGCCAAGAAATTAAGATACATGACACCGCTTTATCATCCAGCTTTTGCCTCTTTTCCTTGGGAACATGAGCATATGCCTTGCATCCAAATACTCAGAGGTGAGAGTAGTATGCATCCTTGCCTGTCCATACATTCTCAGGTATATCAAACCATATCAAACCCCAAAGGTACTGATTGATATCTATTTATCAGATAGCAGGCAATACTCACTGCCTCACCCTAGAATATCTTTGGCAACTTTGCATTCTTCAACATGCATATGACTTTCTCCACAATAGTAAGATTCATCCTTTCAGCTGTCCTATTGTGTTGTGGTGTGCCAGGCTCTGTCCTTTCCAGTCGTATCCCATGCTTGGTGCAGTAATCCTGGAACTCCCTAGAGGTGTACTCTCCACCATTGTCTGTGTAGAGACACTTTATCTTTTTCTCTGTCTCCCGTTCCACCATGGCATAAAATTTCTGAAAATACTAAAAGACCTGATCCTTGGTCTTCAACAAGTAGACCCACACCTCATAGATGTATCATCAATGAATGTGACAAAATACTTATTGCCACCCAGTGAAGCCACCTCAAACAGATCGCAGACATCCGAATGAACCAAATGTAGAAGCTTTGACTTCACTACATACCTTGTCTTGAAATAAACTCATCGATGCTTTCCTTTATGACATGCGTCACATGAACTGAGACCACTATCCTTTCCACAAGGAATTAATCTCTACCCGGATAGAAGCTTCAATCCCTTCTCACTCATGTGTCCTAGCCATCTGTGCCATAGATCTGTCTGGTTATCCTCAACTGCATGTATATTTCCACCTTTGAGCACCTTAAGATGGGTCTTGTACAATGTGTGAGACTGTTGCCCCATACAGTAACCAAAGTCCCCTTAGTAATCTTGCATTTCCCACCACCAAAATCAAAATGACAACCTTCTCTATCAAAGAAAGAACCAGGAATCAAACTCAGCCATAGATCTTGAATGTGATGAACATTTTTTAGCGTGAGCATGCAACCGACACTTGTCTAAACACAAATGTCTCCAATCCCGACAATTCTAGAGAAGCTGGAATTTCCCATATTTACTCTGTCGAAGCCCCCCTTCCTATATGAAGTAGAGAACTCTTCACATGGTGAAGCATGGTAAGAGGCTGTAGTATCCACCACCCATACTGAATCGTCCTCATCATCATGCAAACACTGCTCCTGGACTGTTAAGACCATATCATCCTTATCATTCCCGTCATCTGATATTGTGGTTGTAGTGTTCTTGTCATCATCTTGCTTGTCTTTGTCTTCAGACCATTGTTTCCTTTTCCAGACCTTGCAGTCCCTTTTGAAATGACCTGGCTTGCCACAATGGAAGCACCCTCTACTATTCTTGGACTTGGACCTACCATGAGACTTTCCACAGCTCTGAGATCTGCCACAGTCTCTCACTCTGTCAGTGCTCCTACCCTCTGTGAAGTGTAACTCTGATCCGCTGTCACCTGAGGCTCGTCATTGAGTCTCTTCATTCAGTAGGCTGCTCTTCACCTGATCAAGTGTCAACTTGCCTTCCTGTGCATAATTGTTGACTGTCACTATGAGTGTCTCCCAGCTGTCCGGTAGAGATCCTAGAAGAAGTAGAGTCTGAATTTCAACATCAAGAACCATATTCATAGACCCCAACTGGTTTAAAAGGCTTTAGAATTCATTCATATGCTCGGCGATGCTTGTACCATCCCGTTACTTGAGGTTCACCAACTTTTAGATCAAGAAAACTTTATTTGTGGCAGTCTTTCGCTCATATAACTTCTTAAGTTTTTCCCACAGATCTTTGGCATTGGTCTCTTCTGAGACGTGATGGAACACGGACATTTTGAGCCACTTCTGCACTATTTCGACGATTTTTCTATTTAGCTTCTTCCAATCTGCATCAGAAGTAGTTTCTGACTTTTGTCCCTCCATCGGATCGTATAGATCTTTGCCATAGAAAATATCTTCCATCTTGGGTTTCCAATTCTACCAATTTGTGCTTGTCAACTTTATCATCGTCCCATCTTCATCCTTCCCCATCTAGACCTATATCTACAGCCTGTACTCTGATAACACTTGTTGGGGATGTTATACCGATACAGTCCCAGACATGACAAAAAGTTGTTGCAGAAGCGTTACCGACAAACATGTAAACCCAAAGAAGAAAAACCAGATTTAACATGGAAAACTCTCCCCAAGATGAGAAGAAAAAACCACAGGGCAATACCGACCAACAAGCACTATGTAATTAAGATTACAACTCACACTGCCTAGATTTAATTACCTCTAAATCCAAGTAGCCCTCCCCACACAAGAAAAAAGATGAGGAAGAAGAGAATCACAACCGGTGTGTACAAAACATCTCTCTTTACTTGATCTCCTCACGAGGTCATTGTCGTTGATGGGGACTGCTTGATGCCGTTGTGACCACTGCCTTGGTCGAACTGTTGCCACTATGACAACATTGTGCCTGTAACTGCCAACTGCGACTTCACTTCAAGGTAAAATCATTGACCCTCTCTTATCAATTAAGAGAGTTGTTCTGTCAGTACACCCAATGTGTCACCGACTGTCAGCTGCTACTTCACTTCAAGGCAAAGTCACTGACCCTCTCTTATTTACCAAGAGAGCTCCTCCAGTTGTTCTTGTTCTCTGACACCCTCTACCACAGAAGGCACCAACAAACAATGGGAGGGATAATCTCAATGGCCTCCCCCATGGTGGGATGGTGGGATAATCTCAATGGCCTCCCCCATGACCTCTATTTATTGGTCTCCATTCATGTGGTTGCAACCAGAAATACTTGTCCAAATCTTAGAAACAATCTTAGTCCAACTCGATGATGCACATAGGAACCGTAGTCTTTCCTTATTGAATTTGACTCTTAGGATTGGTAGCACAAATAAGCCTCTCCCAACTCCAAATCAAACCGAGACATGGGACGTGGGCTGAATTATATTCCTCATCACAACACTATGCCGTTGTCTTCCACAAATACGTTTCCTGGCAGATCTTGTCTCACCATTGCCTCCACCACCAACCACTAGCTGAAGATCGTCTTCACAGCCGATTACCGATCCCTCGGTCTCTATGGTGACAGCAAAAACCCGAACAGCTTTGACTGCAGGCCCGTCGGTATCCCATGCTTCCATCCCAAAGACTGCAGAAGCAACAAAGTGTCCAGAATACATTGATTTGTCACGACTGCTTCGAGCGTTAGCTACCCTTCGGCAGTGTATGTACAGCTTTTGGCCGTCACAGCTTAGGGTGGCCTGAGAGAGGAAAAAGTTGACGACATCGCCGGCGGTGAGACCCTTCTCCTTGACGAAGTTGCTCCAGCCCTTTGTCAAAACGTAGCTTCGGCTTCTGTTCCAGTAGGAATAACGGAACTGCCATACCTTTACTTCAGGCCCAACGTCCTCTAGGTGAAGGAGAACCCCGTTGTCGATGTCAACGACAACACCGCTGCCCTTGTCAATATGAAGCGAGAAGTGCTTCTCAGCATGCTACTTCGGGATCACCAGCCGGTTTAGCTTCCCCACATCGCTCGGTGTCATTGCTTTGTGAAAGAGAAGCTCCCTCTTTGACATATCAAGCAATGGATCTGCTCCTAGTGATGCCTTCTCCCAGCTCTTGGTTAGACACTGGTAAAAGTCCTCCTGGTAAGTCCTCTTGCGGAGTATGCCAATTACTACAAGAAACCATGGTATGCATGACAGTTGGCAAAATAATGTTGTGACGGGCATCAACGTCATTGAGAATGCCTTATGCTGAAGCCCGTCATACATGGCTAGAATAAAAGATCC
Organism: Alisma plantago-aquatica; assembly: GCA_963693085.1. NCBI lineage: Eukaryota > Viridiplantae > Streptophyta > Magnoliopsida > Alismatales > Alismataceae > Alisma > Alisma plantago-aquatica. The sequence continues at coordinate 1,188,172,539 of OY856412.1, read as the reverse complement.
GAAAAGGAGTAGCACGCGGATCATTGGAAAAGCCTTCTAGTAACGAGCTAATGCTAAAACTAATCGAACGGTTACAATTGGATCTTTTCTATCCAACGAGCATAATCCATTGGGACGAATACAACCCTATAGATTGGCTGCTTTTCCCTTTCTTACTCCAACTTCTGGCTACTGCCGCTACTCGCCATCGCCATAGCCATCGTCATCGGTGGATAGTTGACGCTCACCATTTTCCGGCTTCCCCTGAACCCCCCAACTTCCGACTGCTATACTCGACATGTGTCGATGGCCTTAACTCAGTTTCTTCCGGCTGCCCGTGCTTCTCGCCATCCACCGGCTGCTATGCTCGGCATGCGTCAGCGACTGCTGCTCGCCATCTTTCGGCTAGTGTTCTATAAACACCTTCAATTGCAGGTAGGTTAATAGGTTACAATCGAGCATGTTAGATATTTGCGGAATGCAATTTACTATGTGATTGATTTTTTTACCATGTTCAATTAATTGATTTCCATTATATCTTCGTTATTTCCTTGAACATAGTTCTGCATAAATGCATGCATTGAAAAATGTCGTTTACATTCAAGTTTCTTGTTGCATTCTATTATATCAAGGCTCGTTACTTTCAAGACAAAAAGTTAATTTTTTTTGTAATGAAATTGATATTTTTCTTCGTGGGCACCGATGTTGACTATTCATTTTTATTTTTACTAGTATATTGTTGCGAACATACTATTTTTGAACTACTTCTATTAAATTGTGTTCGTGTATATAATTTATTATTACTAGGCATGTGTTTTTCCTTTAAGATAAGAAAACAACCATGAGTTATTGCAAGAAAGTTGTTTTTCCAAAAAAAATCTTCTAACTATTATAAGCACACACACCAACTACGATTGTGCATTTTTGCCCATTATTTGAACATTGTTCAATGAAATAATAAGTTTTTGGTCACAATGAGGAATATTTGAAATGAATTCCATACTAACTCAAGAGAAGTAGAAATTCAACTAACAAGGACGTGCAATCAAACATTTTAGGATGTTAGTGAGGCAATTAGATCTTTTATTATTTGATACTATGTTTATACTTTCAGATATGCCTTATCTATCATTCACTTCAAAAATATGGAATTGAGGTTCAATACTTTAGATGTAAAATATTGACCTCTAGAAGTTATGTGGAAAATGTATATGTGAATCTATAATATCAGTGTAAATGTTATTTAAGTAGATAGTTATTAAGGTTGCTTAAAATTTTGAATGTTGAAGAAAATTATAGAATAGTTAAGCATCCTTCTGGTCATAGTCTTATCGTTTAGAGGCTATAACTTTCAGCTCCATGTATTGAATCTAGAGTCCTCTAGTTGCTACAAAAATTTCATTACTAGCATCTCTATATATGAAAAATTGACCACATGGCATGTTCTTACATTTTAAATGAAGCACAACAGCTATATGCATATCACATGCCTTGTATTGAACAACACCTAGATGTGCTTTTGTATGCAGAAGTGCTTGATATTATACACTCTTAATGGGTCACCTAGACTTTTTTATAAACACCTAACTCCCAAGTCAGATGAATCTTAGCTCATGCTTTATTGACCAGATTTAATGCCAACATAATTTAGGATTGTGCATGAATTTTACTAAGTGTGTTGTTTCTTGAATCCATTTGAAGTGGTGCTTGAATTAGGTTTCATGTGATGTAGTTTTTTTAAATAGTGATATTATTATACTCCATAGGTAGTCAACTATTGATATATATGTCGAACCTATTCTGTTTATTTGAAATTCCTCCTCAGTGCAACCAAGCCAAGGAAACAACAAAATTACAAAATCATCTTGCTTGTTCTGCAAATTATTTGTAGTATCGAGAATATCCATCCCATGGCATTAGTAACTTCATGCAATGACAATTTCTACAATTTGACCTTTGGCTATTGTTAATTGTAACTGTTCTTGCTCATCAGATAGAAGAGCAATTTGATGTATTGTTTCATGCTTTCCACATGATGCACAACCCATGTAACACTAACACCAAGTTGTTTGTGCTCAGGTATGTATTTGCATTCCTTGCATATAAATTGCATGTGAAAAGAAGAATGAACACATAAACGCACATATGTTCTTGTGGCTATTAATTTTTTCTTGTTGAGCATATCATTTCCTATGCTTTTATCTTGTGATGGTGTATTAAACACTACAAAATTTGTTAAACAGTTAGCAATGATACAATTTCTTTCAAAAATCAAGTATATTTCATTCAAACAAACATGTCTGTTTTGTTTTCATCCATGTCAATAATGTGTATGTCTTAATGTGTTAACTAATGTAGTTAGTGAGCGAAGTATTGGAGCCGCATGTCTATGGTGATAGATATAGATGTATGCTAATGACATACCAAATCCTACACACTTGATTTCAAAAGGTAAGAGATTGGAAGTCATTACTAGGTTCATAGGACACATTTATATACACTAATTCCCAATATATTTTCTATATGTTATCTGGGGGAATGCTAATTTTTTTATCCTTATCCATTAATCTCCTAAAGCTAGGAAAGGAGATAGGAATTCAATGCTACTAGTGGAGAATGTGAAATAGTAAGTTTTGATATGGAGCTATGGTTATGGATGCAAGTGAAGTACCAATCATGGATTCATATTTAATTGAGACAATAATATTCTACTATGAAGAGTCCTATCTTTGCATATCTTAGTTGAAGTGATGGATGTATCAGATGTAGGTTTTGATGCCTACATAATGAATTTTTGATGTACCATGTAGGCATCAAAGTCATAGTTGTGTGTCATTCAAAAGGCATAACAACGTGTATGCCTTATTGGATGGCATGACCATCACACCTTAATACATGCATTATGCATATGGATATATTAGAAATATATTTTGATTTAGGGGGTCTACTCCCAAGGGGAATACTACATAAAAGGATTGTGGAAAGTCTTTTGGGTGCCTTGGGGCGTAATATTTCCTTTTTGTTGTACATGCTGCCTAGGTTCGCTGTGGTGGCGGCGACGCTGGAAGCGAGGTCTCCTTGGAGCTCCAGTGGTCTAATCAACGACAACTCGTGGTGTGGAGCATCAGAGGACTAAGCCAGATGGCTCCCCTTCTTCACCACCTCATCTCTCTACCTTCTTACCCTTCTTCTCCTTCGATGCCTGCCTTCTGTGCACACATCCAGGCTTGGAGGCTCCAAGATGCCATGGGGGTTGCTGGGTCACAGCCCCTGGGCGGCCTGGCCTCTTGTCCCATAGTGACAAAGTCGAGGGGATGCGACAATGCCGTCTTGCAGGTAGGGACTTCGATAGATGACAAGGATGCTTGCTGTGGAGACAAGGGCGTATCTCCATCCAGTGGGGTTGGGGACAATGGTGGCTCAGGGTCACTGATTGCTTCCTTGATGCTGGACGGAGGGATTCTCGCTGAGGGGCGGCCAGCGGAGCTTGGTGTGGGGGAAGCAGGACACTGTGGAGGTTGATGGCTCTGTTCATTTTGGTAGGGATGATGCCCACCGAGTGTTTGAGTTTTTCTGTGAAGGACCTCTTGGTGCTGGTGGTACCTGCCCTGTCGTGCTGCCTAGGGATAAGCTATCGATGGATGTGGGGGAGTTTTTCATGATTGGTGCCTTGTGTGTTCCCTTTGTTGTGGCGGTTCCGGAGGTGGATGGGCATGTTAGGCAAGTGGGCAAGGTTGTTGATTCCTTGACAGTCGGTAAGTCTAGCCTTTTCGGCTCAGGTCCTCATGTCCACAAGGGGTCATGCTTTCAATGTCTATGGCGAGGGCACTGGCAGCATCAATGACTCTCTTTGGTTGTCTGCTTTTGGTGTCGGTTTCCCAATCATCGTGTGAGGGATTGTTGACGTGTATTTTACTACGCGCTTAAACGCAAGTATACGCGTCGAGTAATATAGGCCTTGTGAGGCCCGAGTCGAACTCAGGGATACATGAATTATTGGGGACTTTTACTAACTAATCGCAATCAGCTAGACCGATTAACAAAGTAGGGTTTTGTTGTTCAAATTAAAAAGAAAATAAAAATCAAACAAAGAAAACAATCGATTAAAGGTTAATTTAATCAATTCAAAAGGATATCTTTAGGATGGCGGTTTCACTGCGGGTCAACATTGTATTAGGTTTCATATAATTCCTCACACTTCTCTCTCTATCCGGGTAGTGGCCTGAAATGAGAATTACCCACTGTCGTGGTGTAATTCACTACTTAGGTTTAGGTTGATTCCATCATCGTAGTAATCATTCCCCTAAACTAAGTGCATTAAAAACGGTCTCTCAGTTCCCACCATTAATTTTACAACTCCTTTATCAAGAGTTTTATTAATTAATGTAGATTTCGTCTCTTTTCAACCGTTAATCCTTCTGTCGAAGTGATTAAGGGTATTAAGTTATTATTATGGTGATCAAGCATAACAATAGAAATGGAGAAAACGAATCTATACCACGGATTTGAGAGAAAAATATGAATTATTGATATAAAAATGTCATACAATGCATTCCCGGGCTACTCCCGGTCCTAAAGATTGAGGGTTTTAGCCTCTCATGTTCATCTCACACGAATACATGGTAGAAATTGGGGAATTCATAAGAAAAACGGGAAATAAATGGGAAAACCCCTGAACGGAGAAGAACCGGTGGATCCTTGGCATAAACCACGAGCTTCCCCGCCTGTCGGTGGTGGAAATCGTCTTCGGCAGCGTCCGAATCACCCGGGATGAGCTTCCCGGCCTCCGTTCTCCTTTTTCTCCTCCTCGGCACTCGTGCAAAAAAATGAGATCCTCCTCTCGTGTGGGCGGCCGTCATTAGGTATAAGTCCCTAATTAGGTCGTCAAATAACAACAGCCGTCCGATCGAGATCAAAACAGATCCAACGCATATCTGCCGGCGTCGATACCATCGACGCGGGTCGATGGTATTGACCCAGCGGATTAGCGGCAGCTTTCCTTTCTTTTATTCTGAGCGCCTGTGGTGATCTCGATACCATCGACTTGGGCGTCGATGGTATCGACTCCTGTAGCGTCGGTTTTGTCTTCTAGCGACGCTGTAGCTCTCCTTGTGTCGATGGCATCGACTTTCGTCGATGGTATCGACTGCATCCTCGCCTGCAGCCTGAAGTGATCTCGATGCCATCGACTTAGGTGTTGATGGTATCAACTCTGTATTGCTCTTCTCGGCTGACAACCTGTGGCTTGGTCGATGGTATCGACTTCCGTCGATGGTATCGACGGAAGCAGATACTTGTTTTTCCTGAAATTTCACAACAAGACCAAGTAAATCCACACAATTTATAATAAGATGATAAATGATGCTCACAATAGTAAAACAAAGGGGATTTGATATAATATGATGGCAAAGACCAAATTAAGTGAATTATGCAATATTATCCATGAAAATGAGTAATTAGAGCACAAAACACATATGAAATAGGTCTATAAATGCGAATCAAAATCATCGCATCAAACTCCCCTAAGCTTAAACATTGCTCGCCCTCGAGCAACTAATCCTTAGAATAGAATTGCAGATGTCAACTAACAATCAACATACCAACCTACATCACACATGACTCCCACTGGACGTTCTCAAACCGGCCATTCCTAATCACAGAACAGTAATTACCCTACAAGCGACAATAATCATCAATAAAAGAAATTATCCTTCAAACCGATGAACACTATCACATAAGGAAGTTAACATAATAAAATTTGCCGATTCAGCATTGGTGTATCTTGTGATCGCCTACACTACGTTGCTCTCCCTAACTACCATCTACATGGAAGTAGTTCTCCTGATAAACATGAGTGAGGAGAAAATCACAGTGGCCTACCAATCCGAGCAACGGGTGGATGGAATGGGTGGCTCGTGAAAGAATCTTGGAAGTATTACACAGTTTCAACATGCACATAACAAAATGTCCTAAATGATGCAAATGCACATTGAAAATGCCCTAATGCTTAAAATTGGGTGGAATGATGCATGCACTAACCTTCCACCTCAAAATGAGATGGAAATCTAATTAAGCCACATCATGTACTCAATTTCCCTATTATGCAAGTGATATAATGTTCCTTTCTCCCTCTTATTCCATTTCCTTCTAAATTCTCTTTTTTTTCTTTTCTTTTTCAAATTGTTTTTCAGATTTTCAGAATTTTTTTTTCTTTCTTTTATCCCACATATCCATAATTGCTTAGATATACATGTATAAGGCCATTTTCTTCACGATTGGAAATCTTTGCATTATTTCAAGGGTATGGAAAAGTTTAGATCACTTTTTAGGAAAAACTAAGGTACATGGTGTACTTAAGCATGGAAATCATGAAAGTCATGATTGCAACTACATGGCATGCACCTAAAGGTAGTGTGCATGAATCACTATATATATATATATTTTTGTTTCATGAAAAAGTATGAAAAATTTCAATGCAAGTCCTATCTAAATGCTATGCACGCAAAAGGAATTAAAATTGTACTTTACTTCCCATTCTGAGGTGGGTTATAAAAAAAATGAAGTGGAATGATCACAAGATTAAGTGACTGAACCTTAGAAGAAAATTATGTGTCCCTCCTTACTGACCTGTGTATTAGTTCAAAGGGTTCTCTCTCTTATATCCAATTAAGGTCTCATTACCATTTGATTAGGTTAGGCTCAAACAACCGTTACTATCCACTTTTCGTGAGTCAGCGGGGGTATGGGTGTGACATATTGCTTTAGAGTTGACATAATCAATCATTTTCATAGGACAAGTTTCCCAAGGACAACCAAGTCAAGCTATCCAAAAGACACAAAAATTTTTAAATTCCCTTAGATTTCCCATGAAAACAGCGAGATGACAATTTTTAAGACATCCACGGTTACACTAGATAGATGTGGATCCTAAACAAAAACTAAAATTGCAAGAACAAACAACAAAGCAAAAACTAAAAACAACTAAAGAAAAGATAAAAGATAGAGTTGTTCCAGCCACTCCCCTAAGCTTGAATTCGACTATGGCCTCATAGTCAAAAACCAACTTAAGGGTGGAACAGTGATACCCTGATCAATCCTGCGGAGGCGGTGGTGGGTATTGCGGTGCCGTAGGATCCCAAGACGGGTACTCCCCCTGGAAGCTTGGATCATATTGGGTCCTCGGCGGAGGTTGTGGATAGCCTCCAAAGTAGTCTTGACTCCAGTAATGGTCGAAGAAAGGCTCCTGTTGCGTCTCTATCCGCTGCAACCGGTTGTGCATTTGCTCTTGGTTGGCGAGGATGAGCCGCTCGTTCTCGAACATAGCCCGTTGATTATCAAGTACCCGGCTCGTAGTCTCATGAGTGCCGGTATACATAGCCATGTGCTGCTGTTGAGTCTGCTGGATGTCCTGCAGCATGGTGTACATCCCTTGCATGGAGTAGGGATCCGCAGCTGGCTGCTCTTGTTGTGGTGATGGTGGCGGGGGCTGAGATGATGAAGAAGCACCCGGATGCATCCTAGGACGCTTCCGTGGTGCCACACGTGCTCGAAGAGGTGTGAAAGCCTCCTCTTCCTCTGCAGCCTCGCCTTCTTGCTCGTCACCTCCGCCTTCTTCCTCGGAGGACTCGATGGCTATGATTGGCCACCTGAAATGCTGCGCTCCTTGGATGTTGAAGACGTCGTCCGGCAGTGAGCGCTCCTGATAAGCTTGGTTGACGTGGAAATGTGCGTACTCCAACCCGTCCCGGAGAAGAATGAGGTTTGAACGGTGCAAGTGTTGCACGTTCACCTTGCTCCTCGTAGAGATCGGAGTCATGGACTGAAAGTTCAGCCCCAAGTAAAGCGCCAACTTGGTGACAAGACCACCAAAATGGATTGGAGCCTTCCTTGTGCTCCTCTTCACCGCCAGGACGCGCTGTAGCCAGAACGCCCCCCAGTTGCATGGTTGACTCTTCAGGAGTGCGTAAAGGAAGAACAAGTCACTCTCCTGAAACTTGCTCAAAGCAAGATCACTTCGAGCGAAGAATGTCAAGCTCAACATCCTATGCAAGACCCGGATGAATGGGTGCTCAAAATCTGCTACCGCTGCATTGTGGTAGCTCACGGTCTTCCCCGCCGGCACTGTAACTAGCTCGGAGAAGATCTTTGCATAGTCAGTGCGGGAGTCCGGCCTTCGGTGATCATGTGGAGAGTGGAACCAGTTGAAGATTTGATTGAACTGGACCAGTGTGAGATTGTAGTTGTTGTTGAAGAGTCGGAAGGACACCCTTCCCTTGATCCATTCCCGGTCCGATGCTACCACGTCGTTTGGTACGACGCAGACGTCGAGAGATGCCATGAACTCCGCCACCAGTTCCTTGTAGGTGGGCCATTCGCCAAAAAACGGCTGCCCATCCGCATGGTACTGCAGCTCGTCAGGGCGTAGGCTTCTGCTGGTGTTGCGTGCTTGTCCATGAAGCACATAGGCCAAGTTGGCCTCGAATCCCAACTCCTGGATCATGCCCCGGTCCACATACCGGGTGGGCTCGAACTTTCGCTTCATTATCTCCTCGTAGACCTTCCTCACCTCCATGTTGGCATGAATTAGGCATGGACGAGGGATGGAAGCGGTTGGGGGAGGAACGAACTCCTCGATCTCCATAGGGTGTGCGCTTGAGGACGACGCTCCGGCGACATGCACCATGGTTGCGAGAAAAGATGGGATTAGAAGAAAAGAGCTCGGTGAAGATGGAGAAGAAATTCTCCGCTCGATGAAGATCTCCGCTCGATGACGCTTCTCTTCAGTCTTGTAGGGCTCAGGGGAGTGCTCGGCGCAAAGGAGGAAGCTTGCTCTGAAGGTGTGACGTCGAATGACGTTGCAAGTCCCCTTAAATAGACTGGATCGGCGCCCTTGTTGACCCATCGATACCATCGACGCGGGTCGATGGCATCGACACATATCGCGGGTATCCGCCTCCCTCACGAGTATCGACGGCTGACGTTTGCTAGATCGAGAAACCCGGATTGCTGACGAGTCAATACCATCGACGAAAGTCGATGGTATCGACACAGCACCCGGATTGCTGACATGGATTTTGCGAGCGTCGTCGATGTCTGTGTGCGGATCGGTGACATGTCCATCGATACCATCGACGAGTGTCGATGGTATCGACTTGCTTTTATTGCGACACATCCGTTTTGTTGCATTCAACCTGTGATGATGTCGATACCATCGACGAGGCCATCGATGGTATCGAGTTGACTGAGCAAAATTCGTCTGAACTTCTCCAGAGATCTCGATGGTATCGACTGGGGTGTCGATACCATCGACACTTTTATTGCGACATGCCTGTGACCATGTCGATACCATCGACGAGGGTGTCGATAGTATCGACGCAGTGCGATTTTTGCTGGTGTCAACCTAAACCCATGTCGATACCATCGACGAGTGTGTCGATGGTATCGACCCTGCCTGTGCCTGCACATTCAACAAACGGATCAAGGTATCATTTTTAAACTAAAATTTAAACGAAATAAAAGCAATCTATGACTAAAATTAAACTATCCTAATGTACCGATGGTTGGGTTGCCTCCCAACAAGCGCCCTTGTTTAGCGTCTTAGGCTAGACCTCTTCCCTTCATCTCATTCATGCACAAGTGAAATGAGTTTGACCTCATTCACTTTCCTCTTGTAATTCTCACCAAAATACAACTTCAAGCGTTGCCCGTTCACCAAGAACGTGGCATCTCCATCACACACGAGAATCGCTCTGTGCGGTCTCACTTCTTCCACCTCGAAGGGTCCACTCCACCGGGATTTCAGCTTCCCGGGATGCAGTTTGAGATGGGAGTTGAACAATAGAACGTTGTCTCCCTTCTTGAACGTTCGCATCTCAATATGGCGATCGTGGATCAGCTTTGTGCGCTCCTTGTAGATGCGGGCATTCTCATATGCTGTCATGCGTAGCTCATCCAATTCATTCAATTCAAACATCCTTTTTCTCCCGGCCTCATCATAGCACAAGTTCAGCCTTCTTAGCGCCCAATGGGCCTTGTGCTCCAATTCCACCGGAAGGTGGCAAGCCCGGCCTTACGCCAGCCTAAAAGGCGTGGTGCCTATAGGTGTTTTGTACGCTGTTCGATAAGCCCAAAGCACGTCCAGTAGCAATACACTCCAATTCTTCCTTGTGGATGCTACGATCCTTTCTAAAATCTTCTTGATTTCTCTATATGATACCTCCACTTGTCCTTGCGTCTGTGGATGATATGGGGTGCCGATGTTGTGCTTGACCCCATATTTCTTTAAAAGTGTCACGAATTTCTGATTTCGAAAATGTGTGCCTCCGTCACTTATGATCATTCGGGGAATCCCGAACCTGCAGAAAATGTTCTCTTTGACAAACCTGCACACTACATTCGAATCATTAGTCCTCGTGGGGATTGCCTCCACCCACTTCGACACATAATCTACAGCAAGTAAGATATAAAGATTTGAATTTGAGGACACAAAGGGTCCCATGAAGTCAATGCCCCATAAATCAAATACCTCAACTTCCTAAAATACATTCAGGGGCATTTCTTGTCTCCTTGAGATGTTACCTGCGCGCTGGCACGGGTCACATTGCCTAACAAAATCATAGGCATCCCGGAACAAAGTGGGCCAATAAAGGCCACTCTCCAACACCTTGGCTGCTGTCCGTGAGCTAGCATGGTGTCCTCCTGTAGGCGACGCATGACAGTGGTGGAGAACACTCTCGTACTCCACCTCCGGCACGCACCTACGAAGAATACCATCCCTGCACTGCTTCAAGAGAATCGGGTCATCCCAAAAATAATATCTCAATGAATGAAAGAATTTCTTTTTCTCTTGATAGGACCAATCCTCCGGGATGATCCCGCAAGCCAAATAATTCACAATTTCCGCAAACCATGGTTCTTTAGAATCAATTTTTAAAAGTTGTTCATCGGGAAAGGTCTCGGTAATGGGTATGTGCAAACCTTGTTCATCAACCCTCTCTAACCTAGACAAGTGGTCAGCCACCACATTTTCGATTCCCGACTTGTCCTTGATTTCAATATCGAATTCTTGTAGAAGCAAAATCCACCTAATTAGTCTAGGCTTCACATCCTTCTTCTCCATCAAATACTTTATTGCAGCGTGATCAGTCCACACAACCACCTTAGAACCCACTAAGTACTGCCGAAATTTTTCAAAGGCGAACACGACGGCCAGTAACTCCTTTTCCATGGTTGTGTAGTTCAATTGAGCATCATTAAGCATTTTTGAGGCGTAGAAAATCACAACAGGCTTGTTATCTACCCTTTGCCCCAAAACAGCTCCCACAGCATAATCGGACGCATCACACATCAACTCGAATGGCTTTGTCCAATCCGGCGTTTGAACAACCGGAGCTGAAATCAACTTTTCCTTCATAACCTCGAATGCGTGAAGACATTTCTCATTGAAATCAAAAACTGCGTCTTTTTCCAACAATTCCGATAATGGCTTTGCGACTTTTGAAAAATCCTTGATAAATTGCCGATAAAACCCGGCGTGTCCTAAAAAGCTTCTCACCTTGTGTCCTAGCACAATTCCTTCTGTCACCATCATGTGACATTTCTCCCAATTGAGGACCAAGTGTGTGTCCTCGCACCGCTGCAATACCTTATCTAAGGCATTCATCAAAAGATGCTCCATACACCGAGAAGTCGTCCATGAAAACTTCAAGACACCGCTCCACCATGTCAGAGAATATGGCAAGCATGCAGCGTTGAAAAGTCACCGGCGCATTGCATCAACCAAACGACATACGGCGGTAAGCAAACGTCCCATAGGGACATGTAAACGTAGACTTCTCTTGATCCAAAGGATCAATAGAAATCTGGTTGTACCCCGAATAGCCATCTAGAAAACAAAAATGCGACCGACCAGCTAGGCGTTCCAAAATCTGATCGATAAATGGCAATGGAAAATGATCTTTAAGAGTTGCGGCATTCAATCGGCGGTAGTCAATGCAATCATGCCACCCGGTTACCAATCGGGTGGTGACAGGTTCATTCAAAAGATTTGTAGTGACAGTGATTCCCCCCTTTTTAGGGACTACCTGTGTGGGACTCACCCACGTCGAATCGGATATGGCATAAATGATCCCTGCAGCAAGAAGCTTTATGACTTCCTTCTTGACAACCTCCATCATGCTTGGATTTAGACGTCTTTGAGGCTGTATGACTGGCTTGGCTCCCTCCTCGAGCCGTATCTTGTGTTGACAAAGTGTAGGGGAGATCCCCTTGATGTCCGCCACAGACCACCCAAAAGCTCCACGGTGGTTCTTGAGCACTATCAGTAGTTGCTCCTCCTCATCCGCACTCAAGTATGCAGATACAATCACTGGTAACTTGTCCTCCTCAGCTAGAAAGACATACTTCAGATGCGGGGGCAATGGCTTCAACTCCAGATCAGGTGGGCAAATAAGAGATGATTGTAGCGGTGGGGGCAGTGTACCCAAATCTTCATAGTGCCTCGTGTAGAAACATGGAAGCATTTGAAGCATTTTGGCGCACTCCTTGAGTGAAGTACTCCGCATCCAATCATAAGTGACATTTAGCAAACACGCCTCCAAAGGCAGTTCTGGATATGCATCAAAGACAGAAGTAATAATCACATCATCCTCCCACGAAGGTGGAATGTCCTCATTCTCATCATTTGGAAACCCAACAGCCTTGCATAAAGGGACAACTTTCGTTTCCTCCATAAGGTCCACCGCTAAGGTCCCATTATCTATCCTACTCATCACATGAGCCATATCCAAAAATGGCTTCCCAAGACAAAGTGAGATATTGTGTTCCACATGCTTCACCATGTTGCACTGTGCTTTTGCTTTAGTGGATGCATTGCTATTGGGCATGACTATCTCAAAGCGATCATCCGCAATGCCCAAGGTCAAGCGACCTCTTCCCATCTCCAGGATCATATCAGTTATTGCTTGGAATGGGCGACCAAGTAGCAACTCATTGCCGTGCTCGTCCTGCATTTCCATCACAACGAAATCAGCCGGAAAGACAAAGCGGTCTACCTTTACCAAGACATCCTCACAGATCCCATACGGTTTCACCACAGAATTATCGGCCAATTGGATGGTCATGTTACTTGGCCTCGACTCCTTCAATCCAAGTTTCTTGAACGTAGAAAGGGGCATCAGATTGATGCTTGCCCCGGAATCACAAAGTGCCTCTCCAAATTTGAACTTCCCGATAAAACAAGAAATATTAAAACAACCGGGGTCCTGTCTCTTTGGCGGCAAAGTGCCCATAATAAAAGCACTCACTTGCTCCTTCAATACCACAACCTCAGTGTCAGGTATTTTCCTCTTCTTTGTGATTACATCTTTAAGAAACTTCCCATAAGACGGTATTTTCGCAATTGCCTCTAGCAAAGGAATATTCACTGATAACTTCCTAAAGCTGTCCAGAAATTTCTTAAACTGTGCATCCACCTTTCTTGCTTTTGCACTATTGGGATAGGGGACCATAACGGTATGTGCCCTTTGGTGAGGTGGCACATAGGGAGTTAATTTCTGTGGTTCCTCCTCAGTGGCTTGTTCTTCCTTACCATCTTCAGCTATGTCCTCAGTTTGCTCTATGACAGGTGCGGGCTGCTCTTTGACTGTTGCTTCTTCAACTGTGTCCTGCGGTGTGCTTGTGTCATCCGCCCTTGGATTTAACACTTTCTTACCGCTCCTCAATAAGATGGCCTTGGCCTGTTGGTTTCCCCCGGGAACATTGGTGTTCCCTGGAAAACCCAGATGTGCCGGCTTCTTCAAGCTTGCAATCTCGGCTGCCATCTGCGCCATGGAAGTCTCTATAGTTCTCATTTGAGCCTCGTGGCTCTGCAACGTCTGCCCAAACTGGTTCATGTATTCACCTTGTTGCTTTATTTGCTACCCAAAAGTGTTCATCAACTCTTGATTTTGCTTTATGACTTGATTGAGCAACTCCGTGCTCTTATCCTCCGTGACCGGTGCAGGCTTGGCGTCCGGATCCTGCAGAAAATTGTTTGGATCCTTCCATAAAAATTTCTTATCCTTCCGCCATGAATAATCGTTATTCCTGTACCCTTGCTGTTGCCTCATATACTTGACCTGAGCCTCATCCTCGGACTCATTGTCTTCCTTCTGCATCAACTTCTTTGCGAGAAGATCCATCTTCTCGTTCAGCTCTCTCATTGCCTTTGACTCACTGGCAACTCTTGCTTGCTCAACTGGGCCTCGTTCTCTTTCTCCCCAAGATTGCTTTCATGCCATATTCTTCAGTATTTCCCATCATCTTGTATCAGTGTTATTTAAGAAAAATCCGGAACCAGCTGAGTCCATGTTGCTTCTATCATGCTCGGAGAGAGCAAAGTAGAAGATCTTCACTTGGGTTTCCTTGTCCAATCCATGATGTGGACATCTCCTCAACATGACCTGGAATCGCTCCCAAGTCTCAGAATAAGTTTCACCCGCATGTTGGGTGAAATTGTGAATCTTCCTGATCATATCATTGGTCTTCTCAGGAGGGAAGAACCTCTCGAAGAAAACATCTACCATGTGATCCCATGATTCAACAAACTCGTCGTCGAGGTTATGAAGCCACTCTCGCGCTGCTCCTGCCAATGAACTTGGGAACAACTTGAGATACAACGCATCTTGCGGGAACCTGTCGATCTTCACCATATCGCAATTTTCAACAAATTGACTAATGTGTGCCACTGGATCTTCATTTTTCAGCCCGTGAAATGCGTTGGATTTGACCAAGTTAATCAGTGCCGGGTCGATCTTGTATGTAGGTATGTTTAGCCCCTGTTTCTTTATAGGCCCCTTTGATGCTGAGGAAGAAGACGCCTTGATCTTCTCCCATATTGTCTGTGCTTCAGCCATTTCTTCTTCTTGTTCTTGCTCAGATTCAGAATTTATATCACTTTGGTGTTCCTCCTCGTAGTAGTCCTCGTCCTCTGGTCCCGCAGATGGAACCTCAGGTGTGCGATTCACGTAGTCTCGACTACGTGTGTGCACCATGCAAAGTACCTGAAATATGGAAACAGGGGTTCAGTACAATGCTTTGAACGAGTCAACACAATTATAGAGAAATAAAGGAATTTTTGAAATTGTTTTAAAATAAAAAAAAATGTGGCCTAGAGTGGCCGCTCTTAGCACTCAAAGTGCCAATAATTCGCCGTATCCCCGGCAACGGTGCCAAAAACTTGACGTGTATTTTACTACGCGCTTAAACGCAAGTATACGCATCGAGTAATATAGGCCTTGTGAGGCCCGAGTCGAACTCAGGGATACGTGAATTATTGGGGACTTTTACTAACTAATCGCAATCAGCTAGACCAATTAACAAAGTAGGGTTTTGTTGATCAGTTTAAAAAGAAAATAAAAATCAAACAAAGAAAACAATCGATTAAAGGTTAATTTAATCAATTCAAAAGGATATCTTTAGGATGGCGGTTTCACCGCGGGTCAACATTGTATTAGGTTTCATATAATTCCTCACACTTCTCTCTCTATCCGGGTAGTGGCCTGAAATGAGAATTACCCACTGTCGTGGTGTAATTCACTACTTAGGTTTAGGTTGATTCCACCGTCGTAGTAATCATTCCCCTAAACTAAGCGCATTAAAAATGATCTCTCAGTTCCCACCATTAATTTTACAACTCCTTTATCAAGGGTTTTATTAATTAATGTAGATTTCGTCTCTTTTCAACCGTTAATCCTTCTGTCGAAGTGATTAAGGGTATTAAGTTATTATTATGGTGATCAAGCATAACAATAGAAATGGAGAAAACGAATCTATACCACAGATTTGAGAGAAAAATATGAATTATTGATATAAAAATGTCATACAATGCATTCCCGGGCTACTCCCGGTCCTAAAGATTGAGGGTTTTAGCCTCTCATGTTCATCTCACACGAATACATGGTAGAAATTGGGAAATTCATAAGAAAAATGGGAAATAAATGGGAAAACCCCTGAACGGAGAAGAACTGGTGGATCCTTGGCGTAAAACATGAGCTTCCCCGCCTGTCGGTGGTGGAAATCGTCTTCGGCAGCGTCCAAATCAACCGGGATGAGCTTCTCGGCCTCCGTTCTCCTTTTTCTCCTCCTCGGCACTCGTGCAAAAAATGAGATCCTCCTCTCGTGTGGGCGGCCGTCATTAGGTATAAGTCCCTAATTAGGTCGTCAAATAACAACAGCCGTCCGATCGAGATCAAAACAGATCCAACGCATATCTACCGGCGTCGATACCATCGACGCGGGTCGATGGTATCGACCCAGCGGATTAGCGGCAGCTTTCCTTTCTTTTATTCTAAGCGCCTGTGGTGATCTCGATACCATCGACTTGGGCGTCGATGGTATCGACTCCTGTAGCGTCGGTTTTGTCTTCTAGCGACGCTGTAGCTCTCCTTGTGTCGATGGCATCGACTTTCGTCGATGGTATCGACTACATCCTCGCCTGCAGCCTGAAGTGATCTCGATGCCATCGACTTAGGTGTCGATGGTATCGACTCTGTATTGCTCTTCTCGGCTGAAAACCTGTGGCTTGGTCGATGGTATCGACTTCCGTCGATGGTATCGACGGAAGCAGATACTTGTTTTTCCTGAAATTTCACAACAAGACCAAGTAAATCCACACAATTTGTAATAAGATGATAAATGATGCTCACAATAGTAAAACAAAGGGGATTTGATATAATATGATGGCAAAGACCAAATTAAGTGAATTATGCAATATTATCCATGAAAATGAGTAATTAGAGCACAAAACACATATGAAATAGGTCTATAAATGCGACTCAAAATCATCGCATCAATTGTCCAGGCACTACTGCAGGTGGAAGGCATCCTCCCTTTCCTAGGGATATATACCTTTATTGTTTGGAGTGTGGGCATCGGCGACGTCATTGCTCTTCACCAACAATCTGCTTTCGGTGCAAATCATCGGGCCACATGGTGCGGACCTGCCCGATGGGTTTCTCACAACCTGGAGCTGATGGTGGTTTGTTGCAGGCGATCGCGCCCCCGACCTCAGATCAGATTCATGGTATGGAGCCTAAAGATAAGTCTAATCAAGTTGCTAGGTGGATACATGATGATGTCGGTGCATACATATGGTTGTGTCATCGACGTCTTGGTGACTTTCTAGATTCTCGGTTTGGGGATGGTTCCTCATGCGAGATGGATCTGGGTGGTGATGGCAGCACATTATTTTTTTGGAAAGGTTGGTGGACGAATGCTCTGACGATGATATCTCTGCACGGGAGGTTGAGGAGGCGGGTGATGATAGATCATTCCTCAACTTTATAGGAAAGATGAAGACAGGATAATGTTGTTGAGGTTTGATGGATTAGCTAGGATGAGGGCTGTTTTGGCTGTGGGTGTGTTGATGTGTTTGATCATGTTTGAGTTTTTTTCTTCTCTGGGGCTGGTGGGGGTTTAAGAGATTGATTTATTTTGAGGGTGCGTATCTTTCCTGGGTTGATGTTGAAGGTGATCTGATGTATCTCATGTTGATGACTTCTTTGTGCTTGCTTGAGGAGCAAGGTGAATAAGATTGACCTCAAATTTAAAAAAAATGAGGAGTGTGAGAATTACTATGAGAAACGATGCTAACATAACCAGATACATGGATTGAACATTTACTCAAAATAAGGTCCAATTAGTTTTTTTCTCTTTAGGAAAGGAAATACTTCCTATGGAGTCTAGCTTGTCTAGGGATATATGTATATAAAATTCCTTCCTGCTTGAGTACCTATGAGTTCTTGTCTAGTAACCTGCTCTTTCCCATCAATTTTCTTATTGCTGACATGGCGTATCTTGCCTGTACATGGATGTGATGTATATATATTATCATAATAACTACATGGATGGTGTTTGGTTGTGCAATATTAGTCTTGAATCATAAGCCTGACATAGTACTCCTCGCATTACATGTTTGTATACTAATTTTTCACTATTAGCACGGTAAATTAGGTTTGACTAAATAATTTTTTTGATGCATTTTTAGTTGTGTTTTGTTGTTGGAAAGGGAAAATGTTGTTCCCATAATTGGAGTCTATATCATTTTCACAAAGGTACCTAATTTGACTTATCGTTTCCATTTTTTTAATGGGGCAATGTGATATATAGATGTACCAACTTGTGCTAGATATTTATAGAATATGCTTATGTTTATCATTTGATTTAAATATTTTTTATAGTCAAAGACTACCTAGTTAATATTATACATCTACAATGAACATCATGTCAATGTTCATCACATATGTTTTGATGGAATGAATTTTGGTATTACGCATTAGATACCATATAACATTGATGGATACATATGAAAGGAATCTTGGATTTTGATTGAGTTCGGAGCTGTTGGGTAAAATCAGATGGATGTGGTATGGAATTAGATCTATGGATAAGGTAGTCTGATTAGGTTGTATGCAGTGAGTGTGCACATGTACTTGTTACAATCTATACAAAAACAACTGAAGGGTTAAACGTAATATATGAATGAACATATAATTTTTTTTACATGGAATCCAAGATATTGAGTCGAAATTTTCAGGTGGATAGAAGTTTACTTATAAGTGGAGTTGTTAATGCTAGTAGACTACTTTATATCAATTCTGGCTATTTCATTGTTCTATCTTTAGTTTGTTCTACATAATGGTTGTCCAGAGTGATAGTATGTGTTGACCTTAATGTTGGTCCTTACTTTTAGTCATATGAGCTCTTAACAATAGTTGTCATAAATAAAAATATAAGTGATGTAGATGCTATCTATTCATTTACTATAAAATCTTGTATAAACAGATGTATAATTGTTGAAAATGTGGCAGCCGTTCTCCTAATGATGTTACTAGCAGCTTTATCAAAGTTATAAACAAGAAAGGACCATTGTGATGTTCATGAAGAATGAGATAAGTTGTTGTTTCATTGTTACATATTTTACTTGATAAATATCTATTTGATTCTTTTACTTGAGCTGGGAAGATTCTTGAGCAATAATAGGTAAATGGAAGTAACCAGGGCGCCATCTTCAGATGTTAAGCATTATGGGTCAACCGTTGGTGCTGCCACATGCACTTCCTAGTGGGCAGCTACAAGAGAAATAACAAACCTTCAAGAAGAGCTTCCATGCAAGGACGTGTTGCTCAGTTTCAGTGAATCGATATCCCCCAGATCATCACACTTTCTAGCTCCTGACTTGTGTAAATGGAACTTGATTGTTGTGTTACATACTTTGTATCTTTGAGACGGGGCAAGGGGATATGTCCTCCCCAGTGTAAAGAGCATTTTATTAAATAAAAGATTGGTTCCAGATGTTTGAATATATCTTGGGTAGTTTGTATGTCTGTTGTAAAACATCATATCACTCTGATTGTCAAAGAATCTAGACAACCAAATCATTTCCAGCATTATTTATATAATATTTTATCATTTAGTTGTGTGATGATTGTACTCATGGTCTATTAGTGTTGTGGCGAGCTGAATATCAGCAATGCGTAGTTGCAACTAATTCAGTTTGTACTCGACCAAAAATTAATGCAAACAAACTAGTGTATCCAAATCGGCAATTCGTTATCTAACTAATTATATCCGGGCAAGAAAAGTATTGACATCACTAGTCGGATGGGTTCAAGTTACTATGTCATGCTTTAATCCAAAAGTATTTCTTACATCAAGGGTTCGCTTGGACATAGTACAAGCAAAAAGTCGGTATATAATTTGCTTCATTTCACACGTATGAAGTTTAAAATTGTGTTTACAATAGAAAACATATAAATAGTGGTATCAAAATTGCTTAGTGTTATTCTTAGGAATGCCAAGGGGGATGTATGAAGAGGTGAGGTCTTATCCTTATCCTTATCCTTATCCACCATGTGTGTTGGGTAAGAATAATTCCCCACTCGAGAAATATCCTTACCTCTTTTTCCTTATTTTCTTACCCACAAGGTCAATGGGGGAGGGTAAGGGTAAAGCAAGAAATTTATATAACTACAACAAATATTGTTATCAATAAAAAAATCATGTTTAACATTTACACACACATCTAAATAAAGTATCAAATTGATTTACAAAGACAATTAATGACCCAAAGTGATTTGACAGTTTTGAACAACCATATAAACATGGTATATTGCATTCCAAATATACCACCAATGTAGTGTGAGTTGAATACACATATTAGTAATCCAAATGTTGATGTAAGGGAACCAATTTCAAAAGAAGTCAAAATCACAAATAGATGCTAATATTTGGTTCATACATCATTAAATAATTTTGTTTGATATAAATTTTGTACAATGCCCTTGCATACACAATTATTCAATACCACTCAAACTATTTGTGTTTACAGAAACAAATCAGAACAAAGATATATACTCACTACTACAGAAGTGCCTTTTAGTGTCGGTTGTTTAACCCCCTTTGGCGTCGGTTTCTGAACGACGCCTATGTGGGCGCCGCTAAAAGGTTGGACACTTCAGCGTCGGTTAAAAAACCGACGCCTATTTAACATAAAGGCGTCGATTTATTATAAAACACCGACTCCAAAAGGGTTCGCGCCACAGAAAATGGCGTCATCTAGGACGCTTTCTGCGTCGGTTATATACAAAAGGACCGACGCAGAAAAGTGTCCTAGATGACTCCCATTTCCTGTAGCGCGAACACTTTTGGCGTCGGTGTTCAACAAAAAACTGACGCTGTAAGTCTGTGCTGACGGTTATCTGTAAATAACCGACGCCTATATCTATTTTTTTTTTTATAAATCTGTTTGCAGGCCTGCTGTGGCTGGTCAGCAGGATGAGAACCTACAGTTCAGTTTTCTGAACTGCAGGTTTACGACATCCATTGATATCAGCCTACAAACAGGCCACAAACCTGCAAAATTAACATAAAAAGATTCACACAAGTAGATACATTCAGACATCAATTCAATTGTCACGTTCACACATATAAAATCATTCAAATACATGTTTTAACATTCAAAAACATTCATTTACAAAGTATCATTCATCATCACTATCAACATCCCAATTATATCTTACAGTTGCCACTGTTTGTACAGCTATTGCCCATTCTTCTCTTACTTCATCTAATGCTTCCCTCGTATATGGAGCATGTACATTTTTTAAGCGTTTGCCTATAGTGTGGTCAGTTTTAAACACCTGCAAAGAGAATGATGTATATATAAGTAATAATATAAAAATAAGATTGATATATTTCATACTAACTAATGAGACTATATATAATACCTCATGT
This sequence comes from Alisma plantago-aquatica, assembly GCA_963693085.1. NCBI lineage: Eukaryota > Viridiplantae > Streptophyta > Magnoliopsida > Alismatales > Alismataceae > Alisma > Alisma plantago-aquatica. Next base: position 1,188,151,287 of record OY856412.1, on the reverse strand, counting down.
ATGGTATCGATGTCCAATGCGGCATGTTTGATAATCATCTGCATAAATCGCATCACATAGTATGAGCATGCCCAGCCATTGTCTTGTGTAGCGCACTATAAATTGAAACATACAAAATAATACAACTAAGCACAATTCACATCAATAATATATACATTGGAGTCGGGGAGTCGGGAACTTACTTTTACGTTCTCCCAAGACAATGGCTGGTTCTTTTTCCTTGGGACCTTTCCTCCAGCATTTTTGAATGCATCTAAACCCCTACATGTTAATATAACACACTAAGTTGCATAAGTAAATAGTAATGTAATAAAAGATGTTAACGGATATAAAAAATGAAATATTTCTCACCAGAATAATGCCATTCTCATTACGTGTCCAATTTTAGTGTTTAATGTACTTCCTGCGGGATCTAGATAATAAACAGTGAACGTCCCGGGGACAATAACTAGTAACTCCCAATGTCTACCACTAGAGGTAAAAAGTTAACAATTAATAACTCAAAATGCAAAATAATAATGGAATTTTCTTAAGTCCAAATTATAAATAAAGAAAACTTACTTGACATTGAATGGAGCTATTATTATCGTCTTCATTTGATGACTAAAAATTGTAAAAGCATCTATACAGTATTGTTGAACACTATCAGGGTCTTTAGCTACCATACTAATCAATGATGGAATCAAAAATCCCACATGATCATATGCAAATTGTTTGCAATGATCTTCGATTAAGTAGCTGCAAAACATATAGACGTATGCATTAATATATAAGAAACTAGATCACCGGATCTTACACAAGGTATATGGATGTATAAACAAGATCTCACCTTATCCATGTCTCTATCATTGATGTATTCAACCAATCATACATAAACAGCTCAATAATATCTTGTATAAATAAAGAGCTGTCGTATGATTGACCTGCATAATCTGCATCTAAAGAAACAATTATAGGGCAAAGTATATTATGTGCCCGTAGCCAACATGCCATTCCCCTACAAGCAGGACCTAACGGGTATGGTAGGTCAGTTGGAACCCAAGTTGGTAATGCGGGAATTGGAGGTGGAGGCCTAGGTGCTCCTGGTGTCTTCTTTTTAACCTGTATATATAATTTCAGATCAGTTGACATCATATATACACATTAACAGTCTAAATCAATGTAAATTTATCTTACAATTTCAGTCGTGTAGAGGACATCTGCTTTGGGCCACAATATGACCCCGCTTTCTGCCTCACCAAGTGTATCAATATCTGGGTGGGCATATGGCAACTCAACTTCCCTCCAATCGGGTAATACATGTATCGGGCTCACACGAATGTAGCCCTGCGGCATTGGAGTCCCATGAAACGTTGCCCCAGGAAGGGACTGGTAAGCTTGCGCCTCTGCAACAACATAGTTTTCCATTCTTAAGCGGCATGGCTTCAATGCCTACAAATTTACGTAAAGAATGTTATACATATATACATATCATCTTGAAAACATATCATCTTGAAAAGACTAGCTACAATGTCATAAACAATACTTACAGCAGACGTGTTAGGCGATGGGTCTCCAGGATTACTTGCAGTCTGTGCACCAGGAGAAGAGTGGGTCGGCATAGGCTGATTGGAAGCCTGAGATGCCTGCCACCGCAGCAATTCTTCCTTGACCTTCTCAGCAACCACATCGTTGAGCTTCTTAGCAACTATATCCTCGACTCTCTTATTCTCCTATACATGGATAAAACAAATATTAGCTTTTTATTAATGAATTTCCTTTTGCAGTAACATTCTAAAAATAGAATATGTTACCTCTTCTTGAGAAAGTCCCGCTCTGGGTTTGCGCTGGGATGGCCCAAAGAATGCTTTGATGCCCACACCAGCGCCGACACCTCTAACACGTCCAGGATGCTCTGGGTTACCCAGAGCAACTGTCAATTCATCCCTTGTGCCCTGAGGGATGAACGTGCCTTGTTTCCTCTGCTCGTGCAGCTCCCGCTAATCACCATAAACAAAAATTGGTAAGTTAACACCACAAATAATCAATATTCAAATGATTGCTCTAAGAGTTGTATTTTACCATTTTTGCAGCCGCCTCAGCAGTTTTGGGCTTCTTTATTTCACCCGTCTTGTTTTTTCTGCCAGCTATCCAGATATCATGGTGAGGCAAGGGTGTGGCCGCAGACTCCTGAGTAGCTGCAGACTCCGCCTGTAGTCTTTGGCGAACGCTTGCATAGCCTTTTGGACCCATAGTATGGTCATGTACATTCAGTGCACGCCTTGCTTTTTGTGCGTCACTGAGGGCCTAGTTAGTATGCACATTTATAATTAGGTTAGTAGCACTAAATGTTAATCTTGAATAGGTGAATACAATGTATATTAATTAAAATGGGAGTGAAGCCTAATACCTTGAATTCTTCAGATTTTCTTGAAGCAACAAAATTGTCCCAATCTTCTTTGTCCAAGAAGTTCCATTGTTCAAGGGCTGACTTCTTCTTCTTATCACCCTGTCTTATGTATTCTCTGTTCAGATTTGTCCTGTAATTCCTAAGCATCTTTCCAGCGCGTTGCATCACACTTTTACGATGCAACATCTCATCCAATGCAAACAGATTCTGTAAAATAGAAATGTTATTAACTAGTACCAAAAATATAATTGCAAATAATAGAATTTGTAATCTACAAAATAGAATTGCAAATAATAATAACTCACGCATAAATCTTTCCATATCAAGTCTTTCTTCGCCTGAGGAACTTTATGCCAATTATCATACTTAACACCACAATGGCTTCGAGTGACAACCCCAAGATAGTTTATAAAATTATTGCGGTTCACTCCAATTGCATTCCCTCCATTATCAAACTCCACAACCAATTTGGATCCACTGCCACTCAGCGCAAGTAACTTTTTCAACAGAGTGATACCCCTTTTCTTGTTAAGTTTTTGTTGTTGCGCATCAAGTTGCTCAATTGCTTCAGTGGGTAGCTGTGCATCATCAACCTAAAATTTGACAAAAATAAACACACCGAATTAAGCCAATATAGAAATACAGGATATATGACATAACTAGAAGATAATGAATTTTATAGAAATACGGGATATGTTTTTAGAACTTACGTTGGTATCCTCACCATGCTCGTCATGGACAGCATGCTCAACATGGACTTCATGCTCATCATGGACATCATTCTCATCATGGTGAGCCATCTGAAAATTTCATTAAAAAGGAAAACATTTAGCATTTGTATCAACTAGAATAAGGAAAACATTTAGCATTTGTATAAACATACATGTCTCTAAAATTGTGATCTTTTATCAATTAGCAATCCTTCAATGTACAAGTAATATAAAAAACAATGATTGTTCACATTCTAGGCCAACAAACACATGTGATGTCATTCTTATATATAATAAATGTGTACCACCTATCACATCCTTGAACACCTAATCTCACTAGTAAGTGTATAATGTGTATTGGGTTTTCAAGAAAATTTCGGTAGCATTTCCCCGCTGTTCTCTAAGTACATATGTACTTAGAGAACAAATGGGGAAATGCTACCAAAATTTTCTCGAAAACTCAATACACATTATACACTTACATCCTAAGTGAGATTAGGTGTTCAAGAATAGTCCCAAACCGGGGACTATCCAAGATTTACTCCTAATGAGTAAATCTTGGACGGGTTTCTAGGCCAAGAAACACAATAATAGATATCTACAATGAAGCCGGACTCCATACAAACAATATATAATTTAGTGATTGTTCATTCTAATTTATATCAATGTACAAGTAATATAAAAAACAATGATTGTTCATATTCTAGGCCAACAAACACATGTGATGTCATTCTTATATATAATAAATGTGTACCACCTATCCCATCCTTGAACACCTAATCTCACTAGTAAGTGTATAATGTGTATTGGGTTTTCAAGAAAATTTCGGCAGCATTTCCCCGCTGTTCTCTAAGTACATATGTACTTAGAGAACAAACGGGGAAATGCTACCAAAATTTTCTCGAAAACTCAATACACATTATACACTTACATCCTAAGTGAGATTAGGTGTTCAAGAACAGTCCCAAACCGGGGACTATCCAAGATTTACTCCTAATGAGTAAATCTTGGACGGGTTTCTAGGCCAACAAACACAATAATAGATATGTACATGTTAGGGTTTCATCACATTTGATGTTAGGGTTTAAACAATGTTAGGGTTTAATCAAATCAAATGATGCTAGAATGGACAAGTTTAAATCAAATTAGGATTTAAATTAGGGTTCCAATAGGATTCAATTTAATTAATTTTTATGTGAAAGATGTAATATTATAATACATACAATGGCAATGAAATGAAACCCTAATTGTATTGGAACTCATAAAAGGATGTCTCAAAGGTTGAATCTAATATATGCATCCTAAAAAAGGTATCACATCACAAATGTGCATTTCAATAATCATATTTTATTTCCTTCCAATTAGTGTGGGTGCCATGTTTGGAATTGTTTTCTAATCATGGGTCCCTTAATTTTATTTAGGATAGAAGATAAAATCAAGGATATCAAATAGTAGACAAAAGGGGTACACTCTAGGATTTAAGATCACACTACATCATGAATTTTATACAAAATTACATGTATGTGTATATAAAAAAATATATTTATAAGGAACTTCTATACATATCTAATCAACAAAAGCAGTAAAATAGCAATCAGTAAAACTAACAGCAAGGAAATCAGTAAAACTAACCAGTGTTGTAGAAACAAGACGCCGGGTGTCAGCAGGAAGAAAGGAAGGAGCTAGGGCAGGCAGGTGGGCAAGTAGGAGGGCACCAGGCGTGGCGGCGGCGCCGGTTCTCAGGCGTGGCGGCGGCGCAGCGGATGGAGCAGCAGGGCGCGCGCGCGGGCAGCAGGTGGCTGGAGCAGCAGGGCGGCGGTGCAGGGCGGCGACGAGCGGACAGCAGCAGCAGCAGGGGCGGCGGAGAAGAATGGCGCCGGAGAAGAAGGGTGCCGGAGAAGAAGCTAGGGTGGCGGCTCTGTTGGAAGAAGCTAGGTGGGCGGCGCCGGCGACGAACAGCAGCAGCAGTAGCAAGGTTGGTGGCGACACACAGCAGCAGCAACGTCGGCGGCGACGGCGAGGCAAGGAAGCACGGGCAGCGTCGGCGACGGCGAGAACCGGCAGGCGGGCGATCGAGCAGCACGGCAGCTAGCGATGAAGACAATGGAACAGGTAGGTGCCTAACGGGCGTCGCGCGGGTCTATTAGGTTGCTAAAGGCGTCGGTTGATAGTAATACACCGACGCCCAACAATGCAACCTTTACCCTAATTTTTCGCGCAAATTTTCATTTACATAGGAGTCGGTTAATAGTTACCAAACCGACGCTGTAGGAGACGAAAAAAGTTCGCTCGAAAATTGATTTCCGCGGGCTACTTTTAGACGTCGGTCTGTTATAAATGGCCGACGCTGAATACAAAGCAGTACCCGTGTCTGGCCGGTCTTCGAATATAGACGTCAGTGAGTATAAATAACCGACGCCTATGTAAAATAGGAGTCGGTTTTCCTAAATAACCGACACCACTAAAAGCGCCACTGAATGATGTTTTTGTAGTAGTGACTACACCACAAATATATAATATAATGGTACATCAATACAAAATTATGTTATTATATTCAAGTGTCTAGTAACTCCAAAATGTTGTTGTATAGGTGACCAAATCTGACGCAAAAGAAGTAAAGAGTACCACTAAGATACTTTTAGATTGTGTTTACACCACAAAGTTTTTTTGTTTCATGTAGGTATATATCACACCTCAAGTTTTTGTTGTATGCATTACAAATTGGCCGAATAAGAAGTAGAGAATATAGAACTAGTAGTACCAAATGATGCTAAGATAATATTGATTTATACAGATATTTATACAATACTACCTATATATATTTGATATATTATAAACAAATATTATTGTACTTCAAAAGCAAAGGCAATTCTTTAGTCCCATATTGGGAGATTTTGATACTTCTCTCCTCCTTATATATGGGTTTTTGCCCATGGGATAATTGAGGAAAACAAATGGATAAGGGCTTCGCACGCGCATGGTGAGGCAGCTCAACTGAATTTAGGTCGGGTCGATTGACATGAAAATATCGTGCATTAAATGCAAGTGAACATATCAAGTAATAGAGGCCTTGTGAGGCCTGAGCCGAACACAGGGAAACAAAATCTAGAAACTACTACTACCTATGATATAATCATCTAGGTCAATATAAATGGTTGAATTTAGTTTTAATTAAATAAAAGAAATGCAAAAGCGAAACAAGAGTGACAAATGAGTGAATCGGAGTAGAATGAATTCCTTAGGACAGTGATTTCACCACAGATAACATTACAACTAACCTCCAAACACTAACATACATCATCCCTACCCCTGGATAAAGAGTTTGTAGCATGAACTACCCACTCTCGTAGTGTAGTTCACTACCTAATCTAATGTCTATTCTATTTTTTATATCAATTAGTTGATTAGTTAGGTGCTTTATGATAAACTATGGGTTTCTCCTCTCATTTGTGCTCCACCTTTATCAAAGGGCTCAATAAATGGGTAAACTTATACTTTTCCAACCCTTAATGTGGCATACAACTCATGAAAACATAATTAACTAATGCGGAAGCGTTCACTAAGCAGCTGATTACCAAAAATCACTAGAAATTAAAACCTTTTTATCAAAATATTCATCAAGTAAAAACTTTCTCACATAGAACAAAAGTAACACATTTACATTTTGTTTTTCAAAAGTACATAACTTGTATCATCTCTTTCTGTGAGTTATAAGCATTAACTGTCCTGTCAGGCTAAACACAAGCAGTATAAAATCTCGAGGCAATGAGCCAAAATCTTGAAAGCACTAACTACTACTCCGAGGACCTGAGAGTACAGAGACGACACATAGGACACTATCTACATCTATACAAGGCATAACAGCCAGTGTCTCCACCTGAGACTTCACTGTTGTCCCTGCTGCTACTGCTGATGTCCTTCACCCACTGAAGGATTCCTGCCTCCTCGTCCGCGTCCACCTAAAAATGTGATTCCCACGGGGGTGAGACAATTGTAAATTGCCCCAGCGAGAGATATAACTCTCCGCCAGAAACATTATTATTGCAACTTAAGAAGATAGATATGAATAGAGGAATCATATTTATTTGACAACAGATATTTTAATGTCTAACAAATTAGAACATTATTCTTATCAGAAGCATTACAGCTATAACTTGATAGAATCAACATGTCACTTATCCTTTAAGGAATATGAAGAACATGTATAATATTTATTCACTATAGAATCATTACCACAACATTAACTCTCTTCAGGCTTAGTTCATATATCTAATGCCTGGTATTTCCATTGAGGAGTCATGGCATGTATCCATACTCTTTTCACAAAGTGTTGGGATCTTAGTCCCTCAACTCACCAAGCACAATTCCATTCCTTAACAGGTTCATCATCATGTTTATAGTATCTGGGTATTTGAACCCAGAATTCACCATGGCTACTTATTATCACTTATTAGGTAACTTAATACCTTCAGATCATTTAACCAAGGACATCTTGAATCTTGCTACATAATATATTGCTCATAGTACACAAAGTTCTATGATTCTTACTACACAAAGCATATGAAGGCTTATAAAGCCTATAAAACATTCTTAATAACAAAGCATCATAGCCCATACCTGGCTATGCTCATCTTCTCAACATATCTGCATGATTAGTAATCATGATATAATTACATATCAATATCATGCAATTTGAGGGTTATCTTATTACATTCATAACCCATTAGTCTGTATTTGAGCTTCACATAGGATTAACTTGTCATAGGATTTCACATAGCATTACCTTGTATTAGGGATCACATAGAATTGACTTGTATTAAAGTTTCACATAGCAATACTCTATAATCATTCATCAATAAATGAATTATCAACACACAACATGAGTTTCTCTCTCATGTTTTCCAGAGTATGATTACATCATAGTTGGTAGGTTTGGATTAACCTTTTCATAAGGCATGTTAGCCTACCTTCAACAGAGTGCATTACATCTCAATGTAACCATTGACATGACACATCTCATGTGTCTTTTATTCAATTATATTAGACTTATAACACATCAAGGTATACTAGTATTGGAGTGTTGGATGTGATATCTATCATATCTTGATGTATCACTTCCCTCAACACCATTATCTTACTTGGGTTTATACACTTAGCTTGTATTAGGGTATTCCCCATCCTAATACTTTATGCACCAGTTCATCACATTTATCATGTAAGGTAGTGGTCATTAGTCACTCACTTAGAATATGCAACCATTGCCAATGATATAGACTCACCCTTTAGGTCAGGGACTATTAGTATAAGGATATCCATTATCATCCTCTCTAGGTGTTACATTTTTCATAACATTAATTACTATTCCACTATTAGGAATAGCATTCTCCATACTTATAATTTGAGAATTCACATAGCATATTCCATATATTTGTGGATTTCACATAGTATTACTCTTCAATAGAGTTTTATATAATCATCCTTCTATATCAGAGTTTCACCTAGTATTATGTGAAATTAGGATTTCACAACACATCACCCAGTGCTAGGTCTTCACATAGGATTAGTGGCACTACCCTATATTAGGGTTTCATATATCTTTATCCCATTTTAGGGATTGGGGTTTACCATTCACATCCAGGTGGGGTTTCTCTTTCCTCATACCCAAATTAGAGTTTCCTTCATTGCTACACTAAGTTAGGGTTACATCATCACCCTAGATTTACAATAATACTCAGTTTTGCCCTAATTAGGGTTTCACACATAGCTTTACTCTAATTAGGGTTGGGGTTCATTGATTAGGGTTTCATAATCTCATTATTATGGATCAACCCTTATCACATAGTTTACTCATAATGAGACAATTAGGGCTTAATTATATAAGAATTCATCTCTCTCATTCCCTCTCTCATCATCTTTAGGGTGTTAATTACACCAAGATTAATCTAAGTCAACTCTTCACTTGAGTACACATAGCTAGGGTTATCCTTCACAATCATCATGGGTCTACATCTTTAATAATCACATAGTTGATTGACCTTTGATCGTATTAGATGTCCAAATTGTCTAATCAATTAAACCATCAATTATATAAGGAATTCAAAAGGATTGACCAATTAAACTTTCAATTCCACAAAGTTATCAGTTGGGTTAACCATTGAAATCTTCAATTGCATTAACTATCTAAATAGGTTCACCATATTGGACCATCAATTACATGAGATGTCCAAATGGATTAACCATGTTGATCTTCACATAGTTGATTACTTAGACCCTCAATGATCTTAGTTCTCATACATCAATTGGTTGAAAACCATTTGAACAAGTTGTACTTGAAACCAATTGGACAAGGTAGGTATTGAAACCATTTGCACTTTGGGTCTCCAAATGGTTTGGGATCGTTTGGTCCCAAATGGTCTTGAGACCGTTTGGTGGACTCAAAAGGTCTTGAGACCATTTGGACCCAAATGGTCTTGAGACCGTTTGGTCCAAACCCTCTCAAAACCGCATGGACCAAAAAGGCACTTCAATACTCAATCGACTTAATGTTTCAATCCATGGACAAATTATAAATTGAACCACTAAAGTTTTCATCAATTGAACCACTGAATCACCATTCAATTAGACCTTCAAATTAGGTTTTTGAACCCAATTTAACTAGGTTTGATAATCAAGAAACCATCACTTAGGGTTTGAAATCGAGGATCCATCAATGGTTGACATTATGGAATCAAATCAATTTAAATCAATGAACTATCATCATCACATGATATGACCTGACCTCAAACGGTCTTGGATGACCACCAAACGGTCTTGAGACCATTTTCCCATTCCATCATAAAAATCTATATCATCCAATTAGGGTTATGGACCATTGGATTGATTATCAAATCAACACTTAGTTGCAATTCAATTTGGTATCTTTGGATCATCAAATACCCAACCATGTTCAACCCTAGACCTCCAAACGGTCTTCGGTGACCCTCAAATGGTCTTGAGACCATTTGGGTGATTCCAAAATGGTTTTGAAACCGTTTGGGTCAATCAACCCAAACCATCAACTTATTCAATTGCAAAATCAGCACTTAGCCGATTAGGGTTGATACCATATCTTTGGATCTTCAAACACTTAGACATACTTAACATGTTGGTATATATGCCCTGAGATCCAATCATGTGATGATTGGTGGGATACATTAAGATTGATTTGATAAACATCAAAGGCGAGCTTCCAATTCATTCTGATTCAGTCATATGAGATAGTGATAGAACAGATTGAATGTCTAGAGAATGACATTACTCAATGACGTATGCCTTCAGGTTCATGACCTGAACGATGAGATCATACAGATGCTAAGAGTTTGTACATTCTTGTTGTGTCCCTAGTCGGATGTCATTGTGGAAGGTAGATAGACAGCAATGACACACAAGACTAGATTGTGGTGTTGGTTGATGACAGAATCTCATTAGTCATGATATAGAGATATCAAACCAAACACATAGGTACTTGTTAGAGAACAAGTGTACCGGACAGACCCACCGTGAGTTTGACACATGGAACCATGAGATGGTAGTCACAGTCAGTACTCACAGTGATGGTGGTGAGTGTGATTCTTAGACCTAAAATCACTGCACTCAACACATGTCGTTGGGCACACTTTGACATCATCAAACGCAGTCCTGAAACATGGGTTGTTATAAAGGTGATGATTGGGTGGCTTTGACACATGGGGCTTTTGAGGGGTGAGTGATAGATATGGGATTTGTCCCTCCTGAGGGAGTTTGATATCCACGGCCACTTGATGAGTAGGATTGAGAAAGGCGTGCACGCATGTGTGAATCAGTATATGATACTGATGTCATACATATCTCTTCCAGTCTACTCTGAGATCAAGGAAGTGAATGAACGTTGACAGGATGACTGTTCCATGCCTCGAGTTCATTCGGGATATTAGTGACAAAGGAATTATACATTCGCTGTAACACCATTCACGGATTGTAGGATGAAAGTTGTTCTCCAACTTTCTACTTTCACTTGGGTAGCACTGATGTGTGACTAGGCACCGCTCTTTGCTTGTGAAGTCATAAGTGTTATGAAATTTCACTGCCAACGTGAAATGGACCTGCAGGGTCACACACATAGGATTTAACCTGGAAGAGGAGTTTTGTCCACAAAGCAATGTTTAGATTGATTACTAAAGGAGTTTAGTAGTTCGATTAAACACTCAATCAGTCGATGAATCAATATCGTATGGTTCAAGGTGTTGGACGCATTGATTGGAGTATCGGATTGATTGAAATCGCAATTGACTAATTTTGCCCAACCTGTGCTCCCAACCGATCGGTTCATGTGATGAACTGGTCGGCTGAGGTTGATGAACCGGTCGGCTGGAGTGTCCAGGCCGATCGGCTCATGCCCAGGTTGAAATGACCGGTTCAAGGGTTGAACCGATCGGCTCAACTGGTGCAACCGACCAGTTGGGAAAAGTCATGTCGGCAAGAATTTTCCTTTGGTTTCAAATTGCCCAATTCGATTGGGAATATAATTGGTATTCGATACCAATTGGGAAAGAAACAAGGAAAGTCTTTTTGAGCCGGATTAGGACCATGAACCGATCGGTTCAGGGCACCAAACGATCGGTTGGAGTGCCCCAAACGGTCGGCTCAGGTCCAACCGATCGGCTCAATGGCCGAACCGATCGGTTCAGCAGTGAACCGATCAGTTCAGGTTGCGAGATGGTTGCTTTTGGTGGAAAATCCCGAACCCTTCTACTCCTGCTTTTAGTCCCGCATTGCCCGGGATGGAGAACCTTGTCCCATGACCCTCCTATATATATAGGGGTATTGGGGGCTTCTCAAAGTACAGCTCAGTGCAACCAGTTGCTCTGTAAGTTGTTGTTCTCTCTGGTTTTGGTAACTGTGAGAGAGCCCGAGCAAGTGCTTCCCGCAAAAGGGAGGTGCAGCAAGGGAAGGATAACTGCAGTTGCAACAGGAGGCAGGAGAGCGTGTTGGCGACTAGTACGTCAACAGGAGGGTGCGACTCCTTCCACTTCCTTGTGGGACAAGGAGTGTGGAGGTCCAGGTGGTCCGTGTGGACTACTATAGAGGCGAGAGGACACTGCCGCTTAGGAGGACAACTGTCATCCGACAGTCCAGTTCGAGTAGGAGTTGTCAGTCCCGGTGCGACCAGGAGCTGCACAGATACCGTCAAAGTCCGGAGTTGAAGACCGCGCATTGTGCAAGGTATTGTCATCGAGCAAGCCTCGGGACAAGGTATGATTCCACAAACCATCTTTTCCTATTATATAGACGTTGACGCGTTTCCTCGGTTTGGGTTGGGGGAGAAAATTTTTTGTTTCCGCTGCCTTCTCTGTCTCCCCTAAAAACCCAACAGTGGTATCAGAGCCACGTCAGCTGTTCTATATTTTAGGAATATCGATATGATCGATTTTGGTTTGTGGCCTTTATTTATTGCATACGATGCGAATAATATCGGCTTTATGCATGTCCAATCCTAAATCCACAAATCCCTAATTACATATATGATATGTATTATTAATGCACTCGATACGCGTCGCCCTTAAACGAGTTTTGTGGTGGATGTGTGTAGCGTGATTATGGCCTATAAACCCCTATCTGTGATTGGTTGTGTGTGGTTGCTTGCATCTCGGTCTGCGCACCGATCTTCCCTCTATTATTCCTGATGTAACTCGAAATAATTTGAGATTCTTTCCTACCTTTGCTCCCCCCGAATGTAACTCGGGGTTTCCCCTTTTAAAGCAATGTAATTAATAGAATAGGATTTTATTTCCTATTATGTCAAAGACCGGCGGACATCAAGACGACTGATCAGACGGTCGGTTCAAGGAGTGAACCGATCGGTTGACCTTCCAGACGGTCGGTTCAAGGAGTGAACTGATCGGTTGATGACCGGTTCGAGGAGCGAGACGAGCGGGTGGCAGACATGACGAGATGCACGACAACCAGGCGAACCAATCGGTTGGAGGGGCCAACCGATCGGCTAGAGAGTACAGATCATTCATGTGATGAGTTGATCAACTCGGATGGCAAGGCACAGAGTTCATCTTGTATAGGTTGCATGTGATGTTGACCTAGATGACCGTGATTCCTCTTGGCTCGAGGAATCACATTAGGATGGCCATAATCATCGCTTTTATCGTTTTGTGCATGTTTTCTGTGGGATATAGCATGTATGTGATACGTACTATATATTGTGGTGATTGGATATGTATATGTATATAAAACCAAATCCCTCATTAAAATATTAAGTTTTAGATGCCTTCCAAATGTGACACATGTGAAAAGCTTGATCGACCAAGTGTGGGCACGCCCTAGCGTGGTGCACCGTCTATCTCGTGGAAGCGTGAAGGATGAATGAGTGGGTCTGCCCTAGCAGGGTGCATATTCATCGTGTTTGCTTTGGGTCGGACTTAACAAGGTGATCTAGATGGGATCTAGTACCTTGAGGCATGGAGATGATCATTGTAAGGAGTTGTATATGACATCTTATCAAGAGTTGCATATGATGCAATTGGAAAAAGTTGCCTACCTAAGAGATCTATGTTGTGGGTGACAGCCCTAGCTGGTCCATGACTTAGAGGATTTCAGGAAATTGCCCACTAGAAGGTTGTACGCTGCAATCTTCTGAATTGATGGTGAGGGCTATCAATTTGAAGTAAAATAGTGGGAGCGATAATTAATTAAAGGCCTAATTATATCGTCAAACTTTCAAATCAATCAAATAAGTCAAAAATGAGTTTAGGACTAAAATTGCATATTTTCCTTTTTGTAGTTCAAATGGCAACAAACAACAACAACGTTTCTTTGCGATCGGTCCTTGACAAGGACAAGCTAAATGGGACAAACTTCCACGACTGGTATCGGACATTGAGAATTGTTCTCACTCAAGAGCGTAAGCTCTATGTCCTAGATACTCCAATTCTAGAGGAACCCGCTCTTAATGCACCAAAGACAGAAAGGGATGCTTACAAGAAGCATTCTGATGATGCCATTGATGCAAAGTGCTTGATGCTATGTTCAATGAACCATGAGTTGCAGAGGCAACATGAGAACATGGGTGTCATAGAGATGATTCTGCATCTCGGGAACATGTATGAAGATCAGGCACGGCAAGAGAGGTACAATGTTTCTAGGGCGTTGTTCAAGTGCGTCATGACAGAAGGAGATACAGTTGGTCCTCACACACTCAAGATGATTGGGTATGTGGAGAACCTGCAGAGACTGGGATTTCCACTGAGCCAAGAGTTGGCTACTGATGTGATACTGCAATCGTTGCCAGAATCTTATAGTCAGTTTGTGATGAACTACAACATGAACAACTTTGATAGGCCACTGTCAGAGTTGTTGGGCATGTTGAGGACAGTCGAGTTACATATGAAGAAGGACAAGCCTAAGTCCGTGATGGTGATCACGAGCAAGAAAGGCAAGTCCAAGCGCAAGGGCAAGGGCAAAGCTAAGAAAGGTTCTGAAGCTAGCCAGGAGTCCAAGCCATCTTCAGCTCTCAAGGCCAAGGGAGGCGTGACAAAGAAAGGAAATTGCCACCATTGTCAAAAGCCAGGACATTGGAAAAGGAATTGTCCTCTCTACCTGGAAGAACAAAAGAAGAAGGAGGCAACTGAAGCCTCTACTTGAAGGTGTCATGTAAATAAACTTGTAACACTTTTTGAGATATATGATATCAAGATGTAAAGTGTAAATCATTCTTACTTGGGGCAAGTGTTGCCTTTATAGATAGGAATACTTTAGTTTATTTTCAGCCAATAAGGCATGTAATACAGTTATGAACTGCTATTTCATACTTGCCAATAGATAGAAACACTTTATTTTTGCATATTGTATGACAATGATGGCAATTAATAAAGAGATGTTTCAATTTATAAAGATGTGATCTTTGTGGCAATACCTTATTTATCTTGTGATATTTGATATGCATAAGATAAGACGATACCTAAAAGTTATAGATAACTCAAACAATCTAATTAGCATTAATCATGAGAAATTCAATTCTAGTTTCCATGTGATGGATAAAACTAGACTCTTTTGGTTAGAGAACCAGTAAGGGACATGAATATCTTGGACATGATTAATCAATCTTCACTAATGTAGTGGGAGAATGATTATCCTATTAGGTATAATACGTGTGATGTATTTACATACCTATTGGAATAAATGCTAATACTTCAAATGGTGTTTAGAGAAATACCAATATGAATGTCTTGAAGTGTTCAAGATTATCGTAAATGAAGTACAAATTTGGTAAAGCATTAATTCTTGATGAGATCAATGAATGAAATACTTGGACCAAATGTTTGAGATCCTTATGAGTGATTATGACAGTGTATCATAGTGAACTCATGATTAAGGCATGGTGATGTCTGAATCAAGAAGGAATCATAATCTAAGGAGTTAGAGAATGATTATCAAATAACTGAATTCTTCTTAATAAAAGAATACCCTATACTAATAAAAGAAATTAAGAATCACAAGGGTTGTGAGTTCTTATATCTTTAACAGATACACCTCAATTATCTATGTGATGAGTTGTTCATGTGATGAGTTGTTCATGTGATGAGTCAACTATCAAGATGAATATGAGGAACCGAATCTTGAGTTATGGTTTATGACCATTACATCCTAAATGACATCCATGTGAACCATAAGGTATGACCCTGATGGTAGCACTCATTGGATCATATCCATAAGTGCAAATAAGTCTTAAGTGTTAAGACACATGGATAACATTTTGAGAAGGATGATGCTTGTTGATTGCAATTTAATGACTAAGACATTTGGCATATGGATACTAAAACCGCATTCCTATGAGGAATAAAACCAGGATGTGTATGTGACACAGCCTATAAGGTTTATGAATCCACTAATGCAAATGAATTCTATAAGTTACAATGAACTAATCAATGTGATTGATTGAGTACAAGCAACTCAAAATTGGATCTTTACTTTGATGATATAGTCAAAGGGTTTGACTGATATGTCAAAGAGAAAGAAGGGATCTATGATTTAGTGGGAGAGTATTCACATTCCACATATTGATGTGAAATGGAAATGTTCTAGATTGGAAATCTAAACGTGGAAATTATCTTTAAGGAAGATAGAGATGTTTCCTATGTGATAGGAATAGAGATCTATAGAGATAGTTCTCGAAAATCTCTTGACCTGGAAAGAGAGAGCATACATTGGCAATCTGTACTGAAGTGTTCAGTATGCACAGATTCAGTGGGAGAAAACTTGTCCATGTTACATGGAGTTAGTATCCCAAGGCCAAGTGTCCAATTCTTATGAAGAATGGGAACACTAAGAATAGATATGGATCTATCATGTATATCATCCCATTATCTTGCATGTATGACATGGCAAGAATAAAATGCATTCATCATCTTGTATGTAGGACATGGCAATATGATGTGCTCATCCTGATAACTCGTATGTAGGACATGACGAGTGGTTGTCTGTCTACTTCCAGTAAGGGTTACTGGAATACCATAAGAACTTGATAAGTACTTGGGAAGTACTAGTTCTATGGAAATAAGGAAGAGTTCGATGTAAAGAGTTACATTGATGTGAACTTCCGAAAGGACAGAAAATTAATCGCAAAATATACATAAGATGTATAAAAGTGAATGTTTGTTGATAATTGGAAGTGTTCCAATAAAACCATTTAAAAGGAAATGTCGAGTATCTATGTGTTAGAGAACAACAGTAGATACTATATGGATTTGGAAGTTCATGAGATGAACTTATATTTCACTCATTGATGACAAGTCTGGAATCCTTGATCATGCAATGTGGCTAAAGGTTAGCAATGGAATACTAGATCGCATATTATGACAAATCCATCTCATACGTATGACGTACAACGAAGAGATGTGAGACATGCAATTTGTACAGACTTTGGCAAGGTGTTGCCATTACTCACTATGTTTGCATTAAGAGCACAGTAACATGTGGGACATGTTTGAAGATCACTATGAATATGATTCAAGGGTGATTGGCTCGCAGTGCAAGTGGGAGTCTGTTGGTATATATGCCCTGAGAGCCAATCATGTGATGATTGGTGGGATACATTAAGATTGATTTGATAAACATCAAAGGCGAGCTTCCAATTCTTTCTGATTCAGTCATATGAGATAGTGATAGAACAGATTGAATGTCTAGAGAATGACAATACTCAATGACGTATGCCTTCAGGTTCATGACCTGAACGATGAGATCATACGGATGCTAAGAGTTTGTACATTCTTGTTGTGTCCCTAGTCGGATGTCATTGTGGAAGGTAGATAGACAGCAATGACACACAAGACTAGATTGTGGTGTTGGTTGATGACAGAATCTCATTAGTCATGATATAGAGATATCAAACCAAACACATAGGTACTTGTTAGAGAACAAGTGTACCGGACAGACCCACCGTGAGTTTGACACATGGAACCATGAGATGGTAGTCACAGTCAGTACTCACAGTGATGGTGGTGAGTGTGATTCTTAGACCTAAAATCACTGCACTCAACACATGTCGTTGGGCACACTTTGACATCATCAAACGCAGTCCTGAAACATGGGTTGTTATAAAGGTGATGATTGGGTGGCTTTGACACATGGGGCTTTTGAGGGGTGAGTGATAGATATGGGATTTGTCCCTCCTGAGGGAGTTTGATATCCACGGCCACTTGATGAGTAGGATTGAGAAAGGCGTGCACGCATGTGTGAATCAGTATATGATACTGATGTCATACATATCTCTTCCAGTCTACTCTGAGATCAAGGAAGTGAATGAACGTTGACAGGATGACTGTTCCATGCCTCGAGTTCATTCGGGATATTAGTGACAAAGGAATTATACATTCGCTGTAACACCATTCACGGATTGTAGGATGAAAGTTGTTCTCCAACTTTCTACTTTCACTTGGGTAGCACTGATGTGTGACTAGGCACCGCTCTTTGCTTGTGAAGTCATAAGTGTTATGAAATTTCACTGCCAACGTGAAATGGACCTGCAGGGTCACACACATAGG
Source organism: Alisma plantago-aquatica (assembly GCA_963693085.1). Taxonomy (NCBI): domain Eukaryota; kingdom Viridiplantae; phylum Streptophyta; class Magnoliopsida; order Alismatales; family Alismataceae; genus Alisma; species Alisma plantago-aquatica. The sequence goes on along the minus strand of OY856412.1, from coordinate 1,188,133,120 downwards.
ATTTAACCTGGAAGAGGAGTTTTGTCCACAAAGCAATGTTTAGATTGATTACTAAAGGAGTTTAGTAGTTCAATTAAACAATCAATCAGTCAATGACTCAATATCGTATGGTTCAAGGTGTTGGACGCATTGATTGGAGTATCGGATTGATTGAAATCACAATTGACTGATTTTGCCCAACCTGTGCTCCCAACCGATCAGTTCATGTGATGAACCGGTCGGCTGAGGTTGCTGAGCCGGTCAGCTGGAGTGTCCAGGCCGATCGGCTCATGCCCAGTTTGAAATGACCGATTCAAGGGTTGAACCGATCGGCTCAACTGGTGCAACCGACCAGTTGGGAAAAGTCATGTTGGCAAGAATTTTCCTTTGGTTTCAAATTGCCCAATTTGATTGGGAATATAATTGGTATTCGATACCAATTGGGAAAGAAACAAGGAAAGTCTTTTTGAGCCGGATTAGGACCATGAACCGATCGGTTCAGGGCACCAACCGATCGGTTGGAGTGCCCCAAACGGTCAGCTCAGGTCCAACCGATCGGCTCAATGGCCGAACCGATCGGTTCAGCAGTGAACCGATCAGTTCAGGCTGCGAGATGGTTGCTTTTGGTGGAAAATCCCGAACCCTTCTACTCCTGCTTTTAGTCTCGCATTGCCCGGGATGGAGAACCCTGTCCCATGACCCTCCTATATATATAGGGGTATTGGGGGCTTCTCAAAGTACAGCTCAGTGCAACCAGTTGCTCTGCAAGTTATCGTTCTCTCTACTTTTGGTAACCGTGAGAGAGCCCGAGCAAGTGCTTCCCGCAAAAGGGAGGTGCAGCAAGGGAAGGATAACTGTAGTTGCAACAGGAGGCAGGAGAGCGTGTTAGTGACTAGTACGTCAACAGGAGGGTGTGACTCCTTCCACTTCCTTGTGGGACAAGGAGTGTGGAGTTCCAGGTGGTCCGTGTGGACTACTACAGAGGCGGGAGGACACTACCGCTTAGGAGGACAACTGTCATCCGACAGTCCGGTTCGAGTAGGAGTTGTCAGTCCCGGTGCGACCAGGAGCTGCACAGATACCGTCGAAGTCTGGAGTTGAAGACCGCGCATTGCGCGAGGTATTGTCGCCGAGCAAGCCTCGGGACAAGGTATGATTCCACAAACCATCTTTTCCTATTATATAGACGTTGACGCGTTTCCTCAGTTTGGGTTGGGGGAGAAAAATTTTTGTTTCCGCTGCCTTCTCTGTCTCCCCTAAAAACCCAACATAACCCTAGACCTCCAAACGGTCTTGGGTGACCCCCAAACGGTCTTGAGACTGTTTGGATGATCCCCAAATGGTTTTGAAACCGTTTGGGTCAATCAACCCAAACCATCATCTCAATCAATTGGAAATTCAGCACTTAGTCGATTAGGGTTTGCAATGAAGTAATCATTCACAATTGAAACCTTCAAGATCAAACCAATTGAAACCATTGGATCAAAATCCAAGAACCATAGCATATATCTTCAAACAATCAACCATGTAAAACGGTCAACCATCCCAAATGGTTTGGGACCCAAACCACCAAACCGTTTGCAAACCGTTTGGTCACCAAACGGTTTGGTGAAACCGTTTGGTCCCAACATTGAAACCGTTTGCCCTAGATATTTGGGGAGGTGTGTGCTTATGATGATGTCATCATCATCAAGCTCCAAACTCATTAAATCTACTATGATTTCGATGGAGATTGCATCAATCAACCAAACTTAATTTTGGAAATGTAGAAATGACCATCAATTGATAACGAATTGATTGCAATAATAAAATTAAGGGTTCAAGTTATAAAACCCACCTCCAATTGAGCTCCAAAGCTCCAAGCTCATGGAAACAATGGTGGATGCAACTCCTTTCACTATTCCAAGGGTCGTACTCTAGCTTTGAGTGAAAAGAATTGGTTTGAATTGAAGAGGGGATCGAGATATGAAGAATTTATGCATTGATTTTCGATTTTCACCATGGATTCAAGGTGAAAGGAGGTCAAGAACGTTACCAAAAGGTTGGGGGTCGTCCTCCTGATCCTACACAGCTCCTTGGTCGTTTTACAAGCAAGGGGAAAGAAATAAATCCGAAAAAGCCTTTGTTTTGGCTTGGAAAGGGTACTTTTATAAGAAAATTGATGAGAGAGAAAATCTCTTATAAAAGTCTATTTATTCCAAAATTGTTGCCACCACTTCCCCCTTGGTTCTTGCATGCAAGGGAATCTCTATCCCCACCGAGATCCCTTCCATTATCCATGAATTAAGGGAAAAGAAATTAAGCACCTTAACCCTTATAATAAGAATATCCATATTTGAGTGGGAATTCTTTTTCTTATAATAATGGTGAGTGGAATTTCACCTCCTTAGGATATGTTCGTGACTTTGCAAGTCTTTAAGCTCATCCAAAAACATCTTAATCCAAGCATTTTAATTTGGGTTGAAGGCCCTCTAATTAATACATACATTTTTTCCCTAAATTGAATTAGGGTTTCATTTAGGATTAAATCTTGATTATTTTAATATCAAGATTCTCTCTCCTCCAACTTAATTCAAATGAGGCGCCCCTCTCATTTTATTTTCTCTATATGATGCCAAGAAACATTAGGGACCTTATTGATGTGGTAATTTGCATATTGAACCCTAGGTTTTGGGTAAATTGCACATTACACCAAAACTAGGTTCTAATGCACAAGGATTGCTTTACAAGCTTAATCTTGGTGCCCAAGCTTGTGAAAACCGTACCACTACATCATATTCATTCTTATGATGTCTCAACATCAGAGGAACATCTTTTCATGCAAAATTTGCAATTTAACCCCTCAACTTGGATAATTTGCACTTTAGTTCAAAACAAGCAAACATTGCTTCAACATTATTCAACTATGACCAAAATTGAAACATAAGTTTCTCATGAGCCCTAATTACTTTTCCCAAGATAAGATTAAGCATCTACTCAACCTTATTAGGCAAAACACCTAGGGTTAACACATAACCCAGGTCAGGGATGTTACACTTAACCCTTCTTTTAAATGATTAAGGATCTAATTATCTATCTATGGTGATCAAGAACAAATAGAACATAGCAATCTCATAGGTTTATATCCAAAAATTAGGAGAAAAAGCTATACTAATGCATAAAATTTAGGTACAATGCATATCCGAGCTACTCTGGATCCTAAAAGAATCAAGAGGATTAACCCCACATGGTTTCCATAGATGAATACATAGCAAGGAAGGAGAAAAATGTGTGAAATATTAGAAATCTAAAGTAACCCCTGGAGAACGGCTGATCCGGATGATCCCCTTCAATGTACGTGCGATCTGCTATCTGTTGACTACAGAATCACCCACCATAGGTGCTCGAATTGTCCTGGACATAGCCTTCAACACCGTTCTCTCCTCTCCTCACTCTCTGGTGTCGTGTAATGGAAAACAATTCAATGATTAGGTTTGGTCGCACTCTCATTAAGTCATAAGAGCCACTTATGATGCGAAATAATGGTAGCCATCAGATTAGAGCGCTGCCGTTGGATTGCTTGATCGGGCAGACTCGGTAGTACCGACTGTGAAGTCGGTAGTACAGAGTCCTTAGGGTGGTCGCGCATAATACGCACTATACATACTACCGAACAATATCGATAGTATCGAGTCTCTATTTAGAGCCGACTCTATCTCTCTGATGTAATTTTGGTAGTACTGACTCACAGTATGCAGTACTACCAAGATTTCTCACTTCTTTCATGCGCCTCTCTGACATGATTTTGGTACTACCGAATGGCAGAGTCAGTAGTATCGAGTTTGTATGATTCCTTGGGTCTTCTATTGATGTGATTTCGATACTACCGACTTGTATACTCGGTAGTACCGAGTTTGTGGGACTCTTGTGGTACGTGAAAGGCAATAAAAATGTACATAAGTACTTGAGATGATCTCAAGCCATTAAAAATAATAGAAATTTGTAAGTTTGATGCATTTAAGTGAAACATGCTAATGATAATATTTCGTGCATAATTAATCATGTAAATGATGAATAGGTACACAAAACCAAAGAAAATACACTTGTAAAGAGACTAAAAACCAATGCATCAAGCTCCCCTAAGCTTGAATATTTCCCAACCTCGAGCAAAACACTCTTGGATCTATTTGATAAAAGTCAACAAAAGGACACAACACATGAATTCACATCTTAATTATCCCCACATAAAAATCCCAAACTAGCATTTACTGATCACTAAATCAATAACTGCTAGGAAGCAACCAGAAATATCAATAAAAGACATCGATACTTAGATCAATGAAACACTATCAGAAGAGTAGTTAATATGATAGTCAAATCAGTCCTTCACTTGGTGCATTATGTGATTTTCTATCAACATTGCTCCTTTTCCTAACTACCAATCTATGTGGAAGTTGTTCTCCTGATAAAAATGAATGATGTGAATAATCATGTGAGTAGTCTACCAATAAGAACAATGGGTGGCATGGAATGGGTGGATGATGAAGAATCATAAGAAACAACTGAATCATTTATTCAATAATAAAAACATGATGAACCTATATGATGTTTGTAATGAAAAATGAATCCTAATGCCTCACATTATGAGTGGAATGATGCATGCATTTAGCATCTCATCAACAAGATGAGAACAAAGGAATTTCTATAATATGAATGTTCCTATCCAATTATGAAGAAGTGAGCACATATTTCACATAATAATCTCTTTTTTCTTTTTTTTCTTTCAAGCCCATTAACTAGCATGACAGAGTTGACTCTTGGCCTTTTCTTACTATGCACATTCATTGCAAAAAAAAATTCTTTTTTTCCAAGGGTATGGATGATAACTCTATATTCTCATTTTAGAGAGAAATAAATAGTCATACTATGCATTTATACAGAAATGATATGTGGATGCAATCTATATGTAAAATTGTTGTTATGCAACTGCATGATGTGCACAAGAATTTTTTTGTGCATGTTCTTTTTTTCCATTTTCTACTAATGCAAAAAGAAAATAAACTAAGTATCATGCTATCTATTATGCTATGATATGCAATGAAGAGGAAATGATTAAGAGTACTTGATCATCTTTAAGTGGTGATTGATGTGGATGTGAGGTGGATGAAATTACATAACTAAGAGATAAAACTTTTATAGACTATCATATGTCCCTCTCTAATGACTTGTGTAGAGGGTAACCTTAGGAGTTCTTTATTAAAATTCAATTTAAGATCCCGTTAAAGGGTTGGTCAGTTTAGGCTCAACAACATCATCATTCGCATTCCATGGAAAATTGTGATGTCCATTCATATCCCATGTCCTAAAGCAGACTAGCCCATACACTTCCTCAAGTTGTGTGACTTAAAGATATTGCAATTCATCTAGTAAAGATGTGACAATTTCTTTTCCAAACTTTTTTAAATTTCCTTGCAAAGACACACCTACAAGTACACTCTATTTGGTATAGAAACCCATGCATTAAATGCTCCATGTTTACACTAGATAGATGTGAATCCCATAATTGCAAAAACTTAGAAAATAGAACACAACTAAAATAAAAATGCAAGAGAAAACTAAGATAGATGGAGCTCAGAGAAGATCTTCAGTGCCAGTGTTGTTTTCTTAGAGTTTCTTGAGGAGGTGGGGATGAAGGTGTGAAGAAAATGATCTTCCCACTCCTCCTTATATAGCCTGTGGATGCCCAGTCGTGACAAACTCGGTACTACCGAGTTGAAGTCGGTACTACTAAGATTTATTCATGAATCTGTGGCTCGAAAGTATCGACGACTGACGTTTGCTAATGGAGTGGGTGTGGATCACTCCAACGTCAGTAGTAATGACACCAAGTCGGTAGTACCGACTTGTGGTGTGGATCAGTACTACTGACCGCTTGATGAAGATCATCTCTACCGTTGATGGGGACACACACAGATCGTTGATGTCATGAGTCGGTACTACCGACTTGGAAGTCGGTAGTACTAAGGTATTCATTTTGCTTGGTAGGCCTGAGAAGTGTCTCAGTATATCAAAATTGGAAGTGCCAAAAAGATAGTAGTACCGACTAGTTGTCAATACTACCGAGCGCTTATCAGGTAGGCGATGTAATATCCCAAGACTCGGTAGTACTGACTTTGAAGTCGGTAGTACCGAGCTGTCATTTCTTTTACAGATGTCAACTCTGATGTAATTTCAGTACTACTGAGTATGGATTCGGTAGTACTGTCCCTATAGGCTCCTACACACATAAATAAATGGATCAAGGTATCTTTTTTACATAAGAAATGAAAATAGCAACTATGAAACTCAAAATAAAGCATAACAAAAAAATAAAGGTTGGGTTGCCTCCCCAAAGCACCCTTGTTTTACGTCCTAGGCTAGACATGATTAAGGCAAGAATATGTGGAAGCTCAATGAACTTCACCTCCTCTATTTTCCTCTCCAATTCACTGCCAAAATAATGTTTTAATCACTGGAAATTAACAAGGAATGACCCAACCCATCTCCTATCTTTACAGCCCCATGGGGAAAGACCTACAAAACCTCAAATGGTCCACTCCATTTGGATGTCAACTTTCCTAGATTTAGCTCAAGCCTAGAGTTGAATAGGAGAACCTTTTGACCCAGATTAAACACCCTATGCAAGATTTGACAATCATGAATATTCTTGGTTCTCTCCTTATAAATCCTAGAACTCAGTAGCCTACGGACACCTAGCCATGACAAACTCAGTACTATCGAGTTGAAGTCGGTAGTATCAAGATTTATTCATGAATTCGTGGCTCAGAAGTATTGACGACTGATGTTTGCTGATGGCGTGGGTGTGAATCACTCTAGCCTTGGTAGTACTGACACCAAGTCAATAGTACCGACTTGTGGTGCGGATCGGTACTACTGACCACTTGATGAAGATCATCTCTATCGTTGATGCGGATGCACATGGATTGTTGATGCCATGAGTCAGTACTACTGACTTGGTAGTTGGTAGTACCGAGCTAGTCATTTTGCTCGGTAGGTCCGAGAAGTGTCTCGGTATATCAAAACTGGGAGTGCTAAAAATTTGGTAGTACTAACTGGGTTGTTAATACTACCGAGCTCTTATCAAGTAGGCATTGTAATCTCTAGACACTCGGTAGTACCGCCTTTGAAGTTGATAGTACTGAGTTGTCATTTCTTTTGCGGATGTCAACTCTGATGTAATTTCAGTACTATTGAGTATGGATTTGGTAGTACCGACCCTCTAGGCTCCTTCACACTCAAATAAATGGATCAAGGTACCCTGTTTTACATAAGAAATGAAAACAAAAACTATGCAACTCGAAATAAAGCATAACAAAAAACATAAAGGTTGGGTTGCCTCCTAACAAGCACCCTTATTTTACGTCCTAGGCTAGACATGATTAAGTGCAAGAATCTATGGAAGCTCAATGAGCTTCACCACCTCTATTGTCCTCTCCAATTCACCGCAAAAACAATGTTTCAATCGCGGGCAATTAACAGGGAATGACCCAACCCATCTCCTATCTTTACAACCCCATGGGGAAAGACCTACAATACCTCAAATGGTCCACTCCATTTGGACCTCAACTTGCCTGGATGTAGCTTAAGCCTAAAGTTGAATAGGAGAACCTTTTGTCCCGGATTAAACACCCTATGAAAGATGTGATGATCATGAATATTCTTGGTTATCTCCTTATAAATCCTAGAACTCTCACAGGTATCCATCCTCAATTCATGCAACTCATTCAACTCTAACAATCTTTTACTACCTACTTCATCCAATATGAAATTCAGTCTTCTCAAAGCCCATTTGGCTTTATGCTCAAGTTCCACTGATAAATGGCAAGCACACCCATAAACCAACCTAAACGGTGTAGTTCCTATAGGTGATTTTTAGGTTGTCCTATGTGTCCAAAGAGCATCATTCAACAACATACTCCAGTTTGTCCTGTTTGTTGAGACTATTCTCTCTAAAACTTCTTCCCCTCTCTATTTGACACCTCAACTTGTCCCTATGTCTATGGGTGGTAGGGAGTACCCACTCAGTGTTTCACTCCATACTTACTCAACAAAGCTCCAAACTTCCTATTGGTGAAATGAGATCCACCATCACTAATGATCAATCAAGGGACACTGAATCTGTAGAAGATATGATCTTCACCAAAACGGCACACAACATGTGCATCATTGGTGTAGGTTGGAATTGCTTCCACCCACTTTGATACATAATCAATAGAAAGCACTATATATAACTAGAACTCAAAGACATGAAAGGTGCCATAAAATCAATGCCCCACAAATAAAAAACTTCAATCTCCTAAAACATATTTAATTGTCAACCACATCATTCATAGTGATGGATGTTACTGTTTCCCCGACAACAATGCCAAAAACTTGACACAAAAATACTGCGCGTTAAACGCAAGTGAAAATATCAAGTAATATAGGCCTTATGAGGCCCAAGTCAAACATAGGGCAACAAAATCTAGAAACTACAACTAGCTATGATCTAATCAGCTAGGCCAGTAGAAATGGTTGGATTTGGTTTTAATTTAATAAAAGCAATACCAAAGAGAAACAAGAGTGATAAATGAGTGATTCAGAGTAGAAAGAATTCCTTAGGATGGTGGTTTCACCATGGATAACATTGCAACTAACCTCTAAACAGTAACATACATCACCCCTACCCCTGGATAAAGAGCATGTAGCAAGAACTACCCACTCTCTTAGTGTAGTTCACTACCTAATCTAATGCCAATTCCATTTTCATATCAATTGGTTGATTAGTTAGGTACTTTACAATAAACTCTGGGTTTCTCCTCCCGTTTATTCTCCACCTTTCTCAAAGGGCATAGTAAAGGGGTAAACCTATGCTTTTCCAACCCATAACCCTTTTTTTAAATGATTATGGATCTAATTATCTATCTATGATGATCAAGCACAAATAGAACATAGCAACCTCATAGGTTTATATCTAAAAATTAGGAGCAAAAGCTATATTAATGCATAAAAGTTAGGTATAATGCATATTCGGGCTAATCCAGGATCCTAAAGAATAAAGGGGATTAGCCCCACATGGTTTCCATAGATGTACACATAGCAAGGAAGGAGAAAAATGTGAAAAATATTAGAAATCTAAATTAACCCGTGGAGAATGGCTGGTCTGGATGATCCCCTTTGACGTACATGCTATTTGCTATTTTTTGGCTGCTGAATCACCCAGCGGAGGTGCTCGAATCGTCCCAGATGTAGCCTTTAGTGTTGTTCTCTCCTCTCCTCACTCTCTAGTGTCATGTAATGGAAAATGACTGAATGATTAGGTCTGGCCGCACTCTAATTAAGTCATAAGAGCCACTTAGGGTGAAAAATAATGCCAACCATCAGATTAGAGCATTGTGGTCAGATTTCCTGATCGAGCAGGCTCAGTAGTACTGACTGTGAATTCGGTAGTGTCGAGTCCTTAGGGTGTCACACACGATCCGCACCATCATTACTATCAAACATTGTTGTCAATATTGAGTCTCTATTTTCAGCCAACTCACTCTCTCTGATTTAATTTCGATAGTACCGACTCATAGTACTCAATACTACCGAGATTGCTCACTTCGTTTCATACACCTCTCTTATATGATTTCGGTACTACCGACTTGTATTCTCAGTAGTAATGAGTTTGTGGGACTCTTGTGGTACTTGAAAGGCAATAAAAAGTACATAAGTACTTGAGATGATCTCAAGCTATTCAAAAATAGTATAATTGCGTAAGTTTGATGCATTTAAGTGAAATAGGATAATGATAATATTTTGTTCATAATTAATCTTGTAAATGACGAATAGGTACACAAAACCAAAGAAAATATGCCTATAAAAGTGACTAAAAACCAATGCATCAAGGTCCCCTAAGCTTGAATATTTCTCATCCTAGAGCAACAAACTCTTAAATCTGTTTGAGAAAAGTCAGCAAAAGGACACAACACATGAATTCAAATCTTAATCATCCCCACATAACAATCCCAAACCGACCTTTACTGATCACTGAACCAATAACTGCTATGAAGCAACCAGAAATATCAATAAAATACATCAGCCCTTAGATCAATGAAACACTATCAGAAGAGTTGATAATTTGATAGTCAAATCGGGCCTTCATTTTGTGCATTATGTGATTTCCTATCTACAATGCTCCTTTTCCTAACTACCAATCTATGTGGAAGTTTTTTTCCTGATAAAAATGAATGAGGAGAATAATGATGTGAGTAGTCTATCATTAAGAACAATGGGTGTGTAACATCCCTGACCTGGGTTATGAGTTAACCCTAGGTGTTTTGCCTAATTATGTAATTAAGATATTGGTGATTATCTTTTGGCATGTAATTAAGTTCCTAAGGAACATACTTTTCCTTTTCTGTCCCTTTTAAACAATGATTGAATTAATTGTTTTGTAATACAGGGACCTATGTGCAATTTACCCAGTTAGAAGGGTTAACTTGCAATTTGCACATGTTGAGATGTTCCTCTAATGTTGAGACATCATAAGAATGATTATGGTAAAGTTTGAGGGATTTCCCAAGCTTGAGCACCAAGGTGCAGCTGTGGAAGCAATCCATGTGCTTGAAACCCTAAATTGGAGTAATGTGCAATTTACCCAATTTGAGGGGTGCAACTTGTAAAATACACCATCTAAAATATCTTGTAAGACTCTTGTCATCATTTAGAGAAGAAATGATGAATAAGTCACTTCAATTGAATAATCATATAATGAAAAACACCTTTGTGATTGAATAATCAAGGTGTAAGTACTATAGCCCTTTTATGTGTGTGCTTTAGTAATAGGTTGATCTTCTTTTCCTTCATTTCTTGACCTTAGAAGAAGGTCGTCCTTAGAAATAAGAAGAAGGGATGAGCAAAGAAGAAAAGGAGGGACTTAGTTGAAAGTGAGGAAAACCTATGTGCCTATGTTGAAATTCCACCCAAGTATATAAGCCCTTTTCCTCACTTAGTAAAGGAATGTTTCTTTCGTTCCCTTCACTGTTCCCCCTTACTCAACCGACTAAGGAGAGCTCAGGAGCACAGGAGAACGACCAGGGGAGTGCAAGGTAGGTTTGGATCCTTCCTTTTTTCTCGAATTCATGGATGAAACTCGGATTCAAGGTCAAATTCATGGCTAGCTCACTTAGCTCTATCTTTCTAGCCATCTCTTCTCAACTTTCCTTGGAGGATTCACCTTGGCCGACCTGTGGAACTTCTAGGACGCCATTAAAGGCTTGGAGCTCGAAAGATTGGAGCTCAAGGAGCAAGCTTTAGGCGGGTTTTATAACTCTAAACCTATGCTTTGTTATATACATCTTTTCTATGCTTTTAGTTGCTAGTTCTTCTTCTTCCCTATCTTCCCTTGCTTCCTTGCAAGCAAATCCGTGAGTTACTGTTGCTGTTCTTGAGCTAGAAGATGAGGGCGTTATTTCCTATGCTTATCCACAGTTTTCCACTTTACCATACGACCTCAACCAATTGCCCATACGGTTTACAAAACCGTTTGGTGGGAAAACGGTTTCAAGGTCGTATGAATGCAAACGGTCTCAAGACCGTATGGCCGCATTGACCAAGCATGGACCGTATGGGAATCCTGTTCAAAATTATGTAGGTTAATCACCCACAAAATTTGAGAGGTTAACTCCAAAGGGATCGTGAGATATAAGCAAATCAATTAGCAAATCCAAGTGAATTTAGTTCTGATTTTCAATCTGCTTAATTTGCCCTTTTTGGGCAAACGGTCTCAAGACCGTATAATATGGTTGACTAAGCGTTGACAGTATGAGATTACTGTTCATAATGATGTTAATTAATGACTCACCAAATTTTATGGACTAATTCCAAACGAGTTAAGAGTTGAAGGTTGATTACTAGGGCAAACCCTAATTGAAATCAGTGCTGAAATCACAATGAGCTAATTTGAGATTTTGGGTTGATTAGCCCAAACGGTCTCAAGACCGTTTGGGGAATCCTACAAACGGTCTCAAGACCGTTTGGTGACAACCCAAGACCGTTTGGAGGTCTAGTGTTAAGGTAATTTGATCAATTGAGGGCCCAATTACAATGGGTTATTGAAATAATCAAATTGCTGATTTGTGACTTAATTAAGGTTCAACCCCTATCAAATCAATCTAGATTTTGATGAATTCTTGGGAAAACGGTCTCAAGACTGTTTGGAGGATATCCAAACTATCCCAAGACCGTTTGGACCAAGTTTGATCCCAATTGGAGGTCAATTGATGGGTTCAACTTCGATTTGATTCACATTGTTGAGTGTTGATGGTTGAACGTTTATAGACCTTAATTGAACCAACTCCAACCCTAATTGGATATCAATTGAGGGTCAATTGAGTAACCAATTGGTTAAGGCTAACCCTAATTGTCTCAATTGATAAGTGGTTAGCAAGCTTGAGACCAATTGAAGGCTTCAACATAGGAAACCCTAATTGAGTCTACCCTTTGAATCACCTTGGAGGTCTATACGATCTTGAGCTTCTAGGTCCATTCGACCTCAAAACCGAATGAGGGCATTCGACCTCAAAACCGAATGAGGGCATTCGATCTCAAAACCGAATGAGGGCATTCGATCTCAAGACCGAATGAGGGAATTCGATCTCAAGACCGAATGAGGGCATTCGATCTCAAAACCGAATGAGGGCATTCGATCTCAAAACCGAATGAGGGCATTCGATCTCAAAACCGTATGAGGGCATTCGACCTTAAGATCGAATGAGGGTATATGACCTCAAGATCGAATGAGGGTATACGACCTCAAGATCGAATGAGGGCATACGACCTCAAGATCGTATGAAGGTTGAAGGTGTGAAACCTATTGAAGACTTTTGAGGATAAGTCTGCCTAATGCCTTGAAGGCTTAGATGGTTTGATGGTTGTTCAACCTAAACCATAATAATACCAAGAGACATTAAGGGTCAAATGGTTAGTAAATTAACCCATGATGATGATCAATGTGTAATTTACCATAATGCTCTTAAAAGGTTCAATTGAGTGAAACCTTGTTCTAATCAAACCCTAATCACTCAATAGTGGTGATTTGGTTTATGTTAATCAAAGTGGTATTAACCCAACCTGATTTAGAGTGGTGTTATCACCATCTGCTGGTATGAGGAGAAAGAAAGTATCATAGGAAAGAGAAAGTATCCTTTTATGGTGGAAAGTCAAGTAATTACCTTCAATACCCATGAATGTGCATGATTAGGGTATAATCCACCTATGTGAGATCATGGAAACCCTAATTATGATATATGATGAATCTTAAAGCTAATCTGAGAGCATCAATGATGATGTTCCTCATACATGACAATGTTATGAGTTCAACTCACCATAATGTGAATAGTAAACCCTAATTCAAGGGTGATGACATGCAATATGGGTAGTAAACCCTGATTGATGAGAATCAGAGAACTTTGCTCTTATGATAAGAGTGGAAAGTGTATTTCTTGTTTTGAATTACCTTTATCAGTTGAATTAACCATGTAGGTTCTGATATGAAGATGATCATATCCAGGTATGGATAATGATACTATATTCATTAAAATCATGTTGTAAGCTTTATGAATAAGTAAAATATCTTGATGCCTTGTCAGTGGCATCCTATGATTTTTAATGGGCTGTGAGAGCCATGAAAACCATCAAGGTCATGCTTTAGAGATGACTTGTGATGAGTATAATGAGAAATGATGATTGATGAGTGTTAGGCTTGTTACATTTAGTATTCTTCTTTCATAGCTGTTATGCTACTGTTATTGTTTGAAGAACAATGTATGATGTTAAAAGAATACTGAATGTACCTAACTAATCAAGTGTAATGTAGAATCCCTGATCATAGATCCATCATTGTCAGAGATCAAATGATGGTGAAACAGGTTTTCCTAAGGGAACTCCTGGATCACATACTGTTGAGTATGTGGGGTATATGGATGTGTAGAACCTTACATCCTAGTGTAGGAACTTGATGTAGATATGTAATCCGTCAATCCTTCACTACAAATCCATACCGCATCAGTAGAAGGTAAACACGAAATCTCCTGATGACGAAGAAAGCACAGATATCGCATCAGTAGAAGGTAAACATTAAATCTCCTGATGATGAAGAGAGTACAGAACGCCACTGTAACTCTAAAATAGCGAAGGACCAAATTACCCTGGTGAGCTATAATCGTAGAGACACAAGATGTCCTACAAGTGATCCTCTTACTGACTGAGGAAGGTGAAGGTCATGAGAATCCGGCTCTTTCGATGACCTAGTATGATACTAAGGCACTTAACAGTGATTGGTTGGGGGTATGAGTGGTAAACCTCATCTCCACAGGGCATAATAATAAGAATGTTTGAAAAACATAATCTACAGCGTAGTATACCTGTTAAAGGTAACTATGAGCTAATTGATTGATGTTACACTGTATAGTGCATATGTTCTTTATGCTTTATAAATGTTGAGCTCTTGTTTACAACTGCAATTGCTATTGAATACTTTGAAAGTTTTTACTGCTTAAGTTATTCTTTGATGTTATAATAAAGCTTCTGGCGGAGAGTTATAACTCTCACTGGGACAATTATGTAAAATTGTCTCACCCCGTAGATTTCAACTTTTTAGGTGGACGTCAGAGACGGAGGAACAGGTCTACAGGTGACCAGTCCCAGCAGCAGCAGCACTAGGAGCAGCAGTAAATCTCAGGTGGAGATTTAGCCTGCCATGTGGTGTAGTTAGAGTCAGTCCTATGTGTCCTCTGTACTCTCAGGTCTTGAAGTCTTTTGGTTATGAGTTCTTCAGATTTTGTATCTTGTTGTATATAATTACTCAAGAAGTAATTATCATGAGATGTAAACGGTTTATCTCCTTTTATGAATGAAGCTTTATGGATTCAAGCTCTTGTCTCGGAAAGTTTTAAATTTCCCGTGATTTTTGTCTTCCGCTGTTAATCGAATCGCTTCCGCTAAGTTTAAATCATGTTTGTAATGTGGTTTGGAGATCAGAGACCACAGGGTGGCATGGAATGCGTGGCTGATGAAGAATCACAAGAAACAACTAAATCATTTATTCAATCATAAAAACATGATGAACCTATATGACATTGATAATGAAAAATGAATCCTAATGCCTAACATTATGAGTGGAATGATGCATGCATTCATAATCTCATCAGCAAGATGAGAACAAAGGAATTTCCATAATATGAATGTTCCTATCCAATTATGAAGAAGTGAGTGCATCCTTTCTCCCTCTATTTCATGGAATACTCTTTTTTTCATTTTTTTTTCAAGCCCATTAACTAGCATGACAGAGTTTACTCTTGGTATTTTCTTACTATGCACATGCATTGCAAAATAATTCTATTCTTTGAGGGTATGCATGATAACTCTACATTCTCATTTGAGAGAGAAAGAAACAACCATACTATGCATTTATACAGAAATGATATTTGGATGCAATATATATGTAAAATTGTTGTTATGCAACTGCATGATGTGCACAAGAATTTTTTTGTGGATGTTCATTTTTTTTCATTTTCTACTAATGCAAAGAGAAAATAAACTAACTATCATGCTATCAATTATGCTAGGATATGCAATCAAGAGGAAATGATTTAGTGTACTTGATCATCTTTAAGTGGTGATTGATGTTGATGTGAGGTGGATGAAATCACATAACTAAGAGATAAAGCCTTTAAAGACTATCATATGTCCCTCTATAATGACCTATGTACAGGGTAATTTAGGAGTTCTTTCTTAATATTCAATTTAAGATCTCATTAAAGGTTTGGTCAGTTCAGGATCAACATCATCATCATTCACATTCCATGGATAATTGAGATGCTCATTCATATCCCATATCCTAAAGCTAACTAGCCCATACACTTCCTCAAAGAGTGTGACTTAAAGATATTGCAATTCATCTTATAAAGATGTCACAATTTCTTTTCCAAACTTTTCTAAATTTCATTGCAAGGACACACCTACAAGTACGCTCTATGTGGTATAGAAACCCATGCATTCAATGATCCACATTTACACTACATAGATTTGGATCCTATAATTGCATAAACCTAGACAATAGAAAGAAACTAAAATAATAATCCAAGAAAAAAACTAAGATAGATGAATGTTCCAGCACCCCCAAGCTTGAATATGATTATGCCCACATAGCCAGCATTCTAACTTATGAGGTGGAACAATAATACCATGATCAGAATGAAGGAGGTGGCTGAGGTGGCATTGTGGGGTCATGCGGAGGAAACATCCCCTAAAAGGAAAGGTCAGACAACGACATTGGTGGTGGATATGAGTATTCTCTAAAATTCTCATGGTTCCAGTAGCGGTCAAAGAACGACTGATGATACTGCTCCATTTGTTGTAGGCACTGTTACATATTCTCTTGGTTGGCCAAGAGAAGATGTTCATTTTTATAGATTGCCTGTTGGTTCTGGTACAACCGTCCCTGGACATTATGTATTCCTGCCAGCTCCGTTTGATGTTGTTGTTTCCCGTTTTGAATATCCTGCAACATGCCATATATGCCTGCCATGTCATATAGATCATGCTCCTCCTACGAAGGTGGCAGGGAAGATGAGCTCGAGGTAGCGTAAGTGCGTGCACGCTTGCGTGGTACCAATCTCTAGATTATGGGGATGGTAGGATCCACCTCCACAACATCGTCTTCGTCATGTTGCTTCTTAGGGTCGGCATAGGATGCTTCCTCTTCTTCAACATTTTCTTCCTCGACATCAACCGACCACCTAAGATACTTGACTCCTCATAGATTGAAGATGGGATCTGGGAGTTTACACTCCATGTACCGTCCTCTCACTGTACAACACACATACACCGTGTCGAAGTGGTTGCTGAGGATACCCGCCTTCTCAAAATGCTTGAGATCTAGAATCTTCATAGCCACCAAAGGCGTGAGGGTGGATAGGTCAAGACAGAGGTGCATCGCAATGGGGGTAATCAACCCCCCAAAAAGGATTGGTGCATTCTTCTACACCATTCACTGGACTGTGACCATGTGGAGGAGAAATAAGGATCAAAAGTTAATGGGTTCTCCCTCCAACAACCTATAAAGGAAGAAGAGGTCCCTTTTTTGGACCTTCCCTTGTCCTTTGCTGGATCGGGCAAAGATAGTTTTGGTGAGGAGGCGATGCATAATCCGAGCAAACGAATGCTTGATGTCGGTGATGGAGTTGACATGCCAGTTGATGAGAAAGCCTTTTGGAACTTCGATAAAACACTCCCATGCAAGGTCGTAGTCAAAGTCGGCAGGAGATGAGTGTTTTGGAACATGCGGCCAATTGAAGATGCAGTTGAATTCCCGCACTGTGATGGAGTAGTTATTGTTGAAGAGGCAGAAGCTGACTCTTCCTTCTCTCCATTCTCCTCCCAATTGTTTCTCGGGGGTGACGAGGACATCCAACAAGGACATGAACTCACAAACAAGTTTCGGGTAGGTAGGCCAATCGTTGAAGAATGGGTCATCCACCTCTAGCAACAGATACTCACGTACCCAACACATGTTGATGGTGAAGCCTAATCGCTAAATGAGGGCACGATCTCTGTATCATTTCAGTACCATTTGTCTCCTCATAAGCTCCTCATAGACCTTCTTAATACCCATGGTGGGGTGTTAGATGCGGGTTGGTTGAGGACCAACTCACCTTGCTCCGCCGAAGAAGATGCACCCCTCCTTGGTGCCATGGTGATAATGTGAGAAGAGGGATGGAGAAGATGGAGCTCGGAGAAGATTTTTGGTGCCAGTGTTTTTTGCATAGAGTTCCTTGAGGAGGTGGGGATGAAGGTGTGAAGAAAATGATCTTCCCACTCCTCCTTATATAGCCTACAGACACCTAGCCATGACAAACTCAGTACTATCGAGTTGAAGTCGGTAGTACCGAGATTTATTCATGAATTCGTGGCTCAGAAATATTGACGAATGATGTTTGCTGATGGCGTGGGTGCGAATCACTCTAGCCTTGGTAGTACTGAAACTAAGTCAATAGTACCGACTTGTGGTGCGGATCGGTACTACTGACCACTTGATGAAGATCATCTCTATCGTTGATGTGGATGCACATGGATTGTTGATGCCATGAGTCAGTACTACTGACTTGACAGTCGGTAGTACCGAGCTAGTCATTTTGCTCGGTAGGTCTGAGAAGTGTCTCAGTATATCAAAACTGGGAGTGCTAAAAATTTGGTAGTACTGACTGGGTTGTTAATACTATTGAGCGCTTATCAAGTAGGCATTGTAATATCTAGACACTCGGTAGTACCGCCTTTGAAGTTGATAGTACTGAGTTGTCATTTCTTTTGCAGATGTCAATTCTGATGTAATTTCAGTACTATTGAGTATGGATTTGGTAGTACCGACCGTCTAGGCTCCTTCACACTCAAATAAATGGATCAAGGTACCCTGTTTTACATAAGAAATGAAAACAAAAACTATGCAACTCGAAATAAAGCATAACAAAAAACATAAAGGTTGGATTCCCTCCTAACAAGCGC
Source organism: Alisma plantago-aquatica (assembly GCA_963693085.1). Classification (NCBI taxonomy): domain Eukaryota; kingdom Viridiplantae; phylum Streptophyta; class Magnoliopsida; order Alismatales; family Alismataceae; genus Alisma; species Alisma plantago-aquatica. Next base: position 1,188,114,577 of record OY856412.1, on the reverse strand, counting down.
CCTTATTTTACGTCCTAGGCTAGACATGATTAAGTGCAAGAATCTATGGAAGCTCAATGAGCTTCACCACATCCATTGTCCTTTCCAATTCACCGCAAAAACAATGTTTCAATCGCGGGCAATTAACAGGGAATGACCCAACCCATCTCCTATCTTTACAACCCCATGGGGAAAGACCTGCAATACCTCAAATGGTCCACTCCATTTGGACCTCAACTTGCCTGGATATAGCTTAAGCCTAAAGTTGAATAGGAGAACCTTTTGTCCTGGATTAAACACCCTATGAAAGATGTGATGATCGTGAATATTCTTGGTTATCTCCTTATAAATCCTAGAACTCTCATAGGTATCCATCCTCAATTCATGCAACTCATTCAATTCTAACAATATTTTACTACCTACTTCATCCAATATGAAATTCAGCCTTCTCAAAGCCCATTTGTTTTTATGCTCGAGTTGCACTGATAAATGGCATGCACACCCATAAACCAACCTAAATGGCATAGTTTCTATAGGTGATTTGTAGGCTATCCTATGTTCCAAAGAGCATCATTCAACAACATACTCTAGTTTGTCCTATTAGTTGAGACTGTCCTCTCTAAAATCTTCTTCACCTCTCTATTTGACACATCAACTTGTCCCTATGTATGTGGGTGGTAGGGAGTACCCACTCAATGTTTCACCCCATACTTACTCGAAAAAGCTCTAAACTTCCTGTTGGTGAAATGAGATCCATCATAACTAATGATCAATCATGGACACTGAATCTTCAGAAGATATGATCTTTAACAAAACGACACACAACCTGTGCATCATTGGTGTGAGTTGGAATTGCTTCCACCCACTTTGATACATAATCAACATCAATCAATATATATATATTAGAATTCAAAGATACAAAAGGGCCCATAAAATCAATGCCCCATAAATCAAAGACTTCAATCTCCTGAAAAACATTTAATGGCATTTTGTTTCATTTAGATATGTTTCCTACACATTGACATGCATTACAACAAAGAAAAAAGTTGTATACATCCTTAAAGAGCGTATGCCAATAATAACCACTCTCTAAGACCTTAGTTGCATTCCTAGAGCTAGCATGATGCCCCCTATGGATAGAGAATGACAATGTGACAAAATGCTCTCAAACTCACATTCGAGTACACACTTCCTCAAAATTCTATCCCTACACTGTTTAATAAGTTCAGAGTCATCCCAGATGTAAAACCTCAAAAAATGGAAGAATCTCTTCTTCTCTTAGTATCCCCAATTCTCATGCATCTCTTTACATACTAAATAATTAAGAATGTTTGCAAACTAAGGATCCTTTGTTTTTAGAGAAAAAAGTTTCTCATCAGGGAACTCTTCCACAATTGGGATATCTAAATCTTTCTCATCCACCCTTTCAAGCCTAGATAGATGGTCGGCTACAACATTCTCCACTCCTTCCTTATCCTTAATATCTATGTCAAATTCTTATAATAGTAATATCCACCAAATCAGTCTAGGTTTTGCATCTTTTTTTGTAACATGTGCTTGATAGCAGCATGATCTGTCCACACCATCACTTTGGCCCCCACTAGATATTGGAAAAAAATTTTAAAATGCAAAAAAACAACCAAGATATCTTTTTCCATGGTCGTATAATTAAGTTGAACACCATTTAAAGTTTTATATGCATAATATATGAGTGTAGGAGCCTTGTATTGGTGTTGATGCAATACAACTCCCACTGCATAATTCAATACGTCACACATCAGTTCAAATGGTTGGCTCCAATCCTAAGCCTGCACAATAGGTGTGGAGATCGACTTTTCCTTTAATACCTCAAAAGATTTCAAGCATCTTTCATCAAAACAAAATTTGACATCCTTTTCTAGAAATTCTGAGAGAGGTTTTGCAACTTTTGAGAAGTCTTTTATAAACTTATGATAAAACCTAACATTTCCTAAAAAGATCCTCACTCCCTTAACCGATTTTGGCAGAGGTAGCTTGGAAATGACCTCTATCTTAACCAAATCGACTTCCATGCCCTTATTGGACACCTTGTATCCAAGTACTATGCCCTCACTCACCATCATATGACATTTCTCCCAATTTAAGACTAAGTGAGTGTCCTCACAACTTTGTAAAACCCTATCTAGATTATATAGACAATCATCGAATGACTCTCCACACATTGAGTCACTCCACCATATTAGAAAAAATGGCAAGCATACAATGTTGGAAGGTGGCAGGTGTGTTAAAAAGACCAACCGACATCCTTCTATATGAAAATATGCCATAAGGGTAGGTAAAAGTAGGCTTCTCCTGATCCTTTGGCTCAATCAAAATCTAATTATAATTTGAATACCCATCATGGAAATAAAAATGTGAACGACCGACGAGTCACTCCAAAATCTGGTCAATGAATGGGAGGGAAAAATGATCCTTTAGAGTGGCGGCATTCAAACATATGTAGTCAATGCATACATGCCCCTCCGTCACTAACCTAGTCAAAATTAACTCACTCACAAAATTGGTTGTAACAATGATCCTCCCTTTCTTTGGAACTACTTGAGTCAGGCTCACTCACATAGAATTAGAAATAGCATAAATTATACCTACCGATAGGAGATTGAATACTTTTTATCACCTCAATCATGATGGGGTTGAGTCTCCTCTGAGGTTGAACAATCACCTTAGCTCCATCTTCTAGCCAGATCTTATGCTGGCACCAGCTAGGAGATATTCCCTTGATGTCTGCTACCGACCACTCAAATGCAGCTCGATGGTTCTTCACAACAACTAGTAGCTGCTTCTCCTCCTCATTGCTCAAGGATGATGATATAACAACTGGAAGCTTCTCTTATGCATCCAAAATGACATACTTTAAATGTGGCAGCAGTGGCTTCAAATCCAAATCATATGGGCTCAACATGTATGGGACCAATGGCAGAGGAGGTGGTCTGAGATCTTCAAAATGCTTTTCATAGTAGTAGGGTAGAACTTTCAACAATAAAACACCTCTTCCAAAGAGAAAATGTGTGTATAATCATCCACTAGATTCATCAAACATGCCTCTAAAGGTAAACATGGATATGCCTCCATAAGAGATTCAACAACATCATCTTTTATTGTAGCTGGGCAATAATCTTCTTCATCATCCTCTGGGTAGTGCATTGCTTTTGCTAATGAAACCACCTTAGTGTTTTCCATGATGTCAACTATCAATGTTCCCTTATCTACCTTAGTCATCATGTGGGACATGTCAAGAAATGTCTTTCCTAGAAGCAAGGACATCTTTCCCTCCACTTGTTGCAGCATGTTGCATTGTTCTTTATCCCCTGTAGCTTTTGAGTACTCAGGCATCCTGATCTCAAATCGGTCATCCTTGATACCCATGGTCAAACGTCTTCTGCCCATCTCTAAAATCATATCATTTGTATATTCGAATGGCCTTCCAAGCAAGAGTTCATTGTCATGATCATCTTGTATTTTGATCCCCATGAAGTCTACATGGAAAACAAATATGTCTATCTTTACCAGAACATCTTCACAAATGTCGTATGGCTTGACCACGGTGTTGTCTGCTAATTGAATATTCATATTGCTTTTCCTGGACTCCTTGAGACCTAGCTTTTTGATAGTTGACATGGGAATGAGATTGATGTTTGACCCTAAATCACAAATAGCTTCTCCAAACTTGGTCTTCCCTATGAAGCAAGTAATGTTGAAACAACTTGGATCTTGTCTTTTCAGAGGTAGAATTCCCAGAATGAATGCACTCCTATTCCTTGAACACTACCAAATCAGTATCAAGTATCCTCCTCTTCTTGGTAATTATGTCTTTTATGAACTTGTTGTACGATGGTATCTGCTCAATCACATCAATAAGTGGAATGCTGACAGATAATTTTTTGAAACCATCTAATAACTTCTTGAATTGCTAGTCCACTTTCTTCACATTTAAGTTGTTTGGAAAAGGCACCAGGATCACTAGTATCCTCTGGTGAGGTGGGATATATGCTTTTTTATCATGTTTCCTCTATATCATCAACACGTTCCTCAACTGTCGTTTCGTCTACTATAACATATGGTTCATCTGCATCCACTATCACTTCCTTGTTTGTAGCTCCTATAGTTTCACTTGCAACCGAACTAGATGGTGCACCATTCAGAAATTTACAGCCACTGTGGATTAAAACTGCCTTGACTTGTTGATCTCCAGAAGGCACATTGGTGTTGGTTGGGAACCCCTGCTAACTTGGCTACTTCTAGTGACCACTTCCACTGCTATTTGAGAAATCTATGTTTCAATATTGTAGATATGTGACCCTTGGTTCTAGAGTTCTCTTTGAGTTTGACCGATAAGCATTTCATTTTGGCTAGCTAGCTTCCCAAGCATTTCTTCAATACGGTCAATCTTACTAGGACCCTTGTCCTATTGATATTGTTCTTGGCCACTAACCTGCTCTTGTACTATTGTTGTTGGCATGAAAGTTTGCATTTCTTATCCTATCCTTCAAAAGAATGTCCATCCTTAGCACATAACTTTTTGGCAATTAAATCCATCTTTTCATTCAGCGCGAAAATGACCTTGGACTCCCCGACACTTTTGAGGGTTGTCGGGCTCTCTCACTCATCTCCCCACGTCTGATTCTTAATTATGTTTTTTTAAGATCTCATGATCACGGGTAGGTTTGTTGTTAAGGAAGAAACCCTCTTTTGCTATCAAGTGTAGTCTTCTTTCCCTTCTATAGACCGTAGTAGAAAATCTTTTTCTATCCTAACAAATCAATGCCATCATGGGGGACCTTCTGCAACATATTTTGGAATCTCTCCCATGCTTCAGAATATGACTCGTCAGCATGCTATCTAATATTGTGGAGATTCTTTACCAGGTCATTCGTCTTTTTTAGAGGAAAGTAGTACTCAAAGAAGGTGTCAATCATTTTCTCCCATGTCTCAATGCACTCATCATCAAGGTTGTGAAACTAAGATTTATCATTGTCATCCAAAGATGATGGGAACAAATTCAAGTATATGCAGTCGTCGGTACCATATCTATCATGATTATATCACAACTTTCGATGAATTTACCGATGTACATCATAGGTTCTTTAGAATTGTGGCCAAGAAAGGAATGTGATTTGACTAATGAGACCAATCTTGGATCGATCTTATAGTTTCCGACATTGATTTCTTGTCTTTTGATTGGCCCTTTTTGAGCAGTAGAGGAAGAAGCCTTGATCCTTTCCCTGATTGTCTGCTCTTTTGCTTGGTCACCCATTTTTGCTAATTCATGTTCCTTGAGTGGCTCAGGTCCTTCAGGCAGAGGTGTTGGTGGTGGGGTTCAGTTGAATCTGTCCATAGATCTTCCGTACTCCCATTTTATGTGAAGGAGTTCTGCTTGACATAAACCCAGTGAAGACGGTTCTCAATAATTATGGGCTCGGGTGTGCACCATGCACCAGTACCTAAAAGTAGTAAAATAGCTATAAGAACAAGGTAGTAATAATAGAAATAATAAAGATATTATAATTCCACTTCGTATGAAATAATAAATAACAAAATTAAATAGGTTTGGCCTAGAATGGCCGACTACATCATTCATAGTGGTGGATTTTACCAAGTCCCGACAAAGGTGCCAAAAACTTGACATGAAAATACCGCGTGTTAAACGCAAGTGAACATATTGAGTAATATAGGTCTTTTAAGGCCCGAGTCGAACATAGGGAAATGAAATCTAGAAACTACAACTAGCTATGGTCTAATCGACTAGGCCAGTAGAAATGGTTGTATTTGGTTTTAATTAAATAAAAGAAACACCAAAGTGAAACAAGTGTGACAAATGAGTGAATCAGAGTAGAACGGATTCCTTAGGATGGTGGTTTCACCACAAATAACATTGCAACTAACCTCTAAACACTAACATACATCACCCCTACATTTAGATAAAGAGAATGTAGTAAGAACTAGCCACTCTGTTAGTGTAGTTCACTACCTAATCTAATGCTAATTCCATTTTCATTTCAATTGGTTGATTAGTTAGGTGCTTTACAATTAATTCTGGGTTTCTCCTCCCATTTACGTTCCACCTTTCTCAAAGGGCACACTAAATGGGTAAACATATGATTTTTCAAACCTTAACCCTTCTTTCAAACGATTAAGGATCTAGTTATCTATCTATAGTGATCAAACACAAGTAGAACATAGCAATCTCATAGGTTTATATCAAAAAATTAGGAGCAAAAGCTATATTAATGCATAGAAGTTTGGTATAATGTATATCCGGGCTACTCACAGATCCTAAAGAATGAAGAGGATTAGCCCCACATGGTTTCTAAAGATGAATAGTTAACACGGAGAAAAACGCGGGAAACATTAGAAATCTAAAGTAACCCCTAGAGAATGGTTGGTCTGGATGATCCCCTTCGATGCACGTGTGATCTACTATCTTTCGATTGTTGAGTCACCTACCAGAGATGCTCAAATCATCCTGGACATAGCCTTCGGCACCGTTCTCTCCTCTCCTCACTCTCTGGTTTCATGTAATGGAAAATGAGTCAATGATTAGGTCTAGCCTCACTCTCATTAAGTCATAAGAGCCACTTAGGATGCAAAATAACACTAGCCATTATATTAGAGTGATGTTGTCAGATTACCTGATCGGGCAGACTCAGTAGTATCGACTGTGATGTCGATAGTACCGAGTCCTTAGGGTGGTTGCGCACGATCTGCGTCGTCAGTTCTACCAAACAGTGTCGATAGTATCAAGTCTCTATTTCGAGCCAACTTTGTATCTCTGATGTGATTTTGGTAGTACCGACTCACAGTACTCGGTACTACGAAGATTGCTCGTTTCCTTTCATATGCCTCTCTAACATTATTTTAGTACTACCGACTGGCAGAGTCGGTAGTATCAAGTCTATGTGATTCCCTAGGTCTTCTACTGATGTGATTTCGATACTATTGACTTATGTACTCGGTAGTACCATGTCTGTGGTACTCTTGTGGTACCTGAAAGGCAACAAAAACGTACATAAGTACTCGAGATGATCTCAAGCCATTTAAAAATAGTAGAATTGTGTAAGTTTGATGCATTTAAGTGAAATAGGCTAATTATAATATTTCATGCATAATTAATCATGTAAATGATGAATATGTACACAAAATCAAAGAAAATACGCATGTAAAAGCGACTAAAAACCAATTCATCATCGATCCAGAAACCCTTTAACCAGGCTCGTCGGCGCATGTCACATCCCGCGTGTAGGGTGGATGCAAATCTAGTCTCCCGAGTATCCTTACGTGGGTGCGGCCTCGAGTTGGTTTTGCTCCTTGGTTCACTGAACCATTTTGTGGCTCTTCTGGTTCAGTTGCACTAGTTTGTTTGGGCGGTTCCAAACTACAATACATCCCTTCACCAGTGTACAACCGCACACATTTGTTAGTGAGGCTTTTGTTTTGTTATTTAAAAGTGTCCTCGCCATCTTTCTAAATAGAAGCAAAAATACTCTGGTTTCCTTCTTTCTCTTTGTCGCTTTCCTGCTCATGGGAAAAACGATCGATTCCGTTCACTCGCTGGTGTTTGATTGTGTGTGCATGCTTCACATCGGTAAACGTTGTTGGATCCTGAGAGAGTAGCCTCCATAGTTGTCTACTGCACTGACACTCATCGTCAAGAACCATGGAAATACTCTTAAGGATAGTGTATCTTGCATGCCTAAATGCCTTCTGTCTGGTATAATCTTTCATTATTTTACTGCTTCTTCGTGGTTTGTACCCTTTCTCGAAAAACAATCTTAAGAGTAATTTGTATTCTGATGGGTACTTACTTGGAAGGTTTTGAAACCCCCTCTACACCTATGATGTCGATAAATAAGAACAATCAAATTTAGTACACACAGATCTTGGAGATTTAAAAGAAAATTTGTCTAGAGGCGGAAAAAGGTTCTATATTATCTTTGTAGATGATTTCTCACGATATACAAAATTATATTTATTACATTCGAAGGATGAAGCCTTTGAGATATTTGTTAAATATAAAACAGAGGTAGAAAATCAACTTAATTAGAAAATAAAGCGTCTTCGCTCAGATCGGGGTGGCGAATATGATTGTTCTCCTTTTAATGATTTTTGTGTGACCCATGGTATCATACATGAATACACTTCTCCATATTCACCTCAATAAAATGGAATTACTGAATGTAAAAATAGAACTCTAAAGGAAATGATGAATTCTATTTTAATTAATTCAGGAGCACCCAACAACTTGCGGAGAGAAGCAATTTTATCTTCTTATTTTTTTTTCAAAATTGTATTCCTAATAGGAAGATAGGTAAGACACCATATGAATTTTGGAAAGGATATCCTCCTAATTTGAAATATCTCAAAGTGTGGTGGTGTTTAGCTAAAGTCTTATTAACTGAACATAAGAAACAAAAATTAGGATCTAGAACTCTACGTGGTGTTTTTATAGGTTATTCTCAAAATAGTGCAGCATGTAGATTCTTGGTACTTAGACGTAGCAACAATGTTGTTGAACCTAATACTATAGTTGAATCTAAAAATTACGAATTTTTGAGCATATTTTTCCTATGAAAACCCCTATGGAAAAAGTGTTTGATCCTTCAAATAAAATTTTAGAGAACATATCCAGTACATCCAATACTAATGATGTTTTTGAACCTGATGATGTAGAACCTAGAAGATCTACTAGAATGAGGAAGGAAAAGAATCTCGGTGATGACTTCTATTCCTTCATTGTAGATAATGATCCTTAGTCTTACAATGATGTAATAAATTCATCTGATTCCTTCTTATGGAAGGAAGCAATTAATAGTGGGATTGAATCTTTATTATCTAATCACACATGACAATTAATGGATTTTCCACCAAGTGTCAAAACAATGGGATGTAAATGGATATTTAAAGAAAATTAAAAACGGATGGTACTGTAGATAAATATAAAGCTCGGTTAGTTGCCAAGGGATTCAAACAACAAAAGGATATTGATTATTTTGATACTTTTACTCCTGTAACTTGAATCTATTCAATCAAGATTTTAATTGCTTTGGCATCTATTAAGAAATTAATTATACATCAAAAGGATGTTAATACTAATTTCTTGAATTGAGATTTAGATGAAGAAATTTATTTGGATCAACCAGAAGGTTATATTGTTCCTAGAAAGGAACACATGGTATGTAGACTAATCAAATCTCTCTATGATTTGAAACAAGTAATTAAACAATGGCATGAGAAACTTGATAAAGTCGTTGTATCATATGGCTTTCATATAAATGAAGGAGAGAAATGTATATATTCAAAACTTGATAATTAGGGTTGTGTAATTATATGTCTTTATGTGGATGATATGCTTATATTTGGCACTAATATTGATATAATAATTAGTACAAAAAGTTTTTTGGCTTCTAAGTTTGACATGAAAGATATGGGAGAAGCAAATGTAATATTGGAATTAAACTTCTTAAAAGTGGTGATCGAATCATGCTCTCTCAAGAACATTATGTTGAGAAAATCCTCAAAAGATTTTTAATGTTTGATTGTAAACCAGTTAGCACACCTTTCAATTCTAATTGCAATCTTAAGAAAAATAAAAGGGTTAGTGTCAACAAGTCAAATATGAACAGGTAATTGGAAGCCTAATATACTTAATGAATTGTTCTCATCTAGATCTAGCATATGTAGTGGGGAGATTAAGTATATATACTCGAAATCCTAACAAGGATCATTGGGATGCACTACATAGGGTTTCAAGATACCTAAAAGGTACAATTAATCATGTATTGAGTTTTTGTGGATCTCCAACTGTACTAGAAGGATTTTGTGATGCCAATTAGATTTCTGATTTAGATGAATTGAAATCTACAACTGGCTACATCTTCACCATGGGTGGAGGAGCTATGTCTTGGAAATCCACCAAGAAAACATGTATAGCTCATTCCACTATGGAATATGTGTTTACTGCCTTAGAAAAGACTAGAATTGAAGTTGAATGGCTAAGACATGTTTTAATGGATCTTCCCATTTGGAAGGAACCTTCTCCACTAGTGTTTATTTTACAATGATAATCAAGTTGGCATAGAAATATTTAAAAACAAAGTTTATAATGGGAAGAATAGACATATTCATCTACTTTATAATATTTTGAGGCAACTTATTAGTGATAGCATAATCTCGATGGACTATGTAAAGTCAGAATTAAACTTAGTCGATCCTCTGACGAAGCCATTAAGTCAAAGACTAGTGAGAAAGACATCAAGTAGAATGGGATTATGCCCATATCAGAAGTCAAAGTGATGGATACCCAACCTACATGAACAGTGATCCCGAGAAGGTGGTTCGATGGAAAAAACTAAGTCACTGGACGACTCCATGTATTATAATATTTTGTATATCATTATTATGATGCAAACAATAATTTGTAGTGATTAAGTTGAATATATTTTCTTAATAGATTTTATAGCCATTGGTGATGGTGTATATAACTGCAATATATACTTGATGAAAGTCCAACTATGTGAGTGTGGAGTGAGGTTGCTCCTGTTAATTTTTTGGATAGATCTCTAGAGCACTCATGAATATTCCTAGTAGGCGCATGGTCTTAATGCTCCAATCTGTAAGAATGGTAATTGAATTTATAGATGTCATGTGAGTAATGAATCTCAGTATAGATAAAATGGAAATTGGTTCAATAACATAATTCTACCAATTCTCTACGGATCACGTACATCTACTCTATGATTTGGATCAAAGAATTTAGTTCTACTAATGCTTATGCATGTCATTTGTTTAAATTTTTCCAGTGAGCTATTATTCGAAGATTTAATGTTTAGTTTTTGAAATAGTGGGGTATTATTGTGTTTTTGTTGTACTTTAAAAGCAAAGACAATGCTCTAGTCCAATATTGAAAAATTATGATACTTCTCTCCTCCTTAAATATGGGTTCTTGCACATAGGATAATTGAGGAAAATAAATGGATAAGGGCTTCGCACGCGCATGGTGGGGCAGCCCAACTGGATTTGGGATAGGCCGATCAGGAAACTCTTTAACTGGGAGCGAGCGTCGTCGCATGTCACATGACCCTAGGTTGGCTTTGATCCTTGGTTCACTGAACCATTTTGCTTCTGATTTGGATGCAAACCGCAACACATCCCTTCACTAGTGTACAACCGCACACCTCTATTAATGAGGATTTTGTTTTGTTTTTGTTTTGTTTTTTTTATCCAAAAATAATAGAGCGTCTGATGAAACAAAACTGTCATTATACCAAGTAACATATCCTTAACAGAGAAAAAAAAGTAAACGAGGACAAGTTGGATAAGGAAGTCAAAATTCAAGTCCACAAAACACCCTATTCTAAAACTCTCAATCTTGAACTCTCGAACTAGGAAGAAGCGCCACTGCGCAGAGCTGCTGATTTCCTAGGCTTCCTTTGTGTGAGTTGAGACTCAGGCACTTTCTTGACTGGTTCTTCTTTCTCGGAGAGAATCAGCTCAATGTGGCATGGTGATGACATGTAAGGATTGATACGCCCATGGGCACGGTATGTCCGACGCCTCTGTTTCTGGGCCTGGTTGACCTGAATGTGAGAAATGAACAGCGTGTCCACGTCCAATCCTTTTACTTCAGCATTGCTTTCTGCATTCTTCAGCAGATCAAGGATGAATGTTGCAGACTTCATGGGCCAACGACCTTGACCATTACGGTGGCGGTTTTTTGCTTGAGCAGTACGGCCAACACCACGACAAAACCTTGTAAACGGAATAGCTTGTTTATGAGCAATGGCATCCTCTAGATACCTCTTTGCTTTGGTTAGAGGTAGTTTCCTAATAGCGTGTGCTGTTTCCCTCGTATTCTTGAAGTGAACTCTCAAGTCACGCCCCATGGCCTTGGCGGACTTAGTCGGGTTGTCCGGCTCCCTCGAGTACTTCACCTGCGCCAAAATAAGAGGCAACGGGATTAGTCGATCCACAAGAACGTCATTGCGGCATGAAGGCATAACAATGCCATTCTAGATTCCATACCATGGCTGCGGCTGGGAAATGGAGAAACGGATGTGCTGCTTGATTCGCCGCCGCGGCCTAGCTTATTTAACAATATGCTCACTGGAAAAATGATTTATTCCATTTGCTCTTAGGTGTTTGATTGCGTGTGCACATTTCAAATTGGCAAATGTTGTTGGATCCTGGGAGAGTAGCCGCCGTAGTCATTTCCTGTATTGATGCTTGCTGTTAAGGACCACAGAAATACTCTTAAGAATAGTGCATCTTGCACACATTATTGCCTTCTGTCTGGTAATCTTTAATTATTTTACTGCTTCTTCATGGTTTGTGCCCTTTTTCGAACAACAAATAGGGTTACTGGGCAGAGGGTACACACATAGAGGGTATAAGAAACAACTACCATTACTCTTACGCAATAGGCTATGAATATGTGCTTTGCTTTGTATGATACATTTATATTAGCGGATATTAGAACTCATAACCCTTTAGTTAATGCCAATGTTACTTTGGAGAAAAAAATGACATTTTTATCAGAAGATCTCCTTCTAGTTACCAATTAGTTAATAATTGGACTTTAATAGGTTTATTAAATTATTAGATGTCAACTCTATGAACTACATGTCAATAAACAAAGGACAATTGTAACATATGAGTTATGTAACTATCGTATGTGGTGGTACAATTTTAAACTAACAATACTGAAGGCCTTGGCCTCAATCCCCACACTATCATGTTTCAGTATTTATTTTGACATTAAAAAAAAAAATAGAGAATTTTAAAATGGACCGTGACATGCACCATTGTCCACTACCCTTATAGACAATATATGTGGCTGTGAGTCAAAAGGAAGGAGATTCTTTTTGAAGGATCAACAACTTTTGAAGGATTGGTGTAAATGGGGTAGGAAAGGTAAGGGCTATACTAGATAAACCACAAATTAAGTTCTTGTTAAGAACATTCTAAACCATCCATTTGATTAGATTCAAACATTGGGCTTCCAACATGAAGTCATGGGATGATCTTTTCTACCCATATTTATACAATTTCTTATATGTAATTCTATATTAGGATGAATCTATATTCTCATTCTTGTTAGGATAACATAATAGTATTCACAATAGTATTCTGAGGTCACTACTAATAAAGAAAAATCATTTTGTTCCATTCTTTATTGGTCGAATACTTGTATATATTTTCTTCCACTATAGGCAATAGAAACACTTAATCATAGTTCATTGGAACACATGGAGTATATAAACCACCCTTTGTTATAACTATTTAAATAGTATAATTCAAATCTTAATGGTAAAGAATGCACTAAACTATGACCTATTTTGTCACACACCCTCTCCTCTATCCCCCTTTCATCATGTTTCATAACCCCCCCTCTTGATCTCATCACCACTTCTTCCATTTAGATATGTGTGTGCCCTTTTTCTCTCCCTCTCGCAATATACGTCCTAACATTGGTTCCCTCTCTTCAAGGGTCACACACTTCTGTCTTCATTTTCCCTTTCTCCATCTACACTAACCAATAGTCTATGGCAATTAATGTTATAGAAGAGTCAACAATTGGCAGGGGTTCTATATATTATGATACTCAAATAATTTGTTCGAGAGAGTGGGTAAGTGTATCATCTTTATTTTTCATCCTCCTTAAAATCACTTCCCTTTCTGTTTCCTTTTGGCATGGGAAATGTTAGAGATGATGACTATCATCGTCAAAATGGACCTAAAGATAATATTGTATATTGGAGATATCAAAGCAAGGATCTACACTATGCTCTCAACTTGTTAATAGACAGTTGAAACAATAGAGTATTGGTTTTATGTCATTGTCCATAGATTGACCTTTTCATCGATCATGTCATAGGGATATCTAATAAAAAATTGTTTTGTTACTTGGGAGGGGAAAGAAACAATCACACTATTAAATAACAAAACTTTACATCATTCATTTCTCTTTGTTTTCTTGTTAATATTAAAATATTTTTTTATTAGTTTTAGTAACATGAATTTCTAAGATGTTGCAAGTGTTTTGTAATTAAACTAAAGATATAAATTATAGTGATGGCCCAAAGGTCTTTTATAATAATGATGTTTAATATCCCCCACATCATGCATGCCACCTCATCTCCACCCCCAACAATAGAGGAGAGCTCATAATGTTCATTATAGTTCATGTTTGATAGTTAATGTGTAGCATGTGTTTGGAAGAATGTCCAAGACACTAAGTATTGATTTGACATAAAATGTTATAACAAATGAAATGAATTTTCCATTGTTTCTTTGATTGACAAGTAGAAAAGTACAAATTCAATTATTCATTTTCCACATGTGTTTCATTAACTAATGTTTTTTGGTTTACATATCAATCATATTCTCTCATCTTAGATCTTTTTCTTTGTCTTATACATGTTGATGCTTCTATGAAACATATTGCAAAATACATAATGGCTCTGGAATAACTCATGACATAAAAAGGTTGGATTTGACCAAGAAGGGCACAATTAGAGACTATGAGAATGCTTTCTGACTTCTCATTTTTGGCTATTTTCTTATATACGATTTTATTTTAGTTGTTCAATAGGTAGTTTGTGCTCCCCCATGATTTTTGAATCTTGACATGTACTGGAAAAAACTAGTGATCTTTCCGCTCGATAGTTTTACACATTCTAGATGGGATCAGAACTCATTTTTTTAGGAACGTAGTTTAGTCCAGTGACGTATTTAATTCAACTGTTGGTTCTACTCTATTCAAATGTTACAGTAGGGTTTTGGTGATATTCTTTTTCCATCCCCAAGTGATCATGTGTCTTATTTAATATTGTTCCTCTCATCAATGATACAAATATACTTAAAAGTTCACTTATTCAATTGTTTATAACTTGTTTTGAGTGTTCTAATAACCATTATTTTCTTTCTAACTAATGTATGCTTGCTTTTATATGTTTGACTTTTTGCAAATCATGATCTTATTCTTGTATATATATGATTATATATGCACATAAAAATTTATATATACATGTATAAATAGACACACACTTGTATATTTTTGTTTTATACGCACATACATACACAAACAAGCACATACATGTGCATATACAAAAGTATATTATATATATACAAACAACTGGTTGGGTACAGTAGCACCTCATGAAGCATCCTTGGTTTAAATCCCAGTGGGGGACTGAGACTTATTTACTCATCTTGGGAGCATCTTGGCTCTATTTTCTAGGTCGGACAGAGGGAGAAGGAATCTTCTCTTAAACCTAAAAAGTATATTATATATATGGATGACATACCAATACACTATGTAAATTAGGTCATCCTAGTGAGTCCCATAACCCAAAAGCTTTATTTGGTTGACTTCTAGGTCGGTTTCTAAAATGTTAGTTCCTCACTTGTGGTTCTAGTCACTCTATTCATGTCAACGTTTGATAACTTTAACTGATGGATAACGTAACAATATCTATGTACAAATCTTATTTGGATATCATTATATGAACAACATGTACATGAAATTTACAAAAATGTAATGTCACTAAAATATCTAACTGGATCACGAAAGTAGGAACATAAAACAACAAAACTATGGATCTTAATGTAGGTACATCAAGTACACACACATTAGCCATTGCAATCTTGATTACTAAATCGTCATTAATTACTGTATAAAGCAATTTCATTTAAAGAATCACTAATTTTGAAAGTTTTATTGTGTTGGTTAACTATTTAAAGGCATCCTTTGTGATCCAAGGATAGGATAAATAGTCTCATTACTCTTTGTAATCTAAACAAAGAAGTGATGTCTAGATGTGGTTCTACTTGGCATATTAGTTGTTGAGAGTATTATATATTTAATTTATTAGGTCTCCCTATGATATAATCCTAAGAAAATATTTCCAATTATAGTTGAGTCCATATTTGTATTGCTTCTTCTCCTTATATACAACAAGAAGGTTTTTTCCTAGTGAAAATATCTCATTGCCACCTATTTTTTATTTGATATGATATCCAAGTAGGCCATGCCATTCACCCAACTTTGAGAGAGAGAGAGAAAAGTATACAACATTTACTAGAGGATGTCTTTTTTTTACTATCTAGGTAGCTATGCACATAACTTGTTCCTTTTTCCTCTTTGATAAATCTCCAAATAAAACTGGTTATGAATGCTTCTATCTGTATTACTACATGATGACTTCTGTCATCACAACTACATACAATACTCTCATTTAATAATCATCAATCCATTACCTTTTCCAATCCATTTGAAAATTCCAATAAGCTAGTCATAACCATGGTTCTATCTTTTTTAGAGTTTGTATTTGTTATTACCCCTATGGTCACTTTTATTGTTGCCCAATCTATGTTTTTTTCATCTTCCTCTTTTTCTCATTTTTTTCTTGTCTAACCTCTTTTATGATCGACATTAAAACTTTTTTCCAGGTCCCTATGCTTAATAATCCACACACACTCAATATCCTTCTCTCATTTTGTACTATTCAAACTACTTGCTTGTAACTCTACATTTACTATTTTGACATGTTGTTTTCATAGATGCATAACTATCCTATCCCATCTTACACAATCACATATTTTTTACGCATTGGCTTCTCCTTCATCCTCTCTTAACTTTCTCAATATGTTCTAATGAAGGAGCTCACACTTTGTGACCCCAACTGCATGACTCTTATTTCATTTGGGGTATGGGGGAGATATAGAGGACAACGTGAGGAAGAGGAGAAGAAAATATCAATTAGATCAAGGAAGTGAATAGATTCTGATTTGGCCGAAAAGGAGAAGATATGAGAAGTGTTGTTGTTGTCTTCTAGATATGTATATTGGATATTTGATTTTGGAATTTGGAGCTTCATCATGAACCACTTGCTACTCATATGCTACATATTTTTATCTACTCTTGATGTATAACTACTATACTTCATAATTCATTACTATGGAGCATATCATATTTTAGATATAAGCCTCTACAAGAAGATATAAAAAAAACTAGACTAAAATTAAGTCATATTGTAAAAGCTATGCACATAATACAATGTGAGGATTTGGCTATATGTACAAAAATCAATCAACAATTTGTAAGTGAATGGAGCATGCATAATTATTTCTATCTAGCTCATTTCTTATAAAGATACATGTACTATCAGGTCGGATATATTATAGGATAAAAAGGTAACCAACATCTAGAATAATATTGTCGAATAGATCAAGCACTTATGTAATTTTTGGTGTACAACATTAGTTATACATAGTGCTTTAGTTGCCCTATGTCCTTTCCAATTTTGTTTAACTGTCTCCAATTCATACAGGTTTGTAGGACCCAACTACCCCAAGACAAAGTGTTTTGTATATGAGCAACTAAAAGTGTGAAGGTAGACTTTAGTAGAACTTTAAATCTGTCAACTATAAGATTCTGATTGTCAAACAAAAGATATTATCAAATATAAACATCATGTTGACTAGTAAGATTTATGGACAATTTAATATTCACAATCATCATACCACTCTATGTTTTCTATCTTTTAAAATGTTCTCTTCTTGCAAGTAAATTTAGACTATGTATATTGACACAATTTGAGTTTCTACGTAGCACATGATTACTACTATGTGACTCATGTTTACTATCATTTGTATGATTTCCTAGACAACCATGGCTTTGACAAGAAAGGCGATAATTTTTGTGGCTTCATTGACAATTGAATGACTGCATGTAACTTCTTGCAGTGTTCACAATAAAATATTGCAACACCTACATTGTGAACCATATGTCATGAAGCGTTTGTACCAATTTGACCAATATGTGGTGATGGGGTTTCCACTTCTCAATTATTCACACTATGATATTTTAGGATGGTGGTTGTTTAGGAAATGATAATTGTTGTTGTCAACAACTAAGTTTCTAAAACATGACACTGTTGTTGACAACTGTGTCAAATAGCATGTTGTTCCTTATTGTCCTTGCTACTAGATTATAGTAGCAACTTATTACACCATGTTGTCTTCCTGATGGAGTTACTCCATTAGGATGTCTTTTAAGTCCAATCTTAAACATGTTGCACCTTTTCATTCGCTTTACTCTCCATCAATACATACATGTTTGTCTCATGTACATTTGAACAATGCTTTAGTGACATCACTCCTCTTAGGTTTGCATTCAGTGAAGATATTAGTAATATTTGTATGTATGCTCTTTAATTTTGTTTCAATGGAGAGGGTTCCATTGTAAACTCTTCATATGGAATGAATCAAATTTGGATGCCACATTTTCTTCCAAAAGCATTTCAACCCTCATCATGTTCTTGTGTCACCCCTTCATTTATTTCTAATGCAAATCGGTATAATCATGAAGAAACTGGCCATGTCAGGCACCCAAAAAATATGACCCCCAGTCCTTGATCTATCTATAGGCATAGGAAGAATATGATCTGCCACTCATGGTGTGGATTTCGGGTAAATCAATTCCTTGTTCCAACTTCCTTCTATGTTATTAATCTAATTGGTCACATACTATGGGTTTTCATCTCCACGATCAATGCTCATTCTAATATTACTAGCCATTCATGTTGTCCATCTATGTGCCAAAATTATAGATTTTGAGTTGGTGCCCACCTTAGGTGTTCCCCTTCACTTGGTGGTATATTTAGTGTTCGTATGTTGTTCCTTGTGTAGCTTGGGTTTTGTGTCATTCTAGTGTCTAGGATGGTGCCAAGGTCATCAAGAACACAAGCTACTAATGGATTTGGATTCATCAACATGTGTCAAGTCTATTTTTGCAAAAGGGTTGGTTATATACTTGATGACCTTGAAACTAAGAACGCCCTTGTACTTTTTTAATAATTTTTTTCCCATCTCATCTAGTCTATCTTCATTTCTCCCTCCCTAGGTCCCCAGCTAAATGTTACAGTGATGTTGTTGGTTTCCTATAGAAACTATTAGGAAGCTTAAAGACACTTGTAATGTATTTTTGTATTGTATGAATCACCTCTTTTATGAGAATTTCTTCACCCAACTTAGAAAAAAACTATTATGTCTACCCCTCGTAAAAAAGAAAACTGTCATTTTATGAGTAAGGAGTATGACACCTCCTTGTTTCTATTATCCAAAACTACTTGGAAGAGGGATTTTCAAAATATGTGGAGTATTCTAAGGTTCAAGATTTTAAGCATGATGGTCTGTAATTCTATATTAGTTTTTTTCATTTTTCTCCCTACTTGTATCTGCATCATCATTCTTTGTTTTCTCTTTTGGCTTTCAAAGTGATTGAGACCTTCCTTGTCCCCTATGTTGTTAGTTACTGGTGTTATTTCCCTTCTTCTCTTTCTTATAATGTACTTCATATCTCATATATGTAGTTAGTTTAGATATTTGTACAACAAACAATTGTTTGATGC
Organism: Alisma plantago-aquatica; assembly: GCA_963693085.1. Taxonomy (NCBI): domain Eukaryota; kingdom Viridiplantae; phylum Streptophyta; class Magnoliopsida; order Alismatales; family Alismataceae; genus Alisma; species Alisma plantago-aquatica. The sequence continues at coordinate 1,188,095,150 of OY856412.1, read as the reverse complement.
ATTATTTTGAGCACTACTACAGAACCTACCTTTAGTGTCGGTTATTTAAAGCCTTTAGTGTCAGTTTCTAAGTGACACCTATGTGGGCGACACTAAAAGCTCACCCATTAGGCGTCGGTTCCAAAACCGACGCCCAAACTCTTCGCGCGCCACCGAAAGTGCGCCATCAGGGGACTATAGGCGTCGGTTATTAGATAAGAAACCGACACCCAAACTCTTCGCGCGCCACCGAAAACGCGCCATCATGGGACTATAGGCGTCGGTTATTAGTTATGAAACCGACGCCCAAACCCTTCGCGCCACAGAAAGGGCGCAATGTTGGGCACTATCTGTGTCAGTTATAAGTAAAAAACCGACGCCATATGTCTTCGCGCCACGGCCGTGCTGGCCAGCACGGCCGTGTTGTTAAGGGAATAGACGTCGGTTACGAGTAGGAAACTGACACTGTAACTACATGTTGTATGGTCAGGTGCCACGGCCGTGCTGGCCAGCACGGCTGTAGTGTTATGGAAATAGACGTCAGTTATTTAATAAGAAACTGACACTATAACATTATGTGTCGGTTATTTACAAATAACCAACGCCTATTATTTTTTTTTTCTATCAGTCTGCAGACCTGCTGTGGCTGGTCGCAGGATGAGAAACCTATTCAGTTCAGTTATGAACTACAGGTTTTATGACATCCATTGATATCAGCCGACAACAGGCCGCAAACCTGCAAAATTAACAATAAAAAAGTAGCACATGCATTTAGCAATGCAACCTGCAGTTCCATTTTATTTTCACACATTTATAAACATTCACACATGCTAGCAATCTGTAGTTCCATTCATTCACATTCACACATGTAGAAACATTCATATAGCAACCAACACTTTCATTCATTTTCACTCAGACACATGTAGAAACATCAAGACATGTAGAAACATTCACACATATATTATAATTCAGAAATTCATTTACAAAATATCATTTTTTAGTCATTATTCGCTATGAGGATCCCAATTATATTTTAAAACCCCCACTATTTGTATGGTTGTTGTCCAATCTTCTCTTACTTCATTTAATTCTCCCATTGTATAGGGAGCATTAACATTTGGTAAGTCCTTTCCTATAATGGGGTCAGCTTTAAACACTTGTAAAGAGAATGATGTATATATATAATTAATGATTTATAAATAAAATTGATATATTTCGATCATATTATCTAATGAGACTATATAATATCTGAGCAATACACTCGATATCCAGTGCGGCATGTTTGATAATCATGTGCATATATCGCATGACATAGTATCCACATGCCCATCTGTTGTCTTGTGTAGCACACTATAAATTCAAACATACAAAATATTAAAAAATACAACTAATTAAGCATTGTTAACATAAATAATATATACATATATTGCAGTCGGGAACTTACTTTCACGTTCTTCCAAATTATTAGCTGGTTCTTTTCGTGGGGACCTTTCCTCCAGCCTTTTTATACTCCTCAAAACCCCTACATGTTAATGTAACACAGAACATTACAATTAAATAGTAATGTAATAACATATGTTAACGGATATGAAAAATGAAATATTTCTCACCGGAATATTGCCATTTTCATTATGTGTCCAAATCTTGTATTCAAATTACCCCCCTTAGGATCTAGATAATACACAGTGAACGTCTCGGGGGAAATAACCAGTAACTCCCAATGCCTACCCCTAGAGGAAAAAAAGTTAAAAATTAATAACTCAAAATCCACAATAAAATATAATTTTCTTAAGTCCAAATTATAATAAGCAAAGTAAACTTACTCTACATTGAATGGAGCCATTATCACCGTCTTCTTTTTTACAGCAAAATTTGAAAAAGTCTCACAGCAGTATTGTTGAACTGATGTAGGGTCTTTAGCTACTAGACTAATCAAAGATGGAATCAAAAACCCTACATGTTCGAATCCAAAATCTGCACATATGTTGTCTAAGTAGCTGCAAAATATGTATTAATTACGCATGCATTAATAAATAAGAAACCAGATCACCAGATCATACACAAGGTATATGGATGTATAAAGAATATCTCACCTTATCCATAGCTCTATCACAGATGTATTTAGCCAATCATATCGAAACAACTCCAAAATATCTTCTATAAATAGTTTTGTTTTGTATGACTGACCTGTAGAATCTGAATCGGAAGAAAGAGTTATAGGGGAGTTTATATCATGTTCCCCTAACCATATTGCCATACCCCTACAGTTAGGACCTAACGGGACAGGTAGGTCCTGTGGAACCCAACGAGGTAATGTAGGAGGTGGAAGTGGAGGCCTAGATGATGTGGGTGTCTTCTTTTTAACCTGTATATATATATATAATTTCATATCAACTGCCATCATATACACACACTAACAATTGAACGTAATGTAAATTTACCATACCTTTTTAGTAAAGAGGACATCCTCTTTTAGCCACAATATCACTCCACCTACTGCCTCACCAAGCGTTTCACAATCTGGATGGGCATATGGCAGTGGAAGATCCATCCACTGGGGGAATATATGTATCGGACTCACCCGAATCCAACCAGCTGGTACTGGAGACTCGTGACACGTTCCCCTAGTAGGGATGGGTAAGCCGACGCCTCTACAATGACATATTCTTTACTTTTTAGACGGCATGGCTTCAACCCCTACAAATTTTTGTGTAAAGAATGTTATATACATATCATATTTTTTTGAAACGACTACATTTTCATATATACATATCATCTTGAATTAAAAAGCTAGTTACTATGTCATAAAAATACTTACAGTGGATGTACTAGGTAGTGGTTCTACAGGATTACTCCCAACCTCTGCAGTAGGAGTAGGAGTAGAGTCTACAGTAGGTATTGTCTGGTAAGTGGCAGTCTGAGATGCCTGCCACTTTTTCATTACTTCTTCGAGTTTTTCTTCGAGTTTCCTATCAAATAGCTTATCTACCAATACATTGATAAAAGAAACGTCAAATTCTAATTTTTGAATTCTCTTTTACAGTAACATTATAAAGAAAGAATATGTTACCTCTTCTTGTGAAAGTCCCACTTTTGGGACATGTTTGCGCTGGGATGACCCAAAAAAAGATTTGATGCCCACACCAGCGCCTGCAGCCCTAACAGGTCCAGGATGCTCTGGGTTACCCAGAGAAACTGTCAATTCATCCTTTGTTCCCTCAAGGATGAACTTTCCTTGTTTCCTCAGCTCGTGCAGCTCCCGCTAATCGCCAAAACAAAAATTTGTACTTAAGTAAACAACACAAATAATCAATATTCGAATGATTACTGTAAGAGTTGTATTTTACCATTTTTGCAGTCGCCTCAGCAGTTGCAGCCTTAGTTATTTCTACCTTCTTATTTTGCCTCCCAGCTATCCAGACATCATGGCGAGGCAGAGGTGTGCTACCTATGGTAGAGGACTCCTGAGTAGCAGCACACTGAGCAGTAGCCTCAGACTGTAGTCTTTGGTGAATTCCTGCATACCCCTTTGGACCCATTCTGTGGTCATGCACATTCAGTGCAGCCTTGATCTTTGTGCCTCACTGAGGGCCTAGTTAGTATGCAAATTAATGATTTAGTTAGTAACACTAAATGTTAATCTTGACTAGGTGAATACAACATATATTAATTAATGAGATTGAGACTGACACCTAATACCTTGAATTCATCAGTTTGTCTTGAAGCGACAAACGCGTCCCATTCTTCTTTGTCCAGGAAGTTCCACTGTTCAGTGGCTATCTTCTTCCTCTTGTCAGCTTCTTTTATGTATTCTCTGGTGAGATTTGTCCTATAGTTCCTTAGGACTCTCCCACAGCGTTGCATCATGCATTTACGATGCAGCTTTTCATCCAATTCAAATATACTCTGCAAAATAGAATTACTATTAACTAGTATCCAAAAATTTAGTAATCTACAAAATAGAATTGCAAATTAATAATAACTCACGCATATATCCCTCCATATTAAGTCTTTCTTCTCCTTAGAAACATTATGCCAAGAATCTAAGCGACAACCGCAATGGCTATGAGTAACAACCCCAAGATATGAAACAAATGAATTGCGATTCACACCACATGCATTTCCTATATTATCAAAATCCACAACAAGTTTGGGTCCATTGCCCGTTTGCGCAATTAACTTCTTCATCATAGTGATGCCCCTTCTCTTGTCAACTTTTTGGTGCTGTTGATCAAGTGCCTCAAGTGCTTCAGATGGTACCTGTGCATCATCAACCTAAAATTTGACAAAATAATTCACATTTAAAAGATATAACTATAAATGGACATATAGATATAAATATATGATATATTTTTAAAACTTACATTGTGAGGCGGCGCATTGATGTCCTCACCCTCACGGTAGTCATCAGCACGGTCATCAGGAGAATGGTCAGCCATATGCAAATTCACATTCAAATTGTAAAGTTCACATTGTAAAGTAGTAATTCAAAGTGTAAAGCTCACATTGTAAAGTAATTCAAATTGTAAAGCTCACATTGTAAAGTAATTCAAATTGTAAAGTTCACATTGTAAAGTAATTCAAATTCTAAAGCTCACATTGTAAAGTTCAAATTCACATTCAAATTGTAAAGCTCACATTGTAAAGTAATTCAAAGTGTAAAGCTCACATTGTAAACCTCTAAAGAGAAAACAAGTATATATTAGGACAAGATTAGGGTCTAGGGTTAACAGATTAGAGTTTTTGCATGGTTAAAACTTTAGGCCAACAAATACATGTGATGTCATTCTTATATATAATAAATGTGTACCACCTATCCCATTCTAGACCACCTAATCTCACTAGTAAGTGTATAATGTGTATTGGGTTTTCGAGAAAATTTCGGAAGCATTTCCCCGCTGTTCTCCAAGTACATATGTACTTAGAGAACAAACGGGGAAATGCTACCAAAATTTTCTTGAAAACCCAATACACATTATACACTTACATCCTAAGTGAGATTAGGTGTTCAAGAACAATCCCAAACTGGGGACTATCCAAGATTTACTCCTAATGAGTAAATCTTGGACGGGGTTCTAGGCTAATGAGTACATATCCACTACATGTATTTGCTCACTTACATTGCATCACTCACAATTAGAGCATTATTATATAATAAATCAAGAATTCAATAGTTTCAAACATGCAATAATGCCCAATCATGTTTAAATCAAACAAAATATCTTAAGTCAGATTAGGTGTTCAATAACAGTCCCAATACATGTATATTGTCATTCCAATACCTACAATCCAACTTTCATCACAATTGATGTTAGGGTTTCATCACAATTTTAGGTATCATATAGAGTATGTAGATGTTAGGGTTTCATTATGCAAAAGGGATTCATGTAGATGTTAGGGTTTCATCATGCAACTCGGCCAGATCTTAGGGTTTCATCATGCAATAGGGATTTCATCATATAATTGATTTAATCACAAACTCATAATTGATTTCATTTTAGTATATATATATATTCTTGTTCTTCCTTCTGCATCCTTACCAACAGCAACCACGGTCGTGTGGGCTGGCACGGCCGTGGCTGTGTTGGCCAACCACACAGCCGTACTGGGTAGCACGTCCGTGTGGTCGGCCGACACAGCCACGGCCGTGCCAGCCCATACGGCCGTGGTTGTTGTTGGTAAGGAGAGGGAGAAGGAAGAAGAAGAGCAGGAGAAGGAAGAAGAAGAAGAATGGAGGGCCTACTGTTGGTAGCAGCGTGGAGCCAGAGGCGGCGACCGTGGCGAGGACACGGAGCAGCGGAGCAGCGGCTAGGGCACGGACGGCCGCCGGTGAGCATGAGCACGGTAGCAGGAGCAGGAGCAGGAGCACGACCTCCGGTGAGCACGGCCGCCGGTGAGCACGGAGAAGCGGCAAGGGCAGGAGCAGGAGCATGGCAGCGGCGGCGGAGAACAGAGCAGCAGCGGAGCGCACGGAGCAAAAATTGCACAGAGCAAGAAATCGGGAATGCAATAGGGAAAGGGGAAGAATCGGTCGCGCTGGTGAGCTATTAAGTTGACAACAAGTGTCGGTTATTTACAAAAACCGAAAACTAAACCTACAGTGTCGGTTCTTTTCAAAAAACCGACACCTATACTACATTATAGTCGTCGGTTTTTAACTAAAAGACAACCGACAACTATTCCTGTCTCGCAAATACCCTTTAGGCGTCGATTATTTATTTATGAACCGACGCCTTATGTCAAATTTTGGAGGCAATTTTTTCGCTGGAATTTTGGTTTTGGCAGTTGATTTTAGGTGTCGGTTTTTTACTAATTAACCGGGACTTAATAAAAGCGGTACCCGTGTCTGGTCGACCTTCAAGATTGGATGTCGGTTTATGTTATCAACCGACACTGTAGAGTTTAGGTGTCGGTTTTTGTATACAACTGACACCTTGAAAAGTGACTTTATAAGGCATTTCTGTAGTACTGGAGACACATTTGTCTTATGTTCTAGAGTATGGAGAACATTGTGATTCTTTTAGTGCTATGTTGACTTAAGACCAATCTGATCAAAATGACCATCTTTTTACTAGGAACACCTAGACCTAGGCCCCCACCTTAATTTGTGTGACTTGTATTACTCCTAATTGCAATATCTTTATGAGTGTTTGATGATGCCACATGCATAACAATATGTAGGAATCCACTCACATCTAATATCAATGTAAACTAGTTTACCATTGCTATCTTTTATTTCCTGTAAGAAATGAGGGAATTAGCTCCTCCCGATCGTATTTCCCGATCTTTCTAATAATAGATAACACATTTATTTCTAAGTCTGATATAGTCCTTATCCCTTCTTTACTATGGTGCCTGAGAGGGAGTTTGTAAAGGAAAACAAAAAAAATCAAATAATCAACTAGATATATGTGGGCGTCTTTTTGTTTGATTTAATTGGTCAATATTAGGTTATTGGCATAGTTCCATGATCTATTGTTGATGACCTCCTCCTTGTCCCTCCAATGGAGGATCTAGATAAAGAACATGTCTCATGCAATTTGAAAGAAGATAGCCTATTTTCTCAATTTGCATGTGTTCAAGAGGGTCCCTTTCGGTGGTGGGAAGTTTTAGGGTTAATCAAATGCTAGTCTTCCGACTATTACAAGATCCAAATGATCATCAACAATTTTAATCTCCTCCTTAAAATCTATTATGTTGTCATCTTCCTTGTCTTCAATAAAGAGTTCATACAACCTACTCTACTCATATTCCATTGGTGTGAAGAAACTTGCAAATCAAACAAAGTCTAACACCTCTAAAATTAGGGATAGCAACTCATATACCACTGGTGCCTACTTTCTTCTTAGAATAAAATTTTGATTCCCTCCTACTTTTTGTATATCATTTTTGTTTCTTTTTGGAATATATTTTTATACTTAATATGGTTGCGTAACAAATATAACAAATTTCTTTATGGGTTATGGGTAAGAGTCACTCCATTTTTGAGGTTATATGGTATGTTATGCTATCCACCGTACAACCTACATGTGAATTTTGTTAATAATATTGCGTAGTTATGAACTAATTGTATGCAAAACTTATATGTCAGGACATTAGATGTTATCCCCATAAATAATAAAATAGAATGTAAGTGATGAGAATCAGAGATAAAATATACAACATACTTTAGCAAAATGGTGAATGTAATATTCTCTATACATGCAACTACAATATTAATAAACATAATGTGTATACAAAGCTTAGTGGGAGGGATAGAAGAAATATGCTTAGTTATTATGTTTTATTTTCCTCATTTCCTATTTGCAGTTGTCCTATAATTGTATGTCAAAGGGATTTGTCACTCAAATTTGCATAACTGCAGTTTAATATGTAATGTTGATCACATATTTTATAACATGTATACATGGATTTTGTTTCCCCTTGTTCTTGATTGTACATTGGATAATTAGCCCGAAGAATCTAAAGGATGCATGATAAATACTAAAAAAAATCTTTATTTTCTAGCTCGTGTGTGACATTGACCCTATTATTCACAATAGACCATGAGCAATTATAGTTTCATGTATGCTATTAGATAATAGTTTCCAATGTATCATAATGTATTTTTAGTTCATATGTTTGATATTCCTGGCAATTCTTGATTCAAAAATATTGCATGGATTAAAATATATGCAATATTAGCATTATTAAATTGCAATATTAATTAAGAACATTAAATGATACTTTTTGTGTGTTATTATGTGAAGTCCATAATATCTCCATGAAGTATTTTTCTATTATTCACTATATTACCGCTAGATACATTATTGTAGGATTGATGACTGTGTTCGTGCTAATCTAAGTTCTATTGTTATAGGAAACAATTGATCTTGCAAACCTTTTGTATTATCATATTTTCTCCCATAATTAATGCTTTTATATTTTTCTAGTTTGATGAACAACAACTACATCTTTATAAACATGCATGAACTAGTCTAATGAATTATCCATTCGTACTGAGGACAAACATATAAATGTTGGTCTATTGATGGTGAGAAGAATATTGTGGAGTTATTGGATAGTTAAACTCCAAGTCATGATATTTAGTGATGGACAGTGTAGAAATGATAAATCAAGATAAGAAGAGTATAGAGGTTACTTCCTATATTTGTCCAAGTAATACTTAGAGGTCAAATCTAAAATATTATTGGGTTAGAATATACTAGTGCATCCAAACAACAATAAGAGATGGAATGAATTAGTTATTTATCTCTTTCAGTCTATCAATTGAGTTAATGGAGGTTTTGGATACACAAATACAAATGGAGAAGGAGAGAGGACTTTAGACTTTTTAGTTGCTTATGATATGATCTTTGAGAATACACATTTCATGAAAAGAGATACTCATCTTATTACTTTCAAGAGTGGGTGCAACTGTATCCAAATTGATTACTTTCTTACAAGGCAAATAAATAGTAAATTATGCAAGGATTTTAAAATGATCCCTTGAGAAGAACTCACCACCCAACATAGGCTGGTGGTTTTGGATGCAAACATGAAGATTGGAAAAGGTAAGCATAATAGAAGCTGAGATAGAAGAATCAAGTGGTGGAATCATAAAGGAGAAAAAAAATTACTTTTAATGATAAACTTATCATGGAGAGAACTTGGGACTTTGAGTCTGATATTAGCTCTACATGGCAAAGTATGACTACATGCATAAACAAAATTGTCAAAGAGGTCTTGGGAGAGTCCAAAGGGTGTGGGCCTCTACAGGAAGAGACTTGGTGTGGAATGATGAAGTACAAAAGGCTATTAAAATCAAAAGTGAGATTTATAGGAGCTTGCCCAAATCTAGAGATGATGCAACTTTTTAGAGATACAAACAAGCAAAGAAAGATGCTAAGAAGGCAGTTCAAGAGGCAAGGTCCAGATACTTTGATGAGATGTATAAGAAGTTGTGCACTAGAGAAGGGGAAAGGGTTACTTAGAAAATGGCCCGTATAAGAGAAAGGAAAGGAAGAGGCCTGAGTCAAGTAAAATACATGAAGAATGAAGATGGTAGAGTGTTGGTAAAGGATGATGATATAATTAAGTAATGGAGAAACTACATTCATAAGTTTTTCAATGGAGATATCATGAACAATGTAAGAGAATTAGGTGACATGAATGCAAGAAATATCACTTACACACTATGAGTTTCACTATCTAAGATCAGGAATGATTTGAGAAAGAGGAAAATGAAAAAGGCATGTGGTCTAGACGGTATTCCTATTGATGTATGGAATAGTATGGGAGATGAAGGAGCTATGTGGTTAACAAATTTCTTTCACAAGATTATAAAGACAAAGAAGATGTCAGATGAATGGAGAAATAGTACTACAGTCTCAATCTACAATAACAAAGGAGATGGTTTGATCTACAAAAACTAGATAGGTGTCAAGTTGATGAGTCACACAATGAAGCTTTGGGAGAGGATTATTGAGAAAAAGCTAAGATTGATTATACAAATATCATACAACTAGTTTGGTTTTTTGCCAGGAGGATCAACAATTGATGCTATTTTGTAGAGAAGGATGCTTACAAAGATGTATTGAAAAATGAAAAGAGATCTTCATATGGTGTTTATTGATCTGGAAAAAAGCCTATGACGGAGTACCCATGGAAGTATTATGGAGGGTTTGACATAAAAAGGGTGTGTCCATCTAATATATTGACCTAAGTAAAGAGATGTATGATGGCTCAACTACATGTGTTAGGACTCCTGGAGAGTCGCACACTTTTCCTATCATTGTTGGGGTACATCAAGGATCAACACTCAACTCTTATATATTTTTTCTTGTTACAGATGAATTGACAAAGCATGTCTAAGATAATATCCCTTGGTGCATGTTATTTGCTGATGATAATGTGTTGATTGATGAGAAAAAGAAAAATTTAATAATAAAGTTGACTTTGGAGAAATGAATTTATGATCGATAGAAGCAAAACTGAATATATACATTGCAATTTAAACAAATCTAGAATTGTGAATGGTGGAATCAAGTTGTATGGAATGAATGTACCAATATGTGATAAGTTCCATTAATTGGTCTCTATTATTTAAAGGGAGGTTGAGGTTCAAGATGATGTTTCTCATAGGATCACAATAGGATGGTTGAAGTGGAGGAGTGTAATTGGAGTAGTATGTGACTAGAAGATCCCTATAAAATTAAAAAGAAAATTTTATAGGACAACTATACCACCAACCATGCTATATGCGAGTGAATGTTGGGAAGTGAGGAAACAAGGTCTCTATAAAATGAATGTCATTGAAATATGTATGTTGATATGGATGTGTGGGAAGAAGAGAAAAGATCATTTGAGGAATGACTATATCAGATATAAAGTGGGGGTGGTGAAAATCAAGGACAAGTTGTGTGAAGGTTGTCTAAGATGGTACAGACATGTGTAGTGCAGACCAACAAATGCACCTATTTGAAGTAAGGTTAATGAGTCAAGCACAACTAAAAGAAGCAAAGGCAAACTAAAATAACTTGGGAAGATCTTACAAAGAGAGATTTTGAATATTTGCATCTTAATTAGAGTATGACCCATAACATAGCTGATTGGAAAAGAAGGGCCCATGTAGCCGACCCCAACATGGTTAAGATTGAGGCTTAGATGATGATGATGAGGCTATCAATTGAGTCGTAAAATTGCAGAAATTTTTATATTACATATGTATGAAAGATATATATGATGTGTAAAGCCTTGTATATTGTAATTGGGATAAAAATGGAAAATGAAAATTATTCTTATTTGATTGTGACTTTTATGATGGATCACATTAGAAATTATGCATTTAGTTGGGTGGTTGATTCATGATTGTAAACATCTGCGGTAAAGATAACAACTATTGTGTTATAGTACAAAAATGTAATGGTTTACCATACCCAAATGACAATTATTTGTATAATTTTCTATTCCACATCTTACAGTGTAGACAAAATTTTCTACACAAATACTTTCACTGACATTTTCACAACTTTTCAGGTAGAAAAAATATCTTCATATAAAAAATTGAGCAAAAAAATGTTCTTGTTAAATAATATAAAGCTAGTTTAATAAGTTAAATAATTCATATATTACACAAAAAGGTGTGGGAAAATGTAAAAAATGGATAATTTTCACATTTAATTTGCCACATATTTTGTTATTGTGGATATCATAGATTTCTAGGCTTTTAATAATGTAAAAAACATTCATAAAGAGTGAGAAAGCCATGATCTTTTGTTGGTTCTTTGTTTTGAATAGTTGAACTTTATATTAAAAAAAATGATGTTGTATAAAATTTATTTTTTGTAAACCTTACGGTTCGTTATCTCCACTAATTTATATTTATTTCAGCAAAATGTAAACACAATATTGTTTGGAGTTAAGGTAATTTTAGTATAAGAAACAAAATAGAATATAGTAAAATCTACATACATATATGCTAAAGTAGCAATGGTGACCCAAAATAAGTTTTCTTGCTACTGTAAATGTGAAAAAGTAAAGTTTCAATTTGGCAATAATGAACCAATTTTTGTATTGTAAGGTGTTTTTGTGTATAAGTATGCATAACTTACTAAAAATACTCATACATAAAGTAAATGCAAATATCAATTTGTTTATCTTGAAATTTGCATCCAAACTATATTTTCTTATAAAGTAAATATTACATAATTATCGAAGAAATTTGTGAAAATAGCAATAATTTGATTTAAGGCTTATAAAGCCTTATTATTTTTACAATAGGTATAAGCAAATATGCATCTTTGTTTCTTTAAAAAATATTGTATTTTTCCCACATCAATAAAATTCATAATGACATTGTATAAAGAACTAAAATTTGCAAAGTCAAGCATGAATCAATACAATAATGGAATAATTAATAAATAAACTTCATAACAAATGAGAAGAGATTTAACTATACTCACAACCATATATGGAACTTTTAGTTATGGCTGGAAAATTGATGTAATTAAAAAGACATATAGTTAAATTTCATCTATGATAAATATGCAATAAACAAAATCACAACTTATTCATGCATGTATATATGCTTTATTGTGTCATGAGTTTAGACATTAATTTAATCATAATATATTTCAAATTGCAATGAAAAGTGACAAAATGGTTCAGTAAACTAACTAGTACAAGATACCTACTACATAAAATTGTTAAGTTCATATTCAATCAAACAAACTATGTGGTATATGTAGTACATTTATTATTTACATGGCCACAATACATAGCACAATAATGTAGAGTTATATTTTGTAAAAAATAAAAGATAAAAATTTAATTGATAATGTCATAATTATTAAATCATAACATACTAGAAGCATCTTTATAATGATCCATGTATAAGTATAGATCAAATTTAGAGTCACATAGTAACATTGATACTACTGTACTATTTATTCATTTTTTTACCCCATATTATATTTATATCCACAAACTATACCTACACTATCTTATCATAAATACATGTTTCCATTTTTCTGACATGTTATAAGTGATTCCTTTTATATTGGAGAGATATCACAATCCATTTGGTTACTTGATAGTAAAATCCACCAATGAACAAATGTAGTCCATCCTAATATCATATGAAGGAGGGTTGGTGAAAGTTCAAAAATCACTTAGAAACATTTATCATACTTTACATTAAATTAGTCTTTGTCATTTTTAAAAATCCTTACCTAGAAAATACTGGATTTTTGGGGAGTGAGAACACACAAAAAAGTCTCAAAGAACCCTAGAAAAGGATCCATTTAATTCATTTACATTAGGTCTAAGGTTCCATTTTATCTATTATCATAAAAGAAGTTTGAATAATTGACTTGAACATGTATGTGTAGAGTTGGATAACCTAGATATGCTTCTCCTTTGGTTCCCACCAAATTATGACCTGATGTTTAATAATGGAACTTCTGACAATCTTGATGTCACTTGGATCCATATTACAGTCTAGATCTGAGTGTCATAATTGAGTGGATTGTTTTGTTAGGAACACTATTGTAGAATGGTCGATTTGTGAGTGGGAAACATGGTTGGTGGTGGATCATGCATGGAGTGCATGGTCGCCAGCCTTAACTCTAAAATCTATCCCCATAGTGAAATGTGGAACATTTTATTTTCCATAAAAAATTATAGCAATATGGATTATTCTTCAAAAACATATTCTCACTCAAACTTCAGGTTGATGATGGAACAACTCATATGGAGACAATTCATATAAGGAATTGTTATCTATCATATTCAAGCAAGTGTTAGAACTAACCTAGAGTATGCTATTTTTTCATTTATTTGATTTCTACTTGTTATAAGTTTCTCAAGCCATAAAGGAAACTATAACAGAATAAGATGGCATGCATTGAGGGATATCCCACATATCATATATATTGGGGAGTTGGGAACTTGGGCTTGATTGGTAGTCTTGTTCAGATCAAGGAGTTTTTACTAGAGGGATATCATGTTCCACCTTCCATGGTGGAACACAAATTTTAGTCTTCGATGTATTAGGTCTTGGCGGCCAAAATGTTCCAATTATAAACTAACTTTAAGAATGAAATTCTAGTCCCTAGAAACTTGCTTTTATGTCATTACTTCTTTTTCAACTGTTAAAATCAACTCATTTTCAACCTTTATTCAAATTGTCTCTTTATGATTGACCTTGTAGGCACCATATGATGGTAATGGATTTTGTAACCAATATTACAAACCATAATCAATGAGTGATGTCCACAAACACATCATTTATACCTAATAAGTTCAATGAAACGACCGAATGTATTGTGTTTTATAATTCCATTATAACATATATATCGATTGTGCTAAAATCATGGATAGATAAACCCATGGTATTCAATCCAAATTACCATATATTAAAGTGAAGTAGAAAGATACATATAAGCTCAACATCACATGCTAATTACATGAGCATGGTCATCTGTTTCTCTAGTCTCATGTATCAATTGTCATGTGATATCAATGTTGTTATGAGGGAGAGAAAATTGCATTGACATCATTGATAAAGTCTGACATGAATCCTCATCATACACAACTACTGTATTGATGATAATATACTTTCAGGTCTCATTAATTTGTTTAACTATGTTATGATCATAATGTAAAATATATATAGAGTTTATGTCAACAAATTACTACACCCTTGTTATACTGAGAGTTGATTATGACAATCTCATAACTTTCCATGGATCACTCTCAAGGAAGGTCTATCTAGTACACTTTTTTCAATCAAAGCATGCTTCCCCCTTTTTCAAAATGGTCGGTAAGCACCACACCAAAGAATAAAACATTGAGTCGATCAATCTAGTTAAAGTATAGGATGAGGCATACTTTTTAGTTAAAGTACATGATGAGGCATACTTTTGAAAAAATGATTAGCAACAAAATAACTAATACCAAGTAAGAGTAAATAAAGAAGATGTGACCAATCAAGTCAACAACAAAACATTAGATCCATAGGAAGTTTAAGAACATATTCCTATAATATTAACCTAACATTGAGACTACATGCTAATGACTAAATATTAATATCTTCAAGGATATCAATGTATCTACTATGTATATTAGATAATGAAATCAATAAAAACCTGGCTTTACTTATCATTAGGCTGAATAGGATTGCCTGTAAAGTAGGGAATATCACAAGCATAATGTTTCTCATATGCTATATCCCAATAGAAATAGAAAATAAATTATGAAAGAATAGATGGTGGAGAAGACACTTTTCCATTCTTGTAATGCATAAAATATCAAAGTGAGGTACATCCCTTTATACTTAAGGATATAAATGGAGGCCAAACAATTTTCCAAAATTTTACATAAGCATATGTCATATGTTTTAGGAATATTTCTCTTCCAAAGCCACCTTACCCAATATTCCATGTTTTTTAGATTTGAATAATTTCCCATGCATCCTTCATCGTTATTGTATTTTTGTTACATCATAAGTTGGATTCATCACCATAAAAAGGTTTCTTAGTACCCAATTTTCCATAAACCAAGGCAATCTCAATATCTCACATAATAGGTATTTAGTTAGAAAATGGCCTCCCTCTAGAAAGGGGTCTCTCCAGAGAAATGCACTCATCCCACAGTCGATCTTTAACCTAGAATGGAATATGATTTTTTATTTAAGAGAAATAAATTAATTCCAAATCCATGAAGTATTCAGTCCAGGTTTAGTCAGCCATATAGAGTCACCTTTTATGTACTCTTCATGCACCCACTTTACCCACAATGATTTTTTTTAAATAATATCTAAAAACTAACCATCAAGATATGCTCACAAAATCATTCAAAATTATCAAGCCAAGGCCTCCTATTTTCATCTTACATATCTTCTCCTTTAAATATAGTGGAAGGTAGCATCCAATAAATGTAAAAAGTTTAGAGAGTGGATCTAACTACCTCTACCCTGCTTTCCATAGAGAGAATTTTTGCTTTCCAACCTTCAATTTTACCTTTATATTATCAACAAGAGGGTGACAATATTTTTTCATGAGCCTACCATAGATGAGAGGTATACCTATATACCTATCAAGATGAGTATTTTTTTAAGTTTACATGCTTCTTTGCCGACAACAACGTTCTTATCAAAGACAACTAAAATCTTCAAAGTAATCGCAAGAGGCCCTAAATTTCATGAAATGTACTTGATGATCTTTGAATGTCAATACAACAAAGAGAATTAGCTCCAGAAAAGATCACCAACACACTAAAAAACACAATATGATAAACATATTGACTCTTATTTGCCTTGATAGGAGTAATATCACCAATTTGCACTACTCTATTATTTATAGAAGTAAAGTCTTGCATGGAGACAACAAAAAGAATAGGCGTAATGAGATTCACTTGACAAAGCCCATTGGTAGGAGAAAAAGGATCTTACGATTCTCCATTGGCAAGAACATAATAACTAACATTGTTTAGAATAACTTAAATCTATTCACATTACATAGGAGGAAAATTCATCAATTTTTTCACAAATAACAGAAAGTTTCAATTTAGAGAAATATATGTCTTAGATTGGTAGGAGAAAAGGGATCAGATGGTTCTCCATTGGCAAGAACATAATAACTAACATTGTTTAGAATAACTTAAATCTATTCACATTAGAAAGGAGGAAAATCATTAATTCTATCACAAATAACAAAAAGTTTCAATTAAGAGAACTGTAAGTTTTACAAATATCAACTTGATGCACTTTTTGGATAAGAATTGGTCTTATCAAAGTCAATTAGTTAATTAATTATAGAGGAGAATGTCATACTTGATACTCTCACCATGCACAAAGTCACATTGGTTAACATCAATGATAAAAAGAAGAGTAACATTCAACATATTGACAAGAATATCAAAAATTAATTTAGTGGACAAAAATTATAGAGAGAAATAGGCTTCCATTCATTCAAAGTTTCAAACTACTAGCATCCTTTATCATCGAACATAAGGGTATTGATACTTCTATTCATTTCCTTGTGAAGTTTTCCTTTCACAAATAGGTCAAAAACTATTGTAGTTACTTGATTTCAATAGATGTTCAATGTGTTTTGAAAATCTATGCAATGAATATATCAGATTGAGGAAATTTATTGACATTGGAATTGTTAATCACATCATCTATTTCCTCTTTAGCACATACTAAAACAAGTAAATAATACAAGAGTCACTAAGAGAAGGTACAAACCAATCAAAACACCATTCCTTGTTACAACAAGTACCATTATTGAAAATATCAATATAACAAGAGGACATATGGTTCTTAATTGTAACAAGATCTGGACATTGAATTTCATTAATATCAACAAATCTGATGGAATTACTTTGTCTTCTAGTATTCAAAGAATTATTAAAGTATTTTTGTCACCTTGGGTAAGCCACTAAACTCTAGACCTTTGTCTAATAAAATCCTTTTCAATATCAAGACCATAAAGAGCCCCTTTCCTTTTTCTTGTAGACATGACACCATAATCTTCATCAATAAAGTGAAGGTTAGAATTTTCCATAACTTCTAGGGCTTCCACTTCCATTTTCTTGGATATAGAAAGAAAATTTCCATAACACTTCTTATTCCATTTAGCAAGACTTCTCCTAACATTTTCAATCTCTTCACCATCATGTGCATGGGATAACCATGGACATTGTTCTTCCAAGAAATGCTAACAACTCAAAGGATGTTAGAGTGAATAAATCAGGCATTACACGTGTGTTCAACCTATGGATTTGCATAAACGAAGCCCCTGATAGGGCCAACAAACTTGTTCTCACTCCCTCTCTTTTCACCTCCTCTTATACTACAGTCATGGTACAATGTCTCCATGAGAGAGGCTCTATCACAAGACTTGGAGGTCCACCCAGACCTTAGGGTGGATAATATAACAGATTGTGACAATTTTGAGGTCTTTTGGAGCTCTAGTGGAAACACCCCATGTCATGGCACACAACACCACCTTTTGGATGTGTGAGGTGATGGTTCAAGGTGGAAGAGAAAAGGTGGATCTCAAATCTTGCACTAAAAGCATGGTTCCAATGGGAGGATCTTCCAGGCTTCCAAAATGTTGTTCATTTTCTTAGTTAAATGTGGGGAGGTAAGGTATAAGGCTCTAGAATTACTTCTCTATTGTCAAAGCAAACAAGCTTGGTGGCCACTGTATAGTTTTTTTTGCATTCGATGG
Source organism: Alisma plantago-aquatica (assembly GCA_963693085.1). Lineage (NCBI taxonomy): Eukaryota > Viridiplantae > Streptophyta > Magnoliopsida > Alismatales > Alismataceae > Alisma > Alisma plantago-aquatica. The sequence goes on along the minus strand of OY856412.1, from coordinate 1,188,076,953 downwards.
TCAAAGAGGGATGTTCAGTTGTGCATGAGTGGGGTTATACCCCAATCCGGAGATCAAATAGGGACCTCAATTACAATCATACAACTCCATTTCAAACCTAAAAATCACAATGGAAAGGGCTCAATGATGGGAGAAAATCTCACAACCTACGCCGCATGGGGTCACCTCCTAGGAATCTATTACGTCATGTCCTTGTAGGGGTTAATATGGTTGTCAAAGGAGGTATCCAGGAGTCCTAAAAACACCTTATGGTAGTCTCAACCCCTTCCTTGTCTCCCACTATTAGCACATGTGGGTGATGAACAAGATGTTGTTGGATAGTGATCAAGGCTCCTGGTGACCCCCAACACATCCTAGGTCCAACTTAAGTACTAGTTACCATATGCTTTTACACAAATATAAAAAATCAACTAGGTCCATAATTATCAGATTCAATCAATTAGTCTTTTCCCTACAAAAATCCTCATAATATACATCTTTTGAATTGTTAATTCAATGAATTTTTTTCAAGGGTTCTTTGTTTATAAATTAATATCCATCATGATAAAATTTCAATTCAACAAGGTAAAGTTTCATTGCAAAACTAAAATCCTAATATAAAATGTATATAAGGCTGATATACATTATAAATACTCATCATTCTAGTAATGTATTTGTTCGTTCGAATAATATATTTCCCTAATTTATCAATTATTTTATCCAATCAAAGTGATATATCATTGGACTCTCAAATGCTTAAATCAACTAATATTTAATGCATAAATAAAATCCACACTATATATCTCACAATTACTTTTCGATAAACATTTTTCCTTATATAGTTGAAATGACCATGATACTCATTATTTTTCAACTATCCACTCTAAGGGTATCGAAAAGTACCTAGCAACATTTTGTTTACAAAATTCGTTGTATATGTAACCAAGGTCATTTGTGAAACTAATCCCGACAGTTCATGATCTTACATCTGCCTCATGTTAAAAAGGAATTTCACCCTAAAAATTTGAGCCATCTCAAGTAATGGTGATTGTAAGGTCATCATTTCCACTTTTTTTAGGACACCTTTCTAAGGTGCCACTGTCTGCATATATGGTCATGTGAATTCTTAAGAAACATACCTCATTTATATTGAGGCGGGTGCATCTCATAGGTCATTTGAATAGCTTTTGCTCATCATCCTTGTAAAATCAATGTTGCCTCACAAGATAATGAGTATAATGCAGAAGCTGCAACCCCTAAAAGTGAAGTCTAACCTAGTCACAGAATTGAATTTGTTTCTCTACCATACAATATTCCTTACAACAATATTTCATATGACAAATATTAGAATCACTGCTCAGGAAGCTGTTCTAGAGACCAGATTGCATTCATCCTTTATAGGGGTCTTGGACCCATCCCACATCTATATATCAAGGTTATATGAGAATTCCATATATAGCCTCTTCATACATGTAGTCTTCATTAGAACATTTACTATCATTATGAGGACCTTACCACCAATAAGGATCATGTCCCTTATTGAAGAGTAGTCTTTCCTTCTACACATGGATAATGAGTCTTGTGCCAATCATCACATCAAATCACATAGATTGACTTACTTAGGTCCTAAACAATAATATATTTTGAGTTTTGAATGGCATAGTAAAACTACCATCAAGTATATATCCACAAGGTCATATCACACATGCTTCACATCAATACAAATTTTCCAATCCTACAAGGGGTTTTACAAGTACTATATTGGGTTCTTATACCCCACCTTACAAATTTTTATACCTATATTATAAGTAACATTTTATTAGGTGATCCCATGTCACTATTGAGGATGGAACCAAAACTACTCTAAGTATGGTACCTTATCATTATTATTTGACATTTTTACCACCTAGTGATCATTTTTCCAGCTAGGTCCTACTTATGCATGTTGTTTTCATCACTTCAAATTTATAAGTTGTTGATGTTGTACATCTATTTTTTGTGATCATAAGATGAATGATACAAATTAGTGCCAACTCAAGATTTTGATTTCCATCTAATACAAAACTTATACCTATGAATTATGACTATCTCAATTATAGTACCTACAAAAATGTGAATTAAATATTATGTGGTATTCCAAATATATTTTTTATCCTGTTTTATGTGTAGAGATTGTGGAATAAAATACCGTTTTACAATATTGAAATTAGGCTTCATCCCAATTATTGAGTGACTTTTCATATACGAAATATGTTTCTAACTCAGAAGAGGTCTTTGTAATGGGAGTGCTTTTTCTTAAGGCCATTGAGTTGCATGCACACAACCACCCAAAGGGTTTCATATTTTCCCTTGTGAGTAACTAAGAATGAGTGTATCAAGCTCTATTCACTCTAGCTAGGAATTACCAGAGTAAAGTAACTATCTTTTTGTTTAATGGCCCAAAAGTATTCTTTAAGCTCCTATACTCAACATTTTAGTCAACTTATACAAGCCATTGATCTATAAATATGTCTATTCTTCGTATTTATTATGTATCCTTGGTACTAAGTCATTACTTAGGGTATGTAGGGGTGTCTAGGTACATAAGGAGTGATGTTCTTCTCAACCATGAAGACTCATATGCCTCTATTATTTCTCACTTGGCCCTAGTGTTGACTTAGGGATATACTCTAGATAGGGATACCCAAGAAAGCATGAATAAACTTCATTGTGTTGATATCATCATTCACACTCCATTTCCCAAAATAGAGGTCTTACCTTGTCATGAGTGTATATCACACAAACTTATCTTGAATAAAGTAATTGTACTATTTAGATGCACCATTGTAAAAATCATTTTAATGTATGCTATTTTATGTGGAGTATATATCTAATAATTCTGTAAATGAATCATTCATAGCTTTACATAAATATATGTTAAAATGTCTTATCAAATCATAGAAATTAAACATGGCTTTTGTTCTCTATACATATTATGACTATGTATCCTTAAGAGTTTACAAGACTAATTTAATACCTCCATACTCTTAGGTAACCATCATATCTTACCTTCTGGAATAGGTTTGTATAGGACCAATATATCATGATAAAAATTATGACTGAAGCAAGGTGTGTAAATGGATCTTCTGGGGAGTACTTATATGTATTATTGTCTCTATGCCTAGCTAGTACAAAGATAACTTGGTTCATACAATGCTAACATTTGTATGTGAACCACATACATGGGGGCACCATCATATGCTAACTTATATGCATTGAGCTAGAAATATATAATAAAAAACAATCTTCACTTATCAGTATTTCAACTTGGATCTAATAGGATTTCTCCCTTTATCGATATAGAGATATTATCTAGGCATAAATCATATAGACATATGTTACTCTATCATAACAAATATCACAAGGTTGTCAAAAAAAATTCATGCATACATCAAGTTATTATGAGGAACATCATTTTTATAGTATGTACCTTCATTTCGGGTTCAATACAAACTTAAGGAAAGTTTTGTTGAATGCTATCCTTCTCAAATTGAAGAAATCTAGTTAATCATATAACCATGATCTAGTGTGGGGACATCCATAATCCTGGTAGTTTGGAATTCTCTATCCTTACCACTTCCTTTCATCCTCATTTTCCTTATGGGGATTATCCAAATCTTGGTTGTCCATGACAAATGTTAGTCTTTCTATGCTTCTCCTTCCATTAACAAACCCAACATGGCTAATCACCATTCCTTTTGTAACCCTAAGGTACATCCCCACTATAGTGTAAAACCATTAGCCTCTTCGCAAAATGTGAGGCCTATTTGTTAGAATGAGGGGATGAAGAGTCTTATAAAGATGTATTATGAAATTATTTTTCCTTTTTAGGGTATAATTAAACCTTTCTAGAAGTCAAAACTCTTGGATACATCTCCTTGGATAGGCTCATTAACTAGTTTTGTTTCATTTCTATATAAGTAGGGTATATATACATATATAAGTGAGTATGGCCTTTAATCTACCAAGAATAGATTAGGATGGATTTTCTTTTCAGAATAGCCATTTTATAACCCTAGTCTAGGTATTCTGTATATCATATAGATGGAACATATTATTCACTTCTTCTTGAATATGCCATGGACTTAAGTAGATTTTTTTCTTTTATTATTAGGATATATGAAAGGTTTTAGGCTATGGTTGAACAAATCCAAGGATATTGGGTCCCTTCTAAGGACTCTCTATGTGACTTATTTCTAACTCCACTAAGTGTGAGGCTTTTAACATATTCTAGCATCCTCTTGAAATGATCTTTGTATTTTCCAAGGAGTGGATTTTTTACAAAGTGTTAATGATCGACTTAATTCGAGTAATTTATCTCTTTCCTTGATCTTACTTAGGTCTAGTGATCCTTGACTGAATACTTTGTCAATCCCTAGGTTCCTAAATATTTTTAGGGTTTTTGCACATATGGTGCATGATGTGATCAAACACATATGTATATATATTTATCAAACTTTTTTTAAAAAAATAATCTTATATTTTTAGAGTTTAGTTGGTGATATAGTGAACTCAATTTATGAAGGATGCGTTAGATCTAATTTTGCTGAAATCCTAATTTACAACAGAAAATAAGTAAACTCAATGGTTTAGAAATAGGTCCTCAATGGTTTTATAAAGCAAGGAGATGAGAAGGAAAAAATTTAGACGATGAAACCTAAAATGTAATTCACTTTAGGGAATCCTTAAGATTTATATTGGTAGAGTTCACAATGTGAATGAGTCCTTGTATACCAACTATTATTATGGAGGAAAGTTCTTAAACCCCTTGGTTGTGACCAACCCTAGACACCATAACCTTTCATAAAAGAATATGAATGTACTTATGGATATACATATTTTAGAATTAATAGACACTAAAGGTTATTTTGGAAGATCTTGTCTCTAATACCAATTGTAACAATCCTCGCTCCACTAATCCCCATAAAATGAGGGAAATTGAGCAAGGGTGTTAATTGTACTTTCAAGGACTAGAAACTTCATCAAGTTACCAATAATAACTACCATTCTGGTAAAAACAAGTTTTGACACTAGATTGAAAATATATTCTTGTGAAGGAGTTACTTCATACTTGAGGACCAAAAGAGTTACTTCATACTTTTGAACAAAGGGAAACCTAAAGAGTTCATAAATGGAAATAAATATATTATTCCTACATTGATCTCCAATTACACTTTATCACTCATCTTTATGTATTTTTCATGGGGCTTCTGCTTTCAACCTAAAAAATCTAAAAATTTAGGCATCAACATTTGGTATGCACGTGAGGAAAAATCATAATATATGCAACAAAATGTACTGTTAAACGTATCAATATTTTCCCAAATCTTAAAAGACATATTTTAATTCAGTCAACCCAGAATCAAAACCCTACTTGGTGAATCCATACCTTAAGATATCCTATCTAACATAAATCACAAATCAACATAAAATACATATTTCCTATTCCCTTTTCCAAGTTATTCATGTTCCAAACTTTTATATGGTTAGAGCATATTTCTTCACATGAATGGGAATGGGTTCCTCCACAAAATCCTTGTAGGATCGACTAGGGTTATTTAGCATACTATATGTACAAGATACTGACCGACCTAGATCACATGTCCAAAAAGGAGCGGATCTAGAGTAGTCAAACTCTGAAATTTATAGCCTGACACTTAGCCCCTTCCAATGTAGTAATCGGGTTCAATCCATAGGGACAATAGTGATAGGTGCTAATAATGTAGAACCTTGGCTCAGTTACACCAACTAAAAAGAGAGATAAGTTTTGTGTTCCTTACGGAACAATGTTACTTCAACAAATAACGTAAAAAAAAGAAGTAAAACAAAGTACGAGAGCAACAAAAGAACAAGAACAAACAAAGAGTGATGAAACAAGTATGGAAGGGAACTTGGGTCACACTTCACCAACTAAGATCTCTCACCAACACGCAATACTCACACCCATAGTATACCCTTAGCATGATTACAAGCAATCATCATATATGTCTATTCCCTCCTCTCTCGAACATAGCATATATTAAGATTATAAGGTTCTCTCTCTCTATCTCTCTCTCTCACTCTCTCTCTCTCTCAATGGCAAACAAACAATAAAAAAATTAACCATATGATCTTTAGCTTAAGCATTCCAATATTCTCATGTATTCATGCAATTGCATAACACTTAGATAATATTAGTACTACTTTTTTTAGGTATCAACCATCAAACATCACAAGATGGTAGCTAGTCATGCAAGTGGATAAATAAGAACAAGTATACAGAGATAACCATTTCTAGGATCATATATATATATATATATATTCAAATAAATTTAAATACTTAAATGATGGGAGAGCCTTAGTGGATACTCCCAACTCAAGCAAGATGTTTAGCCACAAATGGTAATGATCAACATTACAGATTTACAAGTATAGTGAGACATGAGAGAGAATGAAGGAATGGAATGAAGTAGATGAGGTAGATGAACCAATCTAGAGGGGGAGAAGGGGGATACACCAACTATGACCACAAATGACCACAACTGGTGTATGTATTCCTCATATGTGGTGATCTTCATTATTCTCCAAAGTGTCAGAACTTCAGACACCACTTAGCTTTTATCTTTATCTATCACCTAGATGTGTACCCTGTGTAAAATAGAAAAAGGGAGTGAGTTTAGGTAGCTACATCAGAACGTCTTAAGGCAATTAAAACTATCAAGACAAAACATAGTAGAGATGATCAAATAAGGATAAAATAAGCACTCAAATATCTAACAAATTCGGTGTTATCAACTCCACCAAACTGAGTGTCTAGCCCATCATCGGTCTAATGAGTAGAATCCAAGCATTGAATAACTTCAGAGGGCTTTATTTGATTAATGTTTTTGGTAGTATGAAGAATATCATTACAGTGGCCTTAAATCAAAACATATGTATCGTGACTAGGTTTTGTCAAAGACAAGACTCTTTTTCTCAGACTCGAAGTTGCGGTACTCATTTTACCTACTATGACCTTATAAGGAAGAATTTTTCCTTCTTGATACATTAATGACTCTTTTCCAAGCTATACACGCACAAAGTTCCAGCTGAGGCAACTTTCACACCTAACTTTTATTTTTTATGATACCCTATCTATTGTGCAGGGGTAGGTTGAAGCTGTTGTGTCTCCTACTTTTCTCAGGTTTTCTCAACCATTTTCTCTATTGTACCAATAATGTTACCCGATTGGGTCCTGATGTAATGTTAGGTGGTTGTATGAGGTCCCCTTAGGGAGGTCGATGTGTAAAATTTTGGTTTCTATACCCCACTATCGGGCACGACATAACTACATTCTTGAGTGTAGCAATAAACTGATTGGGTGAAGTCCTTCCGCATATTCTCGGGCATGTCTCTCATATTTTTATTCATTCAACTTTTATTCTTGATTACCAATGTTTTGGGAGGGGTATAGGAATTCAAGGACTTTTTGGGCCGTCAAGCTTACTTAGATCCCAAAGTGGGGATTTTAGAACTAGAAAGGGTAGTTCTTTTCTCCTTGTCGGGATTGCTTTCCTACTTGTACTTAGAGTCAAGGTGGTGGAACATGAGTGTGTTAGAGTGAGTCTTCCTTGCCTTGAGAGTTTATAATGGGGTAACAGACATCTCCTTGCATTTTGCTTTATTTTGAGGTAAGGCCTTATGTTAAAACATTATCACATTCAACTTTTTAGGTAGATTAAGTAGCCCAAATCCATCATTCTTGAAATAGTTACACTAGGATTTAGCCTAAAGACAAGTAAGTCTAAGAATAGGAGTCATAACTACATCCAAAAAAATTGGATCCCAAAATTTTAACTATTTTTTATAATTTCCCTCACAAGGGTGGGGATAAATTCAAGAAAAATGTTTGAGGTGAAAATTCTCTATGATAAAGGCAGTTTCTATCTATATGTTTTAACTATTTTTGAGATAATAGTATTACATGATAGATGTCTAGAGAATGACAAAACTCAATGATGTATATCTTCAAGTACGTGACTTGAACAATGAGATCAAACAGATGTTAAGAGTATTTACATTCTCAGTAATGTCCCTAGTCAGTTGTTATTGTCAAAATAACCATAGACATCAATAACATAAAATACTAGAGTGTGTGTTGGTTGATGATAGAATCTCATTAGTCATGATATATGATATCAAACCAAGTACACAGATACATGTTACAAAACAGTGTATCAGACATGCCCACCATAAGAGTGATGCATGGAAACCACACTTGGTTAGTCAGGATCATCTCTTATAGTATTGATAGTGATTGTGGTTCTTAGACCTGAAATCATTGCACTCATCACATGTGGTTGGGTACACTTTGACTTCATCAAACACAGTCATGAAACATGAGCTGTTATAACAATGATGATTGGGTGACTTTGACACACGGGGACTTGACTATGAGTGATAGATATGGAATTTGTCCCTCCTAAGGGAGTGTGATATCATGACCACTTGATAAGCGAGACTGATAAATACATGGCCATGTACATGTGAGTCAATATATGATATTGATCTTGCATATATCTCAGACAGTCTGCTCCGGTTCAAGAAACATGGATTGAATATGTGTAGAGGATGACAAGTCCATGCCTCAAGGTCAATCTGGATATCAGTGACAAAGGAACTTTACATTCACTATAACACCAATAACTGATTGTAGGTTGAAAGGTGTTCTCCAACTTTCCTATTCACTTGGATAGCACTGATGCACAACTATGCACCACTCTTTGCTTGTAAAGTCATAAATTAGTTATGGACATTCATTGTCAACGTGAAATGAGACCTATAGGGTCGCACACGTAGGATTAACCTGGAAGAGGATTTTATCCATGAATGATGTTTATATTGGTTACTAAAGTGTTTGCGTACTCAGTTAAACATTCAATCAATAGACTTGGCTCAAAATCATAAAGTTCAAGTGTTGAACCAACTAATTAGAGCATCAGATTTATTGAGAATTGCATTGACTGAGTTCTGCACAAACTGGATCACCAACCGACCGGTTCACTGGGTGAACCGATCGGCTCATGGTCAGTGAGATGACCGGTTCACACTAGTGAACCGATCAATTCACTTGGACCAAACGAGCAAGTGTTGGGTTTCCAAATTCATGAGAAAAGATCCTCCTTTCACTTGTTCAATTTGATTGGGACAAGAATTAATCTTTGCATTAATTATAAATGAATAAGGAAAGTCAATTGTAGGCAAGTCTAGGAAGTGAAATGATCGATTAACTGGGTGAACCGATCGGCTCACCTTCCCAAATGACAAGTTTGTGGAAAATCCAGACCCTTCTACTCTCGCACAGACTGGGAATCCTGACCCTTCCCTCTACTATAAATAGAGGGTTACAGGGGGTTTCTTAGAAAACACAACTCAGAACATCATTTGGTGTATGAAGTTTTTGTCCTCTCTAGTTTTGGTGACTGAGATAGCCCAAGCAAGTTCTATCCATTCAGAGAGGAAGAGGGAGAGAAAGACAACTATAGAAAAGTGACTAGTGGTGGGAGAGTGTGTCGATGACTAGTATGCCAACAAAAGGGGACAACTACTTCTAGTCTGTCCATCAGGATGACTAGAGTTCTCGGTGGTCTGTGTGGACTATCTATAGAGGTGGGAGATTTATGCCACTCAGCAGGATGACCGTCAACCATAGTCCAGGTCAAGACCAGGAGCTGTACAAACACCGTCAAAGACTAGGTGGTTGAATACTGCACTAGTTGTTAGGTATTGTCACTGAGCAAGCCTCGGGACCTGGTATATCTCACTAAAACATCTTTCCTATTCCATAGTTTTTTATGTGATCTGATGGTTATGGGTTTGTGGTTAGATAAAAATTTTGTTTCCTCTGTCTATTCTGTCCCACAAAACCCAACAGTGGTATCAGAGCCATGCCAACATACAATGTTTTAGGATTAACTGATATGATCAGATTTTAGTTTTTCTCCATTTATTTATTGCATGTGATGCAAATACTTTAACTGGCTAATGTGCATATCTAATTAAACACCACAAATCCCTATATACATATATGATATGGTATGTATATGCAATTGATAAATGGTTTTGATGGTGGATGTGTAGCGTGGTTATGGCGTGTAAACCCCTATGTGTGTTCTTGGTTGGTTGTGTTTGTTTGTATCTCAGTCTGTGTACTGAGTCCTTTCTTCTATTCCATATGTAACTCGAGATAACTCGACCCTTCTCTTCTTCCTTTTCTCCCCCCGAATGTAACTCAGGGTTTCCCAAAGAAATATGTAAAAGTAGGATAGTTTCATTTCCTATTATGTCGAAGAACGATGGGCACCTAGATGAGCAATTAAGGGACCGATAAGACCGGATGATGGTGTGAGATGAGCAGTTGATGGCCTAATGAGGAGCACGGAGACCCAACAAACTGACTGTCTGGAGGTGGTAGACGATCGGTTGGTGACAACTAACCGACCATCCAGGAAGTGAGCTGATCAATCATAGGATGAGTTGATCAACCCGAAATGGCCCAAGCATGTATCTTCATCAACAACAGGTTGCTACATGTGATGTAGACCTAGATGACCATAATTCCTTGTGGCTCAAGGAATTAAAAATAGGATGGCCATAATCATTGCTTTATTGCTTCACATGTTTTTTTGTGGGATATATCATATATATGATACATACTATATATGTGGTGATTGGATATGTATATGTATATAAATACCAAACCCCTCAATATAATATTAAGTCTTAGATGCTTTCCATAAGCAGCACACATAAAAACCTTGATCGACAAGCATGGGCATCCCAAGGGTGGTGTGTTGTCTATCTCATGGAAGTGTGATGCTAGTTGTGTGGGCCCACCAAGTGGGGTGCACTCCTATCGTGTTGGATTTTGGGGCAGGCTTAACTAAATGGTCTTAATGAGATTAAGCACTTAGAGGCATGTAGATGACTATGATAAAGAGTTGTGTATATCATATATCCTAGAATTGCATATGATGCAATTGGTAAAAGTTACCTACCTTAATAATTGATTATGGACGATGGCGTTGGTCGGGTAATTACTCAATTGTTTTGGATCTTGATTCACTAGAAGATTATACGCTGCAATCTTCCAAATTGATGGTGAGGGCTATCAGTTTGAACATAATAGTGGGAGCGATATTAATTAAAGGCCTAATTAAATATGGTCAACTTTATTCAAATCAAATTAAATCAAAAGGAGTTTTGACAAAATGCAAATGTTTTCTCTTATAGAATCAAATGGCAAAGAAATCATCGTTGAAATCAGGCAATTTAATTGAGATAAATTTCCATAACTGGTTTAGGACTATGAGAAGTGTTATGCATATTCCTACGATACCAGTGGTTGTAGAATTCACTCTATGAACGCCTTAGGCGTTGTTTGAATGTAAACTGACAGAGGGAGATCTAGCTAGACCCAATGTGCTCAATATGATTGGGCATATAGAACGTCTAGAGAAACTGGGATTTCCTTTGGGTCAAGAGTTGGCCACATATATGATTTTGCAATCTTTGCCTAAATCATATAGCATGTTTATCAAGTATTACTACTTGTGTAATATGGTTAAACCGCTGTCAGAGCTGCTTGAAATTTGACAAATGTTGAAGCATAGATGAAGAAGGATAGTTCCATGATAGTGATCATTGGAATGGAGTCCAAGGATACATGCAAGGCAGAGAAGCGTTCTCCCGCCAAGTTGAAGTCCAAGTCTTCTGCACTCAAAATATGGAGAGGATTAAGGGAATCAAGGAAGATGAAGTAAGAGATAGGGATCTCTACTTCCATTGTATATGTAATTGAGATTAACTTTACTACTTCTTCATAATGGGTACTTGATTACGGATCTGGATCACACATTTGTTCAAATGTGAAAGATCTAAAAAGAAGTAGGCCTTTAGTGATTGGCGAGGTTGAACTATGTGTTACTAATGGAGTAAGAGTTGTTTCCAGTGCAGTAGGAACCTATGAGTTATCTCTACAAAGTGGGATGATAATAGAGTTATAGAACTACTGTTATGTACCTGCCATTAATAGGAATATCATTTCTGTATCTTGTTTGGATAAGGATGGATTTGAATTTCTTATTAAGAATGGAAAATGTTCCATTTCTAAAGATGGGATCTTTTATGGCAGTGCTTTGATGTCTTATGGTTGACATTTGACAGATCCATAGACAAGTGTATACAATGTAAACACCAAAAGACAAAAACTCAATGAATCAAACAAAACATACCCTTGTCATTGTCGTCTACGGCACATAAATGAGAATTGCATATCTAGACTCCATAAATATGGTTATCTGGACTCTTTTGATCTTGAATCAATAGAGACATGTGAATCTTGTTTATTGGGTAAGATGACCAAGGCTCCCTTTTCAAGAAAAGGTGAGAGAGCGAGTTATATATTAGGAATGATACATACTGATGTATGTGGGACTTTTAGAATAAATGCTAGAGGTGGGTATTAGTATTTCATTACCTTTACTGGTGACTTTAGTAGGTATGACTATGTTTACTTGATGAAACATAAATAAGAAACCCTTGAAAGGTTCAAGGATTTCATGAATGAAGTACAGAACCAACTTGGCAAAAGTATTAAGGCACTTTGATCCGATCAAGGTGGAGAATACTAAAGCCAAGAGTTTGAGGACCTTCTAATAGCCCATTGTATTATATCACAATGGACTACACCTGGAATACCACAACACAATGGTGTGTCAGAAAGAAGGAATCACACATTACTAGACATGGTGTGATCTATGATGAGTTTTGCCGATCTTCCAACTCCCTTCTGGGGTTATTCTCTCAAAACTGTTGTGTTTACACTTAACCGCATACTATCTAAATTGGTTCAAAAGACACCATATGAGATATGGTATGGGAAGTGCCCCAATGTGTCTTTTATGAAGATTTGGAATTGTGAAGCTTATGTTAGGAAAATAATTTTTGAAAAGCTTGGACCCAAATAAGATAAATGTTATTTTGTTGGATACCCTTTGGAGACCAAAAGATATTATTTTTATTCTCAATCTGACAACAAAGTGTTTGTTGCTAGAGATGTTGTATTCCTAGAAAAGGAATTTATCTCCAAAGGTAACAGTGGGATAAAAGTGGAGCTCGAAGAGGTTTGAGACCAACAAGAAAACATTGAACCAATAGATGTATAAGAAGAACATAGAGAATCATAAGTTGTTGTGGAATCTCAAATTCCGTAGGTAACATAGGAATCTTGTAGATCTGGTACGACACTCATTGAGCTTGAAAGATTTGGATATCTTGCGACTCAAGAAGGCGGTGAGTTGGTCATAAATGATGAGCCAACTACCTATCTAGAAGCTACGTAGGGACCAGATTATGAGAAATGGCTTGAGTCCATGAGATCTGAGATGGAATCCATGTATACCAATAAGGTATGGACCTTTATGGATCCACCTTAAGGGGGTAACACCCATAGGGTGCAAGTGGGTCTTCAAGAAGAAGATAGACATGGATGACAATGTGCAAACTTATAATGGAAGATTGGTTACAAAGGGTTTCAGACAAGTTCAAGGTGTTGACTATGACGAAACCTTTTCTCTAGTTGCCATGATTAAGTCCATCAAGATCTTGCTTGCTATTGTATCCTACTATGACTATGAGATTTGGAAAATGGATGTTAAAACCGCATTCGTTAATAGGAATCTTGTTGAGGATGTGTACATGAATTAACATGAAGGTTTTATAAATCTAAAGGATGCAAATAATGTCTATAAGCTATAAAGGTCAATCTATGGATTGAAGAAAGCATATCGGAGCTAGAATCTTTATTTTGACAAAGCATTCAAAAAGTTTGGCTTTAGTCAAAATGAAGATGAACCTTGTATGTACAAGAAGGTTAGTGGGAGCATGACTACATTCCTCATATTGTATGTAGATGACATACTGTTGATGGGTAATGACATCCCTGCTTTATAAAAGTTAAAGGCATGGCTTGGAAATACATTTTCAATGAAAGACTTAGGAGAAGCATCCAATATCTTAGTAATCAAGATCTATAGAGATAGATCTAGAAAGCTTCTTGGACTAAGTCAAAGAACATACATTGACAAAGTGTTAAAGAGGTTTCGCATCGAGAACTCAAAGAGAGGAAACATACCCATGAGGCATGGATTTCCCGTCTCTAGAGCTCAATGTCCAAATTCTAGTGAAGATAGGGAATGCATGAATGGTATTCCATATGCATCAAAAATTGAATCCATTATGTACACAATGTTGTGCACACGTCCCGATGTCTTGTATGCGCTCATCATGATGAGAAGATACCAGTCAGATCTCAGAGATGCTCATTGGACAGTCGTGAAGAACATCCTAAAGTACTTGAGAAGGACTAAGGATCAGTTCCTTGTCTACGGCGGTGAGGAAGAGTTGATCGTAAAGGGTTACAATGATGTAAGCTTCCAAGCCGATAAACATGATTATAGATTGGAATCAGGATTTGTGTTTTACCTCAACAACGAAGTTGTGAGCTAGAAGAGTTCCAAGAAAGAGATAGTTGTGGATTCTACGAAAGAGGCCGAGTATATTGCTACATCCCATGCGGCAAAGGAGGTTGTGTGGATCAAGAAGTTCATCTATGAACTTGGGGTGGTTCCTAGCATCTGTGATGCAATTGAGCTTTATTATGAAAACAATGGAGCTATTGCACAAGCTAAAGAACCCAGATCACATCAGCGGTCCAAGAACATACAACAACACTTCCATCTCATACGAGAGATCATACAACGAGGAGATGTAAGGATTTGTAGAGTACCAACTGAAGACAATATTGTTGATCCCTTGACTAAGGCACTTTCATAGCAGAAGCATGATGGTCATGCTAGATCACAAGGACTGAGGTTCATGGGTGATTGGATCTAAGTGCAAGTGGGAGTCTATTGGTATGTATGCCCATAGATCCAGTCATATGATGATTGTAATGGCATACTTTGTAAATGATTTGAAATATTAATAAAAGCAATTTCTATCTATATGTTTTAACTATTTTTGAGATAATAGTATTACATGATAGATGTTTAGAGAATGACAAAACTAAATGAAGTATGTCTTCAAGTACATGACTTGAAAAATGAGATCATACATATGTTAAGAGTATGTACATTCTCACTAATGTCCCTAGTCAGTTGTTATTGTGGAAATAACCATATACATCAATAACACAAAAGACTAGAGTGTGTGTTGGTTGATGATAGAATCTCATTAGTCATGATATATGATATCAAACCAAGAACATAGATACATGTTAGAGAATAGTGTATCAGACAGATCCACCATAAGAGTGATTCATGGAAACCACACTTGGTTAGTCAAGATCATCTCTTATAGTATTGATGGTGACTATGGTTCTTAGACCTAAAATCCCTGCACTCATCCCATGTGGTTGGGTACACTTTGATATCATCGAATGCAGTCTTGAAACATGGGTTGTTATAACGGTGATGATTGGGTGACTTTGACACATGGGGACTTGACTGTGAGTGATAGATATGGAATTTGTCCCTCCTAAGGGAGTGTGATATCCTGGCTACTTGATAAGGGAGATTGAGAAATACATGGCCATGTACATGTGAGTCAATATATGATATTGAGCTTTCATATATCTCAGACAGTATGTTCTGGTTCAAGAAACATGGATTGAACATTTGTAAAGGATGACAAGTCCATGCCTCAAGTTAAATCTAGATATCAGCGACAAAGGAACTATACATTCATTGTAACACCAATAACTGATTGTAGGTTGAAAGTTGTTCTCCAACTTTCTTGTTCACTTGGGTAGCACTGATGTGTGACTAGGCATTACTCTTTGCTTGTGAAGTCATAAGTTAGTTATGGACATTCACTTCCAATGTGAAATGGGACCTATAGGGTCACACACGTAGGATTAACCTTGAAGAGAAGTTTATCCATAAATGATGTTTAGATTGATTATTAAAGTATTTAGGTACTCAATTAAATATTTAATCAATAGACTTGACTCAAAATCATCAAGTTCAAGTGTTGAACCAATTGATTAGAGTGTTAGATTCATTGAGAACTGCATTGATTGAGTTCTGCACAAATTGGATCACCAACCGATCGGTTCACTGGGTGAACCGATCAACTCATGGTTAGTGAGATGAGTGGTTCACATTGGCGAACTGATCGGTTCACTTGGACCAAACAAACAAGTGTTGGTTTTCCTGATTCGTGAGAAAAGATCCTTGTTTCACTTGTTCAATTCGATTGGGACACGAATTAATCCTTACATTAATTAGAAACGAATAAGGAAATTCAATTGTAGGCAAGTATGGGAAGTGAAACGACCGATTGATTGGGTGAACTGATTGGATTACCTGCCCAAATGACCATTCCAGTTATGAATAGATCGGTTTGCCTACTGCAGCACACTCAGTTCGTGGAAAATCTAGACCCTTCTATTCCCACATAGACTGGGAACCCTAACCCTTCCCTCTACTATAAGTAGAGGGGTACATGGGGCTTCTCAGAATTCACAAATCAGAACATCAATTGCTTTGTAAAGTTGTTGTCCTCTCTAGTTTTGGTAATCGAGAGAGCCTAAGCAAGTTCTACCCGTCTAGGGAGGAACAATGAGGGAAAGACAACTGCAAAAAAGCGACTGGTGGTCGGAGAGTGTGTCAGTGACTAGTACGCTGATAGAAGGGAACAACTCATTCTAGTCTGTCCATCAGGACGACTAGAGTTCCCGGTGGTCCATGTAGACTATCTACAGAGGCGGGAGATTTCTACCACTTAGGAGGACAACCATCAACCACAATCCAGGTCAAGACCAAGAGCTTCATTGATGTCATCAAAGACTAGGTGGTTGAAGACCACACTAGTTGCGAGGTATTGTCGATGAGCAAGCCTCGGGACCAGGTATATCTCACTAAACCATCTTTCCTATTGTGTAGTTGTTGATGTGATATTATGTTTATGGGTTTGTGGTTAGATAAAACTTTTGTTTCCGCTGCCTGTTCTGTCCCACAAAACCCAACAATATTCTCTTCACTTGCTTTCTCTTTGAGGTTTCCCCTTTATCGAACTTATTATTCTACCTGCCATGTGGCGTTCCACTTTTCTTCCCAGTTGGCTTCAATGTGGTCTTTCCATAAGGTTTTCAACTACTCCTTCCACGAATGCTTTTTAGGTAGAGGTACACTTGTATGTAGTCTATGAGGTATCACATCATGGGACATTATTGGGTTGCTGAAGAATCAATGGTCATAGATGACCTCCATAGTGTACACACCACATAATCTATGCAAGCCTTCATAGAATAGATATTGAAAGGGCATGCCTTGATTGACTGCATTGATCACACACAACACAATGAAAGCACAGTCTCTCGACCCCATTTCTTGTTGTGGGGCCTTTGTGTTGATAGTGAAATTTTTCTAATACGAGCTATGACAGGATCCTTCCTTATGGATAGCACGTGGGAGATGAATTGGTACTTTCAGAATGTCTCATGCCTCCTTATTCTTGAATATCAAAGATGTGTTGGGTAGCTCGACACTAGAATTCTTATAGATGGTAATGTGCTGGTCGTAGAGATTTATGACTATCAATGCCTAGTGCTTGACAGTTCTGACAAGTAAAGTGACAATTTGGGTTTCTGCCCTTATAACAACATGTTGTAGCTCTTTGACATAATCTAAAACATATATCTATTCATACAACCTCCTTTCTAGGGTGGTTGTGATGTTGAAAATGAGTTGCACCTTGTCAGCATGAAGGAATTCCCTTAGTGATGTTGCACATAACACCTTGAACAAATATTTGTGTACCCATTCTCTTGCTAGAAACATTCCTTAGAAATGTTCTCTTGTCAACATTCTTCCCCAATTCTTATATAGAATATATATCCCAGGCACATTGTCATCTAAGATATCCACAAGGATGTGAACATCTCTACAAGAAATGTGGGACACAGATGACATGTCCATTCTAGTCATCTTGGGGGTAGTGGTGGAGGCATTGATCCTTTTTGTTTTGCCTATGGTTGTGGCCTTTGTTCCCTTGGTGATACACCTATGAAGAAAGAGGTAAGGCCACCTTCATTTTCATTTGATGCCCCCTCTCCTACTTATGTTGTTGTTTTTTGTGGATTTAATGATGGAATTTCTGGTGAAGGTGGTATTATTGTTGTGGATACAACGTCTTTGGGTGGCATCGATTCTTCTGTCTTCTCGAGCATCACTACATCTAACATTGTAAGGGTAGCTTCGATCTGGCCATCGTACACTACATCATTTTGGTTGTTGTGTTCAAGGTCTTGCAAGTAGATGGGGTAGATGACTATGTTGATATTCATCACATCCATATATCTTGTCAGCGCCTTGTTATCATAAGATATGGCCTTTTAGGCATTTGCTTCCTCCTACCTGATGGCGTCTCCTACAGATTGGTCCTCCAGGAGTGGGTTATTCTTAGTAGGAGAAGAGTTTAGATCAGACTATTGTGCCATGGCATGGACGTTGGCTACAAATTCCTCTTAAGGTTGTGGTTCCACCTCTTCCCAGACTGGATCCTCCATGGGCACTTGAGGCGTGCTTGCAACTTCTTCTTCTTTATATTCATCTTGGTTCAAAGGGATCGAAGATGCATGTGATGGTGATGGGTTAGCAATCTTCCATGACCTTCTTCTAGATCATTGCTCCTCCATGAGCCACTTTTCCTCCTTTATCTCCTTAAGACATGCCTCATGACGTCTACACATAGCGTCCATGTCATTCTACATGACGTCTCTCTCCTTCATGAGATCTGCCATCTCCTCAACCATTTCTTGTATTCTTTGCATCAGTGCACATTGGGTGAGGAGGACTTCTTGCATGAACTAAAGAAGTTTTACAGTCCTTTTGGCTATGTGTTCTACCTGGGTCGTTACAGTTTCCCGGCTAGAAGAAATAAATAGTGCATATGCATATGAGTTGTGCACTTGCTCACAAATAGCGTGGAATCAACACCCTAACTCTTCATCAATGCTCGATCGTCACTACTATTCCTATGAGGTTCTCGATGTTATGGCTGGTGCCTCAGTAGCTATTAGTGGTTCCACCTTCCTTATATCTTTTTGAGGTGGAGATGGTTGCTCTGGCTCCACTAGTTGACCTATTGGTTCCTCCTCTGGCTATACTAGCGGTGTATGGTCCTTTTGTATCTTCTCAACCTCTTTTTCCTTCGCATGTAAATTTTCTGAAGGCTTTGGTTAGTCATTTGTCCTTACAATAGGTACTTTTGGCATTGTTTTGTCTACTAGTGGGGAGGGTGGGTTGATGGGGTCAACATCAAATCTTCATCATGAAAATAAACTTGTTCTATTGAAATTGGTTGTTTTGTCTCTTGTGCCACACTTGGTTGTGGTTGAGTCAGTTGGGGAGATGATACTGGTGTCTTGGAAACAACCTTGCAGACCTTGATTGATATTTTCTTCCTCTTTTATGGCCTTGTTGGTTTCGTTGCTTGTTCTGGTTATTCTTCTTATAGGATGATGGCAGGCAAGGGTGGGTCTATAGCTCTCTTGATAGCATTAGCATTCATCTTATCAATTGTGTCTATGGTTGGCCTTGGCTTACTAGAGTCAAAATATGCCATTTCGGGGAGGGGGAGTAGCAGGTTAGATTTAGCCTACTGATAGTAAGAAAATGTGTCCTTCTGTACAAGTATTCCATCAATCACCAGGTATTTGTAGTCTATCGTGGTGTATCCTTCAGTCACCTCATACCATCCCAATTCCTCCAAGTCCATGAAGTAGATTGCAATAAGCGTGATTTGGCTTACCATGCAGTAGTGCTTCATCTTTTTTTTTCTTGGTATGTAGCTGTGGATAGTTTGTCAATGAGAAACCTTTCAAAGTTTAAGGGGCTTTTCTCCAACATGGACAAGATCAGGAAAAGGTCCTCTTTAGATAGCTTCCCATTTCATACCATGCAAACACTGTGTTAGCAATAATTTTCTAAATGACCATGATTAAACAAGAGGCTATCTTGGCCGCTTTGGATTTTCCTGAGATGTGCTTGTATTCTCCAATCAGCCTTTCCCATGCCTTGTAGCTACTGAATCCAATTGTGTCTTTATCACTTCTTTCTTCCATGTAGGCCTTATCTTTATTTCATGTATCAGTAAATATCTCATTCAAGATGTTTTCCATTACATAGTAGTCTTTGCCTCCCATCTATACTTGTAGCCTGTACTCCCCTCCAACCTCTTCTTTTTCTTTATCTTTGACATGTATCTTTATAAGTGAAGACATGAACTCGATTGGATGAGATCTGTATAAGAATGTTAGGCCACCATGCATAGGACATACAAGTTTGCTCCTCTCAAGAATTCCATGACTCATTTGTAAAGCCATGACTTTCTAAAGTCCTGTCTATTCATATATATCATTGATTTGAATGTCTTTGTTCTCATGAACATGTCATACTTAACCTAGTGTTCCTGGTCCCTAGATTTGAACACCACCCCGTGCTCCTCAATTGTCGACTCTTGATTCTTGCTTGGATCAACATATTATGGCATCTTTCTCGCTGATGAGTCGACTAGGATACTCATCTTCCCTACTCCTATGGTTTGTGGCCTTACTTTCTCTTCCACCTTCCTCTTCTTAGTTGTTGGTGTATCCATACTCGATCCTAATCCGCTTCACTTTCCTTTCATCCTTGTTTCTTCTTTATATGATAGGTATTTAGATGTATTAGTTGCTTCAGTTCCTTGTGACTCATCTTCCGCTTTGGGTGACTCATTCCCTAATAGGGTTTCATAATGTTCGGTTTGTAATTGCAGTCTCAATCTCTTCTGCTCAGGCATGTCTTGAACTCTATTGAGTGCTTTGTTGATGAGTGTGATTGTCTCCCCTAGCTCAGCTAGAGAGGTTGCTCTTTTGTGTATGGAGTCTAAGGTGGTTGATGACATTCTGTGAGCTAAATCATATTCATATTATTGGTATTGAAAAAACATATATTACTCAACTGAATAAATGTCGAAGGAGATAGGAAGACAACATTTTAGTTTTAAATGAATTTAGTGGTTGATGAGATTTCAATCATCTCAACAATGTTGAGAATGGTGACCTTTGTTTCTAATATAGCGGTCGTTGAGATTTCAACACCCTTAACGATCAGTGAGAAAGATGGCCACCCTAGGTTACCTAGTGGTCACTAAAATTAATGTAATCTTCAGCGGTCATTGGTCTTTGTTTGTGATTGCTAAGGATAGCAATCAAAGAAACTTTTGTTGTCCTTGAGATTAGCAATCGCTAAAAAACATTCATCGACAAAGCACGGTTTTGTCAGAAGGGTCTCAACCATCCTAAGGGAGTGTTAGCAGTCGTGAAAAACTTTGGTTCAAGAGGTCATAGAAAAATTTCTCTCTACAATTACTAAGAACTTAAAACGACCGAAATATAGGGTCACAAAAGCTCAAAAATCACGATTCTTGTGGACTAGAGATGGTTAGTGACTGTGCGTGAGACATGCAAAGGCTTCCTCAATGGAGAACATGGTTTGAAACCCTCAAACATTCATGCAAAGGGACGAAGTGGGAAACAAACATTGGCGAGGGTTTTCCAACTCAAGGAGAATGTCGGTGTGATAGATGAAGAAAAAGGGGCGGTGAAGGGTTTACCGTATGATATCTGAAGAAATGAGGTGGAAAGGGACAAGACTTTGATTATAGTTGTCAGTGTTGCGGTTGCCTAGGATGACATCAGTGGCATTTGAGAATTCATCGAGTGTAGGCCTCCATCTTCTCATCACCATCTGTTGAGGGTTCTAGGTGTTTCAGTCTTCTCTGGATTTTTCCAAGGCTTAGCCACTTAAATTGGTTTAGTTGAGAGGGAAACACATGAGCTCGTGGTTTTTATAGTCTTCTTGTTAGCAGTCTCAACAGTCTCTAAGACTTTTTTACCCCCATCGATCGCTAAAGAATGTTGGTGAGGGTTAGCTATGGTCACTAAGGTTCCAACAATCTAAGTGGTCGCTTCAGATTTTAATCCTCATCAGGTGCTAAAGTTTTTAATCCTCATCGATTGCTAAAGCTTGTGGTACTTCAAATGGTTGCTAAGATTCTTGCCTTTCAAATGATCGCTAAAAGATATTACGCAACGATGGTCTCTAAGATTCCAAGAGTCTTGGCGGTCACTATAAATGAATCCTCAATGGTTTCTAAAAGATTAATCTCGACAACTGATGGTTCACAAATATGCCCTTGTAAAGTTGAGGCAAGATCATCTATTTTCTCATTTTTATTCTATATACACTACATATCTGGCAAAAAAAATTCCAAGTACCCGTCCAGTGTAGCATAGATGGTTCGGTCCGGCCTATCCTCCCTGGGGGACCCAGGTTCGATACCTCCTGTTGCACATTGTATTTGCCAACCCTTGGGCCATCCGGGTTCTGGCACCTGTTTGAGGGAGGTGGGGAGACTAAGTCTCCTTCTAACTAAAAAAATGTCCAAAATCTTGAGAATAAATTCTAGAGAATTAAAGACACTAAAACCATAATTTTTAATCTATGTAAACTAAAAATTACCAAACAAAGTAGAAATTGCTAAAAGCTAAGACAAGAATTGTAAAAAAGATTAGTAAATTCTAATTACTGGAAATTTAAAGCTAAGGCTAGATATTAGAGATTGTTAAATGTCCAATGACAGAAGATAAATACTAGAAAGTTAAAGAAAGTTGGGTAAACCTTGGGTTGCCTCCCAAGAAGCACTAATTTATAGTCCTTAGCTTGACTCTCTTGCTTGTGACTTCCAACTTCTCCAGCTGGTGCATGCCGAGGTTCTTCCAATTAGATTTCTAATCTTCACATAAATGCTTCATCCTCATGGTCTCTTTTCACCATGTGATCATTCACCTCGAATGTTCCTATCTTTTGAAAGGTGATCTCTATCATTCGCAATGAATACACCTTGCCTATTGTAAAGAGACGAGACCATCTTGACATGAGGTTCCCCGAGAAGAGTCTTACTCTTGGGTTAAAGAGGAGAACCTTATCTTCTTCGAAAACATCTGTCACACCCTGATCTCACACTAACCACTAATCACGAGATTAGGGCGCGACGGAGGGATTATCACATAAACAAATCGCTGAAAACTTTTTCTTTTTAAAACCTCATAATGATATCCGGATTATTGCTGTAAACTAAAACACAATAAACTATTGCGGAAGCATTTCAATTAACCTGGCTAGAGAACATAAACAAAGTTTACAACATGTAACATTGTTTAACAGAAAGTAAACATAATAGTTAATTTACATCTTTATACACATTCCACAAATATACTCTCTCTCACCCACACCCTGTCCCAAGGACTGAGGGGAAAGGACTAAGAGACCTCTAACTAAACTAACTACATATACCTTCTACAGACTAAGCGTTAGGATGAAACGATCCTTCTGATTCCTGATGTTGATGCTGACCTGAAAATGTTTTGAGTAGAGGTATGAGCCTACTCGCTCAGTGAATAGCATTTCACTTAATTATCACTAAACAACTTGTCAGGTTTATAAACTAAAAATAAACACATATACAGTTCAAGCAGAGCAGTTCTATTGACATAGCAGATATACAGGTAATAATCACATTTTTATGCATCAACAGATATCTCAAGTAGGAAAGCAGTTATATAAATTTACTGTGATCCTATATGATTATTTATTTATGTTATTAGGCCCCAAACATATGCAGTGCACTCTGCATATGAATATCTGTAGCGAACTACGATCCCACCGTACAAGACTTAGCGACACACCCGGGAAATGCTAAGTCTGACTTCTCGTCCTGGTCTGCACAGGACTCTCAGGCTCACAAGGCCTCACTGCACTAACTCTGAGTGCTCTGGACTCCTCCGCAAACTGTAGTGCACAGTCGGAGAGTCTCTAAGTCTCCGATGCCTGGGTGTATCCCCAGGGCTGACCGGGACTTTCTCCGATGCCTGGGCGTATCCCCAGGGCTGACCGGAACATTCTCTTGGATCTCCGATGCCTGGGCGTATCCCCAGGGCTGACCGGAATCCTACCACTCAGACTACGTGTCACCGAGACATTCGGTATTTGTTGGACACGAGTCTCCGATGCCTGGGCGTATCCCCAGGGCTGACCGTTTTACCCCAAAGGTACAGACCGCGCAATGGGGTTCTACGGTGTTGGGGCACCTAAGTCTATTAACTGATAAACATATAACCATTTTAAACAAAAATATCGCATTTCATACTCATTCCACATTATAAACATCTCTTAAGAATTCATGAATACCATTTGTCATCTTAAAACATGACTCAATGTCACTTATCCAAATTCATTACTAAACAGCATATACTTTGTAACTGCAAAACATAAAATTTCCTTTTCTTCAACATTCATATCCTGCATTTCAAGTTTCAATGAATCTATCATACTATAATGTATATGCTACACTGTTTAGGAATTATGCCACCTGATATTGGAGTAATATATACAAAGAAATCAAGTTCAATGGTGATAAATAAATGAAGTACTACTCACCCACTTCAGTGTGTTCGTATACACCGAAAAACACCCAAAAACACGCCTGATTCTGCCCTTTACAGCAGCGTGCACGCCGTGCACCTTCCGTGCACTTCTGTTCTACTATTCTGCCACTTTGCACGCCGTGCAAACTGACTTTGCACGCCGTGCACCTGGGCAGAAACTCGTTCCACTTCCTGTAACTTTGCACGCCGTGCAAGCTGACTTTGCACGCCGTGCACCTGCGCAGAAACGGAATTTCCCGATATAAGCTTTCTGTGATGTTGCACGCCGTGCAAAACGGATTTGCACGCCGTGCAACCTGCGCAGGGGCGGAAATTGCAGAAATAAAAGAGACGATTGGGGTCGATTCGGTGGACGATTCTTACCCGAATCACTTCTATAGCTTCGGAATGACCTAGCAAGCAGTTGGCAAGAAGAAAGAACGGAGGGGAAAGCACCGTTCGCTCCCTAGACCATCTCCATAGTCGTCTTCTTCATGGCTGCAGGAGGAAGAAGAAGGTGAAGAAGAAGAAGATGATGCAGCCGGTTGGTTTGGCTGGAGAAGATGAAGAAATCGAAGAAGAACGGAGAAGGAAGGGGCTTGGTTGCCTTGCTTCTCCTCTAGCTTGCTCCCTCTCCCTTTCTCCTTCTCTGTTTTTCCCAAGCGGCAACCGAAGGAAATGAACTATCGTTCATTCCAAAGTCGGTTAATAGAGTTAAAAAGGAAAAACTGAAGGAAAGTATAAGGAAGGGCGCCCAGGGGGCCGGATACAAATTGCCCAAAAACTTTCCGAAATTGCACATAGGTCCATGCACACTAAAAAGCTCATATCTTTTTACTCGTAGGTCGGTTTCACATGATTTCTTCGGCAACGGGTTAAGCACAAACTTGTCCTCAACCTCAGGACAAGGAAACAAGCTAATGATACATTAACACTAGTTCAAAGCTCAAAACACTATTAACATGAGTAAGTACTCATCTCAACATAACTAGTTCAATTATGCACTAACCAAGGTACTTACTGGTAAAACGAAATGTGGGTCATAACAATCTCCCTCCCTTATAAGAATTTCGTCCCAAAATTCCTAAAAGAGAAAAGGAAACTTGTTACGCATTTCTGATTCAAGCTCCCACGTAGCTTCCTCTATATTGTGATTCCTCCACAAAACCTTCACTAAAGATAACTCACGGTTCTTAAGCTTCTTGATCCGGTGATCAACTATCTGCACTGGTCCTTCTACATAGGACACATCTGTTCTAAGCTGCGCCGGTTCTGGATCTACAATCTTTTCTGTACCGGGATGACACTTTTTCAGCATAGACACGTGGAAGACATCATGAAGATTTGCCAACTCAGACGGCAAATCCAACCTGTATGCTACAGGTCCAATTCTCTCAACAATAGGATATGGACCCATATATCTAGGGGTCAACTTACCCCTCTTGCCAAACCTCATCACTCCCTTCCACGGTGAAACTTTCAAGTAGACCTCGTCACCAACCTCAAACTCAAGAGGTCGACGTCGTCTCTCTGCATAACTTTTCTGTCTATCCTGAGCAACTTTTAACTGATCCCTGATCACCGATATCTTCTCTGTAGTTACATCAACTAATTCAGGTCCAAGAATTTCCTTCTCACCCACCTCGTACCAACAAACTGGCGATCTACACTTCCTGCCATAAAGAGCTTCATATGGAGCCATTCCAAGACTAGAATGGTAACTGTTATTATATGCAAACTCCATCAGGCTTAAGTGTTCTTCCCAGTTACCTCTGAACTGCAGAACGCATGCTCTTAGCATGTCTTCAAGAGTCTGAATGGTCCTCTCCGATTGACCATCTGTCTGTGGGTGAAACGTTGTACTGAATTTCAGCCTTGTGCCCAACGCACGATGTAACTGATTCCAAAATCTAGATGTAAACTTTGGATCTCTGTCAGAAACAATGGAAACTGGAATCCCATGCAACCTGATTACCTCGTCCACATAAACTTTGGCCAGCTTTGGGACGTCAAAGGTTGACTTGACAGGAAGAAAGTGAGAAGACTTAGTTAGTCTATCCACAATCACCCAAATCGAGTCCGAACCCTTAGGCGTCCTGGGTAATCCTACTACAAAGTCCATCGTGATGTGTTCCCATTTCCATTCTGGTATAGGAAGCGACTGCAAAGTACCAGCAGGTTTCTGATGCTCAGCCTTAACCTACTGACACACCCCGCACCTAGCCACGTATTCAGCCACATCCTTTTTCATACCAGACCACCAGTACAACTCTTTAAGATTCATGTACATCTTTGTGTTACCTGGATGCATAGCATACATAGAAGTATGCGCTTCTTCAAGAATATGCTCTTTCAACTCACTGTTTCCAGGTACACATAACCTATCATGAAGATACAACACGCCTTCATCAGAAAACCTAAACTCTGCTCTCTTACCTTCTGACATATCCTGCATGATTTGCCACAACTCATCATCACTCTGCTGTAATTCCTTAATCTGATTATAAAAAGTAGGTCTGACTTGCATCTGAGCAATCAACCCACTTTGTTCAGTCACATCCAAGTCCAAGTTCAATTTTCGCATATCTACAAGCAAGTCTCTCTTGAAACATGCCATAGAAAATGCATTAGTTGTTGAACTTGACTTTCTACTCAAAGCATCAGCTACGACATTCGCCTTACCAGGATGGTAATCGATTGTCACATCATAGTCCTTGATCAGCTCAAGCCATCTGCGCTGTCTTAAATTCAAATCCTTCTGAGTGAAGATATATTTCAAGCTCTTATGGTCTGTAAACATCTGACATGTCTCACCATACAAGTAATGACGCCATGTCTTAAGAGCATGAACTATAGCAGCTAATTCCAAATCATGGACCGGGTAATTCTCTTCATTCTTCTTAAGATGTCTAGATGCGTAAGCCACAACTTTGCCTTCTTGCATCAGTACACAGCCCAAACCTCTCCTGGAAGCATCATAGAACACTGTATAGCCTTTTTCTGCTTCAGGCAAAACCAACACTGGTGCTGAAGTCAACCTTTTCTTCAAAATCTGAAAACTTCTCTTACAGTTATCAGACCAAACAAACGGTACATCCTTCCTCGTCAAGCGTGTCAAAGGTGATGCTAACACACTGAAGTTCTGTATGAACCTTCTGTAATAGCCTGCTAAACCCAAGAAACTTCTGATCTCAGTAGGAGTCTTATGCTGTTCCCACTAAAGTACAGAATCAACCTTCTTAGGGTCAACACTAACTCCACCTCTCGAGATAACATGTCCAAGAAATGCTACCTCGGCCAACCAGAATTCACACTTGCTAAACTTAGCATACAACTGGTGTTGTCTCAACAACTGCAACACTACTCTCAGGTGTTGCTCGTGCTGTTCATTGTTTCTGGAATAGATCAGAATATCATCTATAAAGACTACAATAAACTGATCTAGGAACGGTTTGAAAATCCGGTTCATCATATCCATAAAGGCTGCTGGGGCATTAGTCAGCCCAAACGACATGACCAAAAACTCATAATGCCCATACCTGGTTCTGAAAGCTGTTTTAGGAATATCAGAAGCCTTTATCCTAAGCTGATGATATCCAGATCTCAAATCTATTTTAGAGAAGATCGTCGCTCCACGCAACTGATCAAACAGATCATCTATTCTCGGCAATGGATACTTGTTCTTTATAGTGATCTTGTTCAGTTGCCTGTAATCTATACAGAGACGCATGGTACCATCCTTTTTCTTAACAAACAGGACTGGAGCACCCCACGGTGAAGAACTGGGTCTAATGAAACCCTTATCTAGTAACTCCTGCAACTGCACCTTGAGTTCTTTCAACTCTGCAGGTGCCATTCTGTAGGCTGGCAGTGCTACTGGATGACTACCTGGATATATCTGAATTTCAAAATCCAAGTCTCTGACAGGAGGTAGGCCTGGCAAATCTTCTGGAAAAACATCAGAAAACTCACGAACCACAGGCACATCATAAACACTGGCGGTGCTCTTCTCTGCTCTGGTGTCAATCACATGAGCAAGGAACACTTCACATCCTTTCTGTAACATCTTATCGGCTACAGCAGCTGATATTATGCACGTAGGCAGAACTTTCCTGTCTCCAGTAAAGACACAAGAAAATTTCCCTAGTTGAAAGGTAGCTTCCTTCTTCCAACAATCGAGTTGCACTCGATATGTCTCAAGACAATCCATACCCAAGATAACTTGAAAAGTATTTACATCCAAGGGTATGAGATTAGCAGCAAAGGTGTAACCTCCAAAAGATAACAAGCATCCGGGACAAGACTCGGATAAAACTATTGGTCCACCTAGTGGAACCCTCAACACTAACTCATTTGCCAATTCTTGAGTTAACAGATTAAGTTCACCAACTAAAGAACGTCGTATAAAAGAGTGAGTAGCTCCCGGATCTATCAAAACTGAAACTGGTATGCTATTAAACAAAAACATCTCTCCTGTAACAACTTGTAAAGAAATTATACCTTCCTGAGGTGTCAAAGAGAAGAAACGTGCTGAAGCTCTCCCTCTGCCACGTTGTCCTCTCTGACCACTTCTGCCACTGGCCACTCAACCACCTCTAGAACCAGAAGCCACAGAAGAACTCGGTCCTTCAGCTGGAGGTTGTCTCTGAGCATCATAAAACTGGGGCCGAGAAGCTTGTGATGCTGCTGGTTGAAGCTGAGGGCAATTCCTTCTCACATGTTCTATTTGCCCACACTGGTAACACTCTATAGGGTCTGAACCCCAACATTGCCCAGAGTGTAACCTTCCACAAGCATTACATACCCGCATCTCCTGTCTCCGTGGACCAGTCACAGAAGTAGATGATCCCGATGGCTGCTCTCTAGATGCACTACCCCATCTCCCTGAGCTGTATCTCCCTCTGATTCTAGAAGAAGTGACATCCTCAGATCTCTGCCTGCCGAAACAACCAAAGCCGTGCCCAAGTTTAGAAAAGAAACCTCTACCTCC
Source organism: Alisma plantago-aquatica (assembly GCA_963693085.1). NCBI lineage: Eukaryota > Viridiplantae > Streptophyta > Magnoliopsida > Alismatales > Alismataceae > Alisma > Alisma plantago-aquatica. Next base: position 1,188,047,395 of record OY856412.1, on the reverse strand, counting down.
ACCTCTGTATCCACTACTGGACTGTCCTCTACTGAAATCTGCAGATCTCTTTTTAGACTCGGGCACCTTGTCAGCATTCACAGATTCCTCAACCTGTCTAGCAGCCTCGACAAACTCACCAAAATTCTCTCTGTTCCTCCTGCTAGTAGTAGAAACTGTATGCCGAATCTCTGGCCTTAGTCCTTCCTGAAACCTTCTACATCTTTCTATGTTGTCAGGAACAAGCTGCGGACAGAAGTTTGCTAACCGTGTGAAAAACGCTTCATACTCGGTAACTGTCATGTTCCCCTGCTTGATATTCTGCAACTGCCTGATTTTCTCATTAAGAAAAGTGGGTGGATAGAATTTGAGATGAAACTCCTCAGAGAAATCCTACCAGGAAAGCTCTGCACCTCTCCTCTTTTCTTCCACACCACGCCACCATAACTCTGCATCGCCTGTTAAAAGATAGACTGCATGATTGATCTTCTTCTCTTCTGGAAGTCCCATCAGACGAAAGACCTTTTCTATCTGTCTAAACCACTCATCAGCTTCAGCGGGATCTGTGGTGCCACTGAACTCTGTGCCACCAAGCTTCTTCACAAGCTAATAAGATCGCATCAGATCTTTACTGCTGGTAGAAGAAGAATCTCGCCTATCAGCCTTGTAGCTCTCCTTGGTCTCCAAGAACATCCTGTACATCCGGGATGCTTCATCCACATGGTCACCACCACCTGGACCCAAGTACAAAGGATCAGGGCCAACATGGCTCTCGGCCTGATCATCACGATCAAAGCCTCTTCCTGCCATCTGCAATGATATAACAGAATATTTCCTGTTAGAAAACTACAGATAGAAGAAAGACACCTAAACCTTAATCCTATTGGTCTCTTATCGTCCCCTGACTTGGACTCTGAGTAACTATGTACTCAACCTAGGCTCTGATACCAAGTTGTCACACCCTGATCTCACACTAACCACTAATCACGAGATTAGGGCGCGACGGAGGGATTATCACATAAACAAATCGCTGAAAACTTTTTCTTTTTAAAACCTCATAATGATATCCGGATTATTGCTGTAAACTAAAACACAATAAACTATTGCGGAAGCATTTCAATTAACCTGGCTAGAGAACATAAATAAAGTTTACAACATGTAACATTGTTTAACAGAAAGTAAACATAACAGTTAATTTACATCTTTATACACATTCCACAAATATACTCTCTCTCACCCACACCCTGTCCCAAGGACCGAGGGGAAAGGACTAAGAGACCTCTAACTAAACTAACTACATATACCTTCTACAGACTAAGCGTTAGGATGAAACGATCCTTCTGATTCCTGATGTTGATGCTGACCTGAAAATGTTTTGAGTAGAGGTATGAGCCTACTCGCTCAGTGAATAGCATTTCACTTAATTATCACTAAACAACTTGTCAGGTTTATAAACTAAAAATAAACACATATACAGTTCAAGCAGAGCAGTTCTATTGACATAGCAGATATACAGGTAATAATCACATTTTTATGCATCAACAAATATCTCAAGTAGGAAAGCAATTATATAAATTTACTGTGATCCTATATGATTATTTATTTATTTTATTAGGCCCCAAACATATGCAGTGCACTCTGCATATGAAGATCTGTAGCGAACTATGATCCCACCGTACAAGACTTAGCGACACACCCGAGAAATGCTAAGTCTGACTTCTCGTCCTGGTCTGCACAGGACTCTCAGGCTCACAAGGCCTCACTGCACTAACTCTGAGTGCTCTGGACTCCTCCGCAAACTGTAGTGCACAGTCAGAGAGTCTCTAAGTCTCTGATGCCTGGGCGTATCCCCAGGGCTGACCGGGACTTTCTCCGATGCCTGGGCGTATCCCCAGGGCTGACCGGAACATTCTCTTGGATCTCCGATGCCTGGGCGTATCCCCAGGGCTGACCGGAATCCTACCACTCAGACTACGTGTCACCGAGACATTCGGTATTTGTTGGACACGAGTCTCCGATGCCTGGGTGTATCCCCAGGGCTGACCGTTTTACCCCAAAGGTACAGACCGCGCAATGGGGTTCTACGGTGTTGGGGCACCTAAGTCTATTAACTGATAAACATATAACCATTTTAAACAAAAATATCGCATTTCATACTCATTCCACATTATAAACATCTCTTAAGAATTCATGAATAGCATTTGTCATCTTAAAACATGACTCAATGTCACTTATCCAAATTCATTACTAAACAGCATATACTTGGTAACTGCAAAACATAAAATTTCCTTTTCTTCAACATTCATATCTTGCATTTCAAGTTTCAATGAATCTATCATACTATAATGTATATGCTACACTGTTTAGGAATTATGCCACCTGATATTGGAGTAATATATACAAAGAAATCAAGTTCAATGGTGATAAATAAATGAAATACTACTCACCCACTTCAGTGTGTTCGTATACACCGAAAAACACCCAAAAACACGCCTGATTCTGCCCTTTACAGCAGCGTGCACGCCGTGCACCCAGACTGCACGCCGTGCACCTTCCGTGCACTTCTGTTCTACTTTTCTGCCACTTTGCACGCCGTGCAAACTGACTTTGCACGCCGTGCACCTGGGCAGAAACTCGTTCCGCTTCCTGTAACTTTGCACGCCGTGCAAACTGACTTTGCACGCCGTGCACCTGCGCAGAAACGGAATTTCCCGATATAAGCTTTCTGTGATGTTGCACGCCGTGCAAAACGGATTTGCACGCCGTGCAACCTGCGCAGGGGCGGAAATTGCAGAAATAAAAGAGACGATTGGGGTCGATTCGGTGGACGATTCTTACCCGAATCACTTCTATAGCTTCGGAATGACCTAGCAAGCAGTTGGCAAGAAGAAAGAACGGAGGGGAAAGCACCGTTCGCTCCCTAGACCATCTCCATGGTCGTCTTCTTCATGGCTGCAGGAGGAAGAAGAAGGTGAAGAAGAAGAAGATGATGCAGCCGGTTGGTTTGGCTGGAGAAGATGAAGAAATTGAAGAAGAACGGAGAAGGAAGGGGCTTGGTTGCCTTGCTTCTCCTCTAGCTTGCTCCCTCTCCCTTTCTCCTTCTCTGTTTTTCCCAAGCGGCAACCGAAGGAAATGAACTATCGTTCATTCCAAAGTCGGTTAATAGAGTTAAAAAGGAAAAACTGAAGGAAAGGATAAGGAAGGGCGCCCAGGGGGCCGGATACAAATTGCCCAAAAACTTTCCGAAATTGCACATAGGTCCCTGCACACTAAAAAGCTCATATCTTTTTACTCGTAGGTCGGTTTCACATGATTTCTTCGGCAACGGGTTAAGCACAAACTTGTCCTCAACCTCAGGACAAGGAAACAAGCTAATGATACATTAACAATAGTTCAAAGCTCAAAACACTATTAACATGAGTAAGTACTCATCTCAACATAACTAGTTCAATTATGCACTAACCAAGGTACTTACTGGTAAAATGAAATGTGGGTCATAACAACATCTTTCCTCTTTAGGTGGGAATCATGCCACACCTTAGTCCTTTGTTTGTAGATCCTTACAATTTTATATGCATGAAGTCAAAGCTCCTCTAATTCATGTAGTTGCAAAAACCTTCTATTCCCTGCTAATTTTGGATCCATGTTTAAAAGCATGATTGACCAGAACGCCTTGTGCTCCAACTCAATGGTTAAGTGACAAAATTTTACATATATTAATCTATATAAATTAGTTCCAATTGAGGTATTGTAAGTTGTGTGATATGCTCATTGGGAATCGTCCAACTTCATAGGCCAATTCTTTTTAGTCTACCTGACTGTATTCTATAAAATTTGTTCTATCTTTCTATTCGACACCTCCACTTGACCAAATGTCTCAGGGTAGTAGGGGGAGGCAACCTTGTATGTTACTCCATATTTTTTGAGCAGGGATGCAAACTATCTTTCATAGAAATGTGATCCCCCATCACTGATGAAGGTGTGTAGGACCTCAAACCTAGGGAAGATGATCTTTTTGAACATCTTGATTACTTGCTTAGCATCACAGGAGGGATTTTCTATTTCTTCTACCCATTTTGATACATAGTCCATGACCAATAAGATGTATTAGTTACCTCTAGAATATGGGAAATGCCCCATGTAGTCTATCCCCAAAATGCATAACATTTCTACTTCTATCCAATCAACCATCAACATCTCATTCCTTCTTGAAATGTTTTTGTGAGTTGGCAGTAGAAATCAGACTATATGATTTTTGTTGTAGTTTTTTCTCCGCCTAAATGTCCTCCATACAATGAAGGGTGACATTCCTTATGAATTTGAGGCACTTCTTCTTCAGGTGTGCATCAACGATACAAACTATCAGGGTATTTATCATTGATTGGAAGGAGTTCATCATTATCTACAACAATCCTTAAATGATCTTCCACTACATTTTCAATTCCTTTCTTGTCTATGATCTCGTGCTCAAAATCTTGTAATCGCAGAGCCCATCGTAGGAGTGTGGGCTTAGTGTCCTTTTTCTACATCATGTACTTGATATATCCATGGTCTTTATACACCTTGACCTTAAATCCTATCAAGTAACATCTAAACAGGTTGAAGTAAAACATTATTGATAGCATCTCCTTCTCTATCATCGTATGTTTCACTTGTGCTTCATCCACAGTCTTGTTGGTGTAGTATATCACATGGTGTCTCTTATCTTTTGTTTGTACAAGAACAGCCCCAATTGCAAAATCACTTGGGTCGCACATTATTTCGAATAATAGCTCCCAATATGGGGCTTGCAAGCAGTGGTAAGAGAATTTCGTAGGGTATCAAAATCCTTGAGGCAATCTTCAGAGAATTCAAAAATTGTGTTCTTCTTAGCAGGTTAGATAGGGGTTTAGCAATATTGGAAAAGTCTTTTATGAACTTCCGATAATATCCCACCTATATAGGAAAGCTCCTCACTCCTGTTACTGACTTAGGAGGTGGAAGTTTTGATATGGCCTCTACCTTTCTAACATCCACATCGATTCCTTTCTCAAAAACATTATGTCCAAGCATGATTCCATCCTGAACCATGAAATTACATTTTCCTCAATTCAACACAAGTTTCTTCTCTTCACATTGCTCTAGTACCTTGGACAAATTCCTCATACAACTCTCAAAATCATCCCCACAGATAGAGAATTTATCCCTAAATACCTCCATAATATCCTCTAGGAAGTCAGAGAAAATGAAGATCATACAAGTGTTGTGGGTGTGTTGCAGAGTCCAAATGACATTCTCCTAAAAGTGTAGGTACCGTAAATGCAGATGAAAGTCATCTTTTCTTGATCGTTGGTGTGAACAGGGACTTGATAGAATCTCAAATATCCATTCGAAAATAGAAGTACGCACAGTGAGCCAAACGTTAAAAATACCTAGTCGATGAAAGGCAAGGGAAAAAGATCTTTGTTATTGGCAACATTTAAATTTCTATAGTCGATACACATGCATAAGCGTGATACAGTTTGCATTGGCACCTCATCTCTTTGGTACGACATTGGTTGGGTTGACCCAGTTACTATCGCTAATAGGATAGATGTGTCCTACGTCTTGCAAATTTATGACTTCCTTCTTAACTACATCTTTAAGCATTTGATTCAGCTTCCTTTTTGGCTGAACCAGGGGTTTTGTTGTTTCTTCCATGTTTATCATGTGCATGCAGAGAGCTGGGCTTAATCCTTTAATTTCCTCAATTGAGTAATCTATTGCTTTTCAGTGGTGTTTTAGTTCACTTATCAACTTCTCTTCTTTCTCCTCTGTTAGGACATAGTTTATGCTTACGCGATTTCTTCCTTCGTTATCCAGAAACTTGTATTTCATTTATTTAGAGAGTTGCTTCATCTCAGGCTTAGGTGCCTCCTTTTCTTCTGGAGTTTGTTCTAGAGATGCATATATTATAGTTTCAATTGTCTCTTCTTCATTGTTAATACATATTCTGGATGATTTAGATAATTAAGAATCTCAACAACTTCTGGGTCTCTCTAGCCAGGATTTCGATTGTTCAGGGCTTTCATTAGCATATTGACGGAAACTTGTTCTTACTATACTTCTTTGTAGAATTGGTAGTAGTTGTCCATGAAGTAAACTGACACAAAGAGGGGTGGCCCCCTTATTGAGTCTTGCATGTGGAAGTCAATGTGGTCATTCCCCACTCTTAAGGTGATGATTCTTGCTTCAACATTGATCATGCTCTCCCAGTCAAGAGGAATGGACTTTGAAATATCATCAAGCATGTTGGGTCTTCTATTTTATCTATCACAATGATGTCACATGGGATAAAGAATCACCCACATAGATTGGGACATCTTCCACAATCCCTACTAGTTTTATTTATGTGTGGTCAGCTAGTTGGATCCTCATCTCAATTTTTACCATGTCAGTCAATCCCAGCCTCTGAGCTAAAGTCAGAGGCTTGGGGATGATGCTTGCACCTAGATCTGAATTCCTTGTCTTACTTTGTTGTGACTGACAATGTAAGGAATACTAAATGCCCCTAGATCTTTCTTCTTCGTGGGCATTTTCACTTGTACAAAAGTTTTGAACATTTTATCTAGTTGCACTATCTCCACATGGTTTCCTTTTCTCCTTTTTGTGATTAGGTCCTGGAAGAACTTGGCATAGTTGGGCATTTTTTTGATAGCATCCGAGACCAAAACATCTAGATGCAGATTCTTGACGGCTTCCATGAACTTTTCATACATTTTATTCAATGAGATTTGACCAGTTTATAGGAGAAATCAACTCTTAGCGAATACGGGTCTTGATTGTGAAAACTTTACCGATGGGGGACTGACTTCTTTGCTTTTGCAATTATCTTTTCCTTTCCCTTTTCTTTAGCCTTATCCTTCTTATTAAACTCCTCCTCATCAGATTCTTTCTCAATTATTCTTGGTTCAAGTCGTGGCTCAACATTTTCTCTTTCTTCAGAGACACCTTTGTCATTTTGATTTTTCAAAGTTTTTCCAGTGCAAAGAGTTGAGATTTTAGTACTCTCAGTGTTAGATGGGATTCTTCCTTGTGGGTCTCTTGATTAGTTCCAGTAGTTGTGCTACTTGTTGATTGACTTGCTTCTAATGGATTTGCATGTCCGTCATCTGAGTTGTTACATATCCTATTTGAGTTTGCATGGTGCTTTAGAATCCTCGTGTTGGTTATGGAACTCTGATTTAATTACTCAATCATAGTATCTTGTCTTTTTGTGAACTCAAAAAGTTCTGACACCATGTATATCTAGATATTATCCTTGTTTTGGTTCTGATTAAGGATGGGTAGTTGTAAACTGTTTGTTTCTATTTTAATTTTGGCCTTGTCCCTATCTTTGAAAATTGGTTCTGTTTCATTAGTACTTTGTGGTGTAGTTGTAAACTGTTTCTCCTCTACCTCTTCTGAATCTAGGTGGGGCCTTAGAGGAACTAATCAACTGGTGTGCATTCTCAGTGGCATCCTTATTTCAATAATTGAAACTAGGATGGTCTGCCCTCTTAAAGTTGACATAGGAGACATTTTCTATATCTTCTTCTTCACTTTCTTCCTCTAGTTGAGTATAGTTCCAGTTATCCACATCATTCCTTCACCACATGTAACACATTTCATGAAACTTTCTATAGGTTACATAGCCTTCCTTTTTTAGTGCTTTAGTTGCTTAACATCAGTGGCTATCTTATGAATCTGTGTAGTTATGGTATCCAAAGCCTTTGATTATGCAAATATTACTTCAGGTGTTGCCTTTTTGGCATGTCATTCGTCATAATCCATCCCTTCTTGAAGTGAAGCTATATTCTCAATTATGACCATTGTCTTCTTTGGATTCTTGCCCAAGAAATCACTTCATGTTGATGCATTTAGTGAAGTTCTCTCGGTAGGGGTAAGACCATTGTAAAAGGTTGTGACCAGAGATCTCTTATCATAATTGTGGTGGGGGCAATTCCTTTGATATTCTTGAAAATGTTCCCATGCCTCATATAAATTATCTCCAGCCTTTTGCATGAATCCATTCATCTTGTGCATGAGCCAAAGGGTCCTTTCTACTGGGTAGAATTTGGTAACAAAAACATCAACCAAGGGTTCCTACCCATTAATCTTTTTTTTTTGGGTAAAGTAACAAGGCCTTGTCCCTCAAAGAGAAGTTAAATCCCTTGCATTATATCACATCTTGTGGTGCCATCTCCATCTTGATGGTGTTGTAGATGTTTTTGAAGGCATCCAGAGGTTTCCATCTCGAGAATTTTCTCCAAAAGACTTGTTTTGAATCATGGCAATCACTGATGGTTTCAGTTCAAAATTTAGAGCATTGAATCTTGAAATGATGACTGAGAATTGTGATTCTTTGGCACATGTGGCCACTAGTTCACGAAGATGAGAAGGACCTCTATCATCATCATATTCATTGTTATGATTTTTTTTGTCATTATTTTTATCCTCATTGTGTCTTCCATTTATCCTTTCTCTATCTCTATTATAATGTTCTTCTTCACGTTGTCATTCCTCATCATGGTGTCAAGCCTCACGCTCCTCACCATTGGGTATTGGAATGTTATGAGGTTGTTCTTGACGTGTTGCCTCGTTAGAGTGTTACTCCTCATGTTTTGATTTAGTTTCAGGTAGATGTCAAGATTGATCAACTCTGGGGTTTTGACCTCCTCCATGATATCCTCCTATATGAGGCGGCATGTTGCTAAAAAAAGGTTGTTGTCCTTTTTATCCACTTCTCTTCAAACTACTAAAAATAGTTTGCACAGTAGAGTTTAAAACTGGATGTGTTAAATTAAGTATTTTGAGATAGTTAGAGATAGTGGATTAAAGATTGTGCAGTCAAGTCTATCACTACACTTGAGGCACGAGTGTATTGTGAGCAGATTCGTTTCTTAACAATATTGATTTCCTTGTCCCCAACAACGGCACCAAAAAGTTGACTGACCTAAATCGCACATCCAAGAAGGAGCGGATCTAGAGTATTCTAACACTTATATTTATAACTTGATACTTAGGCCTCCACAACTATTATATGGGTTTCGATGTAGTTATCAAGGTCGATCCACAGAGACAAGGGTGGTAAGTGCAAAGAACATAGAACTTTGCCTCAGTTACACCATCCAAAAAGAGAGAAGTTTTGTGTTCCTTAAGGAATGATGTTACTTCAACTAATAACAAAACAAAAATAACTAAAACACTGTAATAGAGAAATAAAAGAACAAGAATAAACAAAGAGTGATAAAACAAGTATTGAAGAGAACTTGGATCGGGTTTCACCAACTAAGATCTCTCACCAACATGCAATACTGACACCCATAGTATGCATTAGCAAGATTACACGCAATCATCATATTTGTCTATTCCCTCCTATCTCGAGCTTAGGATAGATCTAGATTATAAGGTTGTCTCTCTCTCAAGATGACAAACAAACAATCACAAAAATAACCATATGATCTTTAGCTTAGTCATTCTGAGATTCTCATGCATTCATACAACTCCATAACACTTAGATAACATTAATACTTTGAGGTACTAATCATCAAACATCACAAAATGGTAGCTAGTCATTCAAGTGAAGAAATACGGACAAGTGTATGGAGACAATCGTTACTAGGAGCATATATATATATATATATATATATATATATATATATATATATATATATATATATATATTCAAATGGATGTAAGTATTTACATGTTGGGAGAGCCTTAGTGGCTACTTCCAACCCAAGAAAAATGTTTAGCCACTCATGGTAATGAGCATCATTATAGATTTACAAGTATAGCGAGACATGAGAGAGAATGATAGAATTGAATGAAATAGATGAGGTAGATGAACATATATAGAGGGGGAGAATGGGGGATACACCAACTATGACCACAAGTGACACAACTGGTGCACATCTTCCTCACATCTATATCTGGAGCAGATGTAAGGGAGTGGCTAGTCGTTACATAGAAGGATAAGCCAATGGAGTTGGAGATGGCATATATCTTCTCTCTCCTATGACTATCATCTTCTGAGATCAAATACCAATGGAATGATTGTGAATGGCTCTGGAATGCAACATCACTTCATCCTATCCTCAATGTCATGACCCCCTTCATGGACGAAGTGGATCTCTATTTATAGGTGCAAGTAACTGACTTAAAACTCATCGATCACAGACATAACTATCATTCAACGTTCGCCAATATTGTGATCTTCATCGATCACTGAGGTGATACGTGCTTCAATCGCAGGGGGGTTTGAGATTAGTGACCACAGAGATGGCACATGGTCAATCAATCGCTAGATTGCAAGCTTTCATTGGTTGCAGAGGATGTTCAATTTGTAGTGCCGTGGAGATGGTGTAGAGTCCATTAATATTTAGGCGTGAGGAGGTATAGTGGTCATCAAGAATGATAAGTGACCATTGACTTGTGGTGATCTTTATTGGTAACCAAAGTGTCAGAATTCGGCGACCACTTGGCTTTTAGCTTTAGCGATAGCCAAGAGGTGTACTCTGTGCAAAATAGAAAGAGAGAATGAGTTTAGGTAGCTACATCTAAACTTGTTAAAGATATTAAAATTATCTAGACAAAACATAGTAGAGATGATAAAATAAGGATAAAATAAGCACTCACATATCCACAAAGTTGGATGTTATCAGATACACATAATGATTTTATTATTGAATTTGAAGTCAATACTTCAAAAATCCAAAAACGATGAGGGAAAACCAAAATATTAGTTAACATGGTTAATCTTAAACTACCCACATACTAAGAAAATCACAAGTAAAAGAACTGCATAATAAGTAAACACTTAAGTGTAACTACCAAAACCATGCACAAACTAGTTAGGTTTTGGGTCAAACAAGAGTCTAGAAGGTCTAAGGTTTGAGGTAGATATAGGTTTGAGATTAATCATATGGTCTCCATTCCTTAGTTCCCATTTTAGTGGAAACCTGAATCGATCATTGTTCAACCATAAATATTCTCCATACAAGTAATCATAACAACATATTTATCATTAAAAAGGAAGATTGTTATTATTATTATTATTATTATTATTATTATTATTATTGTTTTTGTTGTTGTTGTTTTTGTTGTTGTTTTTGTTGTTGTCCAATATATCTCATTTAGATCTAGAACATACTCCTTGATGTTAAATCTAAGGTTTAAAGATTCTAGATACCATATATATTCACCAAATTAAAGTTTTTCATACTGAAGCTCATTCTATAAACACATCAAGAAATACTTTTTGAACTAGAGGAGAATACTAGTCTCCAAAGATATTTTTCGTGAACCTGCATATTTGTATGGAAATAATGATATACCCGTTATATATATTCTAATATATCAACACTTTATATATTTATTTCATGAAAAAAATGAAATAAGAGATTTTCTAGAAATATACCTACATCTATGGCAATCCCTAGTTAGGCCATGTTGGAGTTCCCACATCCAGGTCTCTTAGACCCAACCACGATCTTCCCTAGGGTCAACCACATGGACAAAGTGCCACAAGATAGGGCTAACTCACCCAGTCTAACTCCCTCTCTTATCCACCCCTCCTATTCTACAACATCCTTGGTGCTTCTCCTCAACAAGAGGGTTCCCTGGCGAGTCTTGGAGGACACACCAGATCTCAGGGTGGGTGATAAAAGATCTTATGATGGTTCCAATGAACATTGTAGTTTTGGAGGCATCATTCCATGATTGGGCTCCAATGCCACCTTCTCACAGTATGAGAAAATAGAAGAAAGGGTGATCTTCAATGTCCCACTCGAAGCTTGGGTCCAATAGTGTAGGAGGCTCTAACAACCTTCCAAGAAGTTTTTCATGTCCTCAAATTATAGTGGGCAGATGAGGGGGAGGCTATCACACAAATTCTCCACAGCTAGAGTGAGGAGTTTATTATCCACTCTGGAGCCATACTCATGCACCAAATCTAAAAGAGGGACCTTTGGTTGGACATGAGTAGGGTTCTACCATCATCTACAGATTGAAAAGGGACCTTGACCGTCATCCCTAAACTCCAACCAAAACTTGACCATCATACTTAAAATCTAGACAAAACTTGCAAATCATTGTGGAGAGGGTTTGATGGAGGGGAGGCCAATCTCATAGTCTACACCATGAGGGGAGACCTGAGGCTTGATTAGGTTGTGTCCTTGTGATTAATATGATTTTCAAAAAAAGGAACTAAGATGGCCCAAAATCGCTACAATATTTGGTGGTCACACCTTCTTCCCTATCTTATGGTATGAAAAGGATGCTTTTGGATTATATATAGAGGGTCCTACTAATACACATCACAATTCCAACTCAAGGATGTATTACCATATATTGTTATGCTGAGATATAATAAATCAACAACGTTTGGAATCAACAAATTTGAGAAAATAATCTAGCCATGTTTTTCCTTAACCACTCCTCTATTGAGCAATATGTATATTCTAAACTATTACTACAAATGAAATGAAATTTTCAGTTTTGTTTCTTGATGCCAATGATATTTATCTTGACCAAACTTGAAATTGAGAAGTCAAAGCTTGATTGCCATATAAAATCATAAAAATGTGATTATATAAGACCCATACACATTATAAATAATCTTCATTTTAGTCAAAGATCTTTCCATGTATTAAAATATTTTCTTATAAGGTTTCATTCTTGTATCAAAGAGATATACCATTGAGCAATTAAATGTAAATAAATCTTTAAAGGTAAAATAACAACCACATACTATATTTAAAACTTGTTTTTTTCTTAAACATTATTCCTCAAAATAGTTCAAGTGACCACTATTACTCATCATATGTCAACTATCCACTCCATGAGTATTAAATATTTTCTAGGAGCATTATCTCTCAAAATTAATTGTATATCCAACCAAGGTCATTTGTGAAATCAATCCGAATAGTTAAGGATCCTTTAGAAGGGTTTCCACACCTTGAGTTAGAGTGGATTAAAAAAATCATCCCTCCACATTGTGGCCTAGATGTAGTAAATTACATGCAAGGGTTCCCTCATTATTTGGATGAAGGTGAACAATGAAGTTACTCCAAGACAAAAAGATTAGACTGTGATATTATAATATTGAGTAATTTAGTGAGTACAGTTAAGAAACTTGTCTCACCACATCAATGCCTAGATGTAGTGAAATATATGAAATGGTTCCTGCACTATCGAACAAGGGTGGATACGAAAGTTGTTTTAAGACAAAAATTAGATTAGACTGAGATTTGATCCTATGGGGTCCTTGACAAGAAATCCATCAAAGATATCCCATACCATGATAAGAAGAAAATGACATAGTTTGTTTTATAGAAAACAGAGTGGATAGAGGAAAGATGTGGAGAGAATGGTGACAAATGGTAAAAAACCTACTGTTGAGGTACATGGAATGTAAAATTACTATTAATTATTATTTGTGAGATATTGAAGGATGCCATATTCATGATTACAATGATTGGAGATACAATCATAGTAATGATCTTTCTCATGTGGGAATATTTGTTAATGTATTAGTTCCTATGCACAAAAATTTGGCCTTTGTTAATAAAGTAAAATGGTTTTTGGGATAATATGGAGGATATTATGCACTAATACCACTAGAGGAAAATATCACATTATTGGGTAATGTTTGAATGGTCACATGGGAAGAGGTAATGATGATTATAGGAGATAAAATGTTTTTTATATATATGGAGAAGATAATGTAATAAATAAATTTATAATTTCCTTAGATATCATTGGAGAAAACAGCCATTTAAGTAGGCACAATCCACAAATGATCATTGTCACAAGTGTACACAATTGTATCCAAATAAAGGATTTCCTAAAAAGGTGGATATATTAATAGATATGAAAGTATAATATAGTCATTTTAGTGAAGAATTCTCCATCCAAAAATGTTCATGGTTTTGGTTATTAACATGAATGTCAATGAAGGATCCATTTGAAACCAAAACAATAGAATCCAGTGGTATAGTGACATTTGTTGATAAATCTTCAAGTAAGGCCCATAAAACTTGGTTTCTTAAGTGGCATAACATGATGTCCTCAAGTAAGAGTAAGGACATCATTTTTGGTGGGAGTTACTTGTGCCTCTATAGAAGAGACATTTTGTGCAAGAATGACACAAAAAAACATATACAACTGAAAGAGAGACTAACAAGAGCTTTCTTAAATCTTGATATTGTGCAATAATCCAAAAATACAACATGCCAAAGAAGGAAGCTAAATTTGTTCAGAGTCTAGATCAAATACTTTGAAAATATTAATGAGAACTTGGATAGAAGGGAAGGAGGACATACATATATAAATTGAGTAGAATAGAGATAAAAAGATTCAACATGTAGAGTATTTTTTAAATATGATGACATAAATAATAAATGATAAATATACTACCAGAATTTTTAAACAAAAATGATTCAGAAAATGTCAACGACATGTGTTATATAAGTACAAGAACTATCATCTGTAATAGATGACTAACACGATCATAGGTCCATATAATTCTAAACTAGATGAAAATGGGAAATGTGTGTGGCCTATATGATATTCCTTTTTAATTTTTGGAGGAGCATGGGAAAAACGAGTTTGTTTGTTCCAACTTTCTTAAATAATATAATGAGAACAAAGAAATTTTCTATATGAGTATAATAATAGTATCATGTCCCATTGACATAATCATGAATATGTTCAAATCTGTGTGAATATAGAGGTATCAAGTCGATGTGTAACATTGTGTAGCTTTGTGAGTGAATTACTAAACAAAGGTTGATATTTGTGATGTATCTATGAGATATCCAATTTGGTTCCATGTAAAAAGGTATTACAATAGATGCTACTATTGTTAAGGAGGATTATAGCGAAGTATAGAGAGAAAAGAAATTCTCATATTATTTTTATGGATTTGGAAGAGATATATGATTGAGTACTAAGGGAGGTTATTTTGTGGGATTCTAAGAAGAGCATGTATCTCATTTCAAGACATTGGATTATTTAAATACATTTATTATAACTCAGCTATTTGTGGTATGACACCGAGAGAACAAACTCTATGATTTTTTAATTACATTCGAGATACTTCAATGATCTTTTATAATCCTATATTTATTTATTCTTCTTATGGATGAGTTGATAAAGTATGTCTAAAATGGTCCCTTGGTGTATCTAATATATTGATGATATTATTAGAGAATCAGTAGTAATGATGTATTGACTTACAAATAAAATGCACTATAGTTTAAAAAATAAATGAACACCAAAAGTAAAATTTATTATATGCATTAAATTTCTAGACACCCTATTGTTTTGAGTGGTATTGTTATATTGCATATAGGATATGTACCAAAATTTAAAAATTGAACTATTTGGGTTCTATGGTTGATGATGATGGTGATATTCAAGACGATGCACATCACAAGATTATGGAATAATTGATGAATAGGAGAATTGTAACTAGAATGACAATTGACCAGAAGAACCCTTTCAAATTGAATAGTAAAACTTAAAAAATAACTACGCTATTAAAAGTTGTACGACTAAGAAACAAGTTATTAAGAAGAGAGGTATGACATCAATCAGAATGTTAAGATGGAAGTGTAAAAATATAAAGAATTATTGTTTTTGAGAAATAATCATATAAGATATACCCTAGGGGGGGAGAGTCTTTAGGAAAAGCTCCATGAGGATTGACCTCAGATGGCATGTTCATACAACATAGATTAAAGGTTCATCCATCTGAAGTCATCTTGTAGAGTCAAGCAACTGGTAGGCACATGCCTAAACCAGATTTCCCAAGTCATCTTGTAGAGTCAAGCAACTGTATGCACATGCCTATACCAATGTGAGAAATCTTATAAAGAGATATATAAAATCTTTATAATTTAATGAAAATATGAATCATAAAAGGGATAAATGGAAAGTAAAGATCCATGTAGCCAAGCTCAACATGTCGAGCATGATGCTTATCTGATGGTTTGGTGGTGGTTGAGAAATATTGTATGGGATTTTATGTCACTTGTGGTTGTAACGACATGAAATAATATATAAATGTACTCTACCATTATATACTATTTTTTAATTAGTATATTAAAAGTGGAAAATTATCTTTGCATTAATTATAAGTTCGTTATTTTTTATTAAAAAATATAAGAAATGTTTTATTTTATGGTGTATTTTAAATCAAAAGGAAAAGGCTTTTGTTGCATAATGGTTATCTGAGACACTTGCCCCTTAGTTATATATGAATTTTTATCCAGTGGATATTTGAAGAATAAAAGGGAACATGACATATGCATGCGTATGGTGGGGCAGCTCAAATGGGTTTGGACCGTCCTGTTCCAGAAAGTATTTAATCGAGCATCTCGATGCGCATCGCATCCCACGCGAAAGGGTGGTGCAGATCCCGCCTTGTGGGGCTCCTTGTGTGGGGTTTGGTTTTGCCTCTTGGTTCACTAAAAAATTGTAGTTTGGGACTATTTGGAAGAGTCCAATTGCCAGTGTATTTTCATTTGGCGACCGCTATAGTAACCTTTTTATAAATGAAAATGTTGTCGAGTCTTTTACGCACAAAAATTAGAAACTCTCTTTCTCTCTCACTTGGCTTCATCTGTATTTTGTCATTTCCTCCAACGTTGTCTGAGTGATCATTGGAAGAACAATCGAGTGTTGTTCACCGGAGACTACGACTTGTGAGTGCACGCATCTCCGCTCTAAATATTGTGGTATCCTGGGAGAGTAGCTGATGCATTTACTGCTACACCACCATTCATCATTGAGTGAGGCAAACAAGCTCTTAAGGACAGTGCATACGTGCACGACTCAGTGAGTTTGGTAACATTTCTTGTTTACAATTCTCTTAAGAGTAATCTATTTTCCAATGGATACTAATATGGAAGTATTCAAACCCCTTTTAGTCATGTGATGTTGTCTGCTTTCAACAATTAAATTGTCATTGTTTCAACTGTGTCAACGACTCCTTTGTCTGGTGTAATTAAAATTGAACCTTTTAATGGGTTGCACTATCATCGCTAGCAAGAAAAAGTGTATAATGCTTTAGAAGTTTCTAATGTAGCCATTGTCATGTCTAAACCTAAGTCAGAAAATGACTCGATCGAATGGGAAAAGGCTAACTGGATATCGTCATGTCATTTTAAGTACTATTTCTAATCAGTTGTTTGACTTATACCTTCCAGTTAAAATTCATTCAAAATTTAGAAAATTCTAAACAAGAAATATATTATAGAAGAAGCTTCTACATAAAAATTTACTATTCCAAGTTTTCTAAATTTTTATACAACTATAGATAAAGAAATAACAACTTAAGTTCAAAATTTTCATATCTTACTTGACGACTTTAAAAAAAATGATCTTCCTAAGTCTTTTATTGTTGGGTCTTTAATTACAAAATTATATAGTTTTTAAAAACACTATAAGAACAATTTAAAGCACAAAAGAAAGATAATATCACTAGATGATGTAATTATATTGTATTGAAGATTAAAAGTGTACTAAAGAAAATCTGATTTAAATAAAGAGTTGTCATGTACTACAAACTTTGTTAACAATGAAGTTAAATAAAATAATAATTCTTCTAATGAGTCTAAATAACTAAAAGAATAAGAAAGGAAAAATAAATAAAAATAAAAAACAAAGGCAACAAAGATATTAAGAAAAAGAACGTCTTTTGTTATGATTGTGGTAAAGCTGGTCACACCTCTCCTAATATAGGAACATGAAGAAGCAAGTGGTCTAGGATTCTAAGGAACTAACAACCAACCTTGTGACAGAGAAAATAATTGTGGCATTCATCAACCTGGTCAACATGGGATCATTTTAACATTATGATTGGATCATCGACTCTGGGGCTATTCACCACAGTGGAAATAGAGATGCCTTCATGACCTACTCAGAAGTAGGAGAGGATGAACATCGAGTTTTCATGGGCAACTCAAGTGCTTCTCCTACGACTGGAAAGGACAATGTCATGATCAAAATGACTTATGGAAAAATCCTACTGATAAAAGATGTGTTGTATGCTCCAGACATCAATGTTAACTTGATCTCTATCTCTCAGCTTCTTACGTTTGGGGTCAAGGTATCTTTTGAATCAAACAAGGTCATTCTTTCTAGGTCATGGGACTTCCTGTGTATGGGGTATTGTTCAAATGACTTTTTTCTTCTGAATGTACCAAACTCTTTTGCTAATGAAATTTTCTCTTCTGCTTATATTTTTGACTCTTTTGATATGTTGTATAATAGACTTGGACATGTAAATTTTAAATAACTACAACAGATCAAATATTTAGGTTTTCTAATATATATATATATATATATATATATATATATATATATATATATATATATGGTATTACTGATTTAAACAACAAATGTCAAGTATGTGCTAAAACTAAATCTACAAAGAAATTGTGTCCTCAAGGCTTACATTTAGATTATGACTTACTAGATTTAGTTCATATGGATCTTGGAGATTAAAAGAAAATTTATTTGGAGAGAGGAAAAGATTCTAAATCATATTTATAGATGATTTCTCGCACTATACAAAGTTATACTTATTACATTAAAAAGATTGAAGCTTTGTAAATGTTTTTTAAATATACAACTGAAATAGAAAATCAACTTAATAAGAAAATAAAATGTGTTCACTCGTATAGGAGTGGTGAATATGATTGCTTCCTTTTATTGATTATTGTGTAACCTATGGTATTAGGCATGAATACACTCATCCATATTCACATCAATCAAATGGGATAGATGAAGGTAAAAATATAACTCTAAAAGAGATGATGAATTCTATTTTAATTAATTCATGAGTACCCAATAACTTGTGGGGAAGTGATCTTATCATCTTGTTTTCTTTAAAATCATATTCCTAGTAGGTAGACAAATAAGATTCCATATGAATTATGGAAAGGATATCCTCCTAATTTGAAATATCTCAAAGTCTTAGGCTGTTTAGCTAAGTTCTTATTGATTGAACCTAAGAAACAAAAATTGATATCTAGAACTCTAGATGGTTTTTATGGGTTATTCTCATAATAGTGTGACATATAGATTCTTGGTTTTTAGAAGTAAAAACAATGTTGTAAAACCTAATATGATTGTTGAATCTAAAAATGATAAACTTTTGAAGCATATCTTTCCTATGAAAACTTTCCTTGGATATTTGTCAAATACTTCAAATGAAATATTAGAGGACATCCCAAGTACATTCAATACTAATGATGTTTTAGAACTTGATGATGTAGAACCTAGAAGATCCACTAGGATGAGGAAATAAAAGAATCTTGGTGATGACTTCTATTCCATTATTGTAGATAATGACCCTCTTATAATAAAATGATGTTATTAATTCATCTAATTCCTCCTTATGGAAGGAAACAATTGACAGTGAGATTGAATCTATATCATCTAATGACACATTATAATTAGTGAATCTTTCACCAGGTATCAAATCCATATCATGTAAATGAATATTTAAAAGAAAATTAAAAAATCATGGGGTTGTATATAAATATAGAGATTGATTAGTTGTCAAGAAATACAAATAACAAAATGATATTGAATATTTTGATACTTTTTCTCCTATAACTAGAATCTCTTCAATTAGGATTTTAATTGCTTTGAAATATATTAAGAAATTAATTATACATCAAACGAATGTCAAAACTGCATTTTTAAATGGAGATTTAGATGAAGAATTTTTTTGATCAATCAGAAGGTTATGTTGTTCTAGGAAAAGAACATATGGTATACAGACTAATCAAATCTCTCTATGACTTCAATCAAGCACCTAAACAATGGCATGAGAAATTTCATAAAGCCATTGCATCGTATGTGTTCCATAGAAATGATGGAGACAAATGCATACATTCAAAAGGTCGATAACCAAAGTTGTGTTATTTATATGTCTTTATGTGGATGACATGCTTATTTTTGGCACTAATATTGATATCATAATTAGTATAAAAAGTTTGTTGGCTTCTAAAATTGACATGAAAGATGTTGGAAACGCATATGTAATTTTGAGAATTGAACTTCTTAAAAATGATGATTGTATCATGCTCTCTCAAGAACATTATGTTAAGAAAATCCTCAAAATATTTTTAATGTTTGATTGTAATCCATTTAGCACAACTTTTCATTCTAATTGTAATCTTAAGAAAAATAGTACTAGTGTTCAACAAATCAAATATGCATAGGTAACTGGAAGCCTGATGTACTTAATGAACTATACTCGTCCATATCTAGCATATACAGTAGGGAGATTAAGTGGAAACTATAAAAATTCTAACAATTATCATTGGGATGCTCTACATAGAGTTTTAAGATACTTAAAAGGCACAATTAGTCATGGATTGTGGATCTCCAACTTTTTAGAAGGATATTGTGATGCCAATTGGATTTTTGATTTAGATGAATTGAAATCTACAAGTGGCTACATCTTCACCATGGGTGGAGGTATCGTGTCTTGAAAATCTACCAAGTAAACATGTGTAGCTCATTCCATGATGGAATCCAAGTTTCTTGCCTTAGAAAAGGTTGGAAGTAAAGTTGAATGGTTGGGATATGTTCTAATGGATCTTCCCATTTGGTAGAAACCTTCTCCACCAATTTTTATACATTGTGATAATCAAGCCGCCATAGCAAGAGCTAAAAATAAAGTTTATAATGGGTAGAGTAGGCATATTTGTGTGTGTCATAATATTGTGGGGCAACTTATATGTGATAGCATAATCTCAATGGATTATGTAAAGTCAAAATTAAACTTGGTGGATCCTCTAACAAAGCCATCAAGTCAAAGACTAGTGAGAAGAACATCGTGTAGAATGGAATTATGCCCATACCAAAAGTCAAAATGATGGATACCCGACCTTCATGAACGGTGATCCTGAGAAAGAGGTTCAATGGGAAAAAGTAAGTCACTGGATGATTCAATATATTGTAATATTTATATCTCATTCTTATGATGTAGACAATAATTTATAGTTATTAAGTTGAAAATATTTTCTTAATGGATTTCATAGAAATTGTTGGTGGTGTATATAATTGCAATATATACTTGATGAAAGTTCAACTATATGAGTGTGGACTGGGGCCGCTCCTGTATAAATTTGAGCAGACCACTAGAGCTCTCATGAATATTCCAAATAGATGCATGGCCTAAAAGCGTCAAACTGTAAAAATGGCAATTAATTTTATGAATGTACATGTGAGTAATGAACCTCTAATCAGATAAAAGGAGAATTAGTTCAAGAACATAATTCTACCAATCCTCTATAGATTATGTACTTCTACTCTATACTTTGATTCAAAGAACTTAGTTCTACTAAAGTTTATACATGTCATTTTTTAAGTTCTTCTAGTAATTTTCTCGAAACTTATTTTGTTTTATTTAAAATAGTGGGGGTTATTGTATTTTCTATTGTATTTAAAGCCAAAAGGCAAAGACTTTTGGCTCATATTGGTTATTTAGTTCCCTCTTTGTTATATATGGATTCTTATCCATTGGGTATTTGAGGAATAAAAGAGAACATGGGATACACATGCACATAGTGGGGCAGGCCAACTGGGTTTGGGTCGGCATGATCCAAAACCATTTCATTAGATACGTCGACGCACGTCGCATCCCACACATAGGCGGGTGCAAATCCCACTTTTTAGGGCTCCTCGAGTGGACAATCATGTTCATGGATTAACGAAAATGTGCAAAAGCTAGTTTTACCTCCCTGGTTTGGTTTTGCCTCTTAGTTCACTGGATGATTTAACATGTGTTGTAACTTTTCAAAGTTATGGTTCGAGACTATTTGGAAGAGTCCAACTGTCAGTGTCTTTTCGATTGGCAACCATTGTTGCGACCTTTCTATAAATAGAGAGAGAGATAGAGAGAGGACAACAATCCAGTGAGAAACATATCTTGGTGAGAGCATGAGATGCATCACATGGACCAACTTTTCATAATCTAACCATATAGATTACAAACATAACTTAATATTCACATTCCTATAAAATTTTATCACCATCCGATTTTTATATCATTCACAACAACAAAATACTTTTCGATGCTCTATAATGTATTTTAGGCTGACCGTTTGATGCAAAAAGTGTATATTGTACATATGGACATGTGAACAATGTCTAATTTGCAATGATTTTCTGTGAGAAGGTAAATGAATTGATGCTTTTCCCATCTATATGGTTGGATTTTAAAAGACAGTTACAAA
The DNA here is from genome assembly GCA_963693085.1 of Alisma plantago-aquatica. Lineage (NCBI taxonomy): Eukaryota > Viridiplantae > Streptophyta > Magnoliopsida > Alismatales > Alismataceae > Alisma > Alisma plantago-aquatica. Next base: position 1,188,025,154 of record OY856412.1, on the reverse strand, counting down.
TTTTTAGTCATTCAAATTCCTCTCATGCTCTCACTGTAGGATGTTTCTCACTAGATCGCTACCATATATATATATATATATATATATATATATATATATATATATATATATATGTATATGTATGTATATACATATATGTATATATATGTATATGTTTGTAACTTAATTAGTATCTTGTTTAGAAACAAAATGGGGTAACGTGACAAGATGATATTAAAAAACAGGTTTAAATCATGTCACCAGGTATGGCCTATAGCCGAGTCTAATGGTATGAGGTTGTTGATCACATTGATATGGAGTGTGATATGGTATTGAATTAATGTTACAAATTATTGAAGTTCGTTAGGTTTTCTTGGTAAAATTACATCCAAGAAGACAAATCTAAAAGCAAGTATCAATAGTGTCATCTTCCAAATGAAATGCGTAATAAAATCACAACATAAATGTCATGGATCATATCAAGCATTTCTAAAGAGGCATACACACTTAATATATATCACGATATGGAGTACCCATAACTAATAAAAACCCCTTTGAATGGAAACGATATGAACATGTTGATCGTAGCTTTTGACCAAATTGCCATGGAGCAAAATAGGAAATAGAAGATAAAGAATTGCTTCAATGAACATAAGGCAAAAGGATTAACCTCTTTGAGAGAGCTCATATGTGTGTTCTATATTTGTATCTTTAAGCTTTTACTGCTTTCACTTGTACCTAGAACGCCTAAAAGATAATTTAGAAAATCTCTCATTGATGTATATCTAGATGGATGGTGCCAAGACCCTTTGACACTAGTGATTCTCATATCGCAAGGTTAGGTAGCACTAATACGTTACTGATTACCACATACCTTAGTACAAAACATATTGCAAAGACATACACAATGAAGATTAAAAGAAGGCAACTGTATACATTATCAACTGGCAAAATAAGATCTTCACGGTTCTCAATGTTTTTTACATCTTTTTTTCTTTATCTTACTTAAGACTAGAAGTTAAATTGTGTTAAATTAGGATAGGCTCGCTAAATATGTACACATGTAATTCTTAATACACTTTCAAACCAATTATTTGATTCTCCATGTTGAGTAAAAAAAGTCGTTGATATATGGGAGGGACATACAAAAAACTATAGGTCAAAATTTTTAGTTTGTTTATTTCTTTAATGTTTGGCACAAAAATATAAAGATCTTGATGCATATTTTTCAAGTATTCTTAACAATTATAATAAAGAAAGTAGATCTTGATGAGAATCTAATGTCTATTCACTTATCTAAAGTGTGAGATTCTCATGAAAGGGCTATAAAATTATTCTTACACACATGTGTTAGTGTACGACTTTGTATGAGTTACTTTTCCACATTCATGTTGAAGACCAGAACCACTCTTGGCAAAGTCTGAATCAACAAAAGATATACCGTCAACTACTATTCTCATAAAATATGAACTAACCAATTGGATTCCTTGCACAATTCATCTAAAGCACGAGAATGAATGGCAATGTTAAAATACAATTTTATGTTCGTGGTAAACCAATGTATACATCTCGCTAGAACTGATATAAAACGAAGCATCTAATCCAATATACTATAATAGTAACAACGAACCTACATTGTTTGATAATATGTTTTGTCATTCACGAATATTCATAATGAGACGGATTTCCAACAAGTGTGGATTAGTTATTTGGAGGGCCTACGCATGTTACTACTAGGAACATACATTCTTTCATGACCTATGACCATTCAGAGAGCATGAGAGCATGCTCAATGAATGCTCATGTGCAACACAACTGTAACGCCCCTCCAAGTATGTGCATATCAGCGGAAGAAAACCCCATATTATCCATAACATGGATCACTTGGGCTTGGAGGAAAATCACAATACATGATATACATAGCATTTGAATAAATGAAAGACCATGCATTAATTGGAAAAGAGATTCAAATAATGTTTTGAAAAAGAAACTAAAATTGTCTCATCTTATCTAAACCTTAATATGTGCAGTCTAAACTGTCTAAAGCATAAAGTAAAAAATAAACTAATAATATCTAATTGAATGATAGATGTCACCCACCAAGATAAAGTCATATCTGGTATTAGCTGTATTGAAGCACTCGCTTCAGTCCTCCTTTTCTCCTTGATTGAGTGACATCTCGTCCCGTGGCCATGTGAATGAAAGTAACATCATAAGCAAGCAACACTGTATATTTCTATAAAAATTTTAAAATAATCATATATACTTGAACTGAGATAATCTTTACATGTATTAACATTAATAATTCTCATTACACTTTAGCATGCATTACATCAATGAACTAAGCAACACCAGTACATGACTTCTCTATATAACTATCCATTTAGGTAACATCATGCTCAGAAACACAATCATTGTTAGGAATCCCATAACGACCACAAGGTCCATCATTATGAGAAGCATATAATAAGTTACTTGGCCGACAAGGAGTGGCTCAAGTAATCAAGCACGGTGTCCCCTAAGAAAGGGACCCGAGTTCAAATCCCAGTTGCCGTCTTGATTTACCACCGTCTCGGGAGTTCAGCCTCCACCGTGGGCGTGGGAGAGGGGGGGAATCTCTCTCTCAATCCCATATAATAAGTTACTTGATTCTCTTCATTAATAAATTACATAATTATTCTCATCTTACCATCAATGTAAATTGTCCTTATACAATAATTGTACCAAAGTGCTCATCGTGTCGGTTGAAGCTCATCTTAGTTGCATCAAAGTGCTCATCAATGACATTAAGGCAAATTGACACAAGGAGGAACAATTCACAATTTATGTGCATTATCTTAATTATCATGAGATTTCTCCCTCTTAATACAATAAGTAACATTACATGATCTATATGAATCTCACTTCATTTTCTTGGACATGATTATATGATCATATTCTAATTTACTGAATCAAGATGATAGTAATATGACTTTTTTAATATAAAAATAGTCATGCAATTATCATTATCTTAATTGGAATTTATAACTTGAAATGATAAGCATAATCATAATAAAACTTAACATGAAATTCAAGAAATGTACATATTTATTGTGGCATGACCTGGTTACCTAGAGTAAAGAAAATCCTAACTTAGTGTTCATGTTCTTAAGTCAATCCTCAATCTCCTAAAACTAATATACTTTCCCACAATTACCATCTTAATTAGAATCTAAACCCTAATTCTAGGTCATTAGGAAAACATGATCTGATATTGTCAAACTAGGGTTTGCAAATACTAAAATTGGCCTCCTTATCAAAATGCCTTTCCAAAACATGTTTTTGCATATTTTTCCAATGCTCGATGAACTTATTATGAATGTCCAAAATCCAAAAATTGTAAGACAAGATAAATCCATGTTAGTAGTATTTATCCAAAATAGGGCCGCGATGCTTAGCTGGGTCAAAGGGCTATGACCACATGATCTGGATGCCACAACACGACTATGTGAAATGGTTAAACTGAAGTAAGGATGAAAAGACAAAAATATAATTGTAGTGTGACTTAATGATGTAGAAAATAGGGAAAATATTGAAAATCTTATGATGATGTTGATCTTCAACCATGTCATGCATGAAAGTCCACATTCCTTCAAATAGAAGAGGAAAACTCATTATGGAAATAGAAATCATAGTCGAAGATTGGGCATGAAAACCTTTGAATGATCTCTTTCACAGTCTCATGGTCACCTAGATCCCTGGGTTAGGACCAGGGATGACTGGCGGTGGAGAAACCCTATTCCATAATGGAGGCAGGAGAAGGTGGTCTTATAAATAGAAATAAAGATTAATCCACAATGAAGTTTAACAGAATGGATAGATCATTGGCACCTTGATGAAGGAAAAGGAAGCAATGAAACTCAAGAAGGGAGACCACAAAGTGGTAATGTACATTGGGATGGAAAACCAGTAAAATTAATGATGAAAATGGAAATGGGAGTACTTACAAAACCAGGAACAATTGAAGGTCAAAAAAGCTTCTTGGGGGAAAGGTTGATGATTGGTGGTTGTAGTTGAAGTCATAGTGGTATGAATCATTGGGTCATCAAAGATTGCATGACCAACGACAAAGGTGTTTCATAGAGAGAACACCTTGGGGAATGTAGGAAATTTTCATGCAATCAATAATGATATTGAAGATCTAGAAATTGATTTAGGGGTTTTGGTTGTATATGGAACAGGTCCTATGGTTGTCAGAGGTCATAGGAAGTTTGAGTTATATTGGAATAAGGATTTCGTGATCCATATGTGTGTCTAGGGAATAGACTACATAGGGTTTGGGGTCTCTAGATGCAGAAGGAAGTATGGAGTCTGAAGGAGATGACAACATGTAGTTTTGTGGAGAGGATAGGGATTTAACTGGCAGAGAAATGAATGGATTTTATGCATGACACTTGCATGAGTTAGGAGATGAATGAGACACCCTCAGACCTGGATCCAATGGCTCAAAATGAGTCTACAATAAAAAGAGGAACCACAAGATCCATGTGAAACCTGACTATTTGATTAAACGTTTTAAATAAAGTCCACTAAGATCATCAATATCTTATTTAGGGTAATTATAATGATTTCATGTATTCTCCTGTCCAATAAAATTGGAGCATATAGTTTATCCAAATCAATTGAAGATTAGTATGTTAGATGATTTGACTATGACGAATCATCCAATCAACTTTTTTTTTTGTTTTTAGATTCACATAAACCTATGCTTTCCTTTTTGTGATAAACATGTGTTTAATTATTTAGGTTTATCCAAAAAGAATTACAGGTCAATAATTTGATGGGAGTTACTTATTAGGAAATAAACACATGTAATTTTAATTATGGTATATTATGGATATAAGTTAGCTATATTTCTTTTTGAACCCCTATAAATCTATTATTAAGCAATCAATAAATATTTTGTGCAAAACGATATTATGGGTTTGTTACTAAAACTATAATTTGAGGAATCTTCCCACCTATAAAAAATTTCCTCTTTGAAATTTCCAAGTACTATCAACCTTAGGGTTTAGGTCTTCATCTATTTTTGCAAAAACAAGACATGGTTTAAGAAGTCACAAACTTAAACCATACCTTGATCCCTTCTCATCTTTCATTTCTATTGCAAAGAGTCTTTCCTGCCTCTTGGGGCTAGGTTATGGTTTTCTGGCTTCCTTCTTCTAGATCTTAGGGCATTCAAGATTTATATGTCTAGGTTTGGTACATTACTAGAATAAAGTAGTTCCCAACCTCCCTAGTCCTTCATGAACCCTCTTGCAAGTTGGACATTGCGGCTTCTCTTGGGATTTAGGGGATTCTACGCTAGGTTTCTTTCTTTTCTATGCATGGTTCTTGTTGCAGTTCCCAAGTAGGGTTGAGTTCTTCTTCCATGCATGTCATGGGTGGTCCTTCAACTCCAAGACAACATCAAGAGCCACCTATGTAGTGGAAATGCCTCATCCTAACTAGGAGAAGTGAAGGTCTTCCTTGATTCCTCTAACAAACTTATTAGAGTACCTTTGTTCAGTGAAATTATGGCCATACTTTTATGGGACTCAGAACTTAATAGTATACTGAGTGACTATCATGTCACCCAATTCCCTAACCTTCAGGAACTCTTCCTCTTTCTTTGAAATCATTGCCTCTGATTTATAATGATTATGACTTACACTGGGGGTCCTTGAATTAGTTGAACATCAAGGAAATTCTCCCACCATTGATATGCAACTCCTCAAAGAAGGTGGGCTTTGAACCATATCATGTAACTTTCAAGGAAAGTCAAGTCCCAGAAATAGTGCTCCAAGGTATGTATCCAGTCCTCAACTTTCCTAACTACATCAAGCTTCCTCATCTTGAAAATGTCTTTGTTTTAACTTTAAGGAAATCAATCAATGAGACAAATGGTTTCCTCTAAGTGGATTTTCTCTATGAGACTATCCTCTTCCCATGGAGATGTTTAGGGCCCAGACTAGAAAATTAAAAGGTACCATGGGAACACCATCTTCATTGTGTTGTTCAACAGACACAGATTTATTTTCTCAGTTCAAGGGGCCCTTTATATTGTCATCGACCATAACCTTGGGAGCCATCTATGAAGGAAGCATGGAACCTAGGTTTAGAGTAGATGGATCTTTATATTAGTTTCCATATACCCATCACTCTGATACCATATTATAACCCTTCTAGGTATATACATGTCAGCATAAGGTAACCCCATGTTATCCATAACATAGGTCACTTGAGCTTGGAGGAACATCACAAAACATGATATGCATAATAATTTGATAAATGAAACACCATGTATTAATTGAAAAAGAGATTCCTAAGATTCTCTTGAAAGGAAAATGATCTTATCTTATCCTAAATTTAATATGTCTTGTCTAAACAATCTAAAATTTAAAGTAACAACTTAATTATATAATCTCTTATTGAGTGGAAGATGGCACCCCACCAATTTAGGGTCATCTCTGGTGTCAACTACATTGAAGTGCTAAACTTATTCCTCATTTTCTCCTTATCTAGGGACATCTCATCCCACAACCATGAAAAATAAAGCAACATCATAAGTAAGTGGCACTATACCTAAAATAAGCATATATACTTGAATTGAAATAAACTTGAAATGTCTTAACATAAAGAATTTTGATTACACTTTCACATGCATTCGAACAATGAATTAAGAGATGTCACTACATGACTTCTTTATATAACTACCCACTTGGGGAACATCATGCTAAAAAATTAGATCATTTCTATGTAGCCCATAAAGACCACAAGGTCCATCATTATGGGAAGCATATAATAAGTTATTTAATTCTCTAAATTAATCACTACAAAATTATTCTCATCTTACCATCTAAGTAAATTGTCCTCATCCAGTAATTGTACCAAAGTGCTCATTAGGCTGGTTAAGGCCCATCTTAGTTGCATCAAAGTTCTCATCAATGCCATTAAGGCAAATCAATATAAGGAGGAGAAATTCTCAACTTAAATGCATTATTTGAATTATCATGGGCTTTATCCCTCTTAATCCTTGCAAGTAAAATTACATGATTTACATGAATCTTAATTCATTTTCTTGGACAGAATTATTTGATCATATTTTGATTCACTAGATCAAGGTGATAGACATATGAATTTATGAATGTAACAATCATCATGAAATTATATAACAATAATCATCACCATTGTCTTGATTGCATTTCATTACTTGAAATTTAAAGACTAATTCATAAATCATCTATTGCATGTATTTAAAGCAATGTGCATGTGTATTTTGGCACGACCCACTTACATGGAGCAAAGTGAATCCTAACATAGTCTTTCCTATCTTACGTAAACCCTAATTCCCCTAAAATTGATATACTTTCCATCAATTACCATCTTAATTAGAATCCAAACCCTAATTCTAGGTCATTCGGAAATAATGGTCTAATATTGTCAAATTAGGGTTTACAAATAATGAAATACATCTCCCTTATAAAAATACCTTTTGAAAACATATTTTGCATATTTTTCTAATACTTGAAAAAATTGTTGTAAATTTCAAAATCTAACCAATCATAAGATGAGATAAATCCACATTGATAATATCTATCCAAAGGAGGGTCACGGTGCTTAGTTGGGTCAAATGCCTACAGTCAAGTGATCTAGATGCCACAACATGGCTATGCAAATGAATAAACTGAAGTAAGGATAGAAAGAAGAAAATGTTAATGGTAGTATGACAATGATTTTGCAAACATGGACAATACTAAAAAATGGTGATGATGTTGATCTTCATCCTTAAATTACTCAAGTCCAGAGTCCTTTAGGAAATAGAGGAAAGCTCATGATGACGACCAAAATTGTAGCTGAAGATTGGTCGTGAAGACTATTGAATCATCTCCATTGTCGTGTCGCAGTCACCTAGGTCTATGGTTTTGGAATAGGGATGACCAGAGGTAGAAAAACCCTACTCCAAAATTAAGGTAGGTGAAGGTGGCCTTGCATATAGTATTACAGATTAAGCCTTAAGAAAAACAAAATACAGATGGATCCTTGGCACCTTGGCAAAGGTGAAGGAAGCAAAGAAACTTGATGAGGGGGCATAAAGCGGTAATTTCCATTGGGATAGAAAACTAGTGAAATGAATGATGAAAAGGGAAATGGGAGTACCAACAATACCATGTAGAATTGAGGGTCAAAAAAACTTCTTTCAGACCAAGGTTGATTATTGGAAATGTAACTGAAGTCAAGGTGGTCTGGATCACCCCATCTCAAAGCTTGGTTGACCAATGAGAAAGGTGTTTTCACAGAGATAACACCATGGGGAATAAACATGATATCGCATGTCTAGAATGATAATGGAGCTCCACCAATTGATTCGAGGGTGTTAGTTATATAGGGTAGGGGTCTTCTGGTTGTCAGAGGTCATGGGAGTCTGAGTTCCAATGAAATAGGGACTTTGTGATCGATTAGAGTGCATAGGTAATAGAATCCATGGAGTTTGGGGTTTCTAGATGTGGAAGGAAGTAAGGAGTCTGAAGGAGTCGACAATAGATAGTTTCCTGAAGCGGATAGGGAGTTATCTGGTAGAGAAAGGAGGGTATTTGGTTCCTCCTCGACATAAGATACATCTGTGAGGTAGGAGATGAAGGAGACACCCTCAGATCTAGATTTAGTGGCTCATAATGAGTTTATGATCAAAAGACAAATGACAAGATCCATGTGAAACCTAACTATTTTAATAAAATACTTGGACCAAAGTCCACTAAGATCATGATTAAATTATTTAGGGTCAATTTGATGATTTTAGGATTCTTTTGTGTAATTGATTGGGGCATATAGATTTAACCAAAATAAGTCAAAAATTAGTTTTCTAGATAATTTGACTAAGAGGAATCTAAAAATCAACTTACGTTTCAGTTTTGAGTCACATTAACCAATGCTTTCATTCTTATGAGAAACATGTGTTTAATTATTTAGGATTATCCAAAAAGAATATGAGGTCAATCACTTGAAGGGAGTTACTTATTATTGAAATAGACTCATATGATTTTAACTAGGGCCAATTGTGGATATAAGTTAGGTCAATTGCACTTTGAACACATATAAGTCAATTATTAGACATATAATGTATACAAATACTTTTGGGGATTTGTTCTTAACTAATCCAAAACTATAGTTTGAAGATGTCACAATAACTCGATTTGAAATAAGGGAATAGTGATTGCAGAAATGACGATCATGGATGACATCTTCTTGATTGAAGATGTGTTGTATATGATACAAATAAGGTTAAATCTATTTTTTAATCCCAATTTGTAATGTTTGGTGTAAAATTACCCTTTGAATATAAAAACATGTTCTATATAAATATACATATCACCTAGGTATGAGTTTTTGAACTAATTGTTTGCTATCTTAAATGTATTAAATTCTATTTTTTATTATAGATTGTCTTCCTCACAAATGATTGAATCTTATGATATATATCATAAAATTAACATGTAATCTACAAATATATCCAATGAATGAAATTGCTTTTCTAGGATAATGTATATGATGTTCTTGGTCAAATAACATAATGCAAATATCCTATGAAATGAACTCACAAAAAAATATAGTTTGCAAATTGCTAGTCAAAAGGCCAATCATGCGATATAGATACATTCATCTAGATGACATAAAGGGTAACTCATCAAGACATCGGAACATATTCTAAATTATGTCCTAATATAATTTCTTATGTTATATTAGTTTGTATATATTTCACTCAAAAGTTGAGTCTAGGATATATATTTTGAACAATAAACTAAAGTTGAGGGTCAAATTATTAGACAGAAAAATGTCTTGAATGTAAAGAGGTTGTGACCATGATTGCTCTCCTTTTAATTATTTTTATGTATGATGTGTCCTACTATATGAATATACCCCTCCAATTACTTATACAATACAATATGAAATAAAGTTAAGTGAGACTTTAATTACATATAACATGTTCTACTAATTGATTCAGACACACACACACTATTTGTGGGGCCTAAGAGGTGTCATTTTCTATTCAAAATCATAGTCCTAGTTGAATGCTAACTAAAACCTCTTCAAAATTATGGATATTTTATCATCCTAATCTAGAATTTCATAAAGTGTGGCTTCTCATGGAAAAATGTTGTTGAAAAAACCTAAGAATAACAAATTGAGACCAAGTAGGTTATGCTTAATGTTGCATATGATTTAGGTCTTTCACTCTTAAGAGAAACAATAATGTTATAGAACTAGGTACTATAACGGAACCAAAAGATGAAAATTTTTTAGGATGTATTTATTATGACCCTTGGGGGTTTCATCTAAACCTGCCAATGAATCATTAGAAAATTCAACTTATGCTTTTAACAATAATCATATGTTAGTACTTGACAACCCACCGAGATGTTAAAAAAATAGCATTGATGACAGTTTATCTTCCCCTCTTATAAACAACCTCAATCTTATAAGGATTTTGTTACCACTACACTTTATTTAGATATAATGTCAAATTTTCTTGTGCTAGCTACATGCCAAAAATTTATATGACAAATTTTCATGTGGGTTGATGACGGCAAACCATCATGATTTTCATACCCAATGATTGACTTATATCAGTATGTGATTGCATGCTGCAAGTACCAAGTAAGGCTTATCAATTCATCAGCTAATAAGGGAATAAAAAAAAGCCTCATGGACCCCTCAAAATCCATCCTCCATCTTTTACTCATTTCCATCTGGCAAGAAGCCACAAGCTCTCACAATTGAGGATTCCACCTAGGTTGCCTCCAGTCGCAAAATCAACAAGTATAGTAGTCACCACTACAAGCTATTGTGAAGAAGAAACGTGAATAATAGTTGAATTAATAAAAAGTTGTTACTTTACAAGTAGATACAACCACATGAGGTAGTAGTATATACACAAATAAGGTAAATTCTTACTTCTTAGTTTTCAATATTTTTATTCTAAATTATTTTATCTTTTTTTCATTATTTTTGCAACCTCATTTCTTAATTTATCTTAATTTTGACCCTATCTATTCTAAATCATATTAATTTTATTTATTGTAACCTAGTCTCATGTAATACATACAAAATTTGACTTAGTTTTTGTTGATAATATGAAATAACCAATCATGACCTTATTTGATCTAATTATCTTAAACTTATTTTACTAGACGTAATTTGACTGAAACAAAACATCATTTAACTTAGGTGCACACTCATTATTTAGTAAAACTCATGCACATCTCAATTGTAGTTTTATTGTGAAGTGTATAATAACATGTCTAAGGTTTTGTCAGTGACATGTGGATATTTTTTGGAAGTGATATATTATCAAACTGACCTATATTTACATGAAATGAGATTTATGCTTTAGAAGTACATATTAGACAGTCTCTTATTTGGGATTGTTCATGGATAAGAGATTTACCTCAAGACTAGGGCTAGAAAAATAAGATATGACCCGATGGAGCCGACCTAAACTCGACTTTTTTTAGTGGGTTAGGGTCTAAGGATTTTTCAACCAACCTAAAATTGACCCAAACCTAAAAATTCCAAAAATATTTTAGAGTTGGGTCCAAGTTTGGAATTTTGACATGAATTGACCTAATTGACTCAGATTCACAATTATATATTTACATGAATTATAAATAGTAAAGTTTAAGACACCCAATGGCCTATGAAATTACTAATTCATCACTCATGAAGTTTATTTTGACAATTCGACAGTTGTTTTTTTTATTTTCATGATTTATTATGCTATTTTATTATGAATTTGTGTTTAAAACTCTAGAACAAACTAAAATAAGCTTAATCTGCATTTTTAGTCACACTATAAGTTTGTTTACATTGAAATTTTTTGTTTATGGTTGGTAATTACCAACAATTAGACAGGTTGTAGTTTTTTTTTTAAATGTTGTCTTGGTATATGGATAAATGGGTCAAACATAATAGACCTAAAGATATTTTTGGATCGGGTTAGGGTTAAAGGTTTTGACCTGAAAATTCATCTTTTGTAAATTTAGGGTCTACTTAAAATGTGCTGACCTTAAAAAAATATGTCGAACCAAAATGACCTAAAATAAAACCCAGTAAATTCGAACTTGGTTGCAACCCCTATTCAAGACATGAGGGTATGAAGGGTGCTCTTAGTTTCGATTGAATTTGAATAGTATTTAACTTTTGTTCTCTAAAACTATATATATGATAACAACTGTGTATCTCAATGTCATTGCTTTATTTGAAGAACTAAATAGAATTATTATCAAAAAAATCCTTTTACTGGGGCACATTTCGTACAATCCTAGAACTAGGTTTTTTTTTAAAGAGGGACGGGAAACCCTATGATTGGGGCTCCCCGTTACTATTACTAACTAATCAAATCAAGGTTTACAAGAGACTGCAAGTTCAAAGGGAAAGGACTCGATAAGGAAAACCTAGCTACATGACCCCGACGAGCCAAGTTGGCCACTTCATGGGCTACTCTATTACATCTACGATTAACATAATGTAAACTACAGAAAGAAAACTGATTATGCAACTCTTTGACGTCTTCAGCAATAGTTCCAACATAGTCCCGTCGTGCCTTCTTGCTTGTGCATGCATGGACGGCCTCCAAGGAATCTGTCTCAACTTCAATGTCATCGTATCCTTTCTCTTTTGCCCACTGCAACGCTGCTCTTACCTCTAACAACTCTGAGATAGCGACGCCCGTCCCTGTGTTAACCTTCTCCCCCGCAACCCCCACCAATCTACCCACATATTCCCTAGCATCCAAACCAATACCCGCCCCCCATCCTCCCCAACAGACCCATCGACGTTGATCTTCAACCTGCCCTGCATTGGCTTCATCCATCCACAATGCCCCCCGCAAGCTCTCCCCGCAATGCCTCCCCCTCACTTCCCTGCTGGGCGCTGACATCCCTCCCGTCACACTCCACGACGACGTTGCCTCCATCCCGCAACGCACCGTCGTTGCTACTGTCACGCAACACTGCATTGGTGCCCACTTCATTCCCACTCCCCACCTCGACACTGCCATCTCGTCCATGCTTTCCCTCCCACCCCAACCCCTCTCCTTGTTGTGTGACGCCTGCCCATGCACGCTGTTGCTGCCCTGTTGATCCGTGTCCTTTCTCTCCCCCCTTCTCACTTTGACGCTGCCCTCCCCTTCGCAGCATCGACAAGGCACCCCTCAACATGTATCCGCTCTTCACGTCGCTGTTTTGGAACGTCCTTATGCATCTAGATCTCCATGTCGTCCACATTCTAGCCACTAAGTATTCCTTTTCTTGCATAGAGCTCATGTCCAGTGCAGCCCCCATTGCCGAGGTGATTTCCTCGTCCCTAACTTCATCCACCCAAGATTGCACTCCCCGTGGTGTCTACTCCCAAACTTCCACAGCATTGGGGCAACGAAATAGCATGTGAGGTATTGTATCCTTCTCGGCACCACACAACATGCAAGTACCATCCTCTAAGCAGTGTCGATCATATAGGCGCCCCCTTGTTGCTAAACATCCCGTGCATGCCCTCCACAGAAAATGGGCTATTTTTCGGACTCCATCCCGCATGCCAAATTCTTTTCCATAGATCATCACCTTGTCACTGCACAAAACTCCTCGATTCCTCTTTCCCAAGTAATCCCAACTAGTACGCTGAACGTACCGAAAACTCTCCATCCTTTGAAGGCCACCACATTAGGCTGTCCTGAGTTCTCCGCCAGCTGAGTTGGATCACGCATATTCTTTTAACATAGTGATCCAGAAAGCATTCTCTGACTTTATCACCCTCCCATTGAGTGTCGTCTTCTATCATCATTTCCCTCATTGTGCGGTAATCTGGTCCATCCTCTCTTTTGAAACGTGCAAGAGTTTCATTTTCTTTCGGAAACCAATTATCCTCCCAAATATCCACCTCAGTTCTGTCACCCACCCTCCATTGTGTCCCTTCCTTTAGTAGTGCCTTTGCTCCCCATAGACTCCGCCAAGAATAACTAGGATTGTAACCCCTTCTCGCTTCCCATATGAATGACTTTGGAAAATACCTATCTTTGAGTACTCTAGTCAAGAGGGATGTCGGGTTGTTTGCTGTTTGCCACAATTGCCTAGCCAGGAGGGCTTGGTTAAAAGTCTGGAAATCTCTGAACCCAAGACCCACTGCCTCTTAGGTCTGCACATTCTCTCCCAGCCCAACAATGGGTTAGGTGGTACACATACACACGAATTTTATGTGCAAGTATATTAGGAAGTTTGTCAGATTATATTTTATGCTAAAAAATTATATGTAGATCTATTATGTTACTGGTGATAAGCGCATAGAAATCTTATTGATAACTTATTATACATTTTCTTGATACTCATCTAGATTAATGCAAAATTATACCTCATTTTAAAACATCATAAATGGAAAATATATTTTTGGAATAACTCTCCCAAAAAGGATGCGAGTGAGAAGTTCTTCAAAAATCACAACAAAACATGATAACTAACAAGTATAAGAGATAATTAAAGTGAATATGATTGTAAATTCTTGCTAATAGTTTTCAAGTGACCTTTGTTTTATGTTACTTCTGTTATGAAGATGTTGTTTTTGATTTCAATTACATACCAAATATTGAATGATACATAATTTTTTTTTCAAGTTTATAATAAAATGTTAAAGAGAAACTTGGGTACAAAGTCATGAACTTCAATACATGGAAAAAAATAGTTGGAAGTTGCTCATGATTTTCAAAGATGAAGAAAGAGTTGCATAAGAGTCTTGTAGACCCTCTTTCATCATTATTTACAAAACATAAAGAGGATATTCTATATTTCTTATGTAGCATTCTCTCTCTCTCATTCCATGAAGATTGTGCTTTCTTCAGGCTGTCTTCTCTCATATAGAGAAGATAATAGTTGCCTACTTGAAATTTTCTTTGAGAATGTCATAGATGAAATAAATAACATATATAAATAACCACCCTCAAGATTCCAAATACACAAAATCCAAAAGCAACATCTTAGCAACACTAAGAGCACACAAAAACACTCACTTGATATAATAACAAGGTTAGGAAAAATGCATTTCCACTTGAAACTAGCATCCCCCCACATCATCAGAGATTGATGCAATAGTCTTCTTATCAAACAATAAAGATAACAAGGGGTTGTATTAAGAGGAGATAGAAGTA
Source organism: Alisma plantago-aquatica (assembly GCA_963693085.1). NCBI lineage: Eukaryota > Viridiplantae > Streptophyta > Magnoliopsida > Alismatales > Alismataceae > Alisma > Alisma plantago-aquatica. The sequence goes on along the minus strand of OY856412.1, from coordinate 1,188,009,967 downwards.
GACAATAATAGTTTTCCATCTAGTTATCCCCCTTCAATGTGCCATATGTATTTACAGGATGTCTTCATATTAGAGTGCATATTCCTTAGAAATTTTTATTTTTCATCCATTAAATATGGTATGAATCTGACAACATTTGTTGATGATGAAGATCTGATCTAGAAGAGTAACAGGTAGATTTTTTATCCCATTGGACATCTGGCACGGGAATATAATGTGAGTATCTCTTATTTAGTATGGATATCATAGTGTCAACCATGGTATCCCACACAACCAATTGTTGCATTTAATGGAGTATGGATATCATAGTTTCAACCATGGTATCAAAACTGATGTGTATTTCAATTGAGATGATATAATGAGTATTTATTAAGCATGATAACAAATAAATTTTTGATAAGGTCTTCATGTGTATATATACATTGTATAGATTTCATAAAAAATTATTATTTAGATTCATTGGATGGCATATGAGAGATCTAGTGTGAGAATTTTTCAAGTATGTCAAATCAGTGTCATTACATTTGAAATGTTTCTTTTTAATTAGACCTTTGATATATATATTAATATATAACAAAATGGTTATTGTGGATTAGGTGAAACTTTTCATATTGGAATTTTCAATTTTGGGTGACCTCCCGTGTTTCATGCGGAATCATGATATTTAATTTGACGTACCACTTCCAAGTCCAAATGAATAATTGTTTGGTGATCATTTTTGAAGGCTTATGTGAATGATGCATTAAATATTTGTATCAGTAATTAGTTATTCTCTAGACCACTAGGTTTGTGTGGATTGGATCACTTTTCATATGGAATAAGAAAATCATTTGAATTTGGGTTTTATATATTACATAGGTTTCCTTGTAGGTACATGCGGATGTGCAACTTGTATCATCCCATGAACCTACAATATGAATCGAAAACATAACATGTTATATTGAACATATTCTTTAATGAAGTATCAGAGCTACATAATTAATTCACTTGTAATATATTGAGTAGAATCTGCATTAAATGTCCATGTTTGCAAGTCATACTCACAAATACCTATTAAGTTAGTTTCATGAAAGTAGTGGGATATATATTATCACACTGGTTATATAAGTAAGATTAGTTTTTTTTATAAGATGCATCAATCAACTAGTCATCTATTTGCTTCCAATGCTATACCTCTTTTGTAACCATATACATGTTATTATTATGCTAGTGTAATACTCTTGAATCCTCTTTATGGAAGAAGGATTGATCAATAGTGAAAACTAATCACTATTTTATAAACACATATGGAAAACAAATGACCTTCTACCTTATTGGAAACCCATAGGTGGTCCTCTAAAAGACATATAGGCCAATTATTTGCCAAAATCTATAAGAAACTAAGAATGTCAATTATTATTGTATATTATATCCTATTACTAGGATTTTCTCTATTAGAATATATAATACTGTATCATCCATATTATTTTTTTTATCATACATTAAATTTATGCTAGATAGTTATTTATTAGTGGTTATGTAGTAGATGAAATTAATATGTACAACTAGAAGAAAGCATAGTGCTAGGTGATGTAAATAAGGTATGAATGTTCATTAATTGCTATGTGGTTTGAAACAAGCCACCACATAAAGATATGAGAAAGAAGACTAAGTACACACTAAAAATTGATTCTACATCAAAAAAATATATGTGTATGTTTTTGGAATTATTGTCATATAATTTATGATGTCTTATGGGCCTGGTTATTTTGTCCCATTAGGGTTAAATTTTCTTCCCATGTACTTCCCTACTATCACAGAACCAGAATCCCAGTCCCATGAACCAAATGATACCAAAGACAACATGCAGAAGCGTGAAGCTTAACATACCATAACAAATAACAAGATAAGAGCACCAACATAATTTCAACATTCAACAATATTATTAAGAAACATTCTTTTATTATAAGATTTCAATTACATGTTCATGAGTACAATTTTACCAGTCTGGTCATGGATACTAGGGATCTACAACAAGTACACCCGACATAGCTCACTAAGCCCATCAACATTTAGGCATCTCTAAACCTAAAAATAAAATACAAGAAACGGGTCAACACACGAGGTGTTGAACACAAGGCTGAAAGATACATATACATAAGCTTTGCATAATTTGAAAAGAGAGTGCAAGAGTAAACATGTAAGAATAAACATGTTAACTGTTTAGCAAAATGAGAATCCATATTTTATGTCATTTCACTCCATTATACCAACAATATCATGTATTCATAAGGCCTTTGACCAACTTCCCATTGGAAGGATCTGTAAGGGTGCTCAAGATTAGATAACCCTTTTCTACATGAGGGACCTCAAGGCCATCACCAAGAGCTAACCCAATTTCAACAATTATATAATAGAGTTCCAATTTATGTTTGCAGGTTATAAAGCAACGATACGTCAAACATCGAGTACAATACTAGGATACTACATGGCAATAGTTGAGCAAATAAACAAGCATACATACATATCCATTTGCAAGAAAGAAATCCATATTTATATAATTATTAAAGCCCATACCTGATTCAGAGATTCTTAATCTATACTTGACCATCTAGATCTCAGGCAACACCTAGTTAAGCACAAGATTGCATACATGCATTAGATTCTCATCATTAAACATAATTAGATCCATTTTAGCATTTTTGCTAATATAGGTTTCAAGTTTCATGTTAGTATACATGATGATCTTGAACTGATATAGATTTCATCATAAACATGGAGTTCAAGTTTCAAGTCATTTCCATGTTCCATTCATTTTATATGATCATTTCAAGGTTTGTATCACTAATGCATATTACGGGGGAAAAGACTCATAATAGGGAAGGAAGGGCCATGATACAACAAGACATGAGAGACAATAATCAAAGGTGGTTTAGTTCAACAACATTAGGTCATAAGAAACACATTCCAATATAAGTGGATGTCCCCTAGTGTCTAGGCAATATACTCCTAACCTTGGGTGTCAACATTTCATCATATATGCAAGCATCAACATAGCTCATAAGTCATATGGGGTCAACATAAGACTTTGGTGGATATCCAAATGAAAGGGTCCACAAGGACCACTACTACAGAAATGGCTTATAACGTCACTTTTCAATGCGTTGGTTGTATACATACACCGACGTCTAAATCATCCAGCGTCGGTTAAATAAAACAACCGACATCTATCTGTGAAGGGCAATCAGACACGGGTATCACTTTTATTTAGTGTCAGTTCCTTAATAAGAACCCGACGCCTAAAATTAACCGCCAAATCCAAATTTTCCAGTGAAAAAAATTACCTCCAAAAATTAACATACAACGTCAGTTTTTAAAAAAGAAACCGACAACTAAAGATTTTCCGTGAGACAAAATTTTGACCAATTTTTAACGTCGGCAGTGTTACAATAACCGACACCATTGTGTTTTCACGCGCTTAACTGTGAAAAATTTCACCTCCCTTTAGTGTCAGTTTTTATAAGGAAACTGACGACTATGGTCTTAATTCGAGAACTTTTATTTTTGTCAGCATATAAATATAGACGTCGGTTTTTATGTTTGGAACCGACGAGTATAATTGAGCAATAGTGTCAGTTTTTTGTTGGTAACTGACACTTATAGTTTTTATGGTCGGTTGTAGTTAATAACCGATGCCTATCGTTAATGTAACAGCACCCACGTGAGCCAGACTCTTCCCCTTTTGTTTCATTCATTTCTACGATTGAGGGTTTGCTGGTCCGGCGATTCCTCTACTCCACCGCCACTCGCTGCTCCTCTACCTCCGCCTCCACCGCCGTTTGTTAGTGCTTTGGTCGCCGACGCCGCCGCCACTCACCGCCGCCAGTCACTGCACCTCTACTTCTGCCTCCGCCACCTCTGCTTCCGCCAGCCGCCACTAGTTCTCCGGCCGCTGCTCTCCAGGCCGGTCGCGGCTCCTAGGGCTCTGCTCCCTGCTCTCCAGGTCATTGCTCCGCTCCGACCACACCTCCTGCGTGCCCAACACTGCCACCAAGGTACCCTGCTCCTGCTCTTCTTCCTCATCTTTTTCCTCTTCCCTCAAGCAGGTACCCTGCTCCTGCTCGAATAATGTAGGAAATGTGTAGATTGTGAATAAAAAATGCTCCGATTCACATTGATATTACCAATAATGTAGGAAATGAATGCTAGCTCCAATTATAGACATGTTGTATATGGTTTTGATCAGAAAAATGTGTAGATTGTGAATAAATTATACTTAAAGCTCTATTATTCTTCTTATTACAAAGGTATAGTTAGTACACAAATATTAGATGATATTCAAGAAAACCCTAGTTTCATGAGCATGTTGTTAATCATGTTAATTATGATTCTTTTATTTATTCTGATGTCAGTATATAATTATGTGATCCCAACATCTTAAATTTAATTAGAATGATTTCAATGAATTATAGGGTTTTAAAGTCGATAATCATGTACATGCGGAAATAGGGTTATTAAACCAATAGTTATAACATAGTATGATCTTAATCTGATCTGGATATTAATAATGACGTAGTATGTTAAATATGATGATTAGGGATATACATATAATGTCTAGTAAAGATTCCTAGACCTTTTGTCATTAGGGTAATTTTTATACATGTTTGAATAAATTAGGGTTCTAATCTACCCTTTTGTCCTATATTTGATGCTAATTGTGCATATATGTTGAGTTTCATCTTACTCTTACCTAAGAATTTTTTTTCTTAATCTCTTATACATCACTATATTTAAGGTTAGTCTGTCTACTAGAGTGTGAGGATTAACCATGTTGCATGTAGTTTATAACATTGCATTGTGAATTATTGCATGTTTGAAACTATTGATTTCTTGATTTATTATTTAATAATGCTCTATAGATTAGGATTAACCATGTTTCTTGTAGTTTATACACATTTATTATATATAAGAATGACAGCACATGTATTTGTTGGCCTAGAAACCCCTCCAAGATTTACTCATTAGGAGTAAATCTTGGATAGTCCCTAGTTTGGGACTGTTCTTGAACACCTAATCTCACTTAGGATGTAAGTGTATAATGTGTATTGGGTTTTCAAGAAAATTTTGGTAGCATTTCCCCGTTTGTTCTCTAAGTACATATGTACTTAGAGAACAGTGGGGAAATGCTGCCGAAATTTTCTTGAAAACCCAATACACATTATACACTTACTAGTGAGATTAGGTGTTCAAGAATGGGATAGGTGGTACACATTTATTATATATAAGAATGACAACACATGTATTTATTGGCCTAAAGTTTTAACCATGCATAAACTCTAATCTGTTAACCCTAGACCCTAATCTTATTGTAATATATAGCTTGTTTTCTCTTTGATCATAGAATGGATAGATCATGGATGTCCATTCGCAATCACTGCACCCCAAAGTTTATATCTGGTCTTGACCAGTTTATTAGATTTGCTGAGGAACATAGGAAACAACCTGGAGATAGGTTCTATTGTCCATGTAGGCATTGCGGTAACAACTTGAAAGTCAGCACTGGTGACAAAATTAGAAGTCATGTCATGTGTAACGGGATTGTACAAGGCTATACAGAATGGCACTGGCATGGAGAGATTTCAAACCCGAAACCAGTGGATGTTGATAGCAGTGCTTGTGTGGAAGAAGAAATTGCCTTCGATGACGTAGATGTGAACGAATCAGTTCCAGTAGACATCGTTGATGCGATGTTGGATAGTTGTGGGGTAGAGCACACCAAAACTGATCCACCTCCCATGTTTAGAAACATTGTGCATGATGCTGAGATATCGTTATACATGGGTTGTAAGTTTACGAAGCTTAGTGTTGTGTTAAGATTGTATAAATTGAAAGCTAACAATCAATGGAGCGATAAAAGCTTTACGTCATTGTTGTCTTTGTTGAAAGAAATTCTTCCTGAAGGAAATGAGCTACCGATCTCAACATACCGGTTAAAGAAATTGTTGTGCCCAATGGGAATGGAGGCCAAGAAGATACATGCATGCAAGAATGATTGTGTATTATTTCAAAAGGACTATGTGGATTTGAAAGATTGTCCGAAATGTGGTGCGTCAAGGTATAAATTGATGACTTTAGGGGAGTCCAAAATTGGTTCTCCCACCAAGGTGATGTGGTATCTACCTATAATACCACGGTTTCAACGCTTGTTTTCCAATCCTATAGATGCAAAGAATTTGAGGTGGCATGCAGATGTTAAGAAAAATAATGATGGGATCCTATGACATGCGTCTGATTCCCCACAGCGAAAGAAGATTGATTTATTGTACCCTGAATTCAGTGAAGAGGACAGGAATCTAAGACTTGGGCTTTTTACAGATGGGATGAATACGTACGGGACATTGAGAAGCCAACATAGCACTTGGCCAGTTATGCTTGTTATATATAATCTTCCTCCCTGGTTGTGTATGAAAAATAAGTATGTTATGTTGTCGTCTTTGATATTGGGCCCTAAACAACCTGGAAATGATATCGATGTTTATCTTGAACCTATGATTGATGACTTGAAGAAGCTCTGGGGTGAAGGTGTGATGACCTATGATGCTTCATGAAGAGAGACATTTTGTTTGCACGCTATATTGTTCTGCACTGTGAATGACTTTCCAGCATATGGGGATTTGTCTGGATATAGTGTCAAAGGATCTAAAGTGTGTCCTATATGTGAAGAGAACACTGATTCCATATGACTAAAACACGGCAGAAAGATTGTATATCTTGCTCATCAAAGGTTTCTTCCAAAATTACATATGTATCGTAGATTGCACAAAACATTCAATGGACGGAAAGAGGAATGTAGTGCACCTAAATCTATATCAGGGGAGGATGTTTATGAAAGAGTGAAAGATATCGCCAATGAATTTGGTAAGAGATCACAATGTACGATGGCCACAAGGAGTGACAAGTCTTTATTCAAGAAGAAGTTGATATTTTGGGATCTTCTTTATTGGAGTTCTTTGACAATCAGGCATTGTATCGATGTCATGCACGTTGAGAAAAATGTATGTGATAGCGTCATCGGTACTCTGTTGAATATACCAGGTAAGACTAAAGATGGGATAAAATCCAGAATGGACCTACGTGAAATGGGAATAAGGAGGGAATTAACAGAAGTAATTAGTAGCGATCGGAGAACATACTTACCTCATGCTTGTTGCACGTTGTCTAGAAAGGAGAAGAAAGCATTTTGTGAATGCTTGGTAAATGTTAAGGTGCCACAGGGTTACTTATCCAACATCCGTACATTGGTATCAATGAAAGATCTGAAGTTGATAGGTCTTAAATCTCATGATTGTCACACTCTAATGCAACAAATATTGCCTGTGGCAATTCGATCTATATTGTCGAAGCATGTAAGGTTTGCAATCACCAGACTTTGTTTCTTTTTCAATAGTCTGTGCAGCAAAGTTATTGACCCTGATACTCTCAATAATTTGCAAAGAGAAATGGTTGTTACCCTATGTCAACTTGAGATGTATTTTCTTCTGTCGTTCTTTGATATCATGGTACATCTTGTTTTCTACTTGACTAGGGAAGTGAAAATGTTGGGACCAGTTTTCTTGCATTGTATGTATCCCTTTGAACGATACATGAGCATTTTTTAATGTGATGTTCGAAACCGTTATCGGCCTGAAGGGAGTATTATTGAGGGTTATGTGGCGAGAGAGGTTGTGGATTTTGTCAATGACTTTCTGAGTGGTAATGACGCTCCCGTGAATGACAAGAATATTGAGGAGCATTTTGGCAAAGGAGTTTTGGGATCACGGGTGAAAGTAATCAGCCGTGAGCAGTTGGAGCAAGGTCACTTGTATATTTTACACAACATCGAAGACGTGAGTGTTTATATCGAGGAACATACCAATTTCATCAAGAGACAATATCCTCGATCCAATTCAATGTGGCTTGCTAGAGAGCATAACAAGACATTTATTAAGTGGTTTGAAGAGAAAGTCTTACATCAACTATCTCAAACACCAGATAATCTTACTGAAACCATCAAATGCCTCGCCTTTAAACCAAAATTGAATGTTATGTCTTATGAAGGGTTTGACATAAATGGTTTCTCATATTACACAAAGCGTCAAGATGATAAGAGTGTCGTCCAAAACAGCGGGGTCACCCTTCAAGTGTCTTCATTGTTTTTTACAAGTGCAAAGGATAAAAGTCCACGTGAAGCTAAAATGTCATATTACGGTGTCATTGAAGACATATGGGAGTTTGACTATGTATATTTTAGAATTCTGCTCTTTAAATGTAATTGGGTTGACAACAACAAAGGAGTTATAGTGGATGAATTGGGTTTCACGTTAGTGAACTTTGAAAAGATTGGCGAGAAGGGTGAACCATTCATATTGGCATCACAGGAGAAACAAGTATTTTATATCGATGATCCTACAAATGATAAACGGTCGGTTGTTCTTCATGGTAAAAGATAGTTCATTGAAGATCCTATAGATGAAGAAGAGTACTATGATAAGTATGATGACTCCAATCCATTCTCAGTTGGGTTGCCAACACCATCAAATATTAAAGTTGGGGATCACAATGACTTGTACGTTCACGGGGATCATAATGAAGGATTGTTAATTGATAAAAGATCACAATATTAGAGGCATGGATGTTTACATTTTTGTTATGTTTTATTTTTCTGAATGTGAACTTTACAATGTGAATGTGGACTTTACAATGTGAATTACTTTACAATGTGAATGTGAACTTTACAATGTGAGTGTGAACTTTACAATGTGAATGTGAACTTTACAATGTGAATGTGAACTTTACAATGTGAATTACTTTACGATGTGAATGTGTACTTTACAATGTGAACTTTACAATGTGAAATTTATAATTTGAATGTGAACTTTTAGATAGTTGAGCATTCCCATGATGACCGTGCTGATGATCACCGTGAGGGTGAGGACGTGCTTGCACCGCCTGACAGTGTAAGTTTTAAGAATATATCCCTGAGGTTTCTATCTATATGTTCATTTATAATTATATTATGTAAGTGTGTTTTTTATCAAATTTTAGGTTGGTGATGTACCCCCTGAAGAAATTACAGCACTTGATGTGCAGTAAAAGAAAATTGAGAAAGTGAGGGGCATCACAATGATGAACAAGTTAATACATCAAAGGGGCAATGGACCCAAATTGGTTGTGGATTTCGATCAGGCAGGAAATCCATATGGAGTGAACCGCAACTCATTTGTTTCATATCTTGGGGTTCTTACTCGCACCCATTGCAGTCCTATCCTAGAATCATGGCATAATGTTCCTAAGGGGAAGAAAGACCACATATGGAAGGAACTATGCGTGTGTTATTATTATTTGTAATTCTATTTGTGTAGATTACTAATTTTTAGGATACTAGTTAATAACAATTTTATTTAATTTGCAGAGCATATTTGATCTGGATGAAAAGCTGCATCGTAAATGTGTGATGCAACGTTGTGGGAGGGTCCTAAGGAACTATAGAACCAATCTCACCTGAGATTACATACGCGATGCTGAGAATAGGTTCTTGATTGATTCCAATTCTAGACATTGATCAGTATTTCACTAACTCTACACTAATAATTTTTGTTTGTATTCTCTTTGAAAAATAAATATAGGAAGAAGGAAGCCACACAACAATGGAACTACTTAGACCCCAAAGAATGGGAGGAGTTTGTTACCCAAAGAAAAACAGATGAATTCAATGTATTAAGTGCCACTCCGAATTTAATTAATATACGTTTTTATGTATTCACCTATTCAAGATTAACCTATAGTGTTACTAACCAAATCAATGTGCTAACTAACTAGGCTATCAGCGATGCTCAACGAGCAAGGCGTGCACTGAATGTGCACGACCACAGAATGGGTCCACGAGGATATGCAAGCGTTCGCCAAAGACTACAGGCTGAGTCTACTCAGCCTACTGCTACTCAGGAGATTGCAGAGTCCTCTACTACTGCTCCCGCACCTCTACCTCGTCATGTTATGTGGATAGCTGGGAGGCAAAACAAGAAGGGAGAGATACTGAAGCCCGCAACCGCTGAGGCAGCTGTAAAAATGGTAAAAATCAACTCTTAGAGCAATATATCGATATTGATTGTTGTTATGTTTACTTACGAATTTTTGTTGATGGTGATTAGCGGGAGCTGCACGAGCAGAGGAAGGAAGGCAAGTTCATCCCTCAGGGTACAAGGGATGAACTGACAGTTGCTCTGGGTAACCCAGAGCATCCTGGACGTGTAAGGGGTGTAGGCGCTGGTGTGGGCATCAAAGCGTTCTTTGGGCCATCCCAGCGCAAATATGTCCCAAAAGAGGGACTTTCACAAGCTGAGGTAACTTATTCTTATTTTAGAACGTTATTGCGAAAGGAAATTCAATAATCAGAAACTAGCATTTCTTTTATCCATGTATAGGTAGATTCCTTAATTGATAGAAGAGTCGAGGAAGTACTTGATAAAATATTCCATGAAGCAATGAACAAGTGGCAGGCATCTCAGACTGCCACTCAAACAGTACCTATGGTGAACCTCTCTTCTCCTACTGCTCGTACTGTAGAGGTTGGGAGTAATCCTATAGACCCACAAAAGTGAAGGATATATCGTTGCAGAGGCATCGGCTTACCCACCCCTTAAAGGGTGCATGTTTAATGGGAGTCCAGTACCAGATGGCATGGTACGTGTGAGCCTGATACATATACTCCCTGGCTGGACGAATCTTGCACTGCCTCATGCACACCTAGATGCTGAAACACTTGGTGAGGCAGTAGGCGGAGTGATATTGTGGCCCGAAGTGGATGTCCTCTATACTGATATTGTATGATAAATTTTCATTACTTTAATTTTTTAGTGTGTATATATATGAGTCAATTGATATGAAATTATATATACAGGTCAAAAAGATGAGACCCGCTACATCTCGACCTCCACCTCCTCGACTACCAAGTTGGCTTCCAGGGGACCTACACGCCTCGATAGGTCCTAATTGTAGGAGTGTGGCAGTATGGATCGGCGAACATAATCCAAATTTCCCTATTAATGTTACTATTCCGGAGAATATTGTAGGTAAATCATAGGATAACAATCTATTTATACAAGATTAACATATGTATTAATGCATACGTAATAAAAGTTCTGGATACGTATTAATGCAGGTCAAACATTCGGAAACAACATATTTATACAAGATATTTTGGAGTTGTTTAGTTATGAATGGCTGAACACATCTATGATAGAGTTGTGGATATGGTGAGATTAATGCACATGGCAATCTGGTTTATATATCCATATACCTTGTTTTATATAGGGCAATCTAGTTTCTTATATATTAATGCATACGTAATACATGTTTTGCAGCCACTTACACAAGATATGTACATATTTTGGATTTTCTCATGTGGGATTTTTGGTTCCATCTTTGATTAGTCTTGTAGATACAAACCCGTATTCAGTTACTTTATACTACTGTGATGCTTTTGAATATTTTGGTAAAAATAATAAGACTGTGATAATAGCTCCATTCAATGTCGAGTAAGTTTACTTTGCTTGTAATTTGGACTTAAGCAAATTACATTTTTATTACAGATATTGAGTTATTAATTTTCTACTTTCTTACCTGTAGTGCTAAGCATTGGGCGTTATTAGTTATTGTCCCCAAGACATTCATCGTCTATTATCTAGATCCCGCTGGGAGTGATTTGGATGTATTATATGGACATGCAATTAAAAGGCCATTATTCTCGTGAGAAATATTTTATGTTTTTATATCTGTTAACAACTGTTACTGCATTACTATTTAATTATGCAATTTAATGTGTTACATTAACATATATAGGGCTTTACAAGATTACAAAAAAGCTGGAAGAAAGGTCCCCAGGAAAAAAATCTGACACTCATTTGGGAGAATGTGAAAGTGATTTCCTGACTCCAATGTATATATTATTTATGTGAACTGTGCTTATTTGTATTTTTGAATATTTTGTATGTTTCAATTTATAGTGTGCTACACAAGACAATGGCTGGCATGTGCCTACTATGTGATGTGATTTATGGACCTAATCATCAAACATGCTGTATTGGAAATCGATAACATACAACATATATTATACATAGTCTCGTTAGATAATATGAAATATATGAATCTTATTATATATTATAATAATTATGTATATACATCATTCTCTTTGTAGGTCTTTAAAACTGAGGACTTCAACACAGGTGCAAAGCATTTCGATGTACATGCTCCCTATACGAGAGATGAATTAGATGATGTAAGAGAAGATTGGGCAAAAGCCCTACAAAGAGTGAGAATTTTTCAATATGATTTTGCTGACAATGATGAATAAAGAATAACTTTGTTCTCATAATTAATTTTGTGTGAATGTGAATGAATTTTTATGAATTGTCATATGTGTGTAAAAATCATCAATACATGAATGTTTCTACATGTATATGAATGTGAAAAGAGATGAAATAAATGAAACTGTAGGTTGCTACAGGTTTCTACATGTGTATGATGAAAAAATAATACGAATCAAATGTGCTTATATATGAGTGTGAATCGCATATATATAATATTTTCCACCATGTTAATTTTGTAGGTTTGTGGCCTGTTGTTGGTTGATATCAATAGATGTCGTAAAACCTGCAGTTCATAACTGAACTGCAGGTTTCTCATCCTGCGACCAGCCACAGCAGGTCTGCAGACTGACAGAAAAAAAAATCAAAACATAGGTGTCGGTTATTTGAACAAAACCGACACCTATGTTATACGGCGGCGGTTTTTCACCTAATACCGACGTCTATGTGACCAGGTACCACGGCCATTTAGAATTGGTTCCTCAGGGTCAGGTGTTCCTAAGATATTGTAGCCCTCTTTAGAATTGGTTGAGCTGGTTGAAGGGGCGGATTGACGCTGTAGATAACGGGCTTTTCGGTGTGCGTGGATGTCAGAGTGACGTTGTTATATGGCGTCTAATCTTATCAACACCTTTTGTAAGGTTTGATCGATGTTGGACAGATGTGCTTTGAGGTTGAACAAACTAAGAATCTCCCTTTCGTGATAACCAAGATGCTGTTGGAATACTTGAAATCACTGGTTAAGGGAATTTAGATTGTTGGCAAAAGAATAATTTGCCTCTCGGAGCCATTCGAATTCGATCCCAAAGGCGTGTCCAAGGGGGAGACCGGGTGATGGCGATTGGCTATACGAACAGTGATGTCTTTCAGGTGGCGACTTCAGAACACGATAAGGAGAATCGTCATGCTGTAGGGGCGAATTGGTGTAGGAATGGTTTTGTCGTTGTGATTCATCCGTGGAGTGGCATCTTTCAAGATGGGGATTGCATGCGCTTGGGGTTGCGGTGGCACAACCTATTTCAGTGAATTAGAGGTGGGGGCAGTGGCTGGTTTTGAAATCAGCACTGCCTGTAGGGCTATCGGGGCCCTGGATATTTGGGGCTGGCTATTTATCGCCTCATCAAGCATCTTATGGTATCTTTCTACGGCGTCGTGTTGAAGCTGATCGTGAATATGTACTCCTTTGTTAGATGTATTGGGCCAATCAATCACCACAGTGGAAGTTTGTTGTAAAGGAGTCGTGGGAATTGATGTTGTTGCCGTAGATGATTGCTTCATGGCAGGAAGCGTCTCCTTGCGGGGTGGCCGCGGAGGTAGGTTCTTCTTAGTCTTCATAGGAGCTGGTGGTTGGGGAGATACAAGGCTCTAAGCCTTAATGGCCTCAATCTCTTGACCGGTGAATATCAGCTTGTTCACATTGTAGTTTGTGAATTCAGGCAAAGGAAGGAGGATAGAAGTTTGTGTGCATTTGTCGAAGAGTTTGTCTCTCACCTTCTTTACGATGCTTGCTCACTTGAGGAAGTTGATGTCGATGTGATCCTCCTTGTGGGTGCAAGTGAGGTTGTGGAGGTCCTTGGGGTACCTGAGATGTTGGGATATCAGATGGATGAAGCTGCCCATGCAGTTGTCCTTCGCTCCATCTCTATTCAGGAACCATCTTTGAATGAAGAAATGGCCCAAATTAGTGAGTTGACCTTGTATCAAGTACCACATGAATTGCAACGCTTCAATGAAGATGTTGTTCGATTCAAACTTGGTGAAGATGGTGCATGCCACTATTTTGTGCACAATGCGCCAGAAGCAGGATTGGATTTCTACTGCCTTGCAGTCTGGCTTGAACTTGGGCTCCCCAGTAATCATTTTCCATAGGGATTGAAATCCGTCTGGCTCTCGAGTCTAATTCCTGCATCAAGGACTCGTTGGGCAGCTGCATTTTCACTGAAAATCATATATAGCATCTTCTCTGAGATCTCGTAGTTGGCATTGTGTAGATGGGTTGATAGTCTGTCGTTGCCCCCAAACACCTCTCTGTCCTTGGTGGTGTTTTCTATCTTCTCGAGTGACATCACGAACTCCTTCTTTAGTTTGTTGTAGGCCTCAGAGTGTGAGAAGCAGACTTTGTAAAGCTTAACTTCGTCCAGAAGGGATCAGATCCTTTTGTAGATGTCGATATCTCTGAACACATTTTGGTGGCAGAACCTGGTTGGGAAGAAGAGGGTTTTTCCCTGGAGCTAGTTGTATCTCTTTATATGTGCCGCATCCCTTGTATGGAAGTTTCCCATTGTGTAGGAAAGGACTCCGGGCTCTTCGACGTCTTGGGTTATTTGGCGGGAGTGCTTTGCGGCCTGGGAAGATCCTGATGACTTAGGCTATTGGCGTTTGGATCCCGCTGCACGTTGGCTGGGCCTTGTTTGTGATGATCTGGATTGGGACCCAAGTGCCGGACATCTGGTAGGTAGAAAGAAAAAGAGAGGAACATTAAATAAAGGGGTTATCTTCGATTCCTCATATCTTATTTAAAGAGGGCAGTCAAATCGTTTGAGAAGCTCAATCAATCCTTATAGTTAGAAATGGTGACGATTAGTGAGGAAGAAGATGGATGTGAGAAAATTGGTTTCTGGACATAAACCCTGAACAAGACTTAAGAATTGTTGCTCGGAATCAGGCCCTTACCTCACTGGTGTTGAAGAAGAATTCGTAGATAGCAAGAGAAACACGAAACACGGTGGGCCAAAATAGAGCAGGAAGAAAGAGGACGAAAACGGTGCTAGAGGCAGGCACATGATTGCTTGAGGGCTAATAAAACTCGGAAAACGTAACTGAGCATGATCGTCTTCTTGTGATATTTGTACAAATTCGTATAAACATTGTCCTTCGGGTTTAGGAAATACGCGTCAGTCATGCGATGGAATCACATATCTAGGGAAATCATTAAATGTCCAATAAAGTCATATTGTCCGATTAATGATGTAGATGGGGGTTATACGTCTGAAGTTTTCACAAATACCTAAGCGTTAGTAATTGGAAAAAGAAAACTTCCCAGGTAGTGATAATGCATTTAGACGTCATTTGGGTTCCCGTTGCGGTTTCCCGGTCTGACGTCATCCCAACATGACGTCATCCTAGCATGCTCTTATCCCGAAGACATGGGTAAGGTTGGTATCAATCTAGCCATGTAGTAATTAAAGGTCGGGATATTATTATGGCTTGATTGTAAAACATCATTGGCTAAAAACAGTATTTTTTGTCTCATCAACTAAAAATAAAAAATAGAGGTCGTAAATAAAATCTCGTGAATCAATACGTGTGGCTCACGTATTGATCCAGGCCTTATTACAATAATGTTTGTTTTTGAGTGTTTATTTTGTAGAAAAAAATAAAGTCTAACTACCCTATTCTAGGAAAGTAAACATGGGTTGCCACCCATGGAGAGCTAAATTTACAGTCGTTGGCTCAACCCTTTCATTCATCATTCTTCTGCTTCAGAATCATCTAGTTCAATTTCTATTCTTCTAGTGAAAACTTCATCTTCGTAGAACCTTTTTCACCTGATGTCTGTTGACTGGGAAGACCTTGGTGGTGTCGCCTTTGTCGAATTGCTCCATCATCCCAGATGGGAAAATTTTCGCAATAATGAACGGGCTGGATTAGCGCGTCTACAATTTTCCTAGAAAAAGTCAAATTGAAGATTTAAAAAGGAATACCTTGTTCCCTTCTTTGACATCCTTCTTCCTGAGGTGGGAGTCATGCCACACCTAGGTTCTCTCCTTGTAGATCCTTGCATTTTTATAAGTATGACGCCGGAGTTCTTCTAGTTCTTTGAATTTGGAGAAATCTTTTCTTTCCAACCAAGGAGGGGTCCATGTTGAGATTCTTGATTGCCCAAAAAGCCTTATATTCTAATTCGACAGGTAAATGACAAGCTTTCCCATATATCAGGAGATAAGGAGTGGTGCCTATAGGAGTTTTATATGATGTTCTATAGACCCATAGTGCATCATCGAATTTTGCTGACCAATCCTTTTGGGATTTTCCTACCATCTTCTCTAGTATTTGTTTGATTTGGCGGTTAGATACTTCGACTTGCCCCGAGGTCTGAGGGTGGTAGGGCGTGACAACTTTGTGTCTGATGCCATACTTTTTTTAGCAGAATCTCAAATTGTTTCTCCGTGAAGTGTGATCCTCCATCACTTATCAAAGTACGTGGGACTCCATATCTCAGGAATATGATCTTTGTGAAGAGCTTGACAACATATTTGGCATCGCAAGTTGTTGTTGCTATGGCTTCGACCCATTTTGACACATAATCAACAATGACAAGTATATATTGGAAGCCATATGAGAACGGGAATGGGCCCATATAATCATTGCCCCAAACATCAAAAATTTCCACCTCGATCAAATCTGACATTGGCATTTCATTCCGTCGATATATATTTCCAGTGCGTTGACACTCGCGGCATGCTTTAATGAAAGAATTTGCATCTCTGACAAGAGAAGGTCAATAAAAGCCCAATTTTAGTACCTTTGCAGCAGTCTGTTCCGCTCCTAGATGCCCTCCATATGGGGATGAGTGGCATTCATATAAAATTTTTAGAGCTACATCTTCTAGTATACACATTCGGTAGAGATTGTCTGCGCAGTGCCTGAATAGTAGAGGGTCATCCCAGTAATAGTTTTTCATATCAAAGAAGAATTTCTTCTTCTGATTATAAGTAATCTCTGGGCGGAGCTGCTTGTAAGCTAGATAGTTGCATATATCTGCGTACCAAGGTTCTTCTGGTCCTACTGCCTTAGCAGTGTAGATTGCCTCATCGACATAGCTTTCATGTACAGGAAGTGAATCATTATATTCTATTCTGATTCTTGACAAATGATCAACGACTATGTTTTCTGTTCCCTTCTTATCAACAATTTCATGGTCAAATTCTTGCAAGAGAAGCACCTAGCGTAGAAGTCTAGGTTTAACATCTTTCTTTTGCATAAGGTACTTGACCGCTCCATGTTCAGTGTAAACTATTAAACTTTTGAGCCGATCAAGTAAGAACGGAACTTGTCGAAAGCATAGATGATAGCTAAAATCTCTTTTTCTGTAGTCGTGTAATTTACTTGCATCTCATCTAAAGTTTTACTGGCATAGTAAATTACATGGTGCTTTCGGTCCTTCTTTTGCCCAAGCACAGCTTCGATGGCAATGTCACTCGCATCACACATTAGCTCGAATGGGAGAGTCCAGTCAGGTGACTGTATGATCGGAGCACTGGTGAGAGCTTCCTTGAGCGTAGTGAATGCATGAAAGCATTCCTTAGAAAATTTGAACTTGGCATTCTTCACTAGCAGGCTTGATAGCGGCTTTGATATTTTGGAAAAATCTTTAATGAACCTGTGATAATAGCCAGCGTGACCCAGAAAGCTCTGCACTCCGGTGCCTGATGTTGGCAGTGAAAGTTTCGAAATTGACTCAATTTTTTATTCATCAACTTCAATACCCTGTTAGATATATCATGGCCTAGCACTATTCCTTCCTGAACCATAAAATGACATTTTTCCTAGTTCAAGGCTAGGCTTTGTTCTTCGCATATTTTCATCACCATGGATAGGTTCTTCAAGCAGTCTTCAAAAAAGCCGCCGTATACGCTGAAGTCATCCATGAACACCTCCATCGTGTCCTCCAGGAAATCAACAAATATTGACGACATGCAACGTTGGAAGGTAGCTGGCGTATTATAAATTAAGCCTGAAGGGCATCCTTCTAAATGCATAGGTCCCATAGATACAGGTGAACGCCATTTTCTCCTGGTCTTCGAGGTGAATTGGGATCTGATATAACCCCAAATAACTGTCTAACCAACAGAAGTAGGAGTGATGTGAAAGACGTTCAAGAACTTGATCAATAAAGGGGAGGGGGAAATGATCTTTGCGAGTAGTGGTGTTTAATCTTCTGTAATCGATACACATGTGCCACCCTGTTACTATTCTGGTGGCAATCTCATTTCCATTCTCTCCTTTGATGACAATCATCCCTTCTTTCTTCGAGACAATGTGAACTGGGCTCACCCAAGTGTTGTCACTGATGGAATATATTATACCAGCATCTTAAAGCTTGATGACTTCTTTCTTCATGACCTCCCTTAATTTTTCATTGAGCTTCCTTTATGGTTGCGCATATGGTCATGAATTCTCCTCCAAGTGGATTCTGTGCATTCAAACTGAGGGGTTGATCCCTCGAAGATCTTCAATGGAATACACTAATGCTTTACATCGGAGCTTCAACTCACTAACAAGTTTCTCTTTTTGTTCTTCTATCAATTCTGAGTTAATAATTACCGTGTTCATTTTCTCATAATCGAGAAACTTGTACTCCATACCTCCAGGTAGGACCTTTAATTCTGGCGGTGAGTGAACATGCTCGTCCTTTGAAAACTCAAATTGCAAAGATGCATATTTCATGACCTCTATCTGGTTCTCCGGTTCATGATAATCGTCTCTGTCTAAGAAATTCAGGAGTCCTTCCACCTCTGGATCTTCGATCATGTCTGCTTTGCTAGTTAAAGCATGCATCAAGGGATCTACTATGGCAGTTTCTTCATGAACCTCGTCGCAAAATTGCTAGTAGTTTTCCATGAAATATGATGTTTTAAAAAATGATGGGATCTTCATGCTGTCATGGATGTTGAAATTAATGTGGTCATCACCAACCCTAATGGTTATGACACCGGCCTCGATGTCTATCAACACCCTTCCTATTGAAAGAAAAGGGAACCCGAATATCATAGGACATTCAGAGTCTTCAAGAGTATCGATAACTACTATATCGCAGGGGATGAAAAATTGTCTGACTCGGACAGGAACATCTTCTACCACCCCAATGGGCTTGGTGAAACTATGGTCGGAAAGATGTATGCTCATATTGTTGTTCACCATATTGGTGAGTCCCAATCTTTGGGCAAGTGTTAAAGGCATCAGACTAATGCTCTCTCCAAGATCCACTAAGCCTCGGCGGACTATGTTGTCTCCCACATGGAAAGGTATCACAAAAACTCTAGGATCCTGCTTCTTTGTAGGAATGTTTGCTTTCACAAACATTGTGGACATATGTGCGAGCTTGACTATTTCTATATCTTCTCCTCTCTTATTCTTAGATATCAAATTCTTAAAGAACTTTACATATGTGGGCATCTCCTCAATCGCATCAAGGAACGAAATATCAATGTGTAGCTTGTGTACTACTTCGCTGAACTTTTTGTACCGCCTCTTTAGTTGTGCTTTGACCAACTTCTTAGGAAATGGGATACGAGGGGTATACTTTTTAGGGCTAACTTCATAATTATTGCTCTTCTTCTCAGCTTATTTCTTAGGGGATGACTCCACTTTCTTTGTAGTATCTGACTTCTTCTTTCTTGTAGGTCGTAACACTATTCCTGAGCTGAGGGTGGCCATCATGGACGTCTCGTTCCCATGAGGATTTCTGTTAATATTGGACGACAACTGTCCAATAGGAGTTGCTAGACTTGCTAGCTGTTGATCAATCAGTTTGTTGTGTTGTTGGATCTCACCAATCTGATTAGAAAAGTTCCCCATCTGTTGCTGCATGAGATTGAGGATGTTGTTGTTGTTCATAGAGGCTTTGTGTAGCTGATCATTCAGCTCATTTTGTTTCTTCATAAATGACATCCGCTCTGTCATCATGGATGGTCTTTCTTGATTGTCTTGGAAATTTCTACCTTGCTGGTAATTAGACCCTCTTGGGAGGATTTGAGGTCCACTCCTAGATGAGTTTCCGGCCACAAGTTGATGAGAATTTGCTGCAGCGACGGTATTGCCATATGAAAAGCCCATATGATAAGGTCTTTTGTATTGAACGTAGCTTACATTCTTAGTGCTTTCTTCATCTTGTTCTACCATGTAAGGGTAGTAGTCAGATGGGTGGGACATATCCCAACCTGTAGAGTAGCTTCTCACCACTTCATCTCTGGTTTTACTTCTGGTGGATTGCTCCTTCAAGGATTGGACGTCATTCACAATTTTGTCGAGCTTGGATGTCAGTGCCTCCATAATCTTAGAGTCTTCCAAAGCAGTTGATGACGCAACATTGTTCATGAGTCACGTATCATACTCACTATCTTGTGGATTGGTCACCATATTCTCAATGATCTCATGAATGCGCTAAGCATTAACGCCCAACAAGTCACTGCCAGTGGAAGAATTCAAGGATTTTCTCTCCCCAGTAAACAAACCACTATAGAAGGTAGTTATCAAGCATGGATTCAAGAAACCATGGTGTGGACACTCACGCTGGTAGCCTTGAAAGCGCTCCCAGGCATCGTGTAGGTTTTTAGACACCTTCTGAGAAAAATGGATGATCTTATTTTGACATTTTATAGTGTGCACGATAGGGAAAAACTTCTTGATGAAGGCATTGGCCAGAAATTCCCAGTTTGGGACACTGTTGTCTTTCAGGCTGGTGAACCACTCCAAAGCTTTGTCTTTGATAGAAATTGGGAAGCATTGATTATAGATGTATGTAACCGACATTCTTTGAATCTTGAAGGTTTTACACGTACTCTTGTAATTTATCAAGTGGTTGTAAGGATTTTCATCAGGACTATTTCCTCTATGTCAGATCTGTGCTAATAATTGAAGGAAGACAGGCTTCAGTTCAAAATTCACCACTACCAGTTATTGCTCTATGATGCTTCATTGGATCTGACTTCTACAAAAGATTGTAGAGGAGCTTGGTCAGCCATGTCAAGGATGACTAGCAAGAGATAGATAAGGATAGAGTTCAGGAAGCAAGGTACCTAAAGTCCCATGATTCAAAACATAAGAAAATTTGTAAATGTATTTTATTAACAAAATAGTTACATGAATGTTCTACTTTCATGGAGTGATTGGGTACAAGTAAAACTTGAATTTGTAAAATAGTATTGGTTGCCTCATCCCCGACAATGGCACCAAAAAGTTGATCAGTCTAAAACATGGGTTCAAAAATGGATAGAACGGAATCTAGGTAATCTGACTCTTATAATTTATATGTACCTGAATATTCAAGACTTACCGCAACTAGTACGTTGTCGAGGTGATAGATTTGGGGTCAAACACAAGGATGAGGGGAATACACATTTTAAGGAATCTAAGTCATAATGTGTCAAAGTCGTTCAAATATGTAAAAGGAATGTTACTATGTGAAGAGTCGGGTATGTGTCACAGATAAGAAAGAAAACAAGAATGAAAACCTATCCCTAAGTAGGGTTATGCGAAGGTGATATCGATTTTTTTCACATAAGGATATTTTTGTGGATTTTATGTTTATAAGGAATAAAATGGGGGAGGAACCATCATTCCAACAAGTAATGTGAAGATGAAAATTGCTCTTTTATAGACTACAACGACATTCAATCATACCTTTCTCTCTCGAGATAAGGTGTTAGTCAAGATCTCCCTAAGGTTCTTCTCTCGAAGAAAATATGCGTCGTGGGTGGTCCTAACCTTATGTACTCCCATACAAAGGCTATACCGAAGTTGGAAATGTGCATACTCTCCTTCTTTCAAAGGAAGTAAAAAGGTGAGAAACACAGTTAGATAGCTATTCTAAACATGTGAACCAGAAATGAAGGTCCGCGACCTAGTTGAAATACAAGTTTGTCAACAATAATTAAGTTATAAGAGAGGAATGAAGATAAATTTTATGATGAATGCATTCATTGATAACAAGAAAAAAGGTACAAAACATGAATGAAATAAAATGGAAGATAATCGTTGTTCCCCTGATGTAGGAGAAATAGCGGGTACAAAAGTTGCGATGGCGAGATCTACAACCAATGTCAAACAGTCATCCATGAGAACATCCTCTCAGATAGATCTAAGATCATTGTCCAAACGAATCTAAGAACCTCTAAGTATAGAATTAAGACTCTCTTGAGGAGTAGTCCTCTACAAACAACTAATGTGGATTAGATCTCTAAGTGTGATCCATGTTCCTCTCAGAACATGAGATAGCTCACCTATTGACCTAGGGTAGACTCTCAGGACCTCACTAGACGTCTCCGTCTTAGTTTACCCAAATCAAAAGTGTTGTCTACTGTGTACGACTAGTGCTATTTATAGGAGACAAGGGCTTTTGATCACCTTCTTTGATTAGTCCACGCGTCATCAGGGCTGCAAAGGGGTCCTCAATATACATTATGCGGCTTTCCATCTTCAACTGTTATTTGAATTGGAGTGGCGCCAATCTTGGGATGGAATTGTGATAGTTTGACTTGGTGTGTTTGAATAGCCACTGAGTGTGCATCATGGGACAGTGAGACACGTCCCGGGTTGAGACATACTGGGTTGATTGTCGCACTGGGACACACATCTGGGGTTGGTATGTATGTTGTCTTTTAGCATCCTATGTTAGATGTCTCGGGTAAGAGTTGAACGTCCCGGGCTTTGTATCTTGGGCATGAAGCAAAGTGTCCCGGGCTTGGCATCCTGAGCATGAAGTGAACCGTCCCGGGCTTGGCATCCCAGGCATGAAGTCATTCATTTGTGATGGGTTGTTACTTGTATGTGCTTCGTGGAAGATATTGATTGGTTGATTTGATGGGTATGATTTACGCTGGGGGTTGGTAATAATATAGTCAAATGCGTCTTCTTTTCATAAGTTTAAGTAGAGAAATCCTTCAATATGAGAAAGTATAATGTTAGAATCTGTAAAACTCATACTTCTCTGATTTTGATGGTAAATATAAGGAATGTGACGATTACGAATTGATTTTTATATCAAATGTAAGCATAAAACATCCATAAAATGGGTGTTATCAATTCCTATCAAGCCCCCAAGATCATGGGCCAAATTTATGGAACCAGTATGGAAGTCATCATCAACTCATCCAACTTGTGTTTGTGCAAGATTAAGAACATTTGTGGTCTTCTACACTAGTTCTAATTAGGTATACGTTTTATATGACTGAAAGATAACTCTTTTTCTACATCGACATTGTTCCTCCATGTTCAATCCACATCTTGTATGAGAGATATATTGACTGTGCTTATACCAATCACACATTCCTCTCTAGTGAAGATGGCATAGTCATTTTGTTTTTATCGTCTTCTCTAGTTTGATGGTGGAAAGTTTTTATTGTGACATTTGGATTCCATTTCTATGATGTTCTTCATTCTAGATGTACTTGAAAGATCTTCTCCAAAGATTGAGTATTTCTTACCTACAAAACTTAACTTTAAAGGAAGCATCATTAAAATATTTATTCAGAGTCATGTCTAAGAGGGGGTTAAAATTTTGTATTGGGAGTGACATTTTATTTTTTATTTTTCATATCATCGGTTTTACTCCTGTAAGTCCAAGCTAAGTATGTGTTTCACCTAAACTCCAACTTGAGTGGGAGTGTTAGAATTATTATTAGTATTTAGTTTATTCTATCATATGGGCCTAATTGTTTTGACCCATTAGTATTAAGTTTTGTTCCCATGTACTTTCCTCCTTTCCTATATAAACAAGAGGAGTGTGCATTCCATCAATAAGAAAACATCTCATTAGCCTCCCATCTTATTTTCCATACACATACACACACATATATAGGGATTATCTCTAATACCCGTGCAGGTAGCTACCCACTCCAGAATTTGTTACTATTTTTGCAATTTTTTACACTACACATGTACATGGATATATTACCTTCCAGAATGTTACATTACATGCACAATACATACAGTTGTTATAGATGTACAAATACATATTTTGTTCAGAATTCTTACTGCATAATTAGCCCAGTTTTACCTTTTCAGTCTTATATTCACTTTTTTACAACATAATTACTTTTTTATCTCGTGAGTTACTTTTCTGGCCAAATAGTTACTTTTCAGACTCCATGGGTAGCGAAACCTTAGTTATCTGGGGGGGGAAACAAATAAACCCCCCCCCCCCACACACACACACATATATATATATATATATAATATGTGTGTGTGTGTGGGTGTGTGTGTGTATGGATTCATTTTTTACCCACATGGGTAACTGGAATTTCGCTACCCATGCATCTTAAAAAGTAATTCTTTCGTCAGAAAAGGAATTATCTAGACAAAAAATAACTATTTTATCAAAAAAAATCTATTCGACTAAAAAGGTAAAAATAAGAAGAATACATAGTACAAACTCTGGAATAAAGATGTAATTGTACATCCGTTACAACTGTAATTACTATGTATGTAATGTAACTATTTGGAAAGTAATGTAAAATGTAAACTGTAAAATAAAAAATTGCAAAAAACATAACTATTTTTGGAGTGGATATTAAAGATACCCCCCCCCACACACACACACACACACACACATATATATATATATATATATATATATATATATATATATATATATATATTTGTGTGTGTGTGTCTATGTGTGTGTGTTTGTGTGTATTTATGTATGCACATATATATATATCATATATATATATATATATATATGCATATGTATATATACATATATATATATATATTTATAATCTATATTGTTTCATTTTATGTATAATGCCTATATTTGGTACTAATTATTAATTATTGAAAAATCTAAATATATCACAAATAACTACTTAGAATTACAATTGTGATGACACTCCTCACAATTGGTGAAGTGCAAGGTTAATCCCCACTATATACCAGCCCCTAGGATTTACCCAATGAGGTGAGTGCAAAGTGGGCCCTGTCGTGAGGGGTTACTTGTCATACTAAAATCATACAAAACCATATAGTAACTTGCATTTTAAATTAGGTATAAAATATATGAGAGAAACTTTGTAATTAAGCCAGTAAACTCACAAAATTAAATGAATAATTCATACTCTCTCAAGGGCATGTAGAGAAAATGCTATTCAATTTCCAATTCTTGTTATTATCGACTAAATACTTTATTTAGGTATTATTCTAAATATAATAAGAATAGAGGACTAATTTAAATATAAACTAATCTCATTTTATTCAAGTGCTAATATAATTAATGAATTCTAAGCTTATTTTATTCCAGTACTAATATCATTAATGAGCTCTATTGGTCTATCTAGAATATGCCTGGTGGTTATGTATAACTTCAGATCCTAACAAGGTTCACTAGAATTCTCAACTTAGGGCATTTAAAATGTCCAAAGGGTGAAACAAAACATGGGATGGTATTTTTTAGAACTCCAATAGTGCTAGATGTACCATTTGTTTAATGATGGATATGAATTCAGATGAATTTAAACGTACAACTGGCTACATATTCACCACTGGTAGAAGTGTTCTGCATTTGAAATTTTCAAATTAAATACAGAGTAGCCGACTCCAATATGGACTTTGACTTTATTGCCTTAGTACATGATGGGTGGTCTGGGGATGAATCTCTTAGGCATGTTCAAACCTATCTCTCCATTCAGGGAGGAACTATAACATCCTATGATTTGAATCCTTGGATATAGTCATCTTAAAAAAAATTATTGGACTCCTCATATCACAAAGGTGCATGTCCTTTTTAGGGTGCCAATCACTAAGAACTCTCCAATTAAGCATGCTCAACCCAGAGTACTACTAGAATAGGTGACCTGGTGAGAAGTAAAACCCATGTTGTGCATGAGTAAGGATAAAGTCTAGAATTGAGACAAATAATGGTTTTTGGGGTCAGACATCACTCCTGAAACCCAATTAAAGACATGGGTGATGGACTTGGGTATTACAAGAATCTTCTCTATAAGTTTCTATATGGTGTTGTATTGAGATGTTATATGAAGAGCTATAATCATGTGTAAATATGGGAAGTCTATGCATACAAATCTACTCTACAAAATTGTGAAACCCACTACTAATGACAGTTATTCTATGAGATAAATTAAGTTGCATTAGAACTTGAATTACCCTATAATAAATTAAATAATATAAAACTAGTGAGCATTGTATTGAATAGAATGGATTATGCCTTAATAAAAGTTAAAGTGATGGACACTCAACCTTGTAAAGTTGTGAAGCTAATAAGTGGGTTCAATGTGAAATTAAATAATGCATGTATTAAAATATTTCAACTTGTTTGTCTCATTTTTGTCATGTAAATAATACTAAAGTGAATCTTTGAACACATAATTTACAACTATTAAGGTCATGTATATAAAGGCAATATAAACTTTGTGGGATTCAACCTACATCAGTGTATAATAGTGCCACTCTAATTGAGATTTGGATCATTCTCTAAGACACTAATGAATGTTCCTAGTAGGAATTATAGAAATGGAAATTGATTACATGGGTGTCATGTGAGAAATTGCCCTCACATCTAACAGAGTTGGGATTGGTTATAGAACATAGTTCCAAAGGATCTATAATATTACCATTTACTCTATGCTTTGGTTATAAGACCCATGTTCCACCAAGTTTTATGAATAATATTTGTCTAGGTTCTTGGAGTAATATGTTCTTGTATTGTCTTTCATGTATGTTGTTTCTAGATAAAAATAATTCAAGAATTGTGTTTTATGCACAACTATTTTTCAAACTATAAAGGAACAAATTTTGGTCCCATATTGTAGAACTTATAATCTCACTCTTACTCTATATATGTGCCCTTGTATTGTTAATACTATGAGGAAAACCAAGAGGTATCTCTCACAATTCATAATGGGTCAATCCAAATGGATTCACCCAACTGTGTTTTAAAAGTTTCTAAACTAATTCATCGATGCACATTGTATCCTAACATGTAGGGGGTAAGAAATCTAATTTTCCATGCCCTTGCATGTGATAACACAAGGATTGGTTTTTTTTAGTTTGGGTAGTACTATCAAGTATTTCCATGTAAGGCATTTGACTGACACATAATTTGCAATTTCTCACAAGTCACATCTCTTTGGACAATTAGGATGTCACCTCTGTGAGAAGAAAATGAATACACTAGTGCTTATCTTCACTCTTGTTAGTCCAATTTGATAATACTATGAGGCAAGAAAGAAAGTATGACCAACAATGCATTTTGGGTCAATCCAAATGGATTCACCCAACCTAGACTGAAAAGTTTTAAAATAGATTCATCGATGCACATTGCATCCTAACATGTCATGGGTACAACATCCAACTTTCCATGCCCTTGCACATGAGAACACAAGGATCAGTTTTGTTCGTGTGGGTAGTATCATTAAGTTTTCCCATGCTAGGCATATGTTTGCTACACAATTTGTGAATTCACACATGTCACACGTCCTTGGACAATTAGGAAGTTGCCTCTATGAGAAGAAAATGAATGCACTAGTTCTTGTCACCATCATTGATAACCATTTATAAATGAGTCAAATCTTGTCTCTATTTTTCAATGATAAAAAAGACATTATTCCTCCTATCTTCTAGCCATCATTTTTATTCATGTTTTCAAATATAAGAATGAGAAAGAGTTATTTTCTTGCATGCGACTTGCAAGTATACCATTCACCTTGACAAACATTGTTGGATCTCAATTGAATAGCCAATTTCTATAATATTCAGCATTGGAAAACCTTATTGAGATGCACAAAACAAACCTTAAAGATAATATATGTGAATTCCTCAGTGTCGTGGATTTTGGTACCTTCAAACTTGTACTACTTACACTTATACCCATACTACCTACAACATTAAACTTAAGAATTGTAGTTGCTAGAATCCTTGAAAAAATGATGACTTGTATCTTTGAGAGGATGTTTATTTTTAACTCATTGTCACTCTATGATGCACAACAATTTACTTTTGTTGAGACAATTAATACCAAATAATTCAATGGTACTCACCATAATTAAGAACACAAGACTATTTACAAAATTTCTAAGAGTTCATAAAAATGATTTCTTATTAGTTGCCTCACACAACCCAACAGATGACTATGTTGCACCCTTATGATATTTTGTTGACATATCATAGATGAGGTGTGAGAATGTGAATAAATTGCGAATGAAATGTGGTTGTGTGCTTATTGTGCAATGTGAACTACAAGATATGAAAAGAAATATACAAATAAAGGAAAAGATTGCACTATGAAAATGTAAATCAAATAAAGGAAAAAAACCAAATAAAAATAAAACAAACATGAAAGTATACAAATTCAGATAATATATCTAAGAATACATGTAAAGAATAAAATAAAATAGAAATCAAATAAAAAACAATCAAAGTAAAATAGCATAAGAAAAAAAACATAGCTATTTGTAAAAAACTGAATCATGAGAACAATAAAAAGATAACATAAATAGAAGAAAAATATTATAGAGAAAGAAGAAATTAAAAATAACCTAGGAATAAGAAAAGGTGAGAGAAATGAGAGATGAGAAACTTTCATAGGTTAGGTCTTATTGATTCTGTTGTACCTATTGCATGGCTAGGCCACCGCTATTTTGAAACTCGATCACTAGTAAACTACAAGTGTTCTTCTGCTCATCACCAATGAGTGAAGGTGGTTCTATTCTCTGTGAGTGATTATGAAGGCAGTGTAATAGGTAGTTGTGGAAAGGAGTGGTGGCACTACATGGTGACATTTCACTGCTGTGTGGTTGCATCTCGTGAAATGTTGGAAATAATGGTACTGGAATGGTTGGCACTGACACACCTTTATGATGTGGAATTCCAAAAGTATATGGTCAAGTAATGTAGAGTATCAAGCCCAAATTATTGGAGGGTTCATGCCACCTTTATGATGTAGAATTCCAAAAGTATATGGTCAAGTAATGTAGAGTATCAAGCCCAAATTAGTGGAGGGTTCATGCCGCTAGAAATTGGTCCCCCTTCATTTATCAGATAATCTAAGAGAACATGATGCATTTTATGTAACTATAAACAATGAAAATTATACCTAGTTAATGATTTCCAATAAGAATCAATGACAAGAAAATATATCCTCATGACAATAGATTCAAAACAATGCTACACTTTTTGCAATTGATCTAATTCATTATATGATTATATTACATAACTTGATAGGTATTTAACATTAGAGTTAAAATTTATAAATGTAACAATGTAATAGGAAACAACCAGCCCTACTTTTATGAAGCCCCACTAAGAAACTATATACAAAGATAAAATACCATATATGGCACACAACTTTTGTGCTCTTATAAACCACTATTTTCAATATTTTGTATAGATACATGCATTTTCATGGAAAATCCTATGTTAAACATTAAAGGTGATGATCAAGAATATTTCATAGTAATTAATATCATATTCAAGAAATCAATTCTATATTCAACATATTGTTAAAATTTAAATCAAGGGCAATAGTTTCATGCTAGGCTATTGTTAGATCTTAGGGAAACTAGATTAGCTCCTCATAACGGTAAGTTTTTCAATAGAAATAAGTGTGAAGATGCAAAACCATGGAGAGATATAATGAAAGAGAGTATAAATCTCAACGAAGAATATGAAATATGAAGTTTTCTTCATTACCAATCCACTTTTGTTACTTGGGTCTATCAAATGGTATTTTGTACTCCTAAATTGGTCTCCTCTCTTCATTAGAACTATTCCCTCCTTTGATATTGTGTTCTAGGGAACCCCCCTACAAAATAGTATCACTCTATCCTTTAAGTAGTATTTTTTGTATTATGTGGTCATCATATTTATAATTAAGGTGTCATATTAGATCTTAACTATTACAAGTCGACATTAACAACATTTGTGTCTATATAGAGATAGGTATTGAGGACTATGTACTTTTTGTACACATTGATAGTACCAACCTTGGTGTCAATATATTAACTTGGGATTTTGTATATTGACTTGAGTTATCATATTATCTACTCTACCCTAGATGAAACTATATAATTTTGGTTTTTGGGTTGATAATATGGATGTGTGTGTTAATTTTTTGGGCATACTCCTTTTAGCCCTTTTCCTTACATATATACATTTTTGATACCTTGTGATTGCACAACATGTTAAGATTTATAACCACAAGAACATTATGATCCATGAGACATAATTAACCATAAATTTCCATGATAAGCTCAATTCTAGCACAAAATTTTGAGAAATCCATTAATATCTCAATTAATTTCAATGTTGAATAAATATTGTCATGTCGACATTCAGTAGGAAAATTCTAATAGAAAAATATGCATTTCTCTCCCATATAAAGCTCCTTCAAGCTTCGATTTTTTCTTTTTCTTGAGTGACACTAGATATAATTAGACCTACCTTTCTCAAATTTTCCTAATTAGTTAAACAAGAGACACTACCATCAAGAACAAAGGTAAATTGGAAGTTCCGCATAGCTTCTTAAAATTGACTTATAAACCACTAAAAAACTAGCTACTTTCTATAGATCGGAACAAATTTATGAGGACCATCAAACATGAGTACTTTTCAAAAAGAGAAACACCATGTCCTGGTTGAATTTTGTTGAGTGTATTACTATGACTCCCTATCTCGACATCATCCAAATTTCTTGAAATCCAAAATGAATGCAACCCCTAATTATACATGAATGAGGAAGTAAATCACATCAATGGCCTTCCATATGGGAAATGATTAAGCATAATAGGTGGCTTGAGTCACACTTGAGAAACCAATTCAAATCAAGAGAAATGGAACATGATGGAGACCTACTATGATTATGGAAATGCTTCCTAGTGACTAATGTAGAAGTAGAAAATGGATGATGCATGCAAAGTAATGCCTTCTGTAATTGTGTATAATGCATGAGATTGGTGCTTTTCATAAGATAAAATGTTTAGGGATAATTAAATATGTATGGAATGTAATCCCTATCCTCCCTCCTGATTCCTCATTCTTTACTTGAATCTCTTTTCATCTTCTTTATTCATCTATACTTTTTATATTGTAACCATTCCATATGAAGTAAGTATTCCACTTATTAGGATTTAATAGAACTTGAGTTAGAGTGGTGACTAGCACATGTCCCATGCATCCAAGTATAATTGTATAAGGAATTTATCTGGGACCAACATCAATGTTTGAAACCAATATGTACTTTATGCAACATGTATGCAAATCATAAATTCCTTTTATCTATTTTTATGATACCAATGCAAATATTAAATTCTTTCTTACTTCTTTATATAATGTTGTGGAATTTGCAAATTTAATCACAAGTTCAACTGTCATGATTTAAATGATGAATTGCTAACACTACAACTATAAGAAACACCCATTCCTAAATGTGATGTAACTCTCTCACTATTGATTCATGAATTGTTCCTCAAAAACTCCCTCACTATTCAACACTAGATTTTGATTGAAAAGACCAAATTACATTTCTTAATACTAACCCAAAGTAAGGTTGATAAGAGATGTGAAAACTATATATTTTTCTCTTTAGACTAACTAAATAAACTCAATTATAAGTATGATTATACAATCTCAACAGATCATGCTCTACAACCACCCAACAAGCTAAACTCTACAAAATGTAAAGAAATAAAAAATAAATCATGAAGACTATATTGGACTATTTTTATAAACAAATCAAAATAATAAAAATTAAAACTAGATCATAATAAAATGTGTTTCACCCACCACTAAGCATATATATGACATTGACCATAGTACCAACTAAGCCTAGTAGTCAAATGGAATCAAGTCATTAATTGTATCACTAGGGTGAATAAGGTTATCATGTAATATATTCTCTAAACGAATGTTGAAATACTTCAACCAAAATGAGAATTCATAGTTTCTAGTTGGTGACTTTCTTGAAGGTTTGTTTCTCTAACATAGTGCAAAAAATTAAAGTAACAACAAAGAGACTCATTTGGCTACCCTAAACACGCTTGTTTAATTTTAGGCATGATCTATATTTATCACAAAAAATCAAGTTGTGTAGGAGGGTAGAGATCTCTCCATATCCTCATTCTTAAAAAAAATATTTATTAAAAATATGAAAAAATAATGCAAATCAGGAGGCCATGGTGTATGAGAAACATGTCATCTCTTATGTGGATTATTATTTTGATCCTAAAAATAAATAGCTCCCAAGACTTGATGTGACAGACTGTGTGAAAGTAGGTTACCTAAAAGTGAAGGATAATGTTATGATTGCACCTTAGTTTCTATGACCATCCTCAACAATCTATATATATTTGGATACAAAAAGACATCCATATGTTCCCTTAATGAAATTCTCTAGGGTTCAAAGTGAAATGAATGAGGGTTTTAGGTGGTGGAAAGATTTCCCTTGTTGTTCAATTCATGTGTAGCATCCTTCTGTAATATTTTTATTCACTCATATCCATTTATATACTCACAAATTAATTCAAAGTCATCATTAGGATACATAATGCAGATAGGTATTCCTTATAGGAATGAAGAGATGGATCTTACAAGAAGGAAGTATGGGATGATTAAATTGAAATGCATCCACCTAGCCAATTCAAATATTCTCTTCTATAATTTATTCCTCCTATCATTCAAATCAGACAAATAACATTGTGAAACACCCTCCAAAACACATATATCAAAATTAGCTTCCACCTTAATTCCTACATCTTTCACCTCATCTTCCTCATCAAATCCCCAATCATATTCAAATCAATCTTAGTAGGTGAGAGTGTGGTAGGGGATCAATGCTAGGATGTGGGGAGGGTTTTGATAGTGGTGTAAGGGTGTGAGTTTGGATTCATTCTCTAGCATATTCTTATATTGAACATAATATTCCATGTCTTGATTTAATGCTTCTAAAATATCCTTTATTTTTCTCTCATATTAATCTTCTCCTCCTTCTCAAACTCATTTTCCATAGTTTTATCCACTTTTGCCAAACAATAATCTCTAATATGACTCTGGTAGTTTAAAAGGGAAAGAAATATTATCCCACCATGATCATGGTCAATTTCCTACGGGTTTTTTTCATGGCATGTTGGAGAAAAAAGACAATCTTTAGCAAAAAGTTGGTATGTGGTGATGTGGAAGGTGGATTCGTGCATGTATGACACAAATGTGCATTTCCATAATGAAAAAATAAGGAAACATGTTCATATTTTTACTTCTTTGAAAGAATATTATCAAAAACAAATAGCTAGATGAAATATATACAATGCTTATGTTAACAGTGTAGTTATGAACAATGCAAAATGTATAAAAAATGACAATTAAGGTAGAATGAACTAGATTGGACTATTTCAAACTTCTAGTGCTAGAAGTTTCATTCAAAAGTCATGGGTAAAAAATCCATAAAGTATATATGTTATGATGTGTGATACTGCAAGGATATTCTCAAGTACCAGAGAATCGTAGAACCCCACATTTTTATACCGTTGAGGATTTGTGCTGCTATAATATTATTTGCCTTCACTAAGAAGCTACGATAAGATAAAATGAGGAGTAATAAATAATAAAATGATCAAGCAGAACTCAAAGTAACCAATGATATCCAAGAAGAATGAATAGGTTTGAGAATAACATACAGGACATTGGATTTACCGCAAGATGCTACTATTGTCCATTTATATTTTTTGCTATATGTTGTTATTAGATAACTTGATCATAGGAGAACATGTGCATTATATATTTCTATAAATATAATATTACATTTAGATGTGATGAACTGTATCTTTGTGTCATTCAAACACAACCAATCCCATCAAGAAACTTTCTACAAAGATAAAACACAAAAACATAGAGCTATTTCCCTACTCTTATGAACTTATGTGGGTGAACAAACTTATAACCAAGAGAAGCATTTTCCAATGATGAATATTATCTATAACATTGAAAATAATGATAAAGCATCATAAAAAAATCCTATTCTAGAAATAAGGTATAATAATCGACATATAATTCAAACAATAAATTAAAGACAACTCTTTCATGCTGTGACTCCAAAATTCTATAAAAAATAAATAAGTTCCTCATAAGGGTAAGCTGATAATGCGAATAAGGAGAAAGAAAATAAATCCATGTAGTGTTACTAAGATAGAGAAGAAGAAACTTGACGAAGAATATTAAACACATAGTTTTGTCTATTTCTAATCCTCTTTCACTTCTCAATATAGACAAGGTGACATGCACCCGTGAGCAGATTACCACTATTTTTTAATGATATCTCCTACTTTTTGTTGTTTCCTATGACATCCCCCCTTTGAAATGGAGGGCCTTAGTCCTTTAGGTAATCACTTTTTCATATAATTGTTGGGGTCATTTAGTTAGTATATGTTTTCCTTCTAGATATGAACATTATAATTTGATACTATCGACAAGTAAGTTGATCAATAGGTCTCCAAGACTTTGCGGTGTGTGTACATGTAGATAGTAATAACTTTGATCTTGATATGCCAAGTTGGGTTGATGATAGAATGACTATGACTTTGCTGCAACAATGTAATTCTATTGTTTGTATTGCTAGTATCGACAAAGGTGTTGATGTGTCGACTTTGCCTGGGCTACACATACTCCTTTTGGCCATTTGTTCATCAATACATACTTTGAAGCCTTGTAATGTCATAGAACATTAAGATTTCTAGCCACAAGTGCAATATGATATATACAACATAATCAATGTAATTTCCTTAAATATGGTTTCTAAAAAATGTTAATTATGAAATTCACTTTAATTTGACATAGAAATGATAATGAACTAAAAACTTCAGCTAGAAAACATAGTTAACAAAACATGTATTTCTGTAATGGTATTGTGTGTTTCTCCATTTCTCTTAGGTTCTGACTAGTTTGTTGTTATTGGTCTAAGAAAACTTGTAATTTGGAGTTCCTAAGACAATTCTTCATGATTGGTTTAAAATAATTGTTGGAACTTGAGTTCCAGGACTTCTGGTGAGTTATAGAGTTACATAAAATAGAGTTCCTAAGTTCTCTCTTAAAAAGAATAGAAAACAAGTTCTAGAACAATTGCTTATCTTTTCTATAAATTATATTTTTCATTGTTCATAAATGACACATGTAAAATATTTATGACTAAGAATGTTAACAGTATGGATATAGTTTATTTCCAAAATTATAACATAATATAACAAAATATTATACACTATAAGTGGCATCACGTAAAATATTTTACATTGCAACTACCATCATCAATGTAGTCTATCAAATAATAAAATGTATGGACACTATGAAAAATTATCACAGAACATAATGTGACAAAAAATTGATTTATCTAGCATATTGTTATTCTTCATGTTTAAATAATATGATGTGAAAAATGATAATTAACTATAACTATATGTGAAGAATATACTAAAGTTAAGGTTGTCCATTTTGTTAAACAATAATAAACCAAAACTTATATTTACAAACACATGAAATGTAGATATTATTACAATGTTTTGTACATACAAAGTGATATAAATATATGTTCATGTGTTTTGAACTACAATTTTTTATTAAAAATATAATTATATCATATTAAAATATTTCTAAAGAAGTAATATATGCAAAATGACCACTTGTTGAGGTTATTATGGTTAAAAAATGTTATGAGTATTTATGAATATGATTCTTTCTTTATTTCTTTGTTATCCTTACTTATATTATAGAATATAAATCCATAACATCTTTTAATTGATTTCTGTATTTACACTAACAACAAACCATTCACATGGAAGTGAATGGAACATAAGTTCTAGACACTGAACTAGAGTTTCCAGAAAATGAGATTAGAATAACTTGTGACTTACATCAAACCAATCGAAGCCTTAGGGTGTGTGTAGGGACAGTGTGTTGAAGGTGTATAGGTGGAAAAGGAAAAAGGAGGTCATGCAAGGGCTCAAAGAGGTGGTAGTGATATTTGCATGGAATTGGAGACCATTGTGCCTCTAACCCTAAGTACAGGGTAAATAGGGATGGTGGATGCCAAAAGAGAAAGGGGAATAAAGAAATAAGGGGTGGATGTTTAAGGTTAAGATTTGTGGGAGGTAGTATTGGGTATGCATGGAGACCGTATGGGGATAGTAGAGCCATGTTTATAAATTGGAAGTCTCATTTAGAAAGAAAACTCGAAAACAACAACGCATGTTGTTGCACTTGGAGTGAAATGTGGCAATGCCTCTCTCAGATAATCTTGACCAAGCATGATCGCACCTAATCTTAGCATGACTTTGCCGCAACATGCAGTATCACCCTTATAATGGGGGTTATGGACCCTAAAAGTAATCATAGAAAATACTAGCAAACAACTAAATTCAAGTCCATCAACAAGTAATCTAACAAAATGAAAAAAGTATGCATGGAAATTGGTAAATAAAATAAAACTAGAATTATAAATCATAAAACCATAAATGACATAAAATATTACCTTTAAGAACTAAGTTACAAAAAATAAAAATGAAAAAAGACTAAGTACTCAAAGAGATATACATTAGGAAAATCTTAAAAAAAAGCAAAAATAAGAAAAACAAACAAAACCAAAACTTGTTGAAATGATATAAAGATATGAAAAAGAAGAGACTTAATGAAGAAAGGGAGGGAAATAGGTTGTGAAATCCAGTGCATTAAGCTCAATAGAATCATGTGACTGTAAATATCCTAAAACATCAAGAAGTGTTAGTCTCACCCTCCAATTAGTTATCTCTAGATCATGTCTTGTCTTTAGCACCTATCTTGCATCAATAACGAGACACCCCATGCATAACATGGATATTATAATGATAGAATCATTTTGTTGGTTATTCATGGTTGGATATGTAGGCCTCATGTAATCATATCTCAACTACTCAAACGGGGGTTCTATACATAAAATGGGGAATTTGGAGGATGTGAAAGCAATTTACTCACACTGGAACCACCTTTTGAACAACCAATATGTGACTCCTCAATCATTTATCATAAATGATCAAAGGTGCACAAGCACGATAGACACTTAGATTCTCTATCACTAAACAAATTTTCAATTATGAACAACCATTGGTCATAAAGTCATAAATTAAGCTTCAATCTCAATCTATGGAACACCACTAATAACAATAAACTCAACAACGGAAATCAACGAATCAATTGGATCCTCATATTAAAGAAAATATTTGTCTCTATCTAAATTAACTAGCTCCCGACTCCAGGTTTCATCATTGTTAATAGTCTTAAAAGATTAACTATCATCACTTCATGGCAACAATAATCATTATCAAGATCAAAGATTTAATCAAGAGACTCGCGTATATCTGGAGTTCTACAACTTTCAACATTTTCTTAACCCAACATGAAATGGACTCCTCAACAACATACAAAATAAACTTCACAAAACATGTGTATTTTAGACCCTTAACATCTACTCAAGTGACTCATTATGTGCTCTAGATAGATTGAAGTGGATCTTCATATCCATGAAAGTAGACTCCTTTATTTCATTCCTCGATGAGTCAATGCATAGTTATTAGCAAATAATTATAAATCCCTATATAGTAGGAATGTGACTTCATATTTTTACATGTCAAGAACTAGAAAAGCAGCGTTATAAATAGTTGAACCTATTCTACAGAAACAACTTCACTCTTCCATGTGGAATCTTGATCCATATATCAACTAGATGTAAGTAATAGTTCCCTGCTCTCATATGTCCTCGACAAGATGATAGTAAAGTGAAGGGGTGAGGTACACATTCGAATGCAAATCTTATAAGGCTTTGTCAATGCGGTGCTCTCCTAGATAAATCATCAACATATGAGCCAGGGTTTTGTACCTCCTAATAAATGTTTCAATAATGATAAAGCTCAAATTTTTATCAAGAGAACATTGGATGAAACATTTCACATATTTTTACTATAGAAGGTTCACATGTCTTTAGTGAATTATGTACACACAAACATTTACTTAATCATGCCAATAAACTTGAATTTGTCAATGATATCCTTTATGTGTTTCCGCTCACTAAGAAAAGTGATTCTCGAAGAACTATGAAAGTGGGGTCTAGTAATGTAGGTGGTATTGGTGTTGAAGAGTAAAAGGGAAAACATGATCACCCGTTATGCGTCCAAGAGTTTGTGAAGGGGTTGCTATGGTGAAAAAAGAATAAGTGATAACATACATGTCTTGCACAACAATAACACATACAATGTCTTTAAAGGATCTCAAGCCTAAGTAAGTCACCATTACAAAATGTATTCACTACCTTGACCTTCTCTATGGAAAACCCTCATGGGTTCTCCATTGACTTATTGTCCAAATGACATGTATTTCTTTTTTGACTATTGATATCTATGTGAAACATGTGTTTCAAAGCATGTGAAGTCGTGTTAGTGTCCAAATTACATTTCTTAACACTAACCCATAGTAAATTTGATAAGAGAAGTGAAAATTGTATATTTTCTCTATAGACTAACTAAATGGACTCAATTACAGTGTGATAAATACAATCTCAACAGATCACGCTCTGCAAAATCCCAACAAGCTAAACTCAAGAAAATGTGAAAAAAACAAATCATGAAGACTATATTGAACTAGTTTTATAAACAAAAGAAAACAATAAAAATAAAACAAGATTATAATAAAATCGATTTCACCCACCACTAATCATATATATGACATTGACCTCAGTACCAACTAAGCCTAACAATCGAATGGAATCAACTCATGAATTGTATCATTGAGGTGAAGAAGGTTATCATGTAATATATTCTTCAAAAGGATGTTGAAATACTTCAATCAAAATGAGAATTCATAGTTTCTAGCTGGTGACTTTCTTGAAAGATTGTTTTTCTAACATAACACAAAACATTAGAGTAATAAAAAAGAGACCAATTTGGCTCCCCAAAATATGCTTGTTTAATATTAGGCATGATGTCTATTTATATAAAAAAATCAAACCATGTAGGAGGGTAGAGATCACTCCATATCCTCATTCTTAAAAGTTGTCTTCATAAAAATTATGAAAAATGAATGCAAATTAGGAGATCATGGTGTATGAGAAACATGTCATCTCCTATGTGGATTATTATTCTAATCCTAAAAATAAATATCTCCCAAGTCTTGATGTGGTAGAATGTGTGAAAGTATATTACCTAAAAGTGAAGGATAATGTGATGATTGAACTTTAGTTTCTATAACCATCCTCAACAATATATATTTGGATATGAAAAGACATCCATGTGTTCTATTAATGAAATCCTCTAGGGTTCAAAGTGAAATGAATGAGGGTTTTCTATGGTGGAAAGATATTCCTTGTTTAAATCATGTGTGGCATCATTCTCTAATATTTTGAGTCACTCATAACCATTTATATACTCAAAATTTTTCTCAAAGCCACCATTAGGATACATAATGCAGATAGGTATTCCTTATAGGAATGAAGAGATGAATCTGACAAAGAATGAAGTATGGGATGATTAAAGTAAAATGCATCGACCTCATCAATTTGAATATTATCTTCTATAATTTATTACAACTATATATTATTTATATAAGACAAATAACATTGTGAAACATCCTCCAAAACACATATATCAAAATTAGCTTCCACCTTAATTCCTACATCTTTCACCCCATCCTCCTCAACAAGTCCCCAATCATATTCAAATCAATCTTAGCAGGTGAGA
This sequence comes from Alisma plantago-aquatica, assembly GCA_963693085.1. Classification (NCBI taxonomy): domain Eukaryota; kingdom Viridiplantae; phylum Streptophyta; class Magnoliopsida; order Alismatales; family Alismataceae; genus Alisma; species Alisma plantago-aquatica. Next base: position 1,187,970,108 of record OY856412.1, on the reverse strand, counting down.
TTGTGGTAGGGGATCAATGCTAGGATGTGGGGGGGGTTCATGTTGCTGGAAGGGTGTGAGTTTTGCTTCATGGTCTAGCATATTCTTATCTTAAACATAATATTCCACATCTTAATTTGATGCTTCTAAAATATCCTTTATTTTTCTCTCATATTAATCTACACCTCCTTTTCAAACTCATTTTCCCTAGTTTTCTTCACTTTTACCAAACAATAATCTCTAATATGGCTCTGGTAGTTTAAAATGGAAAGAATCATTAACCCACCATGCTCATGGTCAATTTCCATAGGGTTTTTCTCATGGCATGTTGGAGAAAAAAGAGGATCTTTAGCATATAGTTGGTTTGTGGTGATGTGGATGGTGGATTCATGAATGTATGCCACATATGTGCATTTCCATAATGAAAACAATAAGGAGGCATGTTCATATTTTTACTTCATTGAAAGAATATTATAAAAAAAAATAGCCATATGAACTATATACAAAGCTTAAATTAATGGTGTAGTTGTGAACAATGACAAATGTGTAAGATATGAGAATTAAGTTACAATGAACTAGATTGGATAATTTCAAATTCCTAGTTCTAGAAGTTTCATCCAAAAGTCCTGGGCAACAAATCCATAAACTATATATGTTATGAGTTGTGATACTGCAAGTATATTTTCACATACTACAGAATCGTAGAGCCACACATTTTTATACGGATGAAGATTTGTGCTGCTATAATATTATTAGCCTTCATTGAGAAGCTAGGATAAGATAAAATGAGGAGTATTAAATAAAAAAAGATCAATGAGAACTAAAAGTAACTGATGACATCCAACAAGAATGAATAAGTTTGAGAATGGAATATATGACTTTGTTGCAACAATGTAATTCTATTGTTTGTGTTGCCAGTATCATCAAAAATGTTGATGTGTTGACTCTACCTGGGTTGCACACACTCATTTTAGCCATTTGTTCATCAACAAATACTTTCAAGCCTTGTAATGTCGTAGAACATTAAGATTTCCAGTCACAAATGCAATATGATACATAAAACATAATCAAGTACATTTAATTATAATATGATTTTTGAAAAATATTAAATATGAAATTAACTTTAATTTGACATAGAAATGACAATGAACTAAAAATTCAGTTGGAAAACATAGTTTACAAAACATGTGTTTCTGTAATGGTCTTGTGTGTTTCTCTTTTCTCTTAGGCTACGATTGGTTTGTTGTAACTGGTCTAAGAAAATTTATAAAGTGAAGTTCCTAAGACAGTTCTTCATGATTGATTTAAATTAGGTATTGGAACTTGAGTTCCATGACTTCTGGTGAGTTATGGAGTTACATACAAAGTAGAGTTCCTAAGTTCTCTCTTAAAAATAGTAGAAAATGGGTTCTAAAACAATTAATTATATTTTCTTTACAATTATATTTTTCATTGTTCTTAAGTGACACATGTAAAATGTTTATGACTAAGAATGTTAACAGTGTGGATAGTTTATCTCCAAAATCATAACATAACATAACAAAATACTATACACTATAAGTGGCATCATGTAAAATATTTTACACTACAACTACCATTATCACTGTGGTCTATAAAATAAAAAATATATATGGACACTATGAAAAAATTATCACATCACATAATGTGACAAAAAATGATTTATCTAACATATTTTTATTTTTATTGTTTAAACACTATGATGCAAAAAATGATAATTAACTATAACTATACCCAAAGAATATACTAAAATTAAGGTTGCACATTTTTTTAAACAATGATAAACCAAAAGTTATATTTATAAAAACATGAAATATAGGTAATATTAAAATATTTTCTAAGTACAAAGTGATATAAAGATATGTTCATGTGATTTGAACAACAATTTTTTTTATAAAAATTATAATTATAGCATATTAAAATATTTCTAAAGGAGCAGTATCTGCATCATGAACACTTGGTCAGGTTATTATGGTTAAAAAATATTATGATTATTTATGGATATGATTCTTTCTTTATTTCTTAGTTATCCTTACTTATTATATATTACACAGTATTAATCAACAACATATTTTAATTGATTTTCAAATTTACTCTTACAACAAACCATTTACATGGAAGTGAATGGAACTTAAATTCCAAACACTAAACTAGAGTTTCCATAAAATGAATTCCACATAACTTGTGACTTACATCAAACCAATCAGAGCCTTAGGGTGTGGGGGGACAGTGGGTTGAAGGTGTATAGATGGAAAAGGAAAAAGGAGGTAATGGAGGGGCTCAAGGAGGTTGTATTGATATTGGCATGGAATAGGGGACCATTGTACCTCTAACCTTAAGTATAGGGTAAATAGGGGAAGTGGATGCCACAATAGAAAGGGGAAGAAAGCAATAGGGGGTGGATGTGTAAGGTTAAGAGTTGGGGGAGATGGTATTGGGTATGCATGGAGACGGTATGGGGATTGTGGAGCCATGTCTATAAAGTGCAAGTCTCAATTAGAAAGAAAACTCAAAAACAACAACACATGTGGTTTCACTTGGAGTGAAATGTGGCAATGCCTCTCTCAGATAATCTTGTCCAGGCATGATCACACCTAGTCTTAGCATGACTATGCCACAACATGTAGTGTCACACTTATAATGGGGGTTATGGACCCTAAAAACATCCAATGAAATCATATAAAATACTAGTGAACAACTAAATTCAAATCCAACAACAAGGAATCTAAAAAAATGAAAAAGTTCAAATGGAAAATGGAAAAGTAAATAAAAATAGAATAATACATATCATAAAACCATAAATGACATCAAAAAATTACCTTTAAGAATTAAGTTACAAAAAATAAAATGAACAAAGACTAAGCACTCAAAGACATATACATTAGGAAAATCTTAAAAAGAAGCAAAAATAAAAAAAACAAACAAAACCAAAACTTGTTGAGATGATATAAAGAGATGAAAGTGTAAAGACTTAACGAAGAGTGGGAGGGAAAAAGATTGTGAAATTTAGTGCATCAAGCTCAATAGATCATGTGACTGTAAATATCCTAAAACATTAAGAAGTGTTAGTCACACCCTCCAATCAGTTATCTCTATATCATGTCTTGTATCTAGCACCTATCTTCCATCCATAACGAAAAACCCCATGCGTAATATGAATATTATCATGATAGAATCATTTTATTGGTTGTGTATGGTTGGATATGTAGGCCTCATGAGATTATATATCAACTACTCAGGTGGGGGTTCTATACATAAAATGGTGAATTTAGAGGATGTGAAAGCAATTTACTCACACTAGAACCACTCTTTGAACAACTAATAGTGACTCCTGAGTCATTTATCATCAATGATCAATGATAAGAGAAGTGAAAACTATATATTTTTCTCTATAGACCAACTAAATGAACTCAATTACAAGTATGAATACAATCTCAACAAATCATGCACTACAAAAACCCAGCAAGCTAAACTCAAAAAAACATGAAGAAATAAAAAACAAATCATGACGACTATATTGAACTAGTTTTATAAATAAAGGAAAATAATAAAAATAAAACTAAATTATAATAAAATTTGTTTCACCCACCACTAAGAATATATATGACATTGACCTTAGTACCAACTAAAACAAACAATCGAATGGAGTCAACTTATTAATTGTATCACTGAGGTGAAGAAGGTTATCTTGTAAAATATTTTCCAAATGGATGTTAAAATACTTCAATAAAAATGAGAATTCATAGTTTCTAGTTGGTGACTTTTTTGAAAGATCATTTTTTTAACATAATGCAAATCATTAAAGTAACAACAAAAAGAAACTAATTGAGCTCCCCCAAAACATGCTTGTATAATTTTAGGCAAGATGTCTATTTATAAAAAAAATCAAGCCATGTAGGAGGGTAGAGATCTCTCCATATCCTCATCCTTAATAGTTGTCTTCATAAAAAAATATGAAAAATGAATGGAAACCAGGAGGTCATGGTGTATGAGAAACATGCCATCTCTTATGTGGATTATTATTCTGATCCTATAAATAAATAGCTCCCAAGTCTTATTGTGGCAAAATGTTTGAAAGTAGGCTACCTAAAAGTGAAGGATAATTTGATGATGGAACATTAGTTTCTATGACCATCCTCAACAATCTATATATATTTGGATATGAAAAGACATCCATGTGTTCCCTAAATGAAATCCTCGAGGGTTCAAAGTGAAATGAATGAGGATTTCATGTGGTGAAAGGATTTTCCTTGTTGTTGAATTCATGTGTTGCATCCTTCTCGAATATTTTGATTCACTCATATACAATTTTCTCTATTTCATCATTAGGCTAGATAATGCAGATAGGTATTCCTTATAGGAATGAAGAGATTTATCTTATAAAGAAGGATGTATGGGATGATTAAAGTGAAATCCATCCACCTCGTCAATTTGAATATTCTCTTCTATAATTTATTCCTCCTACCTATTATTTATATCAGACATCTAACATTGTGAAACATCCTCAAAAAAAAAAATATCTAATTTGGTTTCCACCTTAATTCCCATATCTTTCACCTCATCTTCCTCATCAAATCCCCAATCATATTCAAATCGATCTTAATAGGTGAGATTGTTGTAGGGGATCAATGCTAGGATGTGGGGAAGGGTTTTCAAATTGGTGGTAGGGTGTGAGTTTTGCTTCATGCTCTAGCATATTCTTATATTGAACATAATATTCCACATCTTGATTTAATTCTTCTAAAAGATCCTTTGTTTTTCTCACATATTAATCTACTCCTCCTTCTCAAACTCATTTTCCATAGTTTTCTCCACTTTAACCCAACGATAATCTCTAATACGACTCTGGTTGTATAAAATTGAAAGAATCATTATCCCACCATGCTCATGGTCAATTTCCTTAGGGTTTTCTCATGGCATGTTGGAGAAAAAAGAGGATCTTTAGCATATAGTTGGTGCATGGTGATGTGGAAGGTGGATCCATGCATGTATGACACATATGTGCATTTCCATAATGAAAACAATAAGACATATTCATGTTTGTACTTCTTTGAAAGAATATTATCAAAAACCAAATAGCTAGGTGAATATATACAATGCTTAAATTAACAGTTTAGTTATGTACCATGGAAAATGCATAAGAGATGAGAATTAAGGTACAATGAACTAGCTTGGAAAATTTCAAATTTCTAGTGGTAGAAGTTTCATCCAAAAGTCAAGGGCAACAAATCCAAAAATTGTATATGTTATGATGTGTGATACTGCAAGCATATTTTCAAGTACTACAGAATCATAGAGGCTTGAATTTTATACCCATGAGGATTTGTTCTTCTATAATATTATTTTCCTTCACTAAGAAGCTAGGTTAAGACAAAATGAGGAGTATTTAAAGAAAAAAAAGATCAACGAGAACTGAAAGTAACCAATGATATCCAACAAAAATGAATAGGTTGGAGAATGACATATAGGACATTGGATTTACCACAAGATTCTACTATTGTACATTTATATTGTTCGCTATATGTTGTTATTACATAATCTCATCATAAGAGAACATGTGTATTATATCCTTTTGTGAATATAATATAAGCTACAAACTGTATCTCTGTGTCATTCAAACACAACCAATCCCATTACGAAACTTTCTACAAAGATAAAAACACAAAAGCATAGAGCTATTTCACTACTCTTATGAATTTGTGTTGGTGAACAAACTAATAACCAATATAAGCATTTTCCAATGATGAATATTATCTATAACATTGAAAATGACGATAAAGCATCATAAAAAATAATTCTATTCAAGAAATAAAGTATAATAGTCAACATTTAATACAAACAATAAATTTAAGATAATTGTTTCACGTCGCTACTCCCAAATCCTATAGAAAATAAATAAGTTCCTCATAAGGGTAAGTTGATAATATGAATAAGAGAGAATGAAAATAAATCCATGTAGAGATACTAATATAGAGAGGAAGAAAATTGACTAAGAACATTCAACATATAGTTTTGTCTATCTCTGTTCCTCTTTCACTTCTCAATTACAGACAAGGTGCTCTGCACTAATGAGAAGATTATCACACTTTTTAGTGATATCTCCTACTTTTTTATTATATCCTATGACATCCCCTCTTTGAAATGGAAGGCCTTAGTCCTTTAGGTAATCACTTTTTCATATAATTGTTGGAGTCATCTAGTTAGTATATGCTTTCCTTCCAGATAAGAACCATTCTAATTTCATAGTATGGACAAGTATGTTGATCAATAGCTCTCCTAGACTTTGTGGTATTTGTACATGTGGATAGTAATAATTTTGATCTTGATATACCAAGTTGGGTTGATGATACATCAATTTGAGGTGTAGATGTATTGACTATGACTTTGTTGCAACAATGTAATTCTATTGTTTGTGTTGCTAGTATCAATAAAGGTGTTTATGTGTCAAGTCTGTCTGGGCTGCACACACTCCTTTTAGCCAAATTTTCATCAACACTTACTTTGAAGCCTTGTAATGTACTAGAACATTAAGATTTTTAGCCACAAGTGCAATAGGATATATAAAACATAATCAAGCACATTTAATTATAATATGATTTCTAAAAAGTGTTAATTATGTAGTTCACTTTAATTTGACATAGAAATGATAATAAACTAAAAAAAATAGTTGGAAAATATTGTTAACAAATCATGTATATTTGTAATGGTATTGTGTGTTTCTCTTTTTATCTTAGGTTCCGATTGGTTTGTTGTAACTGGTCTAAGAAAATTTGTACACTAGAGTTCCTAAGACAGTTCTTCATGATTGGTTTAAAGTAAGTGTTGAAACTTGAGTTCTATGACTTCTGGTGAGTTATAGAGTTACATATAAAATAAAGTTCCTAAGTTCTCTCTTAAAAAGAGTATAAAATGAGTTCTAGAATAGTTGCTTGTATTTTCTATATAATTATATTTTCATTATTCATAAATGACAAATGTAAAATATTTATGACCAAGAATGTTAGCAGGGTGGATATAGTTTATTTCGAAAGTCATCACATAATATAACAAAATACTATACACTATAAATGTCATCATGTAAAATATTTTACACTGCAACTAACATTGTCACTGTGGTCTATAAAAAAATATATGGACACTATGAAATTTTTTTACACCACATAATGTGACAAAAAATTGATTTATCTAACATATATTTACTCTTCATGTTTAAACAATATGATGTGAAAATGATAATTAACTATAACTATACGCGAAGAATATACTAAAATTAAGGTTGTACATTTTGTTGAACGATGATAAGCCAAAAATTATATTTACAAACGCATGAATGTAGATATTATTACAATACTTTGTACATACAAAGTGGATCATCATATCCATGTAAGCAGACTCCATTATTTCATTCCTCAGTGTGTCAATGCATAATTATTAGCAAAAAATGACAATCCCTATATAATAGGAATGTGACATCTTATATTTACATGTCAAGAACTACAAAATCAACATTATAAAGAGTTTGAATTAATTCTATAGAAACAACTTCGTTCTTCCATGTGGAATCTTGATCCATATATCAACTAGATGCAAGTAATAGTTCCCTACTCTCATTTGTCTTCGACGAGATTCTAGTAAAGAGAAGGGGTGAGGTACTCAAATGTAAATCATACAAGGCTTTGTCAATGTAGTGATCTCCAAGATAAATCATCAACATAGAAGTCAGGGCCTTGTACCTCTTGATAAATGTTTCAATAAGGATAAAACTAAAATATTTATCCAGAGAACATTGGATGAAACATTTCACATATTTTTCATCTAGAAGGTTCACATATCTTTAATGAATTATGTATACACAAACATTTTCTTAATCATGTCAATAAACTTCAATTTTTCAATGATATCCTTTATGTGTCTCAGTTCACTGAGAAAAGTGATCCTTGAAGAACTACAAAAGTGGGTTCTAGGAATGTAGGTGGTATTGGTATTAAAGAGGAAAAGGGAAAACATGCTCACCCGTTATGTGTCCAAGAGTTTGTGAAGGGGTTTCTAGGGTGAAAAAAGAATAAGTGATAACATACATGTCTTACACAACAATAACACAAGCATTGTCTTTAAAGGATCTCATCCCTCTCAGTAAGTCACCACTATAAAATTTATTCACTACCTTGACCTTCTCTATGTAAAACCTTCATTGGTTCTCCTTTGACTTATTGTCCAAATGACTTGTATTTCTTTTTATACTATTGATATATATGTGAAACATGTGTGTCAATGCATGTGAAATGGTGTGTGTTCAAACTCATGGAATTTTGAATTTTCCCCAACATGGATCATAACTTTCCCAACTTAAAAAACATCTATTCAAAAACTCTATACCACTTAAGTATATTTTTGTGTCTGCTTATGTTTTTACTGCCTTTATTTAGTGTTGGCCTTTGTTGCATGTAGGATTAAGGATTGAGTGAGGTTAAATTTAATCCACTGGTCATTTCCATAAAAAATTGGAGTGGTTTCTTCTCCATGGATTGTATGTTTTAAAATGAAATTTGATCATAATTTTTTAAACTTGACTACAATCAGAATTTGTGGCCTCCTATACAAGCTAAATACTAAGATGACTTATGCATGAAAATATTCCCAAATATGGCATAAATTGTATCTGAATCCTTCCCATGTAGTTCAAGGTAGAATGACTATTAACATCCAAAGGAGATCCTTGTGATCCATTAATACTCCAAGTAGCTAACATAACTTGTTCCAATCCTCTTGGAAGAGCTCATGTGGTTTACGTCAAAACAAGGTGGTGGGTCTTCTCATGTATTTAATGTTCCCACTATCTATAACTCCTCAAAATATATTATTAAATCACATATCATTCCTTTAGGCCTTCTTTTAAAATCCACCAATAATTAGAATAGTCATTTAGGGAGAAGGGGAAGAGGGTGATGCATAATGATTCAATGGTCATCCCCTAGATTTTGGAAGTAGATCAAAACTCCAATAATGATTCAATGTGGTTGTAGGGGTTGTCCCACTTGATGCATGACATGTATATATGGTTGTGTATTGAGCTTAATGTGGGTTGCATTGACCATGGGCATCAAAGACCCTATAAGAGACACATTTACATTTATGTGCATATAAATGGATCACATTTGAAATCGAAAGTGCAATATCTAATCCAAATTCACTTGAAAATCGTGATCTAGTATGTGATCTAAAATCTAGCAGATATCACATTATGGTACCTAAATCTGGCCCTATAAAGTACCATATGAAATTAGTTAAACTCTAATTCAAATGTAATACAATTTGTATGATGTTAGTATATCTTATATAATAGAATTCCTATATCAAATAAACAATATAAATGGTTATCTTTTAATTTTTAAATAATATAATTATAAAAATTTATGAATGTAATTGATGAATTAAGAATTTTCAGATATCATACAACAATAACAATAATTGTTTGAAATTTTCACAGTTCACAATTAATGTATATACTAATCTGGATCCTGAGGATATCTAATTTCCAATTTTCAATTGGGAATATTAATCAAATTTTTGGATATTATATATCCATTTACAGACCTAAGCCTTGGGCAAAATGTAACTTAGTGATTGACATGGATTCATGGGAATGACTACATTTTGTGGTTTTTTTCAATATGTATAGACAATGGGATGTGCGATATTTCTTTTTCTCCATTCTTAAATTGAAGTATGTTCTCGAATTATCAATACTCACCTTATTATAATTGTGAAACTGAATCTGATGGTTCAAGTAATGGGTGTGTGGCACTTGGGGACATGGATTGACATTGTGGGTTCACAACACAAAGGTAGTGCAACGACTTATAAGGAGACGATGTAAGGAGAGTGGACCCAGAATGTATGAGCCAAGTATCTAAAATAAGTAACACATGACCAACCCAAGTGAAGAGAAATGAATATGTGTGATTAGATATAACAACCATGTATTGTTGAGCTGTGAACAAGAATAGGACGAAGTGAAAAATACAAAAAAGTTAAAGAAAAGGGAAATAATAACAAAAAATAAAAACAAATTAGAAACTATTAGGAATTCCTATGAAAATTCTAGAAAATCTAAAACCCAATCTCAAAAAGGCAAAATGCACTATAAAAACCAATTACATGGCAAAACTAAGACAAAAATTCTTACAATAGCAACCATACAGTTAAAAATGGCCAAGCCAATAAAATCATAAGACTTAACTAATATGGATACCACAAAAAAATTTAATAGATATACAAAGGAAGGAATGACACAAATATATCACTTCGTAAGAAGAAACAAATTACCAAAGTATTGAATAAGATTAAAATGAAGATATGAAAATAAAAAAACACTTAGTCCAACTGAGGTTAAACTCAAATAATCTCATTGGTTGTAAAAGGACATGATATGCAAAAGTAGAAAATTAACCAAAAACAAGTCACGTGAAGAAAGGACCCCAAACCCCCAATTTAGCATAAAGATAACTGCAAAAACACAAGAAATAAACACTTTGTAATGAAAAAAGATACAATAAAACTATATATAAACATTATGAAAAGTAATAAAAAAACTTTATGATTATAATAATTTTGTAAGTTCAGAAAACACCAACTATTAACAAGAAGGAGAAAACCAAAGGACAAACTAGTAGAAAAGTACCATGAATCTATAACACCCACCTTTAAGAATATATGTATTACAAGAAGCACCACCCATAGTTTTCATAAAATGGGATACTTTTATCTCAAATGGATGTCACAATAATGATAAACATTACAAATAAAGTAAACAACTACTATGCATTAGTATTGAAATTGATTCATAAATGGTTCAAAGGCAGTCCAGTTGAATTCTTGCATATATCATCCAACATCAAAACATGAATTAGAACATGAAAGAAATTCTCATATAAATGAAATGATCATATAGGTAGATGGGACCCCACCAGGATAAACCTTGATCTATTCCTTAGGTTGATCTTCATATTGCTCTATTCTTGCAGTTTCTCTATTCATGCGAGCATCATGCCCTCAGACATGCATGTGGTAAAAACTACATTAGAGTAAGCAGATTTGAGTATTGTTATAACATTTAACTTGGAAATAAGGAAACATGAACGTAATTGAGCAATGAACTTGTATTCACATAACTTAATCTTGGTGGTTGATTATAGTGTCCTCAACTCTTATGCACCTATTGTGATCATGATGCATGTAGGATCAACTAACGTTCCACTTCAACTCATAAGACACGAGGGATCGACATTAACATAATGAGGACAAAATAAGGCAACCCATTATATGATTAATAATTAACTTGATAATTCTTTACTTTAACTAAATTTCACATGATCATGACTTAAATCTTGAAATAGAACTTGAAAGCATAAGAATCACATAATAACATTGATGTAAGTAATATTCTACTTATAGTACATGTTATGCATATAGTTTAACTTGATGATCATCATAATAATAAGGTGATGAAAACCAATACTAAATACTAAAAGTGCATGGACCCACTTACCTCTCTCTTGAACATCTTAGTTATTTTTCTTTGGTTGATGAAACCCTAATCACATTATTGGGTCAATTGAACCCTAATTACCCTTGAAGTTAATTGGGTTGTGTCACCAGAGTTGCTTCCCTAAGGTCATTGATGTCGAAGAAGGGGTTGACTCCACGACACGAGCTTGGGAAATGTTTTGATGAAATTGGTTGCAGAGGAGGCTCATCAAGAGAAGAAAGAAATTTCCTGGGTGCAAGATGGGTGATCAGAACATCTATTTTCATGATGAGGACCCTATGTAACTTTCAATAAGAGAAGGAGATAGTTCTGAAAAAGGTGTTTTCAATGGGGGATACTACGGTTCACAACATTTGTTTAAATATCTCAGACGGGATTCTATTGGGAATCCCAACTTCTCTTGAGTTTGGCATGATCATGAGAGAGGTGGAAGGGATAAGATAGGATCCACGTGGACTATAGAGTTCAAGCATGAAGGGGCTCAAGGAAATAGAAGAGTGAACCCCATTAAATGCTCATTGGATAGTTCAGAAAGAGCATGAGATCAACCAAGTCAAAAAAATCATCGTGACATAGTGACTTTAGGTAACCTGAAATATCAAAAGTATGTCTACAAATTGAAATTAATTTAAAAACTATATATTTTGATTTACATAAGGATAATTATTTATACATTATCTTCTCCAATAAAAAAGAGCTACCTAGATTTATCCAAAAAACCTCAAAATTTAAACAAGCTAAATTAGACGAACAGAACATTTTTTTGGAGTTAGATTTATCTTTTAGCATTATCTTATATGAGTTTCACTACCATTAGGGTTTAACTAAAATATTTTGATAAGAATCATCACATATCACACTGATTATCTGTATTTAGGAATTCGAGTGGGATTATCACCATCTTACTTATACCAATGTTACCTATCGTTATCTCACACAAATTGTGACAATTTACTCATTAAGTTCATTATCTCCATTAATTCAATATGAAATTGAATCCCACACATTTATTTACATTCATTTATGTTAACCATACAATAATAATCATATTCTATCCATCAGTCACATTATTGTCCATATAAAATATTCATTCATCTTCATATATACCCAATTGCTAATTATACACATTTAAGCCACTACATGTGTGTGTTAGTGAGCCATGTGACATGGATTACACCTTTTTTTAATGCATTTATATAGTAAACCATGATTAGATTTAATTTCTCCCTCTGTGGACTCTTATTCGGAAAAATCACCTTTAAGGTTTAAATTAGCTATGAAAATGTAGGATGTTACAGAAACCCTAACTATAACCCCTCCCACTTTAAAAAATAGCATAATACTTGATGTTACATTTCATGCAATCTCAATTAAGGGTTAATAACTTGTTGAACTAAGAAAACATTAACCTTGTAAAATCCCTCAGTAAACACTATGTACAAGAATATTATAAGCTCATGACGTCTATTAAAATCGAGCCAGTTAGAGTTGATCCACATGGAGGATGTGGATTTAGAATTAAGTTCAAGTGTTCTATGCTTCATGATTCTCTAAAATTTAAGATTATACTAAACTATCGGTAGTTAGACTATCTAGTGGAGGTTCCATAGGTGTTTTGATTCCATTAGGAACACTGATCCATTAACAAAAAAAAATTGTAGACATACCTAAGTTAAATGGTGGATTAGGATTTTCAAGGAATGAGGGAAATGCAAGATAAAGGTTTCAAGAAGGACGTCATGAACTTAGGGAAATTAATTTCATACACACACACACACACACACACATATATATATATATATATATATATATATATATATATAGGGTATATCTTCGCTACCCGTGCGGGTAACTAAGATTCGCTACCCGTGCATCAGTTTTGTAATGGGAAGGTATGCATTTGTAATGAGACGATCCAAATTTGTAATGAGACGACCGAAATTATAATACAAAGACTCATTTTGTATTACAACGTTGTTATAGTAATAAATATATATTTATTACTATAACAACGCTATAATACAAAATGAGTTTTTGTATTACAATTTCGGCCGTCTCATTACAAATTTGGTTGTCTCATTACGTATATGTGTCATCCCATTACAAAATTGATGCACGGGTAGCGAAGATATACCCATATATATATATATATATATATATATATATATATATATATATATATATATATATATATATATATATATATATATATATATAAAGAGAGAGAGAGTCATGCTAGAATACACTCGAGTGTACGGATCACACGAATACACTCAAGTGTGTTTTCATATAGAGACTATTTTTTGCAAAATGTAAACCATTGATCTTTACTGTCATACTATAACTAGGCTACATACAAATTTTGAGCCCATTTGGATGAGTGTAAGTCACTCATCCAAGGGCAACAAAATCAACGCACAAAACTAATTTGAAATGCATAATTTTTGCGGTCTTCATAACATGAGCTATACATATCCAAATGTGCTCAAATTTTACATATGAGTTGTTCACGAGATGTTTAAGAAGATCAATAGATTAAATTTTCAAAAAAAATATTGCATCATGAAAAACTACTTGAGTGTATTCCGCTTCGGACACACTCGAGTGTATTCTAGCTTGACTCTCTCTCTCTATCTCTCTCTCTCTGTCTCTCTCTCTCTATATATATATATAGAGAGAGAGAGAGAGAGTCAGGATAGAATACACTCGAGTGTATAGATCATTCCGTACACCCCAATGGTGTTTGCCTATCTAGACCATGTTTTTCCAAAATCTAGTCCATTGATCTTCATGGTTATAATATTAATAGGCCACATACAAAATTTGAGCTTATTTAGATGAGTGTAAGTCACTCATTTAAGGACAACAAAATCGAAGTACAAAACTAATTTGAAATGCATGATTTTTGCCTCCTTTAGATGCATGACCTATAAGTGTCCAAATGAGCTAAAATTTAGTATATAGTATGTTCTTAAGATATTTAAGAAGATCAACCGTTTAGATTTTTCAAAAAGTTATTGCATATTTAAAAATGATTGAGGTGTACGATGTCTCTAGTACACTCGAGTGTACACTATCCTGACTATATATATATATATATATATATATATATATATATATATATATATATATATATATATATATCTATGTGTGTGTGTGTGTGTAAATTAGGAAAATAATAGAGGGTTTAGTTTCATACAAGATTGATCATGTTAACTACTTACTAAAAACACCAATGAAGAGGTAAGTACTAGATAAATCCTATTATGTTTATAATACCTACTTATGGGGAAGTTATACTAGGATGAAATTTGTTTTGTTGATTTTACAAGTGATAACATAGCCAAAGAATAATTGTTTCTCAAGTAAAATAAGTAAAAACATGTAAGTGGATTAAACAAGCCACAACATAGTTAACGAGGAAATAGCATAAGCTATTCAATGTCATGGATTTATAGATAGAACATTTGGACCTACTTATGATGACAATTGGTGTCATAATAGGCATCATAGGTACCCATATACGTCATAAAAACAAGAAACATCTATACAACGCATAATAAGAGCATAAAGAAGGAGAAAAGGGGAAAAGTATGTGGAATGGTGAAGAGGTATTTCTCGTTCTTGTTATTTCCCTTCCTTTGGATATATCTCTTTGGTCTATTATAAAATTCAAGATGTTAAAATCCCTCTTACTAGGTTTGATGTAAAGTGAAATGGATATGGAGGTGAAAGTGATTATAATTGTCCACTCATGTGTAGACCTAGTCAATATGAAAATAATATTGTCAAAATTGGATGAGGGGGATAGATGATAGTACAATGGAGTAGAGTGACATTTTGGATGTCACTATTTGGTGATTAGAAAGTACTTGAAACAAGGATAACCATCTTTTCATCAAGAACATTAGTATCCACCAAAAGTGAGGATCTCTCTCCTGGGTGCAAAGATGGGATGAAACATATGGGAGATTATGAGATGAGGATGAATGGTGGTATTGAAAATGGAAATTGGTCATGATTCTCAAGATTCAAGGATAGGGGATCTTGGTATCAAGTCCCTAGAAAAGGGTGTTGGCTCATTGGAGACGTGAAAAACTTTCATCATTCGATGATGATTTACCCTTGGAGTTTGGTCTCTAACGTGTTCTTATGTTCTATCAAATCTTACACACTCCTATTTTTGGCCAAAAAAGGAGAGCACAAGCTTTGATGTACGATTCCTTGGGCTGCATTTGGCAACTGATTGGGTTAAACCGCTCGGGGCTAACTCAGTTCCATTGATGGGGCATTCATAGTCTGGGTCAGGCTTAACATCTCTTTGGTAGAAACTTTGTTCAAAATCCCATTTTAGTCAAAATGTCATAGCAGATCACACATTAGAAGAGAGATGGGTTCGGGACTGAGTTTCTAATTGTAGAAATAGTAGGATAGGAAAAAGTGGAGTTTAATCGTGAACAGTGGAATGAAACTAGACTAACAGACTCCATCAATCCTATTTCAACTCATGTGTTTTCAAACATGAACACGGATAGAATACAGTCAAATCACTACATTTATCGACAAAATATAGACATTGGCCCACTTGACATTTGAGATCAGTCCTTTGCCAAACAGGGTCTAGGGATTCCAAGTTTGACTAGAGAGATGACACATGTTTGGGGTTCATTATCATCTTTAGAACATGTGTGATCCCAAAAATTGTGAGAAAAGGTAACAAATGTCATTAATTATTTTGTAAAAATGTGGTGTAATATGGTCGTTCACACTTCCTAGGAATTTTCAATGTTGTTTTTTAATGAATGTGTGACCATGATAAACTCTAGGTTGCTACAATCCTATATTGATATTTTGGTAATAATAGGGTGTAGTAAATCATTACTTGTTAATTAGTTGATATCTATGATTTTTTTTCCAAAATTAACAATTAATTATAGATTGATACTCAATTTTACTAAGACAAAATTATCTTTTGTTTATACATTGGAACTACATATTCTATTTTTCTGATAAGGAGGCTTATGGAGAAGTATAGGGAAAGAAAAAGAGATCTTCACATGGTTTTTATCGATTTGGAAAAGCCTTATGATCAAGTACCCAAAGAAGTGTTGTGGATGGTTTTGAGGAAAAGGGGTGTGCCAATCCAATACATTGACTTGATTAAAGACATGTATGGTAGCTCTGTTGCAAATGTGAAGACTCCTATAAGAGAGACACAAACATTTCCCATCATAGTTGGGGTACACCAAGGATCCACATTCAGCCCATATCTGTTCGTTCTTGTTATGGATGAGTTAAAAAAGAATGTCTAGGATGATGTTCCTTGGTGTATGTTATTTGTTGATGATATTGTATTGATTAACATTATTTTTACATGCGCACCACCTCGTGTTTGTTAATGATTTGGTTGAATAGTGACTTGAGCAAGCTATGAGCGCTTAGTGCCTATGAAATCACTTAATTGAAGCATCAATTTCAAGTTGTTCATTCATGTGGTGAGATATTGTTGGAGAAGTGTTGGATTAATTTTCATGTAGGATACCTTATGTTGAGAATCATGCCAGTGACCCCTCTTTGACCCGACTATTCATTCACCATCTTCTTACCCCTCCTCCTCATGAAAGGATGCCAAAGTGCACATATCAGCCGTGGCCACCTCCAAAAGTTTTGGGTGGCCACATCTACATCTCACTACTTCACTCTCATCACCATGTGTCCTATCTACTCCAAGGGAAAAGAAAAAAAATGCAAACATAAAATAAAAGATGCTCCTGTTTAAGGGCATCTAAATAAAGAAAAGATGAGTTCTCTATGTAATACCACTCTAAAATCTTACTGCAATCCTTTCTTCCATTTTCATACCCATTGAGCTAGGAAACATCAAACCTACCTCATTTTGCCCTTCCCGTAGCCACATGGGTCGTTAGGTGTGATTTGAAACATAAGGTTGAATGCATGAAGGTGAAAAACACTCCTAGTCATCCTTGATTAACGCCATCATGAAATGGTCTACCTGAAACTACATGAAAGAAACATGGATATCTTGTGTGTTTTATGCACTATATTTGAAGTTCATATGCTTTGTGCTCTTTTCATGATTGGTTTGTGAAAGTAGGAGAGGAGAGAGGTGGAATGCATATGCTTAGTCATTATTGATCCCATTCAAAAATAATCATCATTTGCATTGCATTTGTCATTTCTTGATTATGGAAACTTTGCAGAGAGATTGATTTGGAGCATACTTGAGGAAAAGTATGTTTTAAGTTTGGGTTTGTGATTCATCCCTATTTTAGGGTTGCATCTTGTGTCATATTGCATTTCAATCACATCTATACATGTTATTTCCCGCAATATGCATATTTCTATCAAATGCACTTATGGGGGCTTTTTATGTTTTATAGGTACTTTTTCCACTACTTGATGTCATGGAAAGAAGATGGTCCAATCTAGGGTTTCCTTAGGCTTGTAGGAGCCCAAAATGAGGCCAAAACCACTCCCAACCAACCCCAAGTGATCAAAGAATGTTTTGAAGAAATAACTTCCATGTATGATCAAGTTCAAAGCTCAAGTGCATGGGAAGGACAACAAAATAGCTTTGGTACTTCACCATGGCCGTGGTGGACATGTCCCAATCACATATTATCACTACAACTTCCAAAAACTATTGAATTTGGCCAAAATGGTCGTGCCACCCTCACTGCACCTCGGTCGTGGCATTTCATGTACACTTTTGACCAATTCACTATGATCGTTAGCCATTTTCACCTCGCCCATGCCCATACACCATGGGCATGTTCCCCTACAACCACCACGGTCGTGGTGGCTCACCACCCACATGGTGGGCCTCAACCCTAGCCTATTGTTGAACTGCTTTAACTAAATTGCCCCTACTTAACCTAGACCCCTATATAAACCCTAGGGGAGGATAGAGCTTGAGGTTGGTCACCCATAGCTACCTTCTACCACCTCCTAACTCCCCATTTTCTCCCCTTAGCCATTCCACTCCATTTCCACCTTCATTTCACTCCAGTTCACCATTTCCACCATCAAAACCCTAGTTTCTACCCATTTCCATCACCATTCCATTACTCTACACCTTGGAGGAGAGAGGAGGACACCCTGTAATAGCTGAAATGGAGGAATTCTTCATCTACACCAAGATCCATGGCTTCTTCTATCTCCTTCTCTTCCCTTTTTGTATTTTGCATAGCTATGAGAAGCTAAGCCCCTTGGGTGGGCTGTTTGGGGTGTAAAATGTTACTTTGATACCATGTTGGAAGGAAATGATATGTAAACTTTGTAATTCCATTTTCTAATGATTATGCTCTATTTCTATCTCATTCTCCATGAATTTCTTGTTGGTTTGTGCTTCAAATCAATTGGGAATTTGGGGAAATTGATTATATGTGTGAATTTTGGGATTTGCTCCTAGGTCCAATTCATGGATCCCTAGCTAGCTACCCATCCTTCTACATCCTAATCAATCTTCCTAACCCTAGTTGAGAGATCTAAGTAGCTATTTTAGATAAAACTGATGTGTTTAGAATGTAGCTTTCTCAAGGTTAGAATGTGGGTGATGGGAGGCCTGAAACTTCACTTCCACCCCCTTTACTAATCTCAGCCCCTAATCATCCTAAGATCATCTAACCTATAAACCTAGGATTTTTTAGACTCTAATTGAATTATACCTAAGCCCTAACCCAATTGAGCCTTGCAAGGGTAGCAGGGAGTGTTAGGGACTAGTTCCCCTATACACAACCTAGCATATCCATGGCCAGTTAGTAGCCTAGGATAATTCATTAGACTCTAACTTGTGGTTTGGTTTGATAATCTAAATGGAATTATAATGTTCATATGTCATCCCCCAACTTAATTGATAAGTGCATCCCCTAAACAACCCACATCTCCCTTAATTGCTTTAAAATCCTAGTTTTCATCTTGCTTAGCTAGTATTAGCTTAAGTCTCTCTTTTCTTGCTTAGATAGCTTCTTGCCCTGTTCTTTCCTTATTCTTGCTAGCTTAGGTCTTTAATTTCTCTTTTGCCTT
The DNA here is from genome assembly GCA_963693085.1 of Alisma plantago-aquatica. Taxonomy (NCBI): domain Eukaryota; kingdom Viridiplantae; phylum Streptophyta; class Magnoliopsida; order Alismatales; family Alismataceae; genus Alisma; species Alisma plantago-aquatica. The sequence continues at coordinate 1,187,950,517 of OY856412.1, read as the reverse complement.
GTCTTTTCCTACTTAGTAGAATTAATTGTCTAGGGTTAACTTAGGTTCTGTTCTTGCTTGTCTTTCTTTCTTACACAACTTAGTTTAACAATCAAATCACCTTTATGTTGGTAAGTATGCCCTGAGAGACAATCATACAATGATTGGATTGGCATACATCATGAAAGCTTCCACTTTATTCTAGCTCAATTAATTATGAGATATATGATGGAGCAGAATGAATGTCAAAAGAATGACAATACCCAATGACGTATGTCTTCAGGTTAAGGACATGAACAATGATATCATACAGATGCTAAGAGCATGTACATTCTTGTTATGTCCCTAGTTGGATGTCATTGTGGAAGGTTGATAGACAACAATGACACATCAAGACTAGAGTGTGTATTGGTGGATGATAGTGTCTAATTAGTCATGATATATGATATCAAACTAAGCACATAGATACATGTTAGAGAACAGTGTATCGGATAGACCCACCATGAGAATGACACATGGAACCATGACATGGTAGTCAGAATCATATCTCATAGTGATGGTGGTAATTGTGATTCTTAGACCTAAAATCACTACACTCATTGAATGTGATTGGGTACACTTTGACATCATCACACGCAGTCCTGAAACATGGGTTGTTATAACAGTGATGATTGGGTGGCTTTGACGCATGACATAGACTGTGAGTTATAGATATGAGATTTGTCCCTCCTAAGGGAGTATGATATCCAGGCCACTTGATAAGAGAGACTGAGAAAGGCATGCACATGCACATGTGAATCAATATATGATATTGATTTCACGCCTATCTCAGACTATCAGCTCTAGTTCAAGAAACATGAATGAACGTTGCAAGGATGACAACTCCATAACTTGAGTTCATTCAGGATATTAGAGAAAAAGGAATTATACATTCATTAGAATACCAATCACAGACTATAGGATTGAAAGTGGTTCTCCAACTTTCCTTTTCACTTGGGTAGCACTAATGTGCGACTAGGTACCGCTCTTTGCTTGTGATGTAATAAGCTAGTTATGGACATTCACTGCCAATGTGAAATGGGACCTATAGGGTCACACACATAGGATTAACCTGGAAGAGGAGTTTATCCATGAATGAAGTTTGGATTGATTTCTAAAGTGTTTATGTACTCAATCAAACATTCAATCAATAGACTTGACTCAGAATCATCAAGTTCAAGTGTTTAACCAACTGATTAGAGTGTCAGATTGATTGAGAACTGAATTGACTGTGTTCTGCACAATCTGGACCACCAATTGACCGGTTCACTAGGTGAACTGATTGGCTCATGGTCAGTGAGACGACCGGTTCACTCTAGTGAACCAATCCGTTCACTTGGACCAAACAAACAGTGTTGAGTTTTCCAGATTTGTGAGAAATTTTTTTTATTTTACTTGTTCAATTCGATTGGGACAAGAATTAATATTTGTGTTAATTAGAAACAAATAAGGAAAGTCAATTATAGGTAGGTCTGGGAAGTGAAACAACCAGTTCACTGGGTGAACCGATCAACTCACACTCCCAATCGACCGATTCACTAGTGAGCCAATCGGATCACACTCCCAAATGACCGGTTCAGTTATGTAATGACTGGTTCACCTGCCACAGTGCAAACTATTTATGGAAATTCCAGACCCTTCTACTCCCACACAGATTGGGAACTGTGACCCTGCACTCTACTATAAATAGAGGAGTACAAGGGGCTTCTCCAGAGACACAACTCAGAACATCAGTTGCTCTACAAAGTTGTTGTCATCTCTGGTTGTGGTAACCGAGAGAGCCCAAGAAAGTTATACCCGTCTAGGGAGGAACAATGGGGGGAAAGACAACTATAGAAAAACAATTGGTGGTGGGAGAGTGTGTCAGTGAATAGTACGCCAATAGAATGGGACAACTCCTTGTAGTCCATTCTTTAGTATGACTAGAGTTCCCGATGGTCTGTGTGGACTATCTATAGAGGCGAGAGACTTCTGCCACTCAGGAGGACGACATTCAACCACAGTCTGAGTCAAGACTAAGAGTTACACAGACTTCGTCAAAGATAGGTGGTTGAAGACCGCACTTGCTATGAGGTATAGTCACTGAGCAAGCCTCAGGAGCATTCATATCTTACTAAAACCATCCTTCCCATTACATAGATATTGATGCGATCTGTTGGTTATGGGTTTATGGTCAAGTAAATTTTTTGTTTCCACTACCTACTCTGACCACATAAAACCCAACAGTGGTATCAGAGCCACGTCAATACTCTATGTTTTGGGATTCGATATGATCGGATTTTAGTTTTACCATCTTTTATTTATTGCATATGATGTGAATATTTAAATGACTAATGTGAAATACCACATGATCCCAAACTAATATATACATATATGATATGGTATATATGCAATCAATACGCGTCGCCCTAAAATGGTTTTGATGGTGGATGTGTAGCATGGTTATGGCCTATAAACCCTATGTGCATGTGAGTGGTTGGTTATGGTTCTTTGCATCTCGGTCTACGCACCGAGCCCTCTTCATCTATTTTAAATGTAACTCAAGATAACTCGAGATTCTCTTCTACATTTTCTCCTCTCGAATGTAACTCAAGGTTTTACAAAGATTATGTAAAATAGGAGTAACTTTATTTCTTGTTATGACGAAGACTGAAGATGACCACTTGATGGACCGAGATGACCGACTGAGGAGTAATTGGTGGACCGATGAGAAGTCCAGACGACCGGACAAGCTGGCCATTTGGAGGATCCAAATGACCGGTTGGAGGAGACCAACCAACCAGCCAAGAGGCGAGTCGACCGATTCAAAGGTTAAACCAGTCAACCTAGATTGGCAAGCAGAGATCTTCATCAATAAGAGGTTGCATGTGATGTAGACCTTAGATGTCCATAGTTCCTTGTGGCTCCAAGGAACTACAATAGGATGCCCATAATCATTGCTTTATCGTTATTGCATGTTTTCATTTGTGGGATATAACATGTGTATGATACGTACTATATATGTGGTTATTGGATACATATATGCATATATAAGCATATTAAAACCCCTCAACGAATATATTAAGTTGAAGATGTCTTTCAAAAGTAGCACACATGAAAAGCATGATCGACTAAGTGTGGGCATGCCTTCATGTGGTGCACTGTCTATCTCATGGAAGTGTGATGGTGAATATGTGGGTCTGCCTTTGTAGGGTGCATATTCATCATGTTGGCTTTTGGGTCAGACGTAACTCGATGACCTTGATTGGATCAAGCACCTTGAGGCATAAAGACGAACATGGTAAGGAGTTCCATATGACATCTATCAAGAGTTTCATATGATGCTATTGGAAAAGGTTGCCTCCCTGAAAGAATATAGTTGTGGGTGACAGCCCTAGCTGGTCCATGACTTAGAGGAAATAAGGATCTTGCTCACTAGAAGGTTGTACGTTGCAATCTTATGAATTTATGGTGAGGCTATCAGTTTGATCAAAATAGTGGGAGCAATAATTAATTAAAGACTTAATTAATATCGTCAATTTTCAAATCAAATCAAATCAAAAGAGTTATAGACAAAAATTGCAAATTTCCTTTTTGTAGAATAAATGGCTACCAACAACAATCACTTTTCATTATGATCGGTCCTTGAGAAGGACAAGCTAAATGGGAACAACTTCCACGACTGGTTTAGGGCGTTGAGAATTGTTCTCACTTAAGAGTGAAAGCTCTATGTCCTAGATACACCTGGGCGAATGAACCCACTCCCACCGCACGTAAGGTTGAAAGGGATGTTTATAGGAAGCATATTGAGGATGCCATTGATGTGAAGTGCTTGATGGTGTGCTTAATGAACTATGAGTTGCAAATACAACATGAGAACATGGACGTCGTTGAGATGATTCAACATCTCATGAACATGTATCAAGACCAGGCATGACAAGGGAGATATGATGTCTCCAAGGCATTGTTCAAGTGCATCATGACAAAAGGAGATCTAGTAGGCCCTCACACACTCAAGATGATTGGGTATGTGGAGAACCTAACTTAACTAAGATTCCCTCTGAGTCAAGAGTTGGCTAATGATGTGATATTGCAATCGTTGCCAGAATCCTACAGTCACTTTGTGATGAACTACAACTTGAACAACTTTGGCAGGTCATTGATAGAGTTGTTGGGCATGTTGACGATAGCCAAGACACAGATGAAGAAAGACAAACCCAAATATGTGATGATGATTAGCATAAAGAAGGGAAATTCTAAGGTAAGGGCAAGGGAAAAGCAAAGAAAGGTTTTGATGCTAGCCAACAACCCAAGTCATCTTCAACTCTCAAAGCCAAGGGAGGGGTGAACAAGGGAGGCAAATGTCACCATTATCATGAGCCAGGACATTGGAAGAGAAATTTCCCTCTCTGCATAGATGAACTTAATAAGAAGGAGGGGATGGAAGTCTCCACTTCAGGTATCATGAAATAAACTTAAAATGCTTCTTTATCTTAGGTATATGATACCAAGATATAGATCCAACATATATGATGTGCAGGATCTGAAAAAAAAATGATGGCCTTTATGAAAGGACCAAAAAGGAACACTCATCAACATTGGATCAAGTGTTGCTTCCATAGATAGTAGTACTTTTTAGTTTATTTCAGCCAAAAGGGCATGAAATAGAGCTATGAACTACTATTTCATTTTTCCAATAAATAAAAGCACTTTATTTCTGCATCTTGTAATGACAAGGATGTCTATCAATAAAGTTCATGTTTCAATTTCAAAGATATGATCTTTTATGGCAATGTCTTATTTATCTTGTGGTACTTGATATGCATGAGATAAAATAATAATACCTAAAAGTTATTGATGACTCAAACTATATAGTAGCATTATCATCTAAACAAATGAATGACAAATTCATCTCTAGGTTCCATGTTGATGGATAAAACTAGACTCTCTTGGTTAATGAACCATTAAGAGATATGAATGTCTTGTTTATTGGGCATGATGACAAGTCAATCTTAACTAGATGTAGTAGGAGAATGACTATTCTATTAGGTATAATACATATTGATTTATATACATACCTATTGGAATAAATGCTAATACTTCAGATATGGTATTTAATGAAATACCAATATGAGTATCTTGAAGTTTTCAAGAATATCATAAATGAAGAACAAACTTGGTAAAAGTATTAATTCTTTGATATAATCAATGAATGAGATATTTAAACCAAATGTTTGAGGACCTTGTGAGTAACTATGACAGTGTATCATAGAGAACTCATGATTAAGGCATAATGATGTCTAAATCAAAGAAGGAATCATACTCTAAATAGTAAGAGCATGATCATCAAACAAATAACTAATTCTAAAGAACATGCTTTACACTAGATAAACGTACAAAAGGAGATTAAGAATCACAATTGTTATGGAATATCAAATTCCTTATGTAACAGATACACCTCATATATCTAGTAGAAAACACCTTGATCTTGATGGATAATGATATCCTACAAACTCAAAGGTGATTAATTGGTCATATGATGATGAGCCAATAATCTATCTAGATGATGTGGAGGAACCAAATTTTGAGTTATGGCTTAAAGCCAAAAGATCTAAAATGACTTTCATGTGAACCAAATAAGGTATGAACTTAATGGTAGCACTTATAGGGATAAAACCCATAGGTGCAATTGGGTCTTAAGAGTTAAGACTAACATGGATGACATTTGAAGAGCTGATTGGTTGAGATAAATTCAAATGAGTTCAAGGTGTTGAACTTGATGATTTTATTTAACCAATTGCAGTGGCTATAGGCCATAAAGGATCATGCCTACTATTGGAACTTGAAGACTATGAAATTTGACATATGGATATTAAAAAAACATTCTGAGAAGGAATAATATGAGGTTGTGTATGTGACACAACCTGAAGGGTTTTATAATTCTACTAATGCAAATGTAGTATATAAGTTACAAGAGATTAATCAATATGATTGATTAAATACAAGCACCTCAAAACTAGAGTCTTTACTTTGATTATATAGTCAAAAGGTTTGACTGATATATCAAAATAAAGAAGGGATCTGTGATTACAAAGATTTAGTGGGAGTGTATTCATATACCACATGATGATGAGGAATGAAACGTTCTAAGAATAGAAACTGGTGTGGAAATACCCTCTTTAAGGAGGAGGAACAGGATTGAATGCTTAGAAGATGAGGGAGGGGCCATGAGATCACATGAGGAAGACATCAAAGCGATCATCATAAGGCATTTTGCACAACTTTTCCAATCTAACAATCACAATGGTTTTGAGGAGGCTACTAGGGGGCTGCGAGGAATGATATCGGAGACACAAAGGGGGGGGGGGGGCTGGAGAAGGATATTATGGATGAGGAAATATGGATAGCGTTACAACAGATGCATCCAAATAAGGCATCGGGTCCGGACGACATGAAAGCAATGTTTTACCAAAATTATTGGAGTATAGTTGGGAAGGATGTGGCGAGCTACATCAAAGGGTGGTGGAAAGGGGAAAGGAGTATAGGGGAGGTAAATGACACTCTTGTGGTGCTTATTCCAAAAAGTGACACGCCTAAGACAATAGGGGAGTTCAGACCTATTAGTCTATGCAATATGATTTACAAGTTAGCATCCAAAGTTATTGCGAACAGGCTGAAACCGCTTATGAACAACATTGTATCGGAGAATCAAAGTGCTTTCGTACAAGGTAGAATGATCACCGACAACACCCTCATCGCCTACGAAGTGTTCCATTCCATGAAGAGAGACAAGGGGAGGAAAAAAGGCAGCCTAGCTTTGAAGTTGGATATGTCCAAAGCATATGATAGAGTAGAGTGGAGCTTTATTGATGTTATTTTGGAGAGGTTGGGTTTCGGGCAGAAATGGAGGATCAAGGTTCAAGAATGCATAACTTCTGTCAAACATACGTTTGCCTTCAATGGAGACAAGACCCAAAGCACAACGCCTACAAGCGGACTTCGTCAGGGTGACCCTCTTTCTCCATACCTTTTCATTTTATGTGCGGAAGCCTTCTCATCTTTGATTTCTAGTGCAACCAGCGACAACCTCCTACATGGCATTAAGCCAAGTAGGGGGGCACCCCCTATCTCACACCTTTTTTTCGCAAATGATAGTATACTCTTTGCTCGAGCTACCACCGTGGAATGTCTGAAGATAGCTGAAATTATCAGCCAATATGAACAGGCATCGGGACAAAAGATAAATTTCTCAAAGACGGAGGTCATTTTCAGCAAAGGGATAGCGGCAGACAGACAGGAAGAGTTGAGGCAACTTCTTGGCATGAGAGTGGTGGACAGACATGCTAGTTATCTAGGGCTCCCAACAGTAGTGGGAAGATCGAAGAAGCAGGTGTTCAGCTACATTAAGGATAGGATTTGGAAGAAGCTGCAGGGATGGACAGAGAAGTTATTATCAAAAGCAGGAAAGTAAGTTCTCATCAAAGCGGTTGCCCAAGCAATTCCTACATATGTTATGAGCATGTTCCAGCTGCCGGCGGGTACCATAACGGAAATACAAAGGATGGTTACTAGATTCTGGTGGGGGGCAAAAGATAAAGAGAGGAAGATATCATGGATGAGTTGGGAAAACATGTGCATGCCAAAGCGACAGGGGGGGCTTGGCTTTAGGGACTTCCATACCTTCAACCAAGCTCTCCTAGCAAGGCAGCTATGGCGGATAGCAAACAACCCAGAATCCCTTGTGGCTAGAGTTCTCAAAGCCCGTTATTTTCCTAGAACATCTTTATGGGAAGCGAGGAGGGGACACAATCCCAGTTTCACATGGCAAAACCTGTGGGGTGCAAAGGCACTGTTACAAGAAGGAATGCAGTGGAGAGTGGGTGACGACACGATGGTGAATATATGGGAAGACAGGTGGCTGCCAGGTGAGGTGGAGTCTCTTGCACGCTTCAGAAGGGAAAATGGGCCTGAATACAACATAGTCCGAGATCTCATGACAGATGATGGCACCCGGTGGGATGAAAACAGAGTCAATGAATGCTTTCCTGAAGCCTATGCGAGAAGGATTTGTGTTATACATAGGAGTATGAGGAATACTGTGGATACTCTGATGTGGTGGCCTTCAAGGGATGGGGAATTCACTGTTAGATCAGCCTATTGGTTGGGGTTGCTTGGGAAAGAGGAAGCAAGGACTTTTGTACAGCAGAGAGGGGATTCTTTATGGAAACATATTTGGCATGGCGGGTGGAGACCCAAGATAGCTCATTTTTTGTGGAGAGCAAGCACGGGCAGTCTAGCGACGAGGGGGCATCTATTTGATAGACATTGTGTGGATGATGGCAAATGCACGTTGTGTGGGGCTGAGAAGGAAACGATTCCACATATGCTCTTTCGTTGTCCCAACGTGACGGAGGTGTGGGAACAGATGACGAGAGAGGTGCAAGTATGGGTGAATGATGTTAGTGATGAGGATATCATATCGTCCATGAAGGCAGCATTGGAGGGAAGGTCTTTGAGCGAGACAGAGCATATAGTAGCGGGCATGTGGACAGTGTGGAGAGTTCGGTGCAACCGAATTTTCCAAAGTAGTGATGTGTGCAGTAGCTTTTTGTTACGTGACGCAAATTCGACGGTGCATCGAGGAGATAGCTGGCAAGCTGGGTCGGGGTGCGGGGCTGACCGAGGGACGAACATGCATGGCGAATGGAGGGGAACCGAAGACATGCAGGTGGGCGAGAGAGAGGCAGACGCAATCCAGTGTGACAGGCAAAAGGGTGTCAGGAGTGGAGGGAGAGAAGGTGGAGGCATGATGGGGAGCTGGACGGATAGAGGCGTTGACATAACATCGCATAACTCCAACAGCGGTGAGGCGTCGCGAGTGGGAGGAAACAACATAGGGAGAAGGGGCGTTGTGAGCACTGGAGCTGACGCAACGTTGGGTGTGGAAGGGGACGGAAGGGCGTTGCGGAATGGAGGCGTCGCCGGTGTGGAAGATAATGGCACGGGTGGCATCGGCCAGCGGGGAAGCGAGGGGGGCGTTATGGGGAATGCTGACGGGGGGCGTTGTCGATGGAGAAAGCCAATGCAAGGCAGGTTGAAAATCAACGTTGATGGGTCAGTAGGGGAGGATGGAGGGGAGGGGATTGGTTGGGCTGTTAGGGATGATGCAGGCAGATTAGTGGAGGTTGCGGGGGAGAAGGTCAGCATAGGGACGGGCGTCACCGTATCGGAGTTGTTAGCAGTAAGAGCAGCGCTGCAATGGGCAATCAAGAAAGGATATGATGTCATTGAAGTAGAGACAGATTCTATGGAGGCCGTCCAAGCATGCACAACCAAGAAGGCACGTCGGGACTATGTTGGAGCTATTGCGGATGATGTCAAAGAATTACACCATCTCTTTTCCTTCTGTAGTTTGAGTCATGTTAACCGTAGATGTAATAGAGTCGCTCACGAGGTGGCCAACTTGGCTCATCAGGGCAATGCAGTTAGGTTTTCCTTGTCGAGTCATTTCCCTTTGATGTTGCAGTCATCTGTAAACCTTGATTTGATTAGTTAGTGATAGCATCGGGAGCCCCTATCATAGGGTTTCCCGTCCCTCTCTCAAAAAAAGAGAAATGTCCTATGTGATAGGAATAGAGACCTATAGAGATAGTTCTAGAAAGTCTCTTGACATGATATAAAGAGAGATCATACATTGGCAGTCTGTACTGAAGGGTTCAGTATGCAGAGATATAGTGGGAGAAAACTTGTCCATATTACATGGAGTTAGTCTCTCATATGCCTAGTTTCCCAAATTCTTATGAAGAATAGGAACACATAGATGCCTTGTTCATTCACAATTGGATCTATCATGTATGTAATCATCCCATTATCTTGTATGTATCAAACATGACAAGAAAATGTACATTCATTCAAAATCTTATATGTATTGGACATGACAATATGATATGCTCATCCAGTTATCTCGTATGTATCAGACATGATGAGTGGATGTCTGTCTACTTCCTGTGAGAGTCACTGGAATACCATAAAGAACTTATTTAAGTACTTGTGAAGAATTAAAGGACTAGTTCTATAGTAATAAAAGGAAGAGTTGAGTATAAATGAGTTACACTGATGCAAGCTTCCAAAATGATAGAAACTGATCGCAAAATACAAAATATAAAAGTGAATATGGAAATGTTTTGAGTAAAATTAAAAGGCTATTTAATTCTAAAAGGAATGTCGAGTCCTTGTGTTATGAACAATAGAGGATACTATATGGATCAAGAAGTTCATACAGATGATCTTATAGATATTCCAACCATTTATGACAAAGTAGAAATACTAAGTCAAACTATGGAGCTAATTGTTAGGCAAGGAATATCAGATAGCATATTACGGTAACTCCATCTCATACGAAATGTCGTACAATGATGAGATGTGAAACATGAAATATACTGACTAAAGAAAAATGTCACTAACTCAGTGTATTAGCACTAGTGCAACAGAAACATGTGGGACATGTTTAGAGATCACTAAAAATATGATTTGAAGGTGATTGTCTCTAAGTGCAAGTGGGAGTCTATTGGTAAGTATGCCCTGAGAGCCAATCATACGATGATTAGATTGGCATATATCATGATTGATTTGATAAATATCAAATGCAAGCTTCCAATTTATTCTAGCTCAATCAATTATGAGATATATCATGGAGCAGAATGAATGTCTAAAGAATGACAATACTCAATGACGTATGTCTTCTGGTTAAGGACCTGAACAATGAGATCATACAGATGCTAAGAGTATGTATATTCTTGTTATGTCCCTAGTCGGATGTCATTCTGGAAGATGGATAGACAACAATGACACATCAAGACTAGAGTGTGTGTTGGTTGATGATAGTGTCTTATTAGTCATGATATATGATATCAAACCAAGCACATAGATGCATGTTACATAACAATGTATTAGACAAACCCACCATGAGAGTGACACATGGAACCATGACATGGAAGTCAAAATCATCTCTCATAGTGATGGTGGTGATTGTAATTCTTAGACCTAAAATCACTACACTCGTCAAATGTGATTGGGTACACTTTGACATCATCAAACGTAGTCCTAAGACATGGGTTTTTATAACAGTGATGATTGGGTGGCTTTGACGAATGAGATAGAATGTGAGTGATTTATATGGGATTTGTCCCTCCTAAGGGAGTATGATATCCATGCCACTTGATAAGCGAGACTGAGAAATGCATGTGCATGCATATGTGAATCAATATATGATATTGATGTCACACATATCTCAGACAGTCTGCTCTAAGAAACATGAATGAATGTTGAAAGGATGACAACTCCATGCCTTGAGTACATTCAGGATATTAGAGACAAAGGAATTATACATTCACTGCAACAACAATCAGAGACTGTAGGATTGAAAGTTGTTCTCCAACTTTCCTTTTCACTTGGGTAGCACTGATTTGCGACTAGGTACCACCCTTTGCTTGTGATTTCATAAGCTAGTTATGGACCTTCACTGCTAATGTGAAATGGGACCTATAGGGTCACACACATAGGATTAACCTCTAAGAGGAATTTATCCATGAATGATGTTTGGATTTATTGATAAAGTGTTTAGGTACTCAATAAAACATTCAATCAATAGACTTGACTCAGAAACATCAAGTTCAAGTGTTGAACCAACTGATTAGAGTGTCAGATTAATTGAGAATTGAATTGACTGTGTTATGCACAATCTGGACCACCAACCAACCAGTTCACTGGGTGAACCGATCGACTCATGGTCAGTGAGACGATCGGTTCACTTGGACCAAACGAGTAGTGTTGGGTTTTCCTGATTTGTGAGAAAAGTTTTTTGTTTCACATATTCAATTCAATTGGTACAAGAATTAATATTTGCATTAATTAGAAACGAATAAGGAAAGTCAATTGCAGGCATGTATGGAAAGTGAAATGATCGGTTCACTAGGTGAACCAATCGGCTCACACTCCCAATCGACCAGTTCACTAGTGAACCAATCGGCTCATACACCCAAATGACTGGTTCACCTGTCGCAGTGCAAGTTGTTCATGGCAGTTCTGGACCCTTCTACTCCTAGACAGACTGGTAACCCTAACCCTACCCTCTACTATATATAGAGGGGTCGGGGGGCTTCACTAGAGACACAACTCATAACATCAGTTTCTCTACAAAGAATTTGTCCTCTCTAGTTGTGGTAACCGACAGATCCCAAGCAAGTTCTACTTGTCCAGGGAGGAATAGTGAGGGAAAGACAACTGTAGAAAAGCAACTGGTGGTGGGAGAGTGTGTCGGTGACTAGTATAATGACAAAAGGGGACAACTCCTTCTAGCCCATTATTCAAGATGACTAGAGTTCCCGGTGGTCTGTGTAGATTATCTATAGAGGCGGGAGACTTCTTCCGCACAGGAGGACGACAGTCAACTGTAGTCCGGGTCAAGACCAGGAGCTGCACAGACATTGTCAAAGATAGGTGGTTGAAAACCGCACTTGCTGTGAGGTATAGTCATTGAGCAAGCCTCAGGACCAGGTATATCTCACTAAAACCATCCTTCCCATTACATAGATATTAATGCGATCTGTTGGTTATGGGTTTATGGTCAAGTAAATTTTTTATTTTCGATGCCTACTTCGACCCCATAAAACCCAACACTTTAAACCCTTAAGCCTAGTCTCCATAGTAGGAACCTAGAACCAAAAATTAACCTAGCTCTAGTGTCCCCTTTTCTCCCTATGGATCGACCCTATACTTACCTCCCTCCTATACTACAGCATGATCACGTGTGCTTGCGGGTGCAGTGTTTTGGTTTTTTAGAGTGTGTTAAGTTTAGGTCCTTATAAATTAGAAAGTTGAATCCACTTGTGTGCCTCCGTCTGTGGAGTTGCATCCATTCAAGTCTCAATTGAGTGGTGTGTAATGCCATTGGCGGGGGCACACCAAGTGTCATCAATTAATGGGGTATTTCTTTGGCTATAATAGTGGAGTCTATGGTAGATTGCATCAAGCAAAAGCAGCCCACATGGATTGACTAATTGACCAAAATTTGTGCCACATAGACCAGAGTTCTTTGACCAAAGTGGGGAATTCAATCAAACTGTTACATCTCAAAGAAGCATGCTTTAGAAACCCAAGTACTTTGGGCATGGGACAACATTTCTTTGACCTAACTCTTCACTCAATTGTCAATATAGATATATATATATGATGCCTCCATCTTATCCAATCACAAAAATTGTGATAAATTATGAAGTACTAAACAAAATGTGATGTAATTTGGAATATAACATTGTAATATCAACATTTAGTTATGCAGATCAAATCATAATCAATGATGATCAAGGGGGATGATTGGGTGATAACTTGGAGGACATGAAGAATACTAGTTGAAATGAAAATGTATCTCAAATGGATCAAGGTGAACCTTTTTAGGTCATTTCTTCTTCCTTTCTCTCCCTTTTTCTTTGTTGAAAATAGTAGTAGGGTTAATTTTTAAGATTCTCTTCCATATACCTCTTCCCCTTGATCTTAAGTAGGTGTCACTTAAGAATGTGAGGTTGAACTATTTCTAGAGGAGGAAAACATGGGGATTTTCTCCCATTTATTAGTTGAATTTGCCTAGTGTCAAGCTTAATCGCTAGAACTTGTGTTGAAGTGAGTGGAAATTTTTAATACAAAAACTATTTACATATATAGAAAAAGGTAAAGAACATATATATCCCTTTTTACTAATTACATAGATTATAATTAGATAGGCCTAACTTGATATTTCTCTTCCATATATGAGTAAAATAGCCATGTATGATGTGTTTCTAACACCTGGGCGCACTTCCCAAGGATCTAGTGGAGTTTTAGGAATGATGACCAGCCCCACAAACCACCACTAGACTTTACTTCATGTTTTGTCCTCACTCAAACACAAACCATGATCAACTTCTTGACCGGTCACCCATCCTAGTACTACTCCAAGCTGGGCATGCTTAACTTTAGTATTCCTAGTGATGGGATCCCTAAAAAGGAGGCGCACCTTGGTGTTGAGTAGTCCAAGTATTCCTTTTAAGATCATTTTATCATAGGCCTAAAGACCTAGGATATTACAATCTCCCTCACTTAGACTCTTGACGTCCTCTTCAAGGCTTAATTATATGACCTTATAATATTTTACCATTTCAATGTAGACCTAAAATAGCCCATGGACACCCAGCTCACGATCATGGTTACCAACACAAGGGTGGATAAATAATCATGGACAATCCTTTCCAACATGACTAGACCACACAACTCAAGACTTGCATGCCACATGCCCATGTAGACCCCACCTACTTGAGGCGTTATGGATGTGATGCCATTTATAACACTTGTGCCCACTACATAAGGCTCTAGTAGAGTTTCTGGAATGATGACTAGCCCCATAGACCACCACTAGCATTTACTTTGTGTTTTGCGCTCACTGATGTACAAACCGTGATCAACTTCCTAACTGGTCACCCATCCTAGTACCACTTGAAGCTGACCATGCTTGACTCTGGTGTTCTTAGTGATGGGATCCCTGCAAAGGAGGTGCACCTTGGTTATATGGATAGTCCAACCATTACTTTTAAGATCATTTTATCTGAGGCCTCAATACATGGGAAATTATAGTGTAATTAGCCTTGGATTCCTTGTATGTGAATTTCTTTACATTTTAAGATGATATATTTAGTAGAAAAAAATTTACCAGGTTTTCTCAAATGTCTACATAAGTAGAAAAATACCTCAAAGTAGGATTAACTTCATAAGGCTTCATATTATGAATCTAATATTGGGAGTCCACAGATAGTTCAAGTATATTTTCACATGTTCAGTTTTGTCATTCATAGATATGATAAATATATATTGTTAATATCTTAGTAATAGTTCAAAGAACATACAATGAGAATGGATGTATTCACTACAAACTTAAACTACAAAATGTTCATTAGATGAACATTTATGAAACTAAAGAACAAACTAGACCTCATATGTAGCAAACGATATGAATCCATCTAGTAAAAGTTCCTTACAAAGGAGAACATATTCATAACAACTGATAGAGTCCAAGATGAGGTAGCTGGAGTGCACCAATAGGGTACGGTGGATTAAGCCCAATAAGAACAGTCTATTTCATATAGTGGGGCAACCCATGTTAACTAGAGATTCTAGTGGTACCAATCACCATTTAATTCAACTTTACTAATCGATGTGTTAGTATGTTAGAAACCACTAAGAAATGTAGTTAACATAGTACTTTGACTCTCAACCTACATCACTATGTTTATAGTAGTCCAATTCATCTAGCAAACTAATATATTTTCCAAATCCAGATTTAGCAAGCCTCTGTTGAGGATGAAGAGCTACAATACTAGACTTGGAGTCTTGGGTTTCTTCTAGGTCTTGTATTCTCAAATTGTAGGTTGTTGTAATACTTTCACATGTTATGGTACACTTCATTTGGATTTAGCATAATAGAATGAAAAGGATTTCAATATACATATTCTTGTTAATTATTACTAGCAGTTATATTTAGTGTTCCTACCATGATTTATGAATTATGGTCTGCCCTACCATGTTTGAATTTCCCAATAAACTATATCCAGATTATATTTTTTACTTAGTGATTTTCCATGCATTGATCTAATAGCTCACTCACAATTGAAAAAACACATTCTACCCAAATAGAAGATCCTAAAACAAGCTATCAACAAGATTTACTAAATGTCTATTGAGGAGTAGATATATAGTTAAATCTAATTCTTCCTTGGGTCTTGGGGATGTTTGAGTGAGGGTGATACCAATTTTGTAATATTTTACATGATGTACACTAATGTTCAGAACTAGATCTCTATTTCTTCTTAGTTATGGTGTAAAAGTTAAACTCAGTTGTGGATAAATTTACTTTCAAAATCATTAATAGTGGTTTCTTGGAAATACATTGATATATTTTTGGTTTAGTCATATTTTAAAATAAGTAAACTTTTAATCTGATCTTGAATTAGTAATGAAAAGAGAATGGATAATTTTTATCTCATCTTTGTGGGATTGAACCCAAGTTAGTGGGTTTGGGTTGCATCATAGTTACAACCATGACTATGGTCGTTTGTGCACAAATCATACCCAAATATGGTTGAATTTATTCCAAATTCCTTGGGAGGTTCCCCACACATCCTAGATGGACATGGATACTACTATAATTTAAAACCAATAGATATAGGTGAAAGTTTCAATAAATACATACTAAAAAATAGCTAAGATGAATAAACCATGACTTGGAAATACAATTTAACCCTAAAAATGGCAATGAGAGACCATCCATTATTATCCAAACGACTACAACTATATAGATATAAATAGTTGTATATACCATTATAAACAACATGATATTTTTGTCACACTAAAATAGAAAATGTGTTATCTTAGTCAACTAAAAGGATGTCATGTCTGGCTAGAAGGGACACAACAAACAATACCTCACTCTAAAGAACACAGACCCATGTCTTTGGTACATATGCAGTACCATAAAATAAGCCTCAAAAGTATATAGTGGAGTCTGTACAAAGTAGCACAAGTTATTTGACTATATGTGTAGCATCTATAATAAGTGACAATTTACCAGAGTACTCATTTTGACTTTGTAGTATGGCAATGAAGTTGTAGGTTCTCCTTATCTCTCTGAAGCCTCATTGACTCCTGTCTTATGCTCCCAATTGATTCTTTGGCTTTGATAAACCATATGTTCATCTTATTTCAACGCAATCATTGTTAAAAGGAAATACTTTTGGCCCAATCCCCATACAGACAAAATGGGATATGAATCTATTACTCCTAGAGTCTTATTAACTAAATCATTATCTTACCCAATTCAAATTTAGTCCTCTTATTCACAATATTTCAATTCTTGCAAATGCATTTTTATTTATGTGAATATAGGATAAACAACATATATATATCAGGGATGTGAAAACCCAATGCAACAATGACACATAAGTGTGAATACAACAACAATAATATCAACACGCCAATATCCATAGTGTACTTTGTTGGTGTGTATGACCTAAGAGACAAACTCATAATAATTCTAATGAAATACATTTTACTTCATTTTATAATTAATAAAGGAAATTTTGTTTCTTATGCTCTTTCCAATATGAGATAATGATTAAATATAATAGTGTCCTAAGTATGTATGACTCAAAGGCATGTGATTTTTGGTTGAGGACTTGAAAATGGGATCATGTATATGCCAAGGGTATTAATTTAGATCTAGTACCTAGATGGATATTAGGATAACAATAATACACTAAAACTAGTATGTGTGTTGGTTGATGACTGTGTATAACTAGTCATGATATTGATATCAAGTCAAACACATGGGTACTTTTTAGTAAACAAGTGTACTAGATAGACCCACTTTAAGAATGATACATGGAAGTCATGGAATGGAAGTCCGAATCATATATCAATGTGACATTGGTGATTGTTATCCTTAGACCTAAAGTAATTGCAATGATCAATTTATATTCAATGAACGTTAACACTACTCAATGTGAATTTGAGTTAGGGTTGCCAACAAGTAGTTATTGGGAGAATTGTGACACATTTTGACTATCGTGAGTGGCGTAGATGAAAGGTTTCCCTACTATTAGAGTTATATCATACTTGATAATAGAAATATCAAAATTTATGGTCATCTTCATGTGAGTCAAAATTTGACACATGTATCTCAATAGTCTACTCTAGATAAATAAACATAGTTTGAATATTAAGAGCATGATGACTCCATGGCTTACATGCAATTAGATATCATAGAAAATTACAATATAATATCATAGAAAAGGGATTGTGTGGTCATAGTAACATTGGTATTCAAAGATTGAAGTAGGTATCCAACTTAACACATTGACTTGGGTGACATTTATGTGTTTCTAGATATTTTCCATTGCTTATGAAATCATAATATGATTATAGACATCACTTTCAACATAATGAAGAACCTATAAGGTCACATAAATGATGCACATGGAAAGGGATTACAATTGTAGACATGATTGGAAATGTTTCAAGTTAGTTGATTACCAAAATGTTTAGATAGTCAATTAGAACAATACTAGGTTGTGTAGAACCCTAGACGGTCGACTAGAGGATCTAGTAAATCGATGTTGGATGATCTACTCATCTGATGACCCAAGCTAATGACTCAATGTAAGGGTTATTGTAACATCAAAAGGCTTTCTAGAGTCACCAAAAAATTGACTATATCATAGCTAATAGACTAACGTGATTACCTGACTGACTACTTAATCACATGGTTTCCAAAAAAAATGAACCCATCCAATTAGTTGATTGGTGAGTCTGTGAGAACTAGCAAAATCTCGTCAATGGAATTTCATTTCTTGGGCTCTATTTAGAAATTATATTATCCAGGCATGATGTGTGGGTTGTAAGACACATGTGTTGACACATGAGAAGCCCTAGACATCATTACCCACAAAGGGAGAGATATATGGAGATAGATCAACTCTAGCATGTTGTTGAGAAACCACACCTTCCCATCTCCTCAAGCAATGCAAAGTGGAGTTCCCTATGTCTTTTTGGATAACATAGAGACGCATGACAAGTGGAAACATTAGGAGAATGTTGTCATCAACCCTTTGTGCACTACTACAAGAAATACAAAATCAGTGTATGAGAAACATCATTGGATCTTCTCCATGACAAGGTATACCTTACACCCCTCTTTTTAAATATGTTGGTGTATATGAAATCTATTTGTGGGTCTTGGAAGATTTTTTTTTGCTTCTTTTGTGCATGTCACCGAATTTAAAAACACACATTCTCATCATTCATTAGTTTTATTACCCAACTCAACTCAAATCATATCAACACGATTTATCATATCTAGTGAAATAGGGCATTCTTGGTTAAACACTACATTATATATCAACACAAACTATTTTACACAGTTCTCATCAATATAATGATTAATCATTTTCTATGTTATACATTCTCTTATTTAATAATTTTGTGAATTTGTAGATTTAAGTATGTTTTGTTAATAATATGAACAATCCCTAAGGTTTGCAAACAAATCCATAATGAAAGGTTACAAGTCAAATGTGAAATAACCAATGACAACTGATTTATAAATTAATTAAGTAAAATAAATGGAGACATTTAAAATCATAGAATATACATGAACGATTAATATAATGATTGAGAGTGACTGAGTGGTGCTCTCCATGGGGGTGATAAGGTTAGTTATGACCACCATGGTTGGCAAGGCTCTAGGAAAAGAAAGGTGGGGAAGAGGGTGCATGGGTGATGATGTGCATGGTATATGATCAGGTGGAGGACTAAGCACATTTGTCCATTTTGGAATAAACAACATGCAAAACTTCATGTATAGAAGATGAAATCGTGGCCTCCCATGACGCTTCACTAGTTACTGATGGCAACCCTAGTCTTGAATGGCATAGTGCCACACAACACTTACAAGCCAATGGCATATAGTTCGTCTAAGGTGGCATGAGGGGAACCATCTCCTCAAACCCGAAAATAGAGATTTCGTCTCAATTTGATGATCTTATCAACAATGATCACTGACTATATCAATATTTTGGACACTTGCATCATCAATCCAATTTTATAGCAGAACAGACGCCCCCTGTAACTACCTCTTCTATGAGTTCCAGTATGTAACAAAGAATAACAGTTAGCCCTCCTCTTGTTTCCTAGAACATGACATCTCCAACTCCATTACTCGGGATGATATCTATCTTGATTTCGGTGATGGTTCATCTGAGGTTAGATTAACTCCAAATGCTAGGACAATCATTAACAAGTTGTGGGAATTCACTCACGGGCGGAACCAGACTTTGTCAGTTGGTGGGGGGAGTCAACTTTATCATTGACTTTCAAAATTACCTTAATGAAAATTACTAGTTGGTGTTCATGTATTTTTGGTCTTTATATCTTGTATTAGATGAATATTTTTTTCTAAGTGAATAAATTTACAGAACATATAAATTGTACTATCCATTAAGGCTAGATTAAGTAAATAGTTATGAAACTTTATGTATGTGTTTGTTAATTTGTCTCAAATTGTAAAAATATATATGGATATTTGGTAACATGATGTAATTATATTGTATTACTAATGTCTAAACTATTATCCAAATATAAAAAGTTCTTGATCTTATTAATAGATATTTAAAAATGTATACTTATTAATTGACTACTTTGAACTGATTTGTCATGCATGTTTTATAAATTATATAATAGAAATATTTGGTAGCACAAAATATACTTTCACATACACAATGTGTTGATAAGTTTAACAAAGTTTATAGGTACTTTCTAAATGTTTTTAGATATTCTATAAAGTACGTATATAGTTTCATTGTTCATTTCAATTGAAATATAATTTTTTCTTGATATATAAAAACCTATTTTCGTGTTTAGGGATTTAAAATTTGTAGTTGTATGGCATTTTATTCAAAGAAGTGATATTTTTTAAAATTTCTATAAAAATTCATATCAACAAGTTAGTTTTTTCAAAATTATTATAAAAAAGATAAAAAGTTATGACTACAAGATGAAATAAGTGGTCTTCTTTAAACCCACTTTACACTACAAAATTCTTCTGTGAACACCCTACTTTCATCCTTTGAACAAACAAGAATGATTTTGGTGAGTTTAACGAAAAGTGTCAGATTGTATTTTATAAAAATATGGAGGTTAGGAGTAGATTGAAATTTTGAAATTTATTTGCAATTGTAAATAAATATTATTGATATAAATATGTATTTCATGGACTAACATATTTGCAATGATGTAAAACAAAAAGATTTTTGGTGGATATATTTGATAAGGGTTTTTGTAGAATTATATAAAATACATTAGAGTTGCATTAAACTAAATGAAATGACATGAAAAATAAGATACATATAAATAAAAATTATAGGGATGAAGTATGGAACTAATAACCTTCAAAATAGTAATGCACACTCACACAACTACTTGACTAATACTTATTACTTTTCACAATAGTATATTGACGCATATATATAATTTGAGAGTCTATCAACATAAAAAAACAAGACAATTAATACAAAATATGTTGGGAGGTGCAATTGAACCCTGGTCCATCAACAATGGCTGCAAAAACCATGCCACTACACCAACATCTTGTGTTTGTCACAATATTGTATTGTTGCTTATATATAAATGGCTATCAACATAAACAAGATTCAAAATAAAACTTGTTCGGATAGGGAATCAAACACATGTCTCTCAGCTCGGTGTTGTGGAAACAAAGCCATTGTACCAACATCTTTTGTATGACAAACTAGTACATCAATTAATATATATCATAATATTTCAAAAATAGATTTATCAAATTATACATATTTATAATATAATTTTCGATTTTTTGGGGGGGGGCATGGCCCCTGCTGGCCCCCCTCTGGTTCCGCCATTGAATTCACTATTATTGTAAAGTTGGTAGGGCGTACATTTGGATATTTAATTCTCTGTGAGTGGCTTCAACTTCTCTAGAAACAGGTAGGTTGTTGGTGATTTTATGAATTCAGCATGAACACATGTGCAATACAAAATCTCCTACAAACATGACTATGACAGGTCCTTTATGGAAGGATCTTAGTCCAACTATGAATAACGCCTCATAGTTTGGCACTGGAGTGTGAACTTCATACCTTCGGTGGGCCTCCCATCTAAAAATACAGTCTAGTCTCATATCCCCAATCTTCCTCTTCATTTGTACAACTGAGTCTTTTTCAAAAGAATAGGTGAAATTCTGGGTAATTTTTTCCATGCAGATGATCACATGCATATATGCACATGAAATCATTTCCAAAGGCTAGTAATCTAGATAGACACTTAGAAGCCTATGCAACTTGTTGTTGATAGCTCCATGTATATGTAGTATGAATCACTACCCATTATTTTAATGCTTGTGGCCAACCTTGTCACCATCAAGGAGACTATTCTCAATAGGTTAACCAGGCAAAGACTACACCACCACCCTCCCAACTTGACGATGATGGTATGCACTGTGATAAAGATGAAGAATAATGGGAGGTTTATTACGTACATAACATCCACTCTCATCTTCGTCTGCTAACAAATTTGATATTCTTCATAACCTAGACAATGTTGAAGTATTTTATCATTTGTTACAAGATGACACAAATTGTCCCTTGTCATCTACACTTGCCAAAGTCTGGAATAGAAAAAGTGAACATACCTCAAATACTTCATCTTATGAGTCCACACATATCCTATTGAAGACAATATCAGTGATGGAAGTTGCCAACAAGTTCCTACTTTGTATACTAAGAAACGAACATATCAAGATCTTAGAAGCTCAGATACAATGGTTGACCCAATATTTGATGAAGTCGTTACTCATGCAGACCCTAGAGACCCACCATCGACTCCGGTAGACACTTAGTTAGCTAATTTTGCACAAGAAAGTGATGATATTCTTGATCTAGACTCAGATACCCTATCTCACATTACCTATAAAGAAAATTTTGGAAGGAAATTAGAGGCACAAGTTGAGAAAAGGCCTCCCCATATCTCACATTAAGTTAGGAAAAACTAATGGATGAGGCAGAGCAAGATTTTATGAGAAAGATACATGTTCAAGAATAGAATAATGTTATTATTAATTTTCAGATGATGTCTATCAAAGAACTAATGCAACTCAGATGGGAAGAACAACTAAGAAGCACCATAAGATCCAATACCTATTTCATATTTAATCTTTCATACCTTTGAGATTCATTGATATAATCCCAAACACATAACTAAAATTGAATGTTTGTTATGTTTCCAGTATAGTTGTAATATTCCTTATGTTTTCCAAGAGCATTCTCATTAATGAAAATAATGTTTCCCAACAAAAGGAATGCCTTATTCCACTAATGTATACTTGTTAAATTTAAAATGTTATGCGTATAGATTATATTTATATTTTACTTAAATATGTGGCTCTCCATTGAATGTTGACTTGGATGACTAGATAAAATGCAAATTTATAGTCTATGTGAACTCAAATATTTTCAACATAAGTTATATAAAAAAGGATGAGAAACACATATTAAAAGACATGTATCCCCTATCAAATATCTAGTTTTCAACCTACAATGATAATATTAAGATTCCTATTCATATTGAATATTCACTATAGGAAATGCTAAAATTGACTGTTAATGAGTTCTCCTTAGATAGGATAAAAAAATTATAATTACCCGTCCTTTTTTTAGATCAATAGTTTGATTTCTTTGACTACTTTTGTAAAGTTTAGATATTCATCTTTTACTGAGTATTAAGACACAAATTTTTGAATCATTGCATGATTAAGTTAATATGAGGTGACATTTTATGGGAAGTGAATAGTATCATGTGAATGGGGAAACTAATGAGTAGAAAGTAAAGCTAAATGCTTTGATTTAGTATGATGATTTTTGGGTCACACCCTATTTGCTCAATTATCCTGATTTATGTTGAGATGAATTGTTTAATGAAATAAATGAATGATGAACAAAATGTTGAATATGATGCTATTATTGTTGAGATACATTCATATATGTGATCATGATAATTAGGATTTTTCAATTCCCTATTATATGTCGATTTACATGAATGTGTAACGTATGGAAAATCTTTATGATACACAATAATCTAAATATGAGTAGTTATTGCAAAGTGATATCATATTCCATTAGTTGTCAAATCCCTATGGAACCTTCCTCCTTATGATCATAGGGCAATTTAACAAATATGGTTTCCTCAAAACAACCATCGTGATGTATGAAAAAACTTGGATCGTGCATATCCAGTCCCAAATATTCGTTAAGGTGGATTATATGGGGAGTCTGTAGGACCTGAAAAGTGTGGGAGTCTTCAACATATTCACAAAAATCACATATGAGTGGAAACCTCATGTGTGGGGCCAACCTATTTCTTGTTACAACTATTCAACTTATTTACACTTGTGAAACATTGTAGAGGGTATATTGGTACTTGACTTACTTGTGGCTGCAGTGATTGAGGTGTCTGTTACTGTTGAGATTACTTGTTGTCACCCACTATACACCAAGTGTAATGGCTATGTTAAGTTGAGTGGGTTAATTCCATTTTCCCTCTTCTAGTGAGATATGTCGACCTCATAGAAAACTGGGTGCTGGTTTTTTTATCTTAGCATGTCAAAACTATATTATATGTATGACATGATATATGGATTTATCTATATAGTTGCCATGGATGATGGTAGTGATGTTGAGTTGAAATAAACAATGTTACTACAACTTATATAACAACCTTAATAATAGATATATAAATTAAATGATATACTAAAGTTTCTCTCTCTCTCTCTCTCTCTCTCTATATATATATATATATATATATATATATGTGTGTGTGTGTGTGTGTGTGTGTGTGTCATGCTAATGAATTATATTTGTATATATGTTTACCTAGCATAACTTTTAAAATAGAGATTATTAAATGCAACTTTTAGGCAACATTAACCATAATGTTTTGTATATTGTATACTATTGAATGCATGCCTACCTAATTAAGCTAAATAATTAATACATGAAAGTGGACTTAAGAGGATAACAAATTTTATTAGAATATTGATATAATATACTGATTCACACATAGTTATAATGATGGTATATGCTAGTTAGGGTGATTTTACAACATGATGATTGGAAATTTAAACTTATTCCTTCATACGTCACCAAATTAGTATATAATTACTTGTGCATCTATCTTATTATTTTTGCATTTACTCATATTTTATCATGAATATCCAATGGCCTAATAACATACATATTTCTATTTCAGAAGCAAAATGTAGATTCAGTGCCACCAATGGTATTCTATGTAGGGATATTCAATTGGATCATATTTAATCTAGATCAAATTCATTGGCACTGAGTTGCATGTTGGTGGCACCAACTTGCATGTCAGTGGCATTGACATTGTACATCCACAACTCCTCTTTCATGAAGACAATCCAATGATCAATATTGTATCTCCCATTTTATGCCACTTAGGATCTAATATAGAGGCGGCCATGTTTGTTCTTATCATGGGACGACACATAGAGCCATAAGAGGACTGAAAGGGGAAAGAAGGAAGAATTTTTTTTGGGTCTCAAAATAAGGAAGAAAATTGATATATGAATGCTCAAAAACATGATTTCCAATGGATTTCACTAGCAGGCCACATTCAAACTCTTTGGAGGACTCCAGTATTAGGTTTTCTAGGGTACTTGTTGGTTTCATTATTTTTTATTTTTATCCAAAATAATTTGGGGATAATCCCCTTTACCTCTAGGACCCGGAAGTAGAAAAATGTTAATTTGGTGCTTGACATTAAATAATTATTTATAATATTTTCCACTTCTTGAATTTTATGAAATTTAAATTTATTAATGCTTCTTGTGCTTGATCATCATAGACAAAATGTTAGACAATATCTAGCTTTGACAAAGAATTAGTTGTTCAAATAATTTTTATACATGCAGTTACTAATGTAATACAAAAGTAGTTTTATAATTGCTATGGAATAATCTATAGAACAAACCTTGTCGATTCAAGTTAGATTAGTAAATGCTACACAAGTAGGTTTTGACTAATATAACATGGTACTAGGCTGCGAGAGGAGGTAGAGCTAATTTCACATCCTTATCCAAAACTAACTATTATATGCTAAGAATTAAATAAAGTCAAGTGATTAATATCACTATAATGAAAGTAGCAATTCTATAGAAATTCGGCCATTTTGATCTTAAATCAGTTTATTAACTTTCTTCATTTAGTTTAATCATTACTTTATAATTCAAATGAAGTCATTTTTTCTTCAATCTAACTGATTGGAAATAGTGACTAGTAGTCTCTAATGACCTAATTCTCTAAGTTGGAAAACTTGGAACCTCTTTAGTTCTTATAGTACTTTGACCATACACTTATGTATTGCATGCATGACTTTAACATATCAAGTTTTTGGCGTCGTAGTGGAGAAACTGACAACTACTAGAACTATGAATGCTAGGACCGACCAATCTAAGAAACTTTTTTGTATAGAATTATTTCAAATATTATTTGTTTATTGTATCTTGTATCATGTTATTCTTTCACCTTGATCTATTTTAGGTACTAGTGGATGATACACACTCGCTCCACATTTGACAATAATCATACATTGTTTGCTTATGATTTAGAGTCAAATTCTAAGATGAGAAAGAAATTTCAATGCATTTGCAACACTCATTTTATCTCCACCAGCACCAGATAAAGAAGAACATATCAAGGTGTATGGACCTAAAGCTGATGGTGGAGAAAGTGGTGCAGATGTTGGTGCATGTGGAGGAGTTGGGAAAGAGCACACTATATGAAGAGCATAAACACCCCTTCATTACGCTCAATAGGGACACATTATAAGACAAGTAGTAGCATGGATAGATACAAGACTTATCCTAGTCTTGTGACACTGGTGAAAGATCAAGCCTTTTGTGGACGACTGCATGAAGATCTAATGAAGCACATTAATAACTTAATTTTTTTTAAAAGTTGGCGATTCATTCATCCCATCACCTGGGTTTGAACTCTTGACCTCTCAGTCGTACAACACAACTTTTACCACTTGGGTGCCACGTATACCTCTCACTATACTACCAAACCACTTCACTAACAACTTACAATGGATGCCAACATGACTATATACCTAAAGCTTTTCCATTTTCATTGATAGATGGATAACTCTAAGACGTGGTTTGGTATTATACAACAAAACTCAATATATATGTGGTATTGTATGGTAAGTAAAATCTTCATACATTACCTTCCACCTCAAAAGACAACATAGCTTGTGGTAAAGTTCATATATTCAAGAAGGGGTTTGATGAGTCATATTCTGAGGCATGGGAGTTTTATCAAGATAGAGGAAGTTCCTCATAATAATAATAATGATTTTGATCAAGGAAAAAGTTTCTATTATTCCTACATCTCAGAGAGATGACCAATCCTGACTCAAGTGGAGGGGCACCTTTTTGGAATGCAAGGAGATTCTAAAAACATGGCTATGAAACACTCACAGGGCAATGAGAGAAAAAGTCCAAATGTAGTGAAGAGTGATTTGAAGATGGATGGATGTATGAATTAAAATAATAGTTCAACACTATGACAAAACAATTGGGGTCTTGCATGCCAACTCGACACCTCTTGTATTTGAAGATGCAATCTATATGGGGCAGCATGATCAATACAATAGATGGGTAAATCTACACGCAAGAGGACCTAGCCACTTGGACTATCTTGAAGACATGTTTGAAAAATATATGAAGAAGAACAAATCCAAATTCGACCAATGACGTAGAGAGAAACAAAACAAGGAGCACATATTAGAAGTTTTGAGACACGAATGTTTTAGTTGGTAGCCGACATAGTAGATCTGAAAATGCCAACACAATATGAATCCTAGGAAATTCAAAGGTTGCCCAGAAGGTAGAAGAACATGTCAATTTTGTGATCCCAAGGAGCGGTAAGGATATTTCATACATGCATACGTCATAGGGGAGCAAACACCTAGAGCCCACAACTATCACACCCACTCCATTAGCCCAAGAGGATCATCCCGGGGAGGATTTAAACACAGTTGTGCCACAACAAGCTTCAGGGGAGACCCTGAACGACACCTACACCCCTCCATATCAACTCCAGTGCTTGGATCTGATTTCCTTTCCTACATACTAAAAAGAGGGATGGTTGAGAAGCAATTCAAGAAAAAAAAATCTACATATCGATATCCTGTTCAGGAGGAAAAGAGAAGATACTAACTTACGTCAAGTTTTTGAATGATATCATTAAAAAGAAGTGCACGATCAAATATACATATATGAAGGTGATACATGGGCAAGTGAGCGCCTTGATATTGAGGCAATTACCAAAAAGCAAAAGAACTCAGATTGCTTCCATATCCTTTGTTCCATTGGGAAGATTTCTTTTGGAGATTATTTTTGTGACACATGACTCACTATTATTAATGTGATGTAACTCTCCATATCTAAAATACTAGGATTGAAGAGCCCCAAGGCTACCGCTATGATTATTCAACGCACAAACAAGTAGTTTCTTTTTACCCTGCAGATTTTTTTTGGAAGATGTGAGAACCACTTCCAAGGAAGATCTATTTTGATGATCCCACTCCGACAGTGGAACCCCCTAACTTCCCACTCATCGAAGGGGGCATTTAAATCACATAATGGGTCAACCTGCATGACAAGTTAATTCATTTTCAAGGCGCACAATCTGGATTTCAAACTTGAGTCCCTTCTCTTAGAGCCCGTGCCTTTACCACCTAAGCTACAATCTTGTTGACAAAAAAGATACATAAAGATGCATGGGGATCATCATATGTGGCCGCTTTCTGGAAGAACTTTCGAGAAAATTTTGGTATGATTGTGATGATGGCAGAAGACACCTAACATTGGGCATAGAGGATGATCACCAGGAGTTCAAATTACCGGCACTTGGTTTACCAAAATGGGGGATTTACGAACATCAGAAGGTGAACCATGTTAATTGACTTTCATTGCATCAAGCATAGGACGTAAAATAAGAGCTCTCATACGATGCAATCTACCATTTAGGTTTCTATTTGTTAATTTTATTTCTATTTTTGCATTCTAGTTTGTAGTTAGATTATAATTATTTGATGCAATAAAAAAGAAGACCGATTGTTGAAGTGTGAAGTATTCACAGAGTTGATGTATGGAATTGATGGTTGGTGGCAACAACATGTTGTCAAGAGAATACATGAATCTCATTCATAGAGTCGATGGCACTAACCAACCACATCAATGCCACCGACATTTATTCCAACCAATTGGCAAAAGAGGCAAAGAGGCAAGAGGTTTGGAGTTAATTGTTGGTTTAGACTTAGTCTTTTTCTTGATCACATCTATAGTATATATGACTACCCATGAAGGATTTTCTTTACTACTAACACTATTTTTTTTAATTACAAAATAGTCCTCATATTGTAGCCTATACTATATAAGAGAGATTGTAGGAGGCATTTTATGCAACAATTTGGTAATTGTAGTTAAAGTTGAATTCTTTTTTCTGACACGCAACTAGGGCTTGGATGAAATATTTCAATTTAAGTTGAATCACAAATTGATTTTTTACATTTTGATAGGGCAATATGAGAGGTTGTTGGAGAGGTTGAATTGTCATTTTGGCTTTAGTTCTTCAAATTACATATTAACCCATGTCATACTATTTAGGAAAGATTGCATATCTTTTTTAAGTTCAATTTTTTAATTACAAATTGAGCCTCGATATATTCTAATAAAGTAGTATGTATTGTCGTAGTGGGAGCTAACTAGTAGTCTTTGCACTTGCAACACATTTTTGCAGTTGCTAAAGTTAAGAGTGTGACACAACCAACACTACGGGGGGTGGATGGTGTGACCACTGTGATGTGACACTAATACTTTATTTGGTAAAGCGGTGACGATTGTTCAGACAACGATGGATAATCACAGACAGCGGGTCAATTACTACCAATCGCGTTGCCGACCACACGATGGTCCACCGTTCTCATTTTACATTTTGTTTTCTGTCTGGAGTGATCGTGGTGGGCCACCGACAATGAATGTAATCGTGTTACCGAACACTGCATAAAAAAAATATGTGCGGTGACATTACCAATACAATTAGTAATTTTATTTCTATATCTTCTCTTTTTAGTATTTTTTCTTCTTCTTAACATTGTGTTTGTTACCACTTCAGTTGAAATAAATTTCAATAAATATTTTTTTTCCTTCTAGCTTATCTTACTCATAAGCCCCTATTTACTCTGATATTACCTTTTTTTCCCCTTTACTTAAATAAGGCGATGCAGTCAATAACTGAATATTCTCAAAACCGGCGCAATGCACGGAATATAGCCTAACAAATATATCACGTGCGTGTTTACTAATCACTGGAAAAAGCCTAACAAGGAGCATCTAATTTGAAAGTTGAGTAGCCATGCTCGAGCCACCGGCACGTCCAGCTGGAAACAACTCCAATGGAACAACAAACTCCAGGCAAAGTCCGATACCTTCAATAAAAGCACACCGACTGAACCTTCATTAAGAGGGCGGGAGTTAACTGCAGATCAGCAGCTCGCGGGAGAATGGGAAAGTGCCCGAAAGGCAGCCTCTAAGGGTTGGATTAACCCTGACCGCCGCTGAGAGGGCAAAGCTGAGAAAACGGGAGAATGGGCACAGGCCCGGCTTGCTCCCTCATATTCTTAACTCTACTTAAATTTTTTTACCTCAAAATAACCAATCCGGTTTGGAAGCACCTGTTTGTTAGCACCATCAGGTTGATTAAGTGAAGGTCATTCGATGGTTGTCTTCCTGTGAAAATGTCCCTAAGGATAGCTCATGTAGAACATGAATCTGAGATCCCTGAAAGAGGGGATTCAGGGAGGAGAAACTATACATATTTTGCGGTTTGGCCACAAAAGTCAGCAGTTTGGTGGAAGATATATTCAGGTAAGATTCTGCTTGTTTGTCATAATATGGCTTCTGATTCAATCAAGTCGTTCATTGCAGCAGCAGTTGCTATTTTGAAGTAATGGGTGTAATCAATTTCTCAAAGAAAATTGCACAAGAAAAAGTGAATAAACAGGACCACAGACAGAGTATCTTCAAAAATACTGTTTTATTGGTTTAACACTTTGTGGTGAACCTCATGGTTGCATGATTATCGTAACAGTAAAGTTATCCGTTAAAAAATGATCACATTGGCGATCACAATTTGTTTTGAAGTGACGTACACAATATTTGTATACACTCTGATGCAACTACGTGAGCAGAAAGACAAGCTGAAAGTGTATACACAGTGAAATGTATGTTAATCCTTGCTAAATCTCACAATATATCACTATGCAGCAGAACAATTGCAAGCGAAAATTCATTCAAAGATGTGAAGGTTGACCACTTCTGCATAACGAATTCCTTAAAAAAACAAGCAGTGATTGGTCAAAAGATGCTAGTCAAGCCACGTTCAGAGTTCCTGATGAAGTTCATTATACCTGATGACATAACCAAATAAAAATGTTCAATTATATTTTCCAGTCTGCAAACGAATATATATATATATATATATATATATCTATATATATTACAGCCTTTTCGGAAGCTGGGAAAATGATGCAAACAATTAGAGAAGAAATTTTTAAAGATGCACGGCTTGGATAAACTATCTAAACGATTATAATTAATAAGTATTCATGACAGACATGTCGGCTTGAGAAATAAAATGTATCACAAGTGGTAAATATATTGTTACAAAAAACAATCTGCACCTACATGTTAGTTCGGAAAGATCATAATGCATGTAAAGCAAGTTCAACATAGAGGTGTATCTATGTACATTTAACTCAGCACAAAACATTTAATCTAGGTATAGAAAGCCCAGTATATAAACTTAGTTTAGTCAAGCTCAGTGAATATTTTGTGCCAAGTGTAAAAAAGACTAATATCACAAACGATACAGTCAACATGACCTAAACAGAATGGTTCAACCATAAATATTGTAAAACAAGAGACAACTTGAACCACTATTTGTAGAAGAGTATTCAAAATATGAAATGAAAGATCGTAATCTATGATAAGTTTATCTAAGGGTTTTATGGATAAAACTTCTCTTCAGTAATACATAGCAAAGTGGGGAATTAATCCAACAAATATAAAAGTAATGTTTTCATCATCGTTTCTAATACTTAAAAGGAAGATTTACATTTTTCTAAAATAATAATAAACATCGATTTTGTTACCATTTGTTTATCTTGCCAAATTTAAAGATAAAGAAACTATCTTTTATCTTAAGAATGATTTGAATGATGATTGTTGTAAGGAGATCCTTACAGATTATTAAAGCGCGAATAGCCACCAACGCAAAATATCAGGCTATTATTATACCATAATACATGTAGACATTATTTTCAGAAAAAAACTATTAATTAGTGTTTCCAGAAAAGGAACTTCACTACTGTATCAAGATATCAGAGTTTGGTTGAGGTGGAAGGCAATGCAATGATATGTTATGAGCATGTAATATTCTTCATGACGAACTTATGAATGCATATCTCTTGTTCTAAAAGCAAGATGTATTACCGAATTCATTCCATGAATGTTATTCATGGAATGAGATATTCATTTAATGTGACGTATGAGATAGTCATGCCAACAGCCAACTCATTAGTGAATCTTAGATTATTTCCTACCTTAATCTAATCTGAAACATAAAATAGATAATATTTTGATTTTGGCATAGGCATCGTAGTTCAAGATGGGCTCTAGCATAAGATACTGTTCAATGTATAGGTGCCCACTTATAAGACATTTCATTATGAACAAATAATATGTGTGACTGATGTCTCTTACAAATATATTTGATTGTGCTTACACCTGTAGGGTGGGTCATTGTGAAACATGAGCTAGGTCCATTTGTTAGGAGTTTATAGGCTCATTGCTAAATGAATAAAAGATTAAAAATCTAGTTAATGTCACATAGTTAAAGATATTCGAGATGGTCATTTAATGAAAACTTGTTTTAGAGAGTAGGGAGGAAAGTGAAATTAAAGAATGGAGAAAAGCATGGGAATTAAACAAGTTTATTTGATTGGAAGAAATTTTCAGAAAATCTAAAAAATAATAAAATTGTCATTAGGAAAACAAACTCGTTAGATTCATTGGAATATGTATGAAAATAACCAAAAGAAAGAAGTGTTGATAAAGGAATTAAGAAAGGTAATAGTAGATCACTTACTACTTGAGAAAAGCTTCCTTTTATAGCTAGAACTGTGAAATGTAATTTTTAGCCCAAAGGTGGAAGAATCGCCCTGGGATCCAAAAAACCCACAAAGGAACTAAACGAGAGGAGGGGTTACGAAATAGCCATACCAAACCCATGTGGTGCAAACCCCACCATTAATCAGATTCCAATAATAAAAATTCAACCATTGTTAGAATTGAGCCTGAGACTGCCCAATTACCACCGTGGTCCAACCATCAGTCCACCATATCTTACAAGCAACAAAGTAGAATTGTATAGATGGAAGTAGAAAGGAAGTAGAGCTATATCGATGGAAGTGGATAGGAATCTGAATTATTTATAAAAGCATATCCATTGGGAACATTGTTGTTTAAACTTTTAAACTTGGATAATTATTATCCCATCTTAGTTTGCACCTAATTTCCGACAATATTTTGTATATTTGTCATAGACATTTTCTTAAAAGTTTCATTTGCAATATCATAACCTGATTATTTCACATCGACATTGCTTATGATGTATAACTGTATAACCCAGTGTTCTGAAAAGCGGTAATCGGTGTACGGGCGGAGAGGGTACCGAATAGAGTATATACGGTATGCGGGAGTATAAGCGGGAGAATATTCGGTTTTAATCGGTTTTGATTTTTTTTAATATTAATCATAAAGATATGTAAATTATATATTGACCATATAATAATGACAATGATAAGTAATTAGAAACATTTATAAGTAATAGACTAACTACAAACTTATAGAGAAAACGTCAATAGTAAGGATCAGTTCAATAAACACTAACTATAAACTTATAGAGAAAACATGAGCAGAAGACCAAATATGTAAATTGGAAGAAGGGAATGTAATTGTAATGACCAATAGTAGTATTAGAAAAAATTAATGTAAAAAAAATTATTACTAGCATTTGATTTGGAAAATCGCCGATTAATCGGCCGATTATTCCCCCGATCGGCCGATTAATCGGTCAAGGACCGATTAATCGGCCGATTATTGATAATCGGTTCGGTAGACCCCCAAAAAGGAATATTCGGCCGATTATTCGGCCTAAGCGGGGGATTTTCCGAACAGTGGTATAACCTACATTGAAAATCTTTAAATCGGACTTCAAAGTTGGCAGGGTATGGGCCAAACAAGACTGGACTGCGAAAGCGGAGTACATTTTTGTTTCATTCTGCCATGAATCAATAATATTTGGATTTATTACTAGAATGCTTATAGATGAAAAAGCAACCAGAAAGCCTATAGTTGTTTGTCATCCACCAAATTTTAAGGAAGTAGGGTTAGATCTCACCAAAGGAAAGTTAGCTCTTATCTTTTTAGGACCATTTGAGAAGACCATGGTAAATGATGCATTAGTTCAAGCAATTTGTCATTTTTGCAGTTTGTTATCTTCACCTAAATATAATAAAAAATACAATTTTGTATTGTACATGTATTACTAAAATGATTTATGCTAAATGTATATATATATATATATATATAAATGAGATGAAGAAAGATTTCTTTCCCCCTCTCCTATAACCTGTGGTGGAGGCAAGACGCTCGGGAGTCTCTGTGTGGTTTGAACTCGGGTCCCTTCATTGGGGACCAGCATAATTCGCCAACCGGGCTATCCCTTGCCGGCATATATATGAGATTAAGAGAGAAAGATTCCCCCCCTCCCACGCCTGTGACAGAGGCTGAACGCCCGGAAGGGTGGTAAATCAAGGCGGCAATTGGGACTTGAACCCGGGTCCCTTTGTTAGGAGACACTGTGCTTGACCACTCGAACTACTCGTTGTCGGCAATATATATATTTATATGTATGTATGGGATTAAGAGAAGCATTCTCTCCCCCTCTCCCACACCCGTGACGGAGGCTGAATGCCCGAAAGGGTGGTAAATCAAGGTGGCAACTGGGATTCAAACCCGGGTCCCTTTGTTAGGGGACACCGTGCTTGACCACTTGAGCCACTCCTTGTTGGCATATTTATATGTATGTATGTATATATATATATATATATATATATACTGTGGTTAATCCTTAAATCATTCCCCAAGACTTGTATAACATAATCCAAGTACATATCAAGGTCTGATGTGTACTTGAGATTCCAATTATATACAAAATGAGCTCCAATACAAGTTTTGTAATCTTTTATGTATCATAGATAAAAAGGAGTTAAGGATAACATCCTTTTACATAACAACATTTTTATTTAATTAGGATGAGTTATGTGAAACACAAAGCAGTTTTGGGAAGCGTCGGGTTGCACAATGTGTGCACCCTCATATATATAACACTGAAACATTTACAGAGAGGTCCACATATAATATGGAAATAACAAAACAACTAACAAAATATATAAAACAGGAATATATGTTAACACTCCCCCTTAAGTTGGAGCATAGATATCAATCATGCCCAACTTGTCCGTCAGTGTGCAGAATTGCTTCTTCGCCAGCAGCTTGGTGAAGATGTCAGCAACTTGGTCTTCAGAACGAGTGAAGGGAGTGCAGATCTTGCCAGTAAGAATAGATTCCCGAATAAAATGACAATCTACTTCAATGTGTTTAGTGCGCTCATGATAAACTGGATTATTCGCAATGAAGATAGCAGCTTTATTATCACAGTGCATAGGTATAGCAGAAGAAGAGTCAACCCCGAACTCTTTTAACAGAGAGCGCACCCACAACAATTCACAGGCAGTATGGGCCATGGCCCTATATTCAGCTTCAACACTGGACCTGACCACAACATTTTGTTTTTTACTCCTCCAGGTAACAAGATTACCTCCAACATACATACAATACCCAGAAGTAGATTTTCTGTCAACTTTACTGCCTGCATAATCAGAATCAGAGTACCCTTCAAGAGAACAATGTCCAAGCTTCCTGTAGTGAAGTCCCTTGCCAGGAGACTTCTTCAAATATCGTAAAATCTGACAAAGAGCATCCCAGTGACACTGTCTGGGTTTATCAAGGTACCTGCTAAGAAGACCCACTGCAGTAGAAATGTCAGCTCTGGTGACAGTCAAATAAATGAGTTTACCAATCAGCCTCCTGTACTTTTTATGATCAGCAAAGAGAGGAGAAGAATCATCATCCCAATTTACATTAGGATCCAGAGGAATATCAGCAGGTCTCGCTCCCAGCATACCAGTCTCCTGCAGTATATCTAGGACATATTTTCGCTGAGACAGCATAAGAGCATTAGAGTTTCTAGAAACCTCTATGCCCAGAAAATATCTAAGTTTGCCCAAATCTTTGGTAGCAAAGTGCTTGCCTAGATGAGATTTAGTAGCCTGAATACCAAGGGAATCACTGCCAGATATGATAATATCATCAACATAGACAATCAGAATAATAATACCAGCTGAAGTCTTCTTAGTGAAAACAGAATGATCCACCTGAGATCGCAGAAACCCAAAATCAATCATAATTTTGCTCAATTTATCAAACCAGGCCCGGGAACTCTGCTTAAGCCCATAAATAGACTTCTTTAACCTGCAAACTTTGTGAGACTCCCCCTGAGCAACAAACCCAGGAGGTTGCTCCATGTAGACTTCTTCTTGTAAATCGCCATACAAGAAGGCATTTTTCACATCTAGTTGCAACAGTGGCCAGTCAAGATTAACAACAACAGACAGAAGAATTCTGACAGAATTAAGACGAGCAACAGGAGAGAAAGTCTCAAAATAGTCAATACCATAAGTTTGGGTGTAGCCTTTAGCAACTAACCGTGCCTTCAGCCTTTCAACAGTGCCGTCAGGTTGATATTTCACAGCATACACCCATCTGCAACCAACAGGTTTACACTGGGGAGGTGGATCCACCAACTCCCAAGTATCTCATTCAGCAAGAGCCAACATCTCCTCCTTCATAGCAGACAACCATCCAGTACTCTATAGAGCATCCTGGATATTCTTTGGAACAGCAACAGCAGATAAGGCATATACAAAATTGCTAGAATGAACAGTCAGATGATCAGTAGAAACAAACTGAGCAATACTGTGTGATGTGCAGGAACGAGTACCCTTTCTAAGAGCAATGGGTAAATCAAGATCAGAATGTACCTCAGGTGTAGTAGAACCTTCTGGAGGTGAAGATTGGTTTTCATGGGGGGTTTCTTGAGTAGAAGGTGCTCTGTTCCTGCGTTGATAAACTATAAGAGGAGGCTTAGTAGCCTCAGTAGTGACTTTATCAGTAGTATCAGGCACACAATCAGTAGTAACAGGCAGAGGAGAGGCAATAAGATCAGACTGTAAACTGTCACCACGAGTAGAATAGTAGGGGGTATCCTTAAAGAAAACTACATCACTGCTAGTATACCATTTTCTTGCAGTAGGACTGTAACACCTGTATCCCTTCTGGGTACGAGAATATCCCAAAAAAATGCACTTCTCAGCACGAGGAGACAGTTTATCAGAAGTAGGTCCAAGTAACCTTACAAAACAGGTACATCCAAAGATCCGAGGAGGCACAGTAAATAGCTGAATATCGGGTTGAAGAACTTGAATAGGTATTTTGTTTCCAATCACAGATGATGGCATTCTATTTATCAGAAAACAAGCAGTCAATATAGCCTCAGGCCAAAACGAGCGAGGAACATGTGCATGCATCATAATAGTTCTAGCCACCTCTAACACATGTCTATTTTTACACTCAGCCACACCATTTTGCTGGGGTGTATAAGCACAGGAGGTCTGATGTATTGTACCCACAGATTTACAAAAAACATCCACATCTTTTTTAACAAATTCCAGTGCATTATCAGTACGAAAAATTTTGACAGGCACATCATATTGTGTTTTTATTTCAGAAAAAAAGAACTTGATAATAGACAAAACTTCGGACCTACTTTTCATCATAAACAACCAAGTAGTCCTTGAAAAATCATCAATAAACAAAATAAAATACTTATGACCAGATAGACTCAGCACATGACAAGGTCCCCATACATCAGAATGCACTATATCAAACATATTTTTACTGCTAATCTGACTGCGTCTAGGATAAACAGCTCTAGTCTGCTTTCCAAGTTGACATGACTCGCACTGAAAACTACAAATGCCAAGATCAGAAACTAAGTGTCGAAGCTTTTCAGATGATGGATGGCCCATCCGGTAGTGCCACTGTAATGCAGAAACTGAAGTAGATAATGCAGGAGTCACAGTTGCTTTAGCTGCTTTTGGCAAATGATCCAGATAGAAAAGTTCATCAGCACCTTCATACCCCCCACCAATCTTCATCCTCGTGCGAAGGTCCTGAAAAACACATGAACCAGGAATAAAAGTCAGACTACACTGTAGGCTTCGTAATATCTTGCTGACAGACAACAGATTCAAAGGAAATCTAGGCACATATAAGGCAGATTTCAGCAGAAAGTCCAGAAAGATGAGGGTCGAGCATGTTTATATAATTTGTGAAACAGTGATCGATTTCCAAAAATATATGAAGAGGCACCGGAGTCGATGACCCACTTAGTATTACCAGGAGTAGAAGAAGAGCTCAGGAAGGCAGTGTCATAACCAGAATAAGCTGCGGCATGAGCTCCACTAGTCGAAGCTTGAGACGACGCACCAGCTCGCTCAAGAAGAAGACGCTCCACCTCAGCACGGATGTAGTCAGCAGTCGCACCCGAGGAGGCAGTCAGTAGGCTGAGTCGTTCCTTCTGATGCAGTAGTAGTGGAGTCAGCAGCTGCATTGGCCCACGCCGGCTTACCATATTTTTCCCAGCATTTTTCTTCAATATGGTTGGACCGGCCACAGAAGGTACAAAGGTGTTGTCCTGACTGAGGACGCGCACCAGCAGTAGGGGCAGTAGAAGAGGCTCCACGACCAGGAGCAGCCCGTCCTCGTCCTCCACCCAGGGGAGGACGGCTGTCAGTAAAGCGACCACGGCCACGACCAGAAGCTGCAGCAAGAGCCGAAGAGTCCCCAACATTAGTAGTCAGAGACGATGAAGACGAAGGCAAACGCTGAAGGCGTTTGTAGGCACTCTGTAGTGACGGCAGAGGGTCACTGGCTAAGATCTGGTCCACAACTCCAGCGTAGGACTCGGGCAGTCCACAAAGAAACTTGACTAACTGAAGCTCCCGGCGCTGACGCTGCATGGTAGCCAGGTCCGTGGAGAGAGGGTGATAGGATTCCAGTTCACCACATAATCCAGTGAAGTCAGAGAAGTAATCCGCAATGTCCGTCCCCGTGAACTGTAGTCGTCCCAGCTGCTTGGTGATGTCAAACACCTTCTTGGGGTTCTGACTATGCGAGTATGTACCGGCGAGCTGATCCCACATCTGCTTCGCCGTAGGCAGGTGAAGAAGTGTGACGCTAATCTTTTCAATGCTGCTGTTGAGAATCCAGGTCATCACAGTGGAGTCGTCACGAACCCAGTCGTCATACGCCTTCACATCTTTAGCATCAGCGTCCTCTGCGGGTACTGGCGGACCAACACGGGTAAGATGTGAGTACTTGCCCTGGGACCTGGCATAGATCGTCATGGAGCAGGCCCAATGCGGATAGTTGCGCCCATCAAGCTTCACAGTGGTAACCTGACGGCGGTAGTCATCACTCGAGGACGCCATGTGAGCAGTAGGCACAGAAGTAACAGGCACGAGCAGGCAGGAGACGGCCTACGCCGTCAGACAGGCACAGCAAGCACAAAACAACAGAGAAGACCTCTCACATACGGTCTACGCCGAAGCGCAGATCAGAACCCGGTGGCACAACGACCTACACGGGCAGGCAGGCAAAAGACTGAAAAAACGGTCTACGTCACACCAACTTCAAGCCACCGGACCGCTATAGAACTTCACAGAGCCAACGTATCGGCGGCTAGGACCGCGGAGGCGCACCGGCCCCCTGCGGCGGAGAGGGCGCCCGGCCCTGGCGGCTGGGCGGCGGCCTGCGGGCGGGAGGAGGGGGGGGCGGCCGGCCAGAGAAGAGAGAGAGGGGTGGGAGGGTGGCGGCTGGATCTACTGCTCTGGTACCATGTGAAACACAAAGCAGTTTTGGGAAGCGTAGGGTTGCACAATGTGTGCACCCTCATATATATAACACTGAAACATTTACAGAGAGGTCCACATATAATATGGAAATAACAAAACAACTAACAGAATATATAAAACAAGAATATATGTTAACAAGTTAAAAAGTATATACATATAGTTTGCAACTTATATGATTATCTGAAGCTCTTGTGCTAAGAAGAAGGGATCTAGCATAAGTAGTATAATAATCAACATTACAAATTTTATACCCAAAACATAAAAAAAACTGAAAATAGAAATCAAATTTAAGAAACTACCAAGTAAATTATAAAATAATCACAAATCCCCTAATAATAATAATAATATTCTACAATTAAGATATAAAAATACTAAATTTGAATCTTGAGACACATGTAAATAACATTGTCATCCATATAAAGGGATTGGCAACAATAAAATACCCAAGATGGTTTATGAGTAAAAGACACTCATGTAAATAACATTGTTATCCATATATAGGGATAGGTAACCATAAAACACCCAAGATGGTGTCTGAGTCAAGGTTTGGGTAAAAGTCTCACATCTAAAGAACATTGTTATCCATATATAAGGATAGGTACCCATAAAACACACAAGATGATGTCTGAGTCAAGGTTTGGGTAAAAGGCGCACATGTAAACAATATTGTTATCCATATATAGGGATAAGTACCCATAAAACACTCAAGATGGTGTATGAGTCAAAGCTATGGTAAAAGGTACACCCAATTTTGGAACCTTGGCGTAGGTGACATTGTAAGCATGACTAGGCACCATACTTAAAAAATATGGGAGAAATTATTCTTAGTTATAATAAATGCTTAAGTAAATAATTTAGCTGCGCATAATGCGTAATACCATATAATTCAAAGTGTGCATCTATGCACCACTTATGTGCTATGTGCAAGAGTAATCTCACAAGGTGTTGATGTCCTACATGTGGCTATTATCTTTGCTCCCTATTGAAAGAGTTATTTTATGTATCTCATGACTCTCATCAATGATCCAACGCCATTCTTTCGGTAAAGGACTCAAGGCCATTATCATTTTGAAGGAGTTTGGATTCCCTTTAGATAAAATGGAGAAATTGTTCTCCTTCATTAATTAGAAGAACTTAATTTGGATGGAACTAAAAAGATATACATGTCAACGTTCAATCAACATTATCTATAACATTATTTTACTAAAATATTTGATGATGATTGCTTATCCTTATCAATTAAATGTATCTAGAAATTAACATTTGTATTTTTCGTTCCATCCAATAAGTAATACTTTCTATTGAAAATAGAACAAAAGTACACAAGTAGACTATTCAAGAAACACTAGTTTTATGCAATTGTAACCAAAATTCCCTTATAAAAGAACATATTTGGGGCCTCATCGTGAGAGTGGCCTTAGAGCGAGTGTTCATTGTAAGATTATCCTTGGGGAATCTTTGTCTTGGTATTTTTCCTTTGACTCATTTCAAGTAGAAATATATGATATATTCGTAATTCAATCAATAATCTTTACCATTTAAGAAAAGAGAGAAGATATATGTAAGCTTTGTGTGCATGCTTTCAAAAGTTTATTGTAAATATTGATGTATATCTAATGTAACAAAATTATGTAAGTTACTATGATGGTTGGGATAACATGGAATCTTGGACATGATGTAATAGATACCATAAATCTCTTATCTTTGTATATATGTGCATTATTAGATTATTGATCTTTTCTTTTTTGAGGAAACAATGGTAATCTATTCAACATGTCCATCCCTAGCAGGTACAGAAGATTTGACATGTGCAGAAAATAGATGACAATGGCATGCAGGAAAATATAAACTAGATCTAGTTAAAGGAAAGGGTTACTTTGCTAAGGAGTCCACAAGAGTGTTTTTCCCTTGGAACATGGTTGATGATGAGAGATCTGAGGCTCCTTTGAGACGATTAAAGTGGAGAAGAATAAGTAAGTGTTGAAGTGGAAAAGAGTGAGGTAATGAACTATCTTCACGACGACTTGATAGTCAAAGAAGAGGGAAGCTTTGGTATATCCCCTGGCAGGAAAAAATTCAAGTCCTCTCCTGATAGCATAGAATTCTACTTCTAAATTATCCTTTCTTGGTAGTTTCTCTTTGAATCTGTGAATTAATTGTCTATAGAGATGCAAACAATCAGGCTTGCAGATTGCATTTAGGTATCTTTGCTTTGAGCATCATATACATGTATTGTGACTTCGGTGATCATGCGTCGCAGTTGAGTGGTAGGAGTGTCAATCCTTGCTGGTGGTTGTGGTGTGGGTTTTTCTTCAAATGCATCTTTACATGCATTCACATTCAAGTGTATCTTATGTAGATGATTTTGAGATGGGTGGATTTTATTGTGAAGACATGTGCATCCCTCATCTTCTAGGTTCTCCATGCACTAAATGCAAATTGGCAGGACAAACCATTGTGGCTAGTTGAAGTCATGTTGAACTGTACCAATTCGCTTGGGTTGTTGAATGTCCGGAAAGCATCTCCAACAACCATGGAAAGAATGCCCATACGGCGCAGGTTTAAGAGAAGTCTATGAGTACACACAGTGGGCTCTCACATGCGAGATTGCTTCTTGATAACATGTAAGAGGTTGTCAAATGTCTTGTGCTGTACAAAGGACTGGTGAGCAGCTTAAGGCTAGCGGTTAGAGGAAAAGTTTAACTTGGTTTGGAAGTTTTACACCATATGAGAGGCCATCTGCCCTGTAAAGCTCTATAGATTTCTTTATTGATCTAGTGATAAGTGGATAAGGACGAGACCATGCAACTTAGCTATGCAGTCATCTTTAGTTGTCCCAAATAATGTTAGGTGAAGACAAGCTTATGTGCATGATATCTTGTTCATGGCTTGAGCGAATGACTCATGAAATCAACGTCCCATTCTCCACTGATAGAATAGAGTTTCTCACATATAGATTGTATATGTTAGTGGGAAAAGAAAGCTCATCCTTCATTTTGACTTTTTTTTGTGCTCACCCATGTATCGATCTAAAATGATATACAAAATCCATTCATGAGCAGCTTTGTTGATTTAGATAGAATTGTAGGACATATGGCTTTGATGGAGCTCTAAAGTGGGGATACCATACCTTTGGATTTCATGGGGTCTGTTAAATAGTGTTTTATTTAAGTTCTTTATATTTACTTATTATTTTCCTATGCTATAAGGACCTCTATGTAATTGTTCTCTTTATAAATATACGGGGTACACAAATTGTGCACCCTAACCTTTACGGACAACTCAAGATGGTACCAGAGCAGGTGCTCTAGCCGCCACCCTCCCTGTAGTCGCCGCCTTCTCTTTCTCTCTCTCTCTTCCCCACCAGTTCTCTGCTGCGCCTCAACATAGTCTACATGTAAGCTGCTCCTTCCAATTGCTCTATCTGCCCTGCTGCCGCTTAGCCGAAGGATTTAGGCGGTTCTGACTCTTGCTACTATTTTCTATTTTCTTGGACTCGGTCTCCCTCATGGCTTCCTCCCATGAGGACTTTCGTCGTCAAGTGACTACTGTGAAGATAGACGGGCGCAACTACCAACATTGAGTTTGCTCCATGGAGATCTTTGCGAAGTCACAAGGCAAGCATTCCCATCTGACTGAGACTCCGCCTCCTGCTCCGTCCACTATTGTCGAGTCCAAGGAGAAAAAGATCTATGATGACTGGGTCAAGGATGACTCGACCGTGATGACGTGGATTCTGAACAACAGTGAAACTCGCATCAGCGTTACTCTACTTCGTCTCCCAACTGCCAAGGAGATGTGGGATCAACTAGCCAACACCTGCTCGCATAGTAAGAATCTGAAGAAGGTGTTTGACTTGAGAAAACAACTATCCCGTCTGCACTTCATTGGGCCCGATATTACTGACTATTTTTCGACCTTTAAAGGCATCTGGGCTGAGCTTGAGAATATCATCCCTTATCTACTGACTTAGCCACGATGCAACGACAACGGAAGGAACTCTAGGTTGTCTTGTTCCTCTGCGGCCTTCCTGACTCATATGTTGGTGTGGTTGACCAGATTCTTTCCAGTGACCCTTTACCCATGTTGGAGAGTGCTTTTCAGCGTCTACAATGACTGTCGGCTTCCTCGTCGGATCTGCCTTCCGACACTGGTGACACTACTGCTCTTGCTGCCATGTCTGGCCATAGTCGTGGTAGGGGTCGCGGTCGACCTTCAGATAACCGTTCTTCTGCTCATCAACGAGGATGTGGGTTGCTTGGTCGTGGCTCCCTTGGTCGTGGCTCCTCTGCTGATACTTGTGGAGGTGTCGCTACTCAACGATACTGTGACTTCTATGGCCGCAACAACCATACTGAAGACAAATGTTGGAAGAAACATGGCACACCTGCGTGGGTCAATGATGCGTCTGAGGGTGCTTCTCAGACACCCTTTGTTGTTCCCTCGACCGCCTCCACTACTGAATTCATCCGCTCTGAGGTGGAACGTCTCCTGTTTGAGAGGACTGGTGTTTCCACCTCATTTGCTATTGAATCTGGAGCTCACGCGGCCACTTACACTGGTTGT
Organism: Alisma plantago-aquatica; assembly: GCA_963693085.1. Lineage (NCBI taxonomy): Eukaryota > Viridiplantae > Streptophyta > Magnoliopsida > Alismatales > Alismataceae > Alisma > Alisma plantago-aquatica. The sequence goes on along the minus strand of OY856412.1, from coordinate 1,187,906,039 downwards.
GATTCTGCTTTCTTGAGTGCTCCTTCTTCTAGTACTGGTAATAACAAATGGGTGATTGACTATGGAGCCTCTTCTCATATATCTGGCAACCATTCTCTCTTTTATAAACTGTCTAAGCCTTGTTCCAAATCTACTGTTATGCTTGTTGATGGTTCTAAATCTGTTGTATCTGGCATCGATGATATCTTTGCTCGAGTCCTTCTGCGATCTGCTTTATATGTGCCAAATTTTCTGCTCAACTTACTATCTGTCAGTAAAATTGTACTGAATCTGAACTACAGTCTGACCTTTGTACTGGGTACTTATGTTTTTCAGGACCTTCGCACGAGGATGGAGATTGGTGGGGGCATGAAGGACCTGATGGACACTACTACTTGGATGATTTGAAACGGATTGGCACTACGGCTCTGGCTTCAACACTATCATCTTTTATTTCCGCATTACAATGGCATTTTAGACTTAGGCATTGATGAATGCATATTCATCTTAGTTTTAGTCGCCATTTTTTACCCTGTTTAGCACTGAAAGCTCTCATATGCCCCCTGAATCTGCTCATATATAATTCTCCTCAGTTTCAGTTGATTATTTAGAGTTTTCATCAAATCCATTCATCTCCATTACAGGATTAAGCCTTGAACTATGTGCAAGAAACTTTCGATAATTTGGACCCTTTTTTCGATGGCCAGTTCCTTCATCAGAAAGCATCCTCATCAGCCAGATGATTCATCGACGCAGGCCCATCGACCCAAAGCAATGCCCCCCCGGGGGGTGGGTTTGTCACATAACCTCGACCGCGGCATACAACTGTGACCGCGACACACCACCTCGACCGCGGCACGCAACAGTATATTGGTGGGTCCTATTTGATTCATTGTTGGCAATAACATTGTTGAAATATTAGTGGGTCTTATTTTTCAAATATTCCTCAGATATCCCCATTGAGTTACTCAAAGTGTGGTTGGTTTCCAAAGGATATGCTCAAAGTTTTGGCATCAAATTTTTTTTAGATGTTTTCCTCATTCACCAATATTTCCTCCATCCATTTTACGATATCCCAGGATCCACATTTAGTTTGGCCGCTTTACAACTTACTATTAAAATGTGTTTCTTCTGAAGAATTATACCTACAACAACCAAATCTATTTATTACTGAGAGAAAGTACTCTCACAAACTTGTCAGGCTCCGTCGATCCCTATATGGCTTGAAGATGTCCATGTGGGAATGGTTTAATAAGATAAGCACTGTCCTCAAACATATAGGCTTCAAAAGATCGTCTAGTGATCATTAACAATTCTTCTCCCATTCATCTTGGACTCACATCCTTATTCATGCATATGTTGTTGATAATGTAATCACATGTAGTGTTAGTGGGGGAATCTAGAATAGAATGAAATCTCTGCAGTCTTGTTTCCACACTATGGATCTGGGCAATCATCGACACTTCCTTTAAACTTTAAACATTAACCCCCGTTGAAGTTTGCTACTATTTTCTTGACTAGTTCCCTCATACATTACATTAACTGAAGAAAATTGCATGACTTTTTCACTTCATGTAGCTAGCAGTCCATCTTATAAAGTATGACTTGAAGTGGATTTGTCTGTTCTTCAAGTTGGGCCAACAAAAGTTGAAAGGAGCACATCAGAGATTTCTCTTCAAGGGATAATTCTCTTGTCAATTCTCACCTTTGTGAAGACATAGTTGACAAGAGCTGGTCACCATTTTCTATTGTATGGGTCATCATTTTGGGTGTACTCTTGGGTGGAGAAGTAGGCAAGAAATAAGGTTTTGTCAAAATTGGCAAAATTTTGCTAAAAAATCCAATTTCAAAGGAATCTAGTACTGAAACATGTGATTGTCTCGAATTCTATCGAAATGGCTAACAAGATTTCTTTATAAATTTTTTATAACAATTTCGATGATTTCAATGAATTTTGCCAAATTTCGACAGATTTAAAGTTTTATTGTGCATAAGTCAAAAATTTCGATAGAAATTTTGATAATTGCAACCATTGGTGTTATTGTTGTTTTTTGAAGAGGGGTAAAGGGGGATTGCAATTATTTTTCCATTCAGTACTCATACATAGTATATACTTATAATTATAATATATATTAATTACATTGCATTCCATAATATTTTTTATTCGAATTATTAAATACTTATGTAATACATGTTTTTTTAGTTTCTTCAATGTGGAGGACATGCATCCTAGTGGTGGTTTATTAGACAATGAGGGTGCTAGGAATCCAACTACAACAACAATCAATTATTTTACTTGGAAACATTGCACTAGAGTTCTTTGGGCTACTGAAATGATTGACTATTGAGTCAATATCAACAACAAACTATCAACCCAATTAAAATGTGTAGGGATTCCCTACATATCCAATATTATATATTATAACACAAATAAATACATGCATATTTATAGCTCATACTCGTAAAATTACATTACTTAATTCCTACATTTTGTCATTGGAAACCTTCATTGAAATCTCCAAGAAATGTAAAAGTTTCCTTACCTCCCACATGAAGGAGCCTCCCAACCTACCCCTATATAAAAATTTAATTGCATAAAACAATGCATTTAGGCGTAAAGTTCACACCTGGAAAATCTTATGGCTTAACTCGTTCATTTTGGCATCAAAATGGACACAATTGCATTTATCAAAAAAATTGTAAAATATCATTAAATTTCCGTTTCTACGCCATTGAAACAACATCTAAATTTGATACCACATTCCTTGGTAGTAGGTGCATGATGTAGAAGAAATGGTGCATATACATTGGCTGAGTCTATGATGATTGTGGGGGTGATTATGATGGGATTAACTGAAGTCTATGGCTCTCAATTATTTATCGACAGTCTACATTATGAAAATTTTGGGAGGGAAGTTGCATAAGATGATCTTCCTTGCTGCGGCTAGATCCATGGTTGCAAATAAAAGAAGTGGATCACTATGTATGGACAAGTATGACAAGAAAGAAGAAATATGCATATATACAGGCTTAGTCTAAACAGAACGAGATCTTTCAACATTAAACGTGGAAAAAACCATGTGTCCAACAACGGAGCCAAAATCTAACTCCCTCGGAACGTGTGTCCAAAATATAAATATAAGGTAACCGGTCCCATAAGGACTTGAGTTTATATTTATAGCTTAAAACCATGGGACGCTTGCAACAATATGTGGGGTCTAAGTAGTGAGAGGGGGTCGCACACAGGAACATGGGGGATGTTTAGTTGCCTAAGATTTATCTCTTACTTAAGCTAAGAAAAATAGATAGGAGATAAGTATGTTTAGATCTAAAACTAAACAAGAAAACAAAATAAAGTAAAATAAAGAAAGCGGATTCCATTGAATCCTACTAAATGAGAGGAGTTCCAAACTATGAAACCGAAATTCAGCAATCTATGCACCTCATTCTAGGTGTAAACAACCCTCAAATACCCTAGCTATCAATATTGTAATCCAACATGTATCATTGTCGATACTCCTTGGGGGTCATCCCACTCGCCCTTTTAGAACGTGATTGAAATCCCATCAAGGATCCAATACCTCTCTTGGATATGGAAGAATGTTACAAATGGCCCTAGATTACCTATCAGGTTCAAGACAGTTACTAGTATTAGGAGAAGCAATGACCAATCAAGATTCCACTTTGGGCAACACGAATATGGCCAGATTTTAGCGAAGTCGACATGATTGGAGCTAGGACGAATTTTATTGGGTTGTAGATAACGCGGTCGAGTTAGAGGCAACTTGATTGGAATCGTACTTGGGTTGGCTCCTGGACAGATCTTCCTTGGCTTGTCGTCCTCTTATAGCCCAGATCCAACCTACCTTCTCTAACTGTATTTACCATTTGTCTTTTGAGGTTAATAAAAATGTAAGTTCAAGAAAGAAAGAAAGAAAGCAATAAAAAATCATAACTAAACACGAAGGTAAACAATAGCATACTCATCAATATAAAAACTACTTGCTTAGATTCAAAGTACATAAACATGCCAAAAACGAGTTACATATCCAGTAAGGAGCTCAACACCATAGACAAGCGTAGTTGTCACCAAAAAATTAAGAACACATCGTTTATATTGAAACTAGAGAGAAATAGAAGAAACAAGGAAGACGAAGATATTAGCACATGGAGGAGAGGTGGCTCTCACTCCTTATCCTCCAAACTAACCAGATCTTGTCTTTTGTGTCGTTCTCATTGATCTTCTAGTCTCTTTTTCTTGCATCCTTGAATCCACTCCAACAACATCGTATGGATGGAAGTGGTTAAATATATGGAGGGAGGGAACAGTGAAGGCCGATGGATGGTTTGCACTTGGTTATAGAAAGGAGTTACTCGAATCTGGTCATATCTGAGCAATACATGCTCGAATTTGAGCTGGTCTCGACTCTTGCATAGTTAGTGACCATAGAACAGTGGTCGAAGTGTTGATGGATAATAGTAACCATTAAGAATGAGTGGAGGAGGGTAGAAACTAATGGAAATGTGGGAAAACCAATGGAAATGGGTATAGGGTGAGAACCATAGCCCTTTAGGCCTCAAAGCTCTATGACAAAGGTTTGGGAATGAAAAGTGTGAAACGCTGAGGGTATATATAGCATAGGTTGGCAGCGTTAGGGCGACTGTGGGGATGGCTCAAATTTGATTAGGTTCAAGTGAATAAGACCAGTCATAGGTTAGAAGATTCCATCAATTAGATGTTCCATCGATTACCGAACTTGATTCGTTTAGTCATTGGTCAATAGAGCAACAGTTGATGAAATTCTATGTAGATGAAAACTAGCTTGAAACCGATCTGATATGAGCCATCCGTCTTTGAGTTTCGGTTAGTGGAGTCATTTGATTGGCGTATCCCATTGGTAGAGGTTGTTCATCGGTTGGCAAACTTCAATGGTGTAGTCATTGGTTGATGAAGACACTAACCAACAAAATCACTCATGATGAAGCTCCAGATGGAACTGGGTCACTAATCCGACCAAATTTTAGAAAACTCGATCACCAACCCAAACCTGGGAAGCACAGACACTTCTATACAGTTGTCGTGTCTGTGTCGGACACATTTCGGACACGGGCACTTCCCGAACACAGCCCAAAACGCTTTGAACATGGTTGTGCGGTGTCCTATCCATTTTAGTCATTTTTTGCAGCCCGGACAGAGATGGACACGTCCCAGACACTTTGTGCAGCAACTGCTCTAGTAGTAACTTATTTCAGATTGTAAATTCTGGAAATACAACAACTGTAAGTGTTCTTGTGACTGGGAATATATAACACAACGAGATCTAATCAAAATTACAAATAAAATCTATTAAAATGAGTCCAAATGAAAAATCCAAAATGAGTTCTATATCATGCATCAAATTTTGGTCTAATAAACTAATTAAATCAGTATGGGGCCCATTTATTCATTCTGAAAATCTAATGTAATTACTTAAAAAATGCAGCAGGTTTATTTGTCTACTTCATTTTTTTTGTACTACACATAAGCACACATATTTACATTCATATTGATATATAATAATAGATACATATATTATATACTCGCATATGTATATATTAGAAAAAAATAGCTCCCATCAATGTTGTGCAAGTTTCTTTGTCTATTGTTTGTACTACACATAAACACACATATTTGTATTCATATTCATATACAATTATACATGCATGTATTATACACTCATGTATGTATATATTAGAAACAAAGATAGGCTTCATCAGTGTCGTGTCTGTCTCCTATATATTAGAAAATTGTTGTGTTTCGTGTTTGTGTCTACAAAAGTGTCTATGCTTTCTTGACCCAAATAGATTCGGGCGAACTCAAGCTAGTTTTTCCATCGGTGTATTTATTGACTGACAAGGTTCATCGGTTTCCGTTGGTCGGTGAAATTCCATCCATTGTTGAACTTCCTCGGTCATCAAAGTCATCAGTGGAGAAAGCAAAGGTTGATAAAAATCTAGGTTTATGACAACGATGCTCGATGAAGCTCCAACTTAAACTCGACTGAGTTTGAGCGAATACGACCGGGTTTGTGTCATAGGTTGTCGGTCATTGATATACATTCATGGTAGATGATGACGGATGAAATGTAGTCAGTCAACGTTAACTGATGAAATCACCAGTCAATGAAACCACTAACTGACAAAGTTGCTAGTTGATAAAACAAATTTGTGAAGTGGAGGTGGGAAACTGACCAAATTCAAATTAACTCGATCAAATTCCCTCCAATAGGCTTTTTTTCGAAAGAGCTTCCTAGCAGGGAAGTCAAGTTGCTCGAACTCAACCAGATTCAAGCAAAAGGTGATCGAGTTCGATCTACAGTGGAACATAGTCTTTGAGGAAGCTCAGGATTAATAGAGGATTTGATGCATCCACACAAGCAAATTGGGGATACTTGTTCTGAAGAGAATTCAAGTCTAGATGCTCATTTGGACTTGCTCTCCTATACTCAAATAGGTTTGTGCTGGAATACGATTGGATTCGAGCTTGATCTTGATGGGATTTAGGTCTTCCCTAGTTGGATTTTGACATAATCCAATTAAGTACCTCCCGAGTTCAATACAAAACTTTGGGAATTGATGTTTTTCTCAATATGGTGTGTACAAGTCCCAATATATGTTATTTGAGCAACAATATTTCAAAGAAGGATAATTAATAGAAAGATTGGTATCTAGACTAATTTTACGTATACTAATGCTAGTGTAAGCACGAAACCATAGTTAAATACTCATCATTAGAGCCTAATTTTGGGTGTTATCAATAGGGAATGACCTTTTCCTATCGATCACATCGCTTATTTTTTATTTTTTTGAGGGCGTGCTTCCTTCTTGTGATAGTGTATAGCCACGCATCTTCCAGACTTTCACAATTTCACCATTTTTCATGTCGGTGGTTTCTTCTATACCTCACCATGCTTCATCATCCACCATGATTCTACCAGTGTGATCCTCTCTCCAACAACTCCAAAGGAACACCTCTGATGATTGTCTACAATAACAATGCTCAAACCTTTGTTATCAAATTAAATGGAAATAACTACTTATTCTAGATGAACTCAATCTATTCCATGGCCGACCAAAAAAACTCAATCTATTCCATTCTTGAATCAATGGATGAGTTGAAATTCATTGAGAAGCTTGTTAAGGACACTCACGGTGAAGTGGGGAAACAATCAAGAAAAGTACTGGCTGTCGAATAGTATGGAACCCTCCATCACTTCAAAGTACATGTTCCATAAGAATGTGAAAGACTTGTGGGAATCTGTTCGGTGAAACTTTTTGCAAGAAAACCCTGCAATGTGTACAATATATAGGGAAATTTCTTTGATGAGCACCAGAGGGACGAATGGCTTGATGAGTACTACAACGCTGAAGCTTCCTAGTTAAAACTTGATCTTTTTTTCAGTCTGTCACCTATCTTGAAGAAACCAAGGAGCACGCCGGCCTCACCACTGCAAAGTTCCTAAATCACCTACATCCTGCCTTTTCTCAGGTATGTAGTGTCATTATAGAAGGCGACCGACTCCCCACCTTAGAGGATGCTTTCTCTCATCCACAACAATTGGATGTACACCCACAACAAAGGCTAGCCATCTTACCAGACTCATAGTTAGTCACAGCTGCTAGCATTTTGAGGTTGTGGACGTGGATGTTCTCCCAGACTCAAGTACACCTTCTATAATAAAATAAGATATTTTAAGGAAAAGTTCTGCCAAAAGAATGGACTTCCCTACTATTATAGATGAGAAGCAGGTACTGCCCATGTCGCTCAAACTACTAACACCTCATTCGTCACCTCTCCTCAGCAGTGTATGAACATGTTTTGCAATCATCCTAACAATAGGCTAGATCCAAGTATTCTATGACTGTGGAAAATAGTACGACCACTTCAGTGCATCTGGACTCCTACCAAGGTAACCTGAGGGCCTCCATGGTACCATCCAACTCTCCCTTGATAGTTGACTCTAGGGCTACACACCACATGATTGGGTTGAGACACCTTCTTTGAAACCTTAATGGATCAATTAAAGTCGTTCAACAATGTTTTTAGAAACCTACCAAGCTTCCTCCTTCCTCCAAATACATATTCCTTCTCACTATTTTCTTCTAGAAGATAACTTTTTTCATCTTCCTTTACGTGTTTTTGGTTGAAATGCCTTTGTTCATAACTTTAATCCAAAGGTGGACTAATTAGATCCTCATTAACTTAAAATGATTTTTCTTGGTTATTCCACCTTCCTAAAGTTTATAAGAGTTATAATCCAACACACCATCACATGTATGTCTCAAACAATGTTATATACCATCAATCTGATATTTTCTTTGCCAACACTTATTCTATGACAACATCACCTCTAATGAATTTGTTGATTTAAATCTATCTGATCTAGTAGATTCCATAACATTGGAGTCACCTCCCACTAATCCTCCCATTAATCCTCCCATTGATCAGTGGATCTGAACATTTCTCTTGAAACAAATTTAATTTCTTAGTTTGCTGATGCTTAAAGACGATGCCCAAAGTGAAACTCCCAGCTCCAGGTCACGACTCAATCATCTAACTCTAAAAATTCAATATTCCATGTGGTACTCCTAAAAGGAATATGTTCTTCTGTATAAAAAATGTATTCGATTAAGAGACAGTGAGATACCAGGCCTCCTATATATAGGATTATGGGTACACTTAAGTGGGTAAACAGATACCCACATAAGTGTACTAATACAAGACACAATACTAAGATAACGGGCCTAATCCCAAACAACTTATCCACTTATATTAATGCTCCCCTCTAATTGAGAGTACACATTTCATCAAACCAACTTGGATCCCTTATATTAAAAAAGAGCTGCAAGAAGTGGTTTAGTCAGGATATACCAATCTGATTATTGGTCTGAATGTGAGGAATCACAATCTTTTTGGCTTTTAACAAATCTCATGCAAAGTGGCAATTCATCTCAATGCGATTTGTACATTCATGAAATAATGGATTGTCAATGATGTGTGTGGCATCTTGACTGTCAGAATATAGTGTATCTAGAATTTGAATAGAAGTTTCAAACTCAGTCAGAATAGATTGTACCCAGTGTAGATCACAACATGCATGTGGCCATGTGTCATAGCCTGGTATTTGTCTTCAATGCTAGAGCAGGAAACCATAGATTGTTTCTTTCTTCTCCAGGTCACTAGGTGATTTCCTAGAATGATACAAAAACTAGATGTGGAGTGATGGTTTCGAGCATCCCCTGCATAATTTGCATATGCATACTCAGAAATAGTAATAGTCTTATGCTTAGGATGAGTGTAGAATAATCATGTTCTTGGACTCTTGGGGTAGCATAAGATGTGCTAAATGTTGCACCAATGTGCTTGAAGTGGCATTCTCATATTCAAACAGACCATGCCAACATCATAACTGATGTCAAGTCTCATTATCGTTAGATGAATTGGTTTTCCAAATAACATAAGATATTTTTTTAGTTCAGGTAAGATCCCCTCGCATTCGGAGACTGTGTGATAGTCCATTAGAGTGGAGAAAGGTTCAAAATCTGTCATCCCGATCTCGTAAAGTAATTCCAATAGATACTACCATTGTGACAAACAGATCCTCATAGTGAAGAGAAGGACGTCTATGCATGGAAAGTACCTTAGATTTCCCAGATTCTTTGTATGGAAGTGATATTGTAAAAATTGCTTAGACTGAAGATGTCACATGTGTTGTTTCAAGTGATCACGCTGTCATCCACATACAAATCAATGATGATATGTCCTTTTGAGGATCGAGAAGAAAATAATGAGTGATCTGTAGTAGATCTATGAAAACTTATTTTTTCAAGGACCATACTTATATTATTGAAAGAAGCTCTCGAGTACCGCTTAAGGACATATAAAGAACTAAGAAGACAATAGATCTTACAATCGTATACAATTTCAAAGATACTTAGTATGAAAAATAGAGTCAACAATCTTCTTCATATAGAATGTCTCTTGTGCATCATTACTAGTGATCACTATATCATCAACATTGATAATGAGATGAATATGCCTGCATGTGGATAAGATGAAATGAGAGAATACTTGGGA